>CM028130.1:555037500-555665000 GCA_016271365.2 Neoceratodus forsteri
CAACAACAGGCAATCTGGTGGCAAGAGGATCACCTGCCCACTTTTTGATGAACTGGACTGAATTCTTGGTACTCGACCAACCTCAAACCCTGCATTTGTCATTGAGGAGCGTCTGTTGACGCATGTGTCCACCTATTGAAGAAGTACCCAGATCAGAACCCGGCAGTCAGGTACATGCAATGTGATGTCACACCCGTAACCCATTTCAGTCAGCACTGTAGTCCTTCCACCCCCACCCTGCAGTCACAGACGTGTCTGTGTAATGTAGCGTCACTGTGGTGGATTCAGCAAACATGATGCTGTGCATTGCTTTGTCCGCACAAAGTAGTCTCCATACCTGTGCATACTGCCTTTGATGGCATGACATAATATATATTGCCGCTGTGTCTGGTGACAGTGGTGCTGGGGGGGGGGGAGTGCCCAGAAAGCATCTCCACATGGAACTGCATCGCCTGGCACTTACCATACAGCTGTCATCAGAGCTATTAACAACCAAATGTGATTTGTTTTGTAGACCATGAGGGTTGCCAGGACTCATCAGTGGAAGAGTCTTCTACCACCACCACTGACCCATGTGATGATACCCTAGATGCATTAGAAGAAGAAGAACCAGGATCCAGCCATGCAGCTACCACCATCATCTGTGTCATCTGGGAAGAGAACCTGCAGCACTGAGCCTCTTTTTCAATCTCACGGAAGAAAAAAGGCCGACAAAAATGCATGGAGATAGTTGAGTCCGTGTTTGAACCAACACGTAAAATGTTGATTGAGCAGCACAATCAGCTGTTGCAACAAAGAGAAAAGGGGCTAGGAAGATAGAGATGGAGAAAGCGGCTAAGAACACGGGAGGCGGAACATACTGCATCATTGTTCCATAGCATTATGGCAATAGTTGCAGCTGCCCACGGTCCATGCCAGCATACATGCAGTCACCATCCTTCCACTGTAATGACCTCGGAAATACTTCTGCTGCCCATCCTTTAACAGTAGATGGGTATTGTATCAACAACGAATGTCATGCAGGACAGTCAACCTGTCCACAATAATATAGACTCACACTCAGGAAAGGAAATGTAGGTTATGTATATAGTTCTGTTTCCCAACATACTGCTACTGATGAATATAGACCAAACAGTACTCATGTGCAGTCATACAGTGAACAACTGAATTCTGATGATTTCACATGGACAAGTCTGTGACATTTTAGCTGTTGCTGATACAATACCCTGTACTGTTAGAGGATGGGCAGCAGAAACTGTTGTAGTTACATGAAACAACAAAAGGCAGTGTGTGCAACTGTTTGTTTTGCCAATAAACATGTGTTACACTTGTTAAGATGAAATTCAACAATGTTGTTTGCTACTGTTGTAGAAAACACAGTTATGGTCAGTACAGCAGTTCACAATTTAGAAACAGTTTAAAGATAGAAAACCTGCAACTTTAATGCTGTCACATAACATCAAAATCTGCAATTGTTACAAATCAATTTCATAATATAAAAATATTCACTATTATGTTGAAATAATTAAATGTTACATACAGAAATGTATGCTAGGTACTACTGTTCCTTTGTGTTGTTACTGCCATGTTTTTAATTGAACAGTACATTAAAGAACATTTTTAAAATGTAAACAGTTCATAACAGGTTTTTAATCTGCTACTTGCAGAAATGCAGCCTCTCACTGAATTACTGTTGTTTCATTGCAGGGACAACAACATTTAATATAGAACAGTAACAATGTTTGTTTGCCAATAAAGTCAATATTTTAAATGATACAAACTGCTTTGTACTTTGTCTGCATATATATATATATCAGAACTGCATTAAGAACATATATTACAAATATTGTTTGTGTGACACAACATCAGCGAGTTACTACTAATTTTTCACGCTTATTAACTTTACTGCATTTACTGTAGTGTGTTTACATGTGACACTATCACCTCAGCAGTATGTTACTGCACATGTGCATTGTAACAAAATAAGCACACAGTGCATCACGGATCAAGATTGCCTGTTTTTTTGAGATACAACTGTTGCATCATATACCTGATGATAGTTCAATGTCAGGTTGAGGAACAACACCATATCTGTATCAGCCAACCACTGAGAGTCGAACAACTCCCCCTTACTCTCACATATATTGTGCAACACGCAGCATGCAGCAATAATGTGGAATATTCTCCAGGCGAACTCGCTTCTTTTTAGCGAACAGCCCCATCTGCCTTTTAGTTTTCAAGGCGCATTCAACAACCATACGTGTCTTACTCAACCTGTAATTAAAGTTCCTCTTATGGGGTCTGTATAATCAGCATATGGCTTCCATAAGCCATGGTAGGAGGGATATCAGGATGGCAGAATCAAAGCAGAGCACCATCACACCATTTATTTCCGATCACTGTTTGGAAAAAAAAGATCCCACGTTGCCCTCTACAATACAGGTCGCTGTTTTAAGTACTCTAGCATCATAGAACTTTACCAGGCCAACCAACATTTATGTCAGTGAATCTGTACGGGTAATCAACAACCGCCTGCATCACCACAGAATAGTTAGCACTTCCAGTTGTAGTATTCTGTTGCATTCTCAGGTGGGCATAAAATGGGAAAATGAGTGCCATCAACAGCACCGATGCATTGGGAAGCCCCATTCTTATCAAAACCTGCCATTATTTCACCTAGGTTTGAATGACAATCACTTTGGGTAGGAGGACTTGCACAATGGCATGACACACTTCATTTATGATCTCTCACCCACGGTGGAGCGTCAATCCCGAACAGATGACCAGACAAGTGTACGGTACTCAACATTTGTTGTTAGCACTACAGGGTGATCCAACAGCTTACTAACTGACACTGCTTGCGAAATCTTGTGTTACTACGTGCAATGTAAAGGTGACAGCTCATCACAAAGCAATGTGAATGTCCCTTTACTGAGATGGAAGTTAGATATCCACTGCTCATCATCCCAGTGTGTCAACACAATATCATTCCACCAAGATGAGCCGATCCACACACCATACACGCCTATATGGAGGAATTCGAGACATACCCAGCAGTCAGAATACTCATATGACAGCTAGAAGAGTTGATAATGTTCTGCTGCCTCATTCTGGAACGTGCTGTGTTAAGCAATGATCTCTGCCTCATCTCCAAGTTCTCCTCTTCAGGCAAGTACTGACAGAGCCTGATGAGCTGCAAGCAAGCATAAAATCACAGTATACATGTCCTCACTGCAGAACTCCATGTCTAAACAACTGGTCACCAAGGTGATACAGTGATGTGGATCATGTGACAGGGTGAACTGCTTGCTGGGACAGACTGTCACAATTTAACATTCAAGCAGGTTTTGGACAATTAAGCACAAATTACCACCACTACAGATGCACTAATGAGCAAACACACTGCAGTTACAAACACTTCCTGAATGGCAATTCGCGTTGTTTGTTTAATATGTGCGAAATGCAGGCTGGGGTTTAACAAGATCATCCTGGGTTGAATGCCACAACATAAGCGTGCTATAGTGGCGGGCTGGATTATCGAGTTTGAAACGTTACTAACGCTGATGCGGAGGGAGTCACCGTGTTACAACCGAGTTCAAACTCGGTAAAAAATAATGTGGACGGGCTGCTGTGGTGAGTTTTAAAACGTTTTGAAACCGTTATTTATAACGGTACAAATCTTCACTTATAATGTGTACAGGGCCTTAGAGTTTACAGAGAAGGACTTCACAGGAGCCTATGGTTGCAGTTGTAGCGAGGTCTGGAGCACAGCAGAGGTGTAGCTGACTCATCAGCAGTGGGGTTTGTGAGCAAGCAGTTTAAGGAAAAAAATCTGACAGTTTCTATGTGCTGGGAGCTCTGGTGGCAGTTGTGGCAGGTGGGGAAACCAGAGTGGAAGAGTAGAGCGAAGGCTTATCAGTTTTGAGAAGCAGATGTAAAAAAAAAAAATTCTGGTTTTTATGATGAGGAGGTGTGGTGAGGACACAGCAACAGAATGCAGAGGACTGACAGCTTGGAGCAGCCAGTTGAAAAAGGTTGGTAGAAAAGCAAAAAAAGTGTGAAAGCAGGAAACAAGCGATCACTGTTGTGATGAGTGGGAAGAGCGAGGAGAAATGCGACTAAATGGCGGGTGCGGCGGCTGAGGACGGTCAACCTGGAAGAAACAAAACTAAAGTAAGATTCCAGTAAGCAGTGTCAAACAGCGAAACGAGGATGGGGATGTGGACACAGTCCACCATACACATTAATCAAGGATGACCATGGCAAACATATGTGTAAATGTAAGATTCTGCATGTACATAGCATGCTTTCGGATAAAATGGATTTATCACACTCATTATGTCCACTCCCTATTGCAGAAATTTACTTAATATTTATAACCCATCAGGGCTCTTTCTCTTTAGTGCTCTGTGTTTTTAATTGTGAAGCTGTCCCTGGACCTTATGTTGTTTTCCTCCCAAATCCTTTTGTTAGCCCTGGTACTTTGGCATTAGCTGCTGCGACTATATTGTATGCAGTGCTTGCTGCTTTCATGGTCCGTCGAAACCCACCTGATTTCCATTTGTCTCACCACAGCTACTTTTAGAAGTCAAGTTCAGGCATTGCCCTTCAGCTGCACTGTGGATTTTCCTTTGTAGCCCCTATCGTGCATTTGCTCTCCCAGTCACTTTCTACCAGGCCCTCAAAGCACCACAGTCTGTCACCATGCGAAGCAGCTAAAGGTTCCTGCCACCTACTGCTGGCTGCCCACCCTCAGACTCTCTTCCCATGGGACTCTTCACATGCCACTTTGTAGCTGATGGGTGGGGGAGACATATGCTCCTTTTTTCCTCTTCCTTCTTGATTGTCCCCTGCTTCTTTCATTACTTGAATCCTGTTGGGAGTCTCTCCGTTCAGGATCTCCTACTCTCAATCTCAGCCTGTGGGGAGGGCAGTTTGTGACTCCCTTTTTCTTCCACTCCCACAGCTAGTTTAAATGTTCATCAAAGTACTGTAACATTAAAACCATTCATTGAGGACAGTGGTTCCCGTCCCGGATGGAAGCAGATCATTACCTCTATTTGCTCTAGTCTCTTTCCCCCTCCCAAAAGTATCCCATCTTCATTCCCACACACATGGAGCAGGTTACAGCCTGAGCTCTGTGGGCTGAATCATAGACCTTGATGACAGATAAGGACTGCTTGGCCCACTCAGTCGGCCCATTTCCCTACCTAGTGGATAAGCTGCAGATCCTAGTTATCCAACAGCTGACTTCCTCCTACCCACCAATAAGGGTGGTTCACGTCTGTCCCATGTATTCTTGAAGTCCCCCACTATTTTGACCCCACAACCTCCTTAGGAAGGTCATTCCATGTAGTTCACCTACCCTCTCTGTGAAAAATACTTCCTCATGTTGCCCCTGAGCCGTCTCCTCTATCTTTAAATTTGGCCTTGTTCTTGCACATCTCTTTTCTGAAAGGATACTACTCTTTTAGAAGTTGTTGATTCCCTTGATGCTTGAGAATTTTCTGTCCCACGTCTCCCGACCCCTTACAGTCAAGGGCATACATATTCAACTCGTCTCTCTTTGTATGGCTTCTGGTGCAGACCCTTACCTATCTTTAGTTGCCCTCCTCTGGATTAGCAGTTGAAAGTGCCTGCCATTACTGTCACTGTAGTTTAGTAGCACCGAACTGTCTGCCTATCAACGACCGTAGCATTTCTGGTCAGCAGTTTTCTGAACAGCCTCCTGCCTGCTACATTCAGTCTGGGCCCAAGGACATCACCCTCCACATTAGGATCCAGGGAAGATAATATAAAAAAAAAAATTGCCACTGTCCATGAGGGAGTAACCCATTATATCACCAGAGCTATACCTTTCAAACCACTAGCCTTCTGGGACAACTCAAGACTCCTGAACCACCAGTGTCCCCTTTTTTAAATAATATAGGGGCCACTAGCCCAATTACATTCCCACCTGCCCATCTGGACTACTTCTTAAATTTACTGGCTACCTGCAGGTCACCTAGGGGCGCTAAGGAGGGGTTTTGCCGAGTCCCAAATACCACTTTATTCTCTGTTCTTAGCTGTCTGCATTTTTTTATTCCATCTCTAGTTTCCTTACTTTGGCCTAGTTTGTCTTTTCCTCTGAAACTTCTCTTCCTTTACTCCTGTACTATATACCACTTTTGTATCTCTCTACTCTTGCTACTATAACTTCCCCATACTGATCTATTTTTCCCTTTATTTCTACAGGTCTGGCCAAACATACCAATCAGATAAGTATCTTTGTTTAATTCTAACACTCTAATCTCTCCTCTAGCACCTCAGACACACCTTGTCCTTCAACATTCTCTGTTCTTCCTGGGTCCTACCAGAATACCCCAAACCAAGGACAACCCAACTCTGGACTCCCCTTCTCTGATGGAACAGGTAAGTACTAATTACTTAACTGCCTTAGAATCATAGAAATCTGGTGACAGAAAAGGACCATTTGAGCCGGTCGAGTCTGCCTTACCTCCACCCCAATCATCATCTTTGTCAAAGACACCCCCTCTGCCCACTGGTCCAGCTCTGGTGTTTGTCCCGTACCCCATTGACACACCTTTCACCATTTTTACGCTTCACCTCTTCTGGTATTCAGTTCCTGAAGCTCCACCACCTTCTCAGTGGTGTAATGCCCCCTCACATTACCTAAACCTTCCTTCTTCTAATCTTAGTTTATGATCCTAGTTCTAGCACTTATTTTCCTTACCAAATAAACTTACTAGTCTCAGTGGGTACAGAATCAGATTCCTCCACCTCTCCTCATAGGGCTGCCTATGCATAAGCGTGCACCATCTTGATTACTCCCTTGTCGAACCTTTCAACCTGTCTTATATCCTTGTGTGGGTGAGGCCTCAAGCCAACCAAACCATACTCCAGGTGAGGCCTCAACATGGATTCATAAAGGTGCATCAGCACCTCCCTTTTCTATTTTATACCCCTCCATCATACGACAATATTCTATCACTTTGCCCACCACTGTGCTGCACTGGTTCTCCGCCTTCAAGATTATCTGAAATTATAATCCCCAGATCTCTGTCTGCTGAGTTTCCTTAACCCCCGTGTGAAATGGTTTTCAAGATTGTTATACCCATGTGCATTACTGTGCACTTTTTGGCATTAAATTTCAGCTGCCAAGTTTCCAACCACCTCTCCAGAATCTTTAGGCCCTCCTCACTGCCTTCACCTCCCCTACCAGGGTGTCTATCCTATTGCAGATCTTCATATAGTCTACAAATGGCAACCTTCCCTGCAGTTCCTCCGCTATATCTAGCATACTAAAAGCCAGCAGAATAGGCAGGATGGTCTGTTGTGTCTGATCGGTAGCCAGCCTCCTAATGGGTTCTTTCTTTCCCACCCAGCCCCAGAGAGGGTCATCCTCTTCTTCAGTTTACCCTTGAACCTGTCCCACTCCCTCTTCAAGCCCTCCACTGTGCCCTCCTCCTCCACCAGCCTCCCTGGACAGTGTATTCCAGGGTCCACCACCCTCTCAATGAAGTAAGGTCTCACCATCCCCCAGTAATTTCCTCCTCTAGCTTCCCACTCATGTCACCTGGATTGTTTCCGACCTTCTTTAGTCTGAACATCTCTGGCACTGCCCTGTTTTATTCCTTTTACATATTTGAAGACCCTATCATGTCCTCCGTCTCTCCTCTCCTCCCCGGTAGAGCCCAAAGCTCCAGCCTTTCCTCATAGGGCCTTCTTCCCATAATCGAAGCATCCTGGTTGCCCTCCTCTGGACACTCCCAGCAGTGTTGCGTCATCCTTGAGGTGGGGTCTCAAGAACTGCATGCAGTACTCGAGATGGTCTGACAAGGCATTATACAGAAGGATCACCTCCCTCTTCCTGGGCGTAATCCCCCTGGCTATGCAGTGGCTCCGGTTTGCTTCAACCACAGTTCTTCTGCATTTTTAGGGTTGTTCATTTGGCGTCTACCATCACTAGATCGCTCACTCATTGTGACTTGCAGTATGACACCCCGGGTGTATACATGGCCGGGTTTCTGACCCTCAGTTGCAGCACCCAACATTTCCTGCATTAACCTCGAGTTCCCTCCTTGACCACCTCAGGGTATCCAGGTCCCTCTGGTTCATCTCTCACACTTCGTCTCTGTCCCAATGCTCCCAGTTTTAAGTAATCCGCAAAAGACTCGTCCTACTCTTAACGCCCTCCCCCGCCCTCGAAGATGGGCATTGAACAGGAGTGGCCCAGTGTACTGAACTTTGGGGACCTGCTGACCTCCATGGGGAGGAGCTACCACCACTACCCTCTGTATTGCCCTGTTAGCCAATTTTTATCTGAGCAACTGTCCTCTCACCCCGCCCTCCCAAGCAACCAACTCCCCCACAGCTTTAATAGCAGCCCATTTGGGGTACCAAATCAATACCTTACAGAAATCGAATAGGTCATCCTCCGTCTATGCCGGTCAAGGTTAACCATAAAAATCTGGGTTGATACAACACGATCTCCCGGGATGACCAGATATTTGTCATCAGTTGCCCCAACCTTTCAGCTGCCTCCAAACCTATCCGCCATAATGCCCTCCATTGTTTGGCCCACAGACATTGGCTGACAAACCTATAATTCCCATCTCCTCTAGACCCCCATTGGTGATAGGCACACTGAACCACCCTCCAGTCTTGACACCCATCCTGTCCAGAGAGGTGTTGGAAGTGCTGCCAGTGGTGCTGCTAGCTCATCGGCCAATTCCTTCACAACCCTCGGATGCAGCCAATCTGGCCCAGTGCCTTATCAGTTTTAGTGAGGCCTCCTTCTCCCTTTCCACTGCCATTTCTCCCTCTCCCAGTCCACCCCTCAAGTGTACCATCCCCTTCTACACTTGCCTAGCTGTACCCCCTTCTTTCAGTCCTCTCGCTCCATCCCACCCCTCGACTCTGCTGGCTCCCTTCCTTCCCACACTGGGCTGGAGGATCCTGCCTCCCTCTGTAAATATCAGGCAGTACTCATTAGCACCTCTGCTGATTTCCCCTGCCTCCTGAGTCCATCCTCCTCAGTCCTAATATGCTGATCCGTTGCCTCCCTTTCTCTTCTCCCATGTATCATAGAATTCCCGCCCCCCCCTTGGATATCCCTAGCAGGGTTTTAAGCCCTCCTTTAGCTCCCCTCACCACTGGTGACCCTTCTCATCAACTCCTACCCTCTCCCTATCCGCCAGGCGTTTAAAACATACATAGGCCTTTTATCCTCACTGCCTCCTGCACCTCCTGGTCCTGGCAACATTGGCTCTACCATACTTACACCTCACCTTTGTACAGGTTAGTAGTCTCTGCCCCCTTCTTAATGGCCTCCCCAAGCTGCCAGCATCCATGTCGGCCTAATCTTGTCCAAGCTCCCCTGTAGAATCCTGCCCATGCCTAAGTCCGTTCCTAAGTCCCTACTACTGTATTAGAATGGTTATCCTCCCCTCAGATACAGCAGAAACCAGACTGTAGTGGTCACCACCGCAGCGGGCACCACCTCAGGCCCTTTATCTGGTCACTGTCTCCTAGGACACATCAGTACCACCTCCTCCCTATAGGTTCCCCACCTGCTGGACTAGGAAGGCATATTGGAACATATCCATCAGTCTCTGTTCCCAGCCACAGGGATACCATAGTATCCTAGTCTGTCCCCAGTATGAAGGTCACCATGATCACCATCATTCCCTTTCCACAGTCAAAGTGCCCTTGATGTTCTCAACTAGTTCGTCCTCAGGGCCTCTTCCATTGTTGGGGTTCTGTACACCACCCTATTTCAATCTTTTCTTCCCCTCTTTTGTGGGTTACAGATCTCCTCCACCTCCCCAACCTCTCACTCCACCAACACAGCTGTCATTTTTGACTATAGCCTTCTAGCCCCTCCTCTTCCCTCTCCTCTGTCCTTCCTGAATATTTTGTAGCCACAAATTTAGGTCCAGTCATTTCTGGTGGCCCATGTCTCAGTAGTGCTGCCACATCCACTGATCCTCAACCAGCATCACCTGGAGCTTGGGCATTTGTTGCCCATGCTCTAGCATTGATCAGGGCTGTCCTCCATCCTGACCCTCTCCTTCTCCAGTCATCTCGACCACAGGCAGTCCCTGATTCCTGTTTGCAGCTCTGGATGGATTTGAGTGCAGTTACCTGCCTTCTTTTCATCCCTGGACCTGGACCCTCAAACAGCCCTCCTGGAGCCACTCTTTACTTAACCTCCCCTTTACAAGTTTAAACTCCACCTCTGCTATGAATGCAAGATTTAGTTCAGATCTCCCTCCCTCAAGTTGAGGTGTAGTCTATCCCTGGCATATACCTTCCTCCCTGTATACAGTCCTTCACCAGCCACCTTCTGCCCTATGAAGTCCCAGACCCTGGTTCCACCTCTAAGTTTATGTTTGGTCTCCTGGACACCCGAGAACTGGGAATCTCAAAGAAGGTGCACTTCTATAGAGTGGTAAACCCTCACCAGTTCTTGGAATCTTGCTGGATTTCTAGTTACTCTTCCCCTCTAAGTCATTTGTTCCGATGTTTTGTCTGGGATTACCCCATTCAGTGCTATCCAGTATAGCGGAATTTGGTTAATGTCAACTAGGCCTGGGACACATTTAGCCTTGCTGGACTGCTTTTCCCTCCCGCCCCCCTCCCTGGATGCCCCAGGTCATGAGTCACCAACAGGATCACCTTCCTCCCCCACACTTTACTGGCCCGTTAGATTCCATCAGGCTGTTCCTTCTGTCATCAACTCCCAGCCTGCTCTTGGCCCCTCAGCCTGGGATCACAACCTGTGCTCACCCTACCATGCTCATTCTTCTACCTGTAGCTCGGCTTGCTCCTTGCCCCCAACCTCCTGGGTGGCACAGTGCCCCCCCCAGATCTCCGTGGACTCTTTCGGGCTGGTATCTGGATCCCCCACCCAGGCTCCTTCTACTGCTTCCTCCTTGCCTCCCCCCTCAAGTTCTGCATCCTTCACCCCATCTGCTGTGTTTCTCCCTACCCCCGTCCCCCCACTCCAACTCATCTGATTTCTCCCACCCGACTGGCCTATCTAGAGTATTCCTTATCCTTGGTTGACTTCCCCAACCTGGATACACTTGACCCTAGTCCTCCTCACCTCCCACCCTGGCTTCCTCTGCCTCCCCTTCCTCCCCTTCCTCCCACCTAGGCTAATGCCTCCCTCCCCTTCTGTAGTCTGGCTCTCTCTACCCCATCTCCCCCAGCCTACTGACCAAACCCTTTCATCTGCCTGCTCCTCTCCTCCCACCAGCCTCTCCACCTCATCTCCCATATACAACAAAACAAATAGATTAGTAAGTGTGATGCTTGCCCCGACCTGCTCTCTCCTGTCCCCCTCCTTCTGGTCAGCCACCTCTCTAAGTGATTTCCGTACATTCTTGTTCGTGCCCCATCCTCTGGTAACCATGATCCTTGTCACTGTTCCTAGGTTATGCCATATTGATCTCGTGTACTCTCATGAGGTCCTTTCCACCCTTTCCTCCCACCCCCACCTTCAAGCTGCCTTCAGACCCCTCTACTTCCTCTAAGACCTGCCAACTGAAAACTCACTGGGCACCTCTGAACCTCCTTGCCCAATTTAATAATGCCCCACACCCTGTACACCCAATCACTCTACGAAGGTGCCGCTTTAGCCACCCCAAGTCTACCCTCATTTGGGTGAGCAATAGGCCTCAACAGAAATAATTCAGTCATGTTGCACTAAAACTCAAACAGTTTGCCCCTCTGATTACAACAATTTCCCTCTTTCTTGACAGTAGCAGTTTCTAGCCCAGTAGATGGTTCAAGTAAAAATTAGCACAACACTAGCCAACTCAAGACCCTAGCAATATCGATTCACACACACCTACTCCCACAGATATGGTTGCATACAGTCATTTATACAGTCTGTTCATTATGCCCTTCCTGGTACCAGTCAGTGTTGCGTAGCACAGTGTACAGGACCCTTTCCCCAATCAATAACAATCCAGCTTCCTAGTGTTAGTTAACCAATCAGACTTGTCCTCCTCAGGCTCCGCCCTCACCAACCATTTAATAAGTCGGGCCAGGGTAAGTGGTGTGGAACAAGAACAGCTCTCCTCTCCGTTGCGACTGGATTATTTGCCTTTTATAGCTGATCACACAGTCAAAGGTTCTCGCCCTATTCACTGATTAGCGCTCCTTCTAGTCGCCCGGCTTGCAAAGTTGTGGCTGATGTGGACCTGGTATGCATTGCCTGTCCCCGCCAGCAAACTTCCTTGTGATCACAATGTGACCCATCTTCTCCCTGCGATGTAGCCCCAGAATGCCCAGACCACTTCCAGCGACAAGCGGTCTGGAAAGAAACTCTCCTCCCCATTGGAACTAGGCTAATCGTTGCTATAGATATTAAGGATGGATCAACAACCCTTGAATGCACCCATTTGCCTTATACCACCCTCAGACAGTCAGACCAGTTCTCCACCACCTTATTTTCTGTCCTAAGCCTTCAACTCATTTACCAACCCTATGTGGAAGTGTCAAGCGTTGCTGAAATCTGGGTGAGCCCATCCTCCTCCATCCACCGTATTGCAGTCAAAAACAGGTTAGTTTGTTAGGCACAACCTGTCTCCCATAAAACAAACACACGGGTGGAGACACTATAGCACAATAGGTAAGGCTCTGGCTGTAGATCTGGAGACCTGAGTTTGAATCAACAACACGTCTAGTGCATACTGTGGGTTGACAAGTTACTTAACTTCTTTGTGCTCCAGGTTGCATCTGAAACAAGCTTCAGATTAATTGCTACTACGGTTAAACAGTGTTCCTTCCCCACTTCCCCTATAGCCATTGACAACAGGTGCTCCATGTTCTTTCCTTCAGCAGTATTTCATTACTTTTCCTGTTGTGGTCAAGCAGCCAGTATGGTTCACCATCCTCTGTAACACTTTTGTATGAGTAGGACCATCAGCCTTCTCCAATCTTGGGCATGTCACCCAGTTTACAAGATAGAGTGAACAGGGTAGTCAGAACCCAATAACACCTCCCTTAACTCCTCAGTGTCCAGGATGCATCTATCTGGCCCATAGCCTTGTGCTGCCAGTTCCATGAGAGCATCCCTTTTTTGCAAAGGAGCTGTGTCCTTTTCTATAATCTCCATCCTTTATTAATATGGCCAGCTACACCCCTTCCTTTGTAAAACCGAACAAGTATTTGTTCAGTATTTCTGCTTTTGGTGGTCATCTTTGCCTTCCTCCATCACCCTTTTCAGACCTCAATATCTCCCTTTTCTCCTGTGTACCATGTAAAAGGTTTGTCCCTCATACCACAATATCCACCGGCTGGCTTGTCAAGGTCCCATAGTGTAGGTCTGGTGCTACGTGCACTTTGCATGTGAAACATTTTGGTTTGCCTGCTGTGTGCTGTAGTGTAGTGGATTATGATGACTGGTTTTGCTAGTTCTGCACTGACTTCATTTACAACAGATCTGGAGTTCTTTGCAGTGGAGAATTGACTACAGTGCATGTTAAGTGTAACCTGCAAATGGGGTTCCCAAAGACTTCAGGAGCTTGCTTGAATGCTCAAACCTGAATGGTGTTTGGCGTTTAACCATTATCAGTAGTATTTTAGAACCTCTGGTACTGTCTCTTTAAACCTCTGCTTACAGACATAATTAGTTGTATGGGGACATGTGTTTCTTGTTGAGTACCCTCGACTGCTGCCAATTCCTCCATTTTGCGATCACTAGGGTGCAACCTATCTGAAAGATGTAACTGTTTGCCAAATCAATTGGTAACAATGAAATTACAGTTGTCTAACCTGCTTTCTTTTGCAGTCAGAACTGCATCTGCCTAGTTCCCATTCTGGTTTGAACTGCTGACTGGACCAATCAGTGTGAGATAGCCAATCTAAATGGTGCCTTAGACGATCGGACGGACTCATAATCTGAGCCAGCCACAAGAAGATTATGGGCAGTGACTCCAGGAGATGTAGTTTAGACTTGGCGCCTTTTTGGACCAACAGGGCAGTCTATTGTGGTGACAACAATCCAGTCAGAACAGGAGAACTCAAGGAAGTGCCATTTGTCTGTGGGTTTCAGTTTGAGCTCTAGCATAGAAGGAAGGCCTGTGCTTTCAGTGTGCAGTTTAGTCGAAGCGCGTGTGAGCCCAGAGTTCGGTCTGCAGCTTGTGTAACTGCTTGTGGGACTGAATCGTCCTGAAAGAGAATCAAAGGATATCTGATAGAAACCCAGGCTCACCCTGTAGAAGACTGGAGAGATACTGATTACACTGGTCTGTCAGGACTGAATCTGCTGTGTGTTCTCGGTATTGTGCAGTAATTGCGATCGGGATGAAAGCAACCTGCCTAGTATAGTGCTGTTTTACCATATAAATGTGTGAAGAGGCTTGTGTACCTCAAGTGAATCTACTGCCATTAAAGGACTTTGCCTGTTACTGTTCACCATATAAATGTGTGAGGGCTTGGTTAGCTCAAGTGAATCCTGCTGCCATTAAGGACTTTGCCTGTTGCAGTTGCATATAAATGTGGGGAGTCCTAGGAGCTCAAGAGTAGCCCTGTTGACATTGAAGGACCCTATCTTGTTTGGGTCGTGAGTACCAATTCAGGGTGCTCCCTGTTGAATTACACATTGAATCCAAATAGAATTACTGTACTGCTGACTGTTAACTAATTTTCTTTTCTCTGTCAAAGGGCCCTACCAGCTGCCACGGTTGGACATAGGGCTTGGGTACCCAGGGACAGTAACTGGTAGGGATAGGCCATGCACAGAACCATAAAATAGATGGTAAAGTATAGCTAATTAACCTGATTTCCCCTGTCCTTGTTATAGTCCCCTAAATAAATCAGGCTGCTTGTTAGCAGATTATGCCTGAGGTATTTGTCTATGTTAATATGTACTGTGATTGCTGTATCTTATTTTAGGAGGTCCCAGGGCCTGAACAACCCTGGGGGTAGGAATACTGTGAGTAATTCTGATATATGTAGGCACTAGTGGGAAGGGGTTGCAGTGTCCCAGAGGGCTGTGACCGTAAGTTACTAGTACAAACCTGACCTCTGGGTGGAGGCACCGCCATTGGATCAGGCCCTCAACCTGTGGTAGCAAATCAGGCAGGGTAGCCCCTAGGATAGCGCCATCTAGGGTTACAAAAATTTATATAGGCTCTCGGTTTTGGTTCTGGCTCTGAACTCCCTGAGTAAGTTCTGTGAGACGACATCACTCTGGAGAAGGCAGAAGTGGAAAACATCTGATAAGGACAGTGTGGCTCAAATAACCTGCAGGCTATTGGAACTTCTGCCTGTTGCAGCTGCAGGAGTTCCAACTGGTTGTGTCTAAGTATATCTGCTAGAATGGCACAGTTGGCTGCTGCGGTGTACTACCTCGATGGATGATAGTTGGAAATTCCATCGGTTTGGGGGACTTAGAGGAAGGTTGGAGTACTTCACTAAGAGGTGGTGGACAACAATAGGCTGCTGAAGAAATGGTGGGAGGGTGCGGGAATGGGATAAGCACAAGGCAACTGGCGGGGGACTCAGAAGGCCTAGTGGATATCTGGGCAAACGGAAGAGACTAGACAGGCTTGCTCCTTTCTGCCATCACATACCTGTTCCTGTATTCTACAGGCAGATGGGGAAGGAGGGTCCCACACCACCAAGGAAGCATTCATTGTGCGCATGAATATCTGTCCTTGGTGTCTTTATCCTACTGTGTTGGTTGATGAATGAACAACATGATGACCTACCCCAAAAGATCAGTTCTAGGGGAGACACGGGCAAGGAGTCCTCCTCCTCCCTAACCATGACATCCCTGGTGACCGAGTCCATTCTAAAGCCAGGTTGATGGTGTGGTACAGGTCTAGTATCTCTTCCCTCCTCAACCCACCTTTTATATTTTAACCTCTACAGAGCCTTCCCAACTGACCCAGCTGATCAGTATTTTTATTTTCATACTGCCAGTTTCACTTTATATCTACAGGTCTGACAGGACATTGACTGGGAGTAGGAGGACACTGACCATATGTATCAGATAAGTATTGATTTTTGGTTACCTACAGTTGTTTGTCATATAATAGTTCATAAGAGCTGCAGATCCTTTACGAGGCCCATTGCTGTTCTTGTTTTACAGAATGCGAATGGCTGCTGTGGGAGACACTGGGTTGGAGCTGTGCCTTGTGCTTTAGAAAGGAGACTATGGGCTGGTGGGGGGCATGGGATGGGCATCAAGGTTAGAGAACTCCAGAGACACACACAATCAATTTGCCAAGACTTGTGAGGCTCAAACCTACTTTCATTTTCTTGCTTTGTGTGCTTTGCATTCTAATGCCTGCATTAATGTAATATTTTTGTTTTGCAACAAAGTACTGTGTGGTGTGTGTGTGTGTGTGTGTGTGTAATAACCCACTGTAGCGTGTCTTGGTCAGCTCTGATATCCAGCACACCTTGGTGTCATGTTGTTGCACATAAGGCCGCAGGCAGTACATCAACCACCAAACAGTGTGTATATCCTGCGCTTCCACACCACACAGTGGGTTATCTATCTTATAAAATGGCAAAATTGTTTTGGAGGGGAAAAGTGCAGGTGTGTGGTTGCAGTCACGATATACTGCGTGGTCACCTAATGGTGTTTGTCCAGTGTGATTGATAATCCCATTATAGAGAGAGAGAGACAGACAGACAGACAGACAGACGAGAGACCATACATATACACACAGACACACACATGCATACACTTCACTTCAACACAGCCCTTGATACAAAAATAATTTTCCACACACATGCATCCCAGTCCGAAGAGGCTCTCTTCTCCTTTGAGATAAACTTGGAATACTGGTGAGGACCTGCATATCAGGGAGCCCCATACCATTTCTGCAAACCAGAGCGATTGTTGTCATTCCTTTAACTAAATGTCACCCCTTCCTTGTGACTTTGAGTCAAACATGGGGTAACAGACTTTAGTACCTCCTATAGACATAACCCCAAGATCTCCATCTTCTTTGGAATTCTGAGCTTTCTCACTCCAGGAACATAAACAAAAGCTTCCCCTGCAGGTTGCAGATACTTGCAGATGAATACTGTTGTGTTTTTGTTGAATTTTATGCGGCCATGCATCTTTATGCAGCCCTAATACACTGAAACAAGTACAACACTGCTGACCAGGGTGCTGCAAAATCACACTGCACACTGAAGTGCACTACGGGTGTTGATGCGGTGCTAGTGCTGTAATTTGCACGCACTGAAAAAGCAATGCAACACTGCTTCAGGCAGTGTTGAAAGCACTGCTAAGTTGCAGTACTTTGCAGTGTGATTACAGTGCTAATTAACATAGTCACGCGCACGAAAAACAGTGCAACACTGCTTCAAGGCAGTGTTGAAAACACTGCTAATTGCAGTACTTTGCAGTGTGATTACAGTGCTAATTAACACAATTAGCACACACTGTATCAGCACTGCATGTACCAAAGAGACCTGAAGATGACGCTGATTAAACACTGATGGACTGCATTGTGAATGAAGTGTGGAGAAGTGTACACTGCTACTGTAACACTGAAATAACCCCATATGGTGACTGTTTGAACACTTCACTTCCCTCTAAGAACCATAGTTCTTTTGAAATTCTGGGATGAGATCCCATCAAGCCCCATTGCTTTGTCACCTTCAGCTTTAGAGTTCTTTCAGAACCTTTCTTCTGTAAAATGGGCACAAGCATCAACTCCTATATCCAAAGTGTTTCTGTTGTTTGCTTTGGTACCTCCCCTCTTCATTTGTAAAATACTGAGCAAAAATATTTGTTTTAGTATCTCTGCCTTTCACAGTCACCCTCTGCCCACTCCTTCCCTTTATTAAGCCTCACTATCCCTTACTAGTCCTCCCCGGATGCTCAATCCTATCCCTCCCTTGCCAACCCCTGGTGGCCACATCCGAACCTGGAGTAGCCGCCAGCGTGGCACGGTGTGGCGTCAGCGCCCTCAACCCTCTCAGAGCCAGTGGCCCAGCAGCAATGCTGCCTTTGTCTCCCCTCCCCTTCCTGCTGTAGTGCACCTTGTCCCCCACTGTGGTCGTATTCTTTCCAGAGCTTACTCCAGTTGGTCAGTAACCCATAATGTTTTGTGTGCTTCAATCCTCAGCCCTCGAACTCCTCAAGCCTACCCTTCCTCCCCATGATTGCACATGGTATCACAGTACCTCCAAGAATGCCACTGACTTCGCACCCCTCACACTGCCTGCCAAGTACTCAAACCTCCCCTCACTGCTTCCACAGTGCCCCTGGCAAATCATTTTGTACCCACATGCAGCAGTAAATAAGGTTTCTTCCTCCTCTCGCTGCAGCTGAGCAGTGCTTCCCCCCGTCCTGCAGTCAGCCTGGGGATAGCTTCAACCCAAATATGGCTGTGCCTTTCCCCTTCACCCCATTGCACCCATTCAGTATAGAATCCCCAGGACAAGAATCCCCCTTTCCTTCTAATGCCCGCTACCACCCCCAGTGATGGGTTCTTCCTGTCCCTTACCCCACCAACTACACCCTCTGGGACTTCTGTATCTGTACCCCACTTCCGCCTCACCCTTTTCTCTGCCTTGTATTCCTCCATCCCCCTTAGGACCCTTCCCAGCCTGACTACTTCCTACTGGACTTCCCATGTTGACCTCCTCATCCCTGCAGTTTCCAACCCCTCTCCTATCCCCATTGTTGTCAGTTTAGAGCCCCCATTCTCTTCTCCACTGATAGTGATGCCCCTCCCATCCTTACCCCTTCCCGTAGCCTGCTCTCCTCAGTCACCACCCCTCCTTCCTTACTAGCCCCTTCTACTCTTTTGTCCTCGCTATCTCTTACTCACCATGCCATCCCTCTTGTGCACGCTTGTTCTACCCCTTCAGTATGTTCACCTGATCCCCTCTCTGTCCCACAGCAGGTTTGAATCTATTCATGGTTGATACCTGTCTACATCTCTTCCCCCTATCAGTTTCCCCTCTACTTGTTCCCTCCGTACCACCCCTGGTCCTCCCTACCTGCAAGCCATCTGCTCTCTCTCCTGGTGCTCTCATGATCTCTCTCCCCCCCCGTCAAGGGCCCTCCTGCCTCGCCTCAGGCACTGCCCTTCTTCGGCTCTTTTCCGCTGGTGCCTCTGATACTGAGGTTGGTTTCAGTCCCTAGTTGTTCTTCCTCCATCCCCCTTGCCATCCCTATTCCTCCCCTCAGGATGCCTGCCATGCTCATCTGCCCTGCCACTTACAGTTACTCCATAATCTCTACAGTTCCTCCCTCAAACCAGCACTCATCTACAGACCATACCCCCCATCCTCCAAGCCCAGTCAGGATCATGGCAGACCCATATCCTATACACCTCCACCCTTCAAAGATACCTGCCTATTGACATGTGGCAGCTGCCCCATTCTGATCCCCATCTTACAGCTACGGGGCTCTTACTCCCAGGTTCTGAACCCTACTACTGACTTTAGGCCCTTATTTACTCATTCCTCTCCTCCCCACATAATCCCCCCTACAACCCCTTGCCGACCGGGGTATAATTCAGTCTCAAATCTCATCCATTAGATACTGTATTACTGTAGCAATCCTAAAAAGCCTCCTTCTCCATTATTTCACCCCTCAGCTACCATACTTTTTGTTCTAGAAAGCTCTCATATAGGTTCACTTAGGCCAGTGAAATCCTATTGCACTCAAGTATTACTCAGCTCAGTTAGAAAAAGAAACAGAACAAATAAATCTGTATTATTACAGCAATCTAAAGTATCCAATCATTGCTTTGTCTCCACTCCAGAGACCCTGCTGTAATATAGGACCACAGAGGACCCTGGAGCGGGATGGTGGGCAACTGTAAAGTCCCGGCAGAGCTCCATTTAGCTCGCTCCTCCCCTCTCTCACTCACTTGTTCTGTTTCTCCCAGCGCTGCAGGCTGCCCTTTGTACTGAGCTCCTGCCTATGTTGGCCCTTGCCCACAAAAGTTCACAGCTGTCCGACACAGCTCTGTTGAGGTTGTTCACTCCCCCTACAGGCTCGCTCATTCTGTTTCTCCTAAGCGCTGCAGGCTTGCCCTTTGTGCTGGGCTCCTGCCTCCATTAGCCTTTTCTGCCACAAAAAGAAATCTGCAACAGTCCAACAGAGCTCCAGGTTGAGCTCACTCTCTCCCCCTCTCTCACCCTTTTTCCATTTCTCCCAGCACTGCAGGCTGCCCTTTTGTACTGGGCTCCTGCCTGTGTTGGTGCCCTTTCTGCCCACAAAGAAATCTGCAGCAGTCCTGATGAGCTCTGTTGACTGCTCACTCCCTCCTCTCACTTGCTCATTCTGTTTCTCCCGCTGCAGGCTGCCCCTTTATACTGAGTCCCTGCCTGCATTGACACCTTTTCAGCCACAAAAGAAATCCACAGCAGTCGACAGAGCTCCGTTGAGCCGCTCCTCCCCTCCCTCACTAGCTCTATAGTTCTGTTTCTCCCGATGCTGCAGGCTGCCCTTTGTACTAGACTACTGCTTGCATTAGGGCCTTTCTGCCCACAAAGAAATCTGCAGCAGTCCCGACAGAGCTCAGTTGAGCTCAGTCTCCCCCTCTCACTCGTTCGATCTTAATCTGTCCCAAACACTGATTTCCCACAGTGACTGTGCTATTCTGCACCAAGTGCAAAACATACTTTGGCCAGGATGTGAAAAATGATAGCTCTACCGTTCATAAGGAGGTGTGGAAAAAATGCCAGTGTTGAAAATCTGGCGTGACAATATTACAAATCTGAGAAGTTACAAGGGTGCGTGGAAACTGCAAAACGCACACTTGTAACACAGTCAATTGATGGACTATCATTACCAATTGTCAACATAGGCATTTTAGGACCTCTGTTCTTGAACAGTGTCACTGTCATTTTCTTAATCTGTCCCGAACACTGATTTGCCACATCGACTGCGCTATTCTGTGCGAATTGAAAACACATATCGGCCAGGATAAGGAAAAATGACAGCTGTACTGTTCATAAGGAGGTGTGAAAAAAAATGCCAATGTGGAAAATCTGGCATGAAAATATTGCAAATTTACCGAAATTCTGACGTGCATAGCAACATTATTGATTTATGGATTGGCGATATATAGTACTACAGCACTGTGTGTGGGGTGGATTATTGGAGTCCACATTTTAATGTATTTAAAATTTTATGTGAGTATAGGAAATGGATCCATTCATATTTTACATTTACTATGAAGAAATTCTAAACGTCAAACCGATTGATGTGACTTGTATATTCTAATCAGATTTGTATTGGATTGTTGTATGTTTGTGTGTTTTGTAAAGGCTTTCTGATTATCAAATAATCCCTTTTGACTTTGTCTGCACCCTCTGTGTGAAATAATGGGCTCAGCTGAACTACATGATCTCTAGTTCTGCTTGTGCTTAGCAGCTCAAACATCTGTCTACACCACACACTATCCATCCCCCATAGTATTAGGAACACTGAGATCATGTCTTCTCTTGGCTACATTTTTTATTTTATTTCAGTCTTTGTTAACCAGATAAGCTCACTAAACCAAAGGCCTATTTTCAGAAGCAACTTGTACAGAAATACAATACAACATGAAACAGATATAATACATTTTTTAAAATACAAACAACAAAGCAATTACATATGCAATTTGAATGTGGCCATGCTCTCCTCATACTGTAGGTCTTGCCGTCTAGGTGGCTATCAGCTTGAAAGAAATACAAAATTACACATTACCCCAGTAATGAAAAGCATCATGGGATGTGTGTGCAAATCACCATGAAAGAATTTAGACTGGGTCTGCTTCAAGCAGGAGGGTATGGTAAGTAGCTTGGTGGCCCTGTACCTGACCCTGTCAACATAGGCGGCAGAGACAGGGGGCCATGGGGTTCAGGTGACCCCCTCGCTTTTGTTTGTAACTGACAGGTCAGACAATGCATTTTGACCCCTCACATTTCAGTCAGTTTATTGGGATTAAAATGAGACTGGTGGTATTTCTCCAATGACAGCAGAGAGGTTGCTTTTAAACCTTTTAGTGCTCAACATACATTGAAAATCCAGGCAACCAAAATTACACTTTTTCATAAAACGCTATTGGAATATTTTGTGTCACTGTTGCATGAGTTGCACCGTACAGTTATTTTTGGTTTCCTTTCTCCTCTCAAACCTCTTCAAAAAGCTACAATTCCTGACCCTGTTCTCGTCTGATTATCCTGAATAACCCATGCATTTCTGTTAATCAGTCATGGATTATTCATTGAGATGCCTTGATTATTCAGATTTATAAAAAGCTACGTAGGTTGACTAACATATATTCTATATTCTAGAAGGCAATTGTTTTCCCTGCAACCTGGGCTAAGATGTTCTATGCAGTTCTGACCCCCCACACACACTTTTTTGTTGCACTCCTCCTCCACTACCTGTCAGTCTCCTCACTGTCCATCATCACACAGCTGAAATGTGAACAGGGGAGTGCATCTCTCAGTTTCTAGGATGCCAGGAAGTTTCTCCCAAAATGAAAAATATTGCATCTCACAGCAGCTGACACTAGCAGCCAGCAGCAATACAGTGTGTCATGCCATGGCATACGATAGAACAGAACTGCACAGGCTGGCTGGATGGCTCATCAGCTATGCCACATTTTTGACAGGTGTGACTTCATCTCATGCAGATAAATTTGGAAATAACAGGTACAGCTCAAAGGAGACAGCTGTCATGATTCTGACATTTGTGGATCTGCTCTATGATTTTAATTTGAAGCTGCCGTAAACTTCATTAACTAAACTGTGGGGGTGATTTCTTTTTTTAATACAAAAAAAATGTTTTATTAATTTTTTGTTTTTAAGTTTCATATTCTCTCAGCTAACATGATCTTGAATGCCCAAGCAGTTTTAAATGTCTGAGTCATCTTGGCATGTCATGGCAGCATGAGGCAGGGAGAGGTACTGACTCAGTGCACAAAGTTTAAAAATACTAATACTGTAGTGATCTAGTCTTCCCTTTTCTATATGTAGCTGAAACACTGTGTAAAGATGATGAGCTGTTCCTGTTTTAAACCCTGGCACAGACCATAATCACAATATAGCAGAATAAATTTGGATTGTTATTCAGTGCCTTGAATGCACATTTTATCAGGAGTAGAGATTGGTGAAGTGGTCAAAATTCACTTCATGAATTAATTTTCATAGTTAGCAAAATTCATGAAGCACATCCACCACACTACTGCACTGGTGCCACAATACTGCATTGCCACCACACTACTGTGCTGGTGCCACACTACTGTGCTAGAATCACACTACTGCACTGCTGCCACACTGCCACACTACTGCAGTGGTCCCACACTACTATGCTGCCACCAACCTACTGTACTCTCACCATACTACTGTGCTGGTGTCATACTACTGTGCTGGTGCCAGACTACTACAGTGCCAGCACACTAATGCACTGGTGCCACACTACTGCACTGCCACCACACTACTGTGCTGGTGCCACGCTACTGTGCTATCACCACACTACTGCACTGGTTCCACACTACTTTGTGGGTGCCACACTACTGTGCCAGTGCCACACTGCTGTGCTGCCACCATCCTACTGTAATCTCACTGTACTACAGTGCTGGTGCCATACTGCTGTGCTGGTGCCAGACTACTGCACGACCACCACACTACTGCACTGCCAGCACACTAACACAGAGATTGGATCCCCTTTTCAATTCCTTCTGCCACTTCACCGTTGACTCTCCAGCATGTACTCACCACTTGTGATCTATACCACTCTCTGTCCTTCCCCTCATTCACAAATCGGTGCCTCTCCCACTGCACCAAACTTGTCTCTAAATACTGGCTTGGATCACTGCCTTCTTATCTATCCTCCTCCCTCTCTACCCCCCCACTCACTCCTTAAGGTCTTCAGATTCTAGGACCTTCGCTGTCCCTCACTGCTCCATGCTGATTGGCCAGTTGGCCATGAATCACTGCTTTCCTAAGCTCTGGAATGCTCTCCCTCCACAACTCCAGCACTATTCATCCCTTCACTCACTCTCCAATGCACTTCAAAACTTCCTCTCCTTTAACTGCACCTGCAGCCTGCAATCCTAATACTGCACACACCTCTCTTTTGCCCCCCTCGCTGCCCTGGACTGCCTAACTACTACTACTGATACAGCACTTATGTTTGCACATTATGTGCATATTACAGTCCTCTCTCTATGTGCTTTTGGAGTAGTCACTGTACTGTACTATTACTACAATCGTACTGTCTATTAGTTTGTAAAATTGTATTATTCCTTACTGTGATGTGAAATTGTTTTTCTTGTATTTCTGCTTGCAATTATCCCTGTACCCTCCTCCCCCAGATTGCACTGAGAGATGAGCAAGTTGTTGTTCAGTGTGCCTTCCTGGTAAAACATTTCAATAAATAAATAAAAATAAAAAAAAATAATGCACTGGTACCATACTACTGCATTGCCACCACACTACTGCCTGGCCACCACATTACTGCACTGGTACCACACTAATGCACTGCCGCTTCACTACTGCATTGCTACCACACTTCTGCACTGCCACCAGACTACTGTGTTGCTACCACTCTATTGTGCTGGTGCCACACTACTATGCTGGTGCCACACTACTACATTGCCACCATACTACTGCACTGCCACCACTTTACTGGGCTGCCACCACACTACTGCACTGCCACCAGACTACTGTGTTGCTACCACACTACTGTGCTGCCACCTCACTACTGTGCTGGTGCCACACTACTGTGCTGCCACCACACTACTGTTCTGTCATCACACTACTTCACTGGTGCCACACTACTGCACTGCTGACACACTACTGCACTGCCACCACACTACTGCACTATTATCATATTCCTGCATTGGTGCCACACTACTGTGCTGCTGCCACACTACTGCACTGGTGCCACACTACTGTGCTGCCATCATACACTTTGATTATTCATTTAGTTGGGGCAGGATTGAGGGATCCTGGCTGGGAGTTTGTGGCTTTGTGTTTCTAATTGGCTGTGTCTGGACCATGGTGAGTGGCATGAGAAGCCACTGCCAAAGGACTCCATGGCTGATTGTTTTGGACACAGCCTGTGGTGTAGTCCATCCTCCCACCCACAACCCCTCCACCCCAGGGCTGCCTACCTCATATATAGGTGGGTCCCTCACCCTTGCTACAGTCCTGCACTACAGGAAGTAGCAAAGAAAAGCATAACAAAAACAAAAATAGAAAAGGAAAACAAACATTTGGGAGATTACAAATAGCTATCTTAAGCAGGCAGTTGAGGAGGGAAACAGACATGATGGGAGTGGTGCAGTGCAGTACAGTGGTTGTGGAGCAGCTGTCTTCAGGGAGACATTCTGGACGCTGCGATGCTGCCCTATCTGCAGATACCTCTCTGGGCTGAGGGAGGATGTTGCCTGTTTCTGAGCAGAGTTGGCCAAGCTGAAGACAGCATCTGCTCCCATCCAGAGACCACCAGGTCCACAACCTGTACCTCAAAAGGATGCCAGGAAGAGAGAGGAGAGATTGGACTATGGAGGGCTCAGGGAGGGTGAGGGAGGGGGGGGGTCAAAAGCACATCCCTGAACTGGTCCACTTAGTAACTCCTACACTGTTTGGAAGAATGAGAAAGCTCCACTCAGGAACCCGAGGCTGGGACCAGGGAGGATGGGAGGGTCCTCTAGGATGGAACCCCAGGGAAGGGAGGCAGGGGACCCCGGAGGAGGGGGAAGCTTCTCCTAGTGGGGGACTCTATTGTCCAGGGAGTAGAATTAGGGACACCTAGCAGAGGGGGAGAGGGAGGTCAAGTGCCTTCCAGGTAGCACTGCATGGAGGGGTGGGAAGTGGATCCATAGGATCGCTACAGCAATAGCTAGACAGGAGCAGCTGGATGTCATTGTCCACCTGGGGACCAATGACCTGGCCAGGAGAAGGGTGGAGTTAGCCAGAGTCCAGGAGGATTGCAGGAAGCTGGGGGGGGTCCTGAAACAGATAGCACACTCCATCTCATTCTCGGAGGTGCAACCTGTCCAGGACACAGGGGAAGCTGGGGTACTCCACATCTGTACTTTCAATTCTTGGATGAAGGATTGGTGTGGAAAGGAGGGTTTTGGCTTCATAGGAGACTGGGGCCTGACCGGGGCAGATGCGAGCTTATATAAGGAGGATGGCCTGCATCTGTCCGAGAAGGGGACCTTGGTCCTTTGTGAGAAGTTTAAATGCTTCAGCAGTGAGCATTTAAACTGGCCAAGGGAAAGCCAGGAGGGTAGGAGGCTTAGGAACACCCCCATGGGAACATGCAGGAACATAAGTTGACTACAAGAACAGCTAAAGCAGGGAGGGCAGGCAGGTGAAGAATGTATAATGAGTGATCACGGGGGCAGAACACATAGCAAAAGAAACGGGGTGGGGAATCAGGCTGGAGAACAAGAGTAGAGGAGGACAGACTGTAAAACATGGAAGGTCATGCTAACGAATGCCTATAGCCTAGGAAATAAGGTTCCAGACCTGGAGACCTTGTTGGCAGATGCAGACCGTGACATAGCAGCAATAACAGAGACATGGTACTCTGCTAATCATGGCTGAGAAGTCAACGTACTAGGCTATACACTGTTCAGGAGGGACAAGAAGCATAAAAAGGGTGGTGGAGTGGCCTTGTACATCAGGCATGGTATAAAGGCTACAGAAGTTCAGGAAAGACAGGGGGAGGCCAAGGTAATGTGGGTCACCCTGGAGCCATGGAATGAAACAGCAGTATGCACAGAGGTGATCTACAGACCTCCAGCACAGTGGGAGGAAGTAGACAGGGAACTAGTGGAAAACATGCATGACATGGCAACTAAAGGCAAAATCCTGCTACGTGAGGATTTCAATATGCCGGATGTGGATTGGGCCACCCAGTTGGCTGCTTCAGCCAGAAGCACATCCATCCTAGAATCCCTGCAGGGGGCTGGACTCAGGCAGCTGGTGCATGAGCCAACCAGGGATGAGTTGATTCTTTACTTGGTATGGACCAGTGGGAACAGAGTCGAAGAAACACAGGTGGAAGGGCAGCTGGGATCCAGTGACCACCACATGGTATGGTTCAGCATGGAGACATGGACTCAATTAAGCCACACAAGAGTATTAGATTTCAGGAGGGCAGATTTCACTGAAATGGGTAGATATATACAAGCATTCCTGGGGAAGGGAGAGGTAATAGAGGGGGTGGAAGAACAATGGGAGAAACTGGAAGGAGCCATAGTGGAGATAACAAACCAATGCATTCAGACAATGGCCAAAGGGAAAAGAAGAAGGAAATCACTATGGTTCTCCAGAGAGGTGGGGGACAAAGTTAGGACTAAAAGGCTGAGTTTCAGGAAATATAATGGGAGCCAAAGGGAGGAGGACAGGGAGGTATATGTTGAATGTCTAAGGGAAGCAGGGAGGGCTGTTAGGATGGTGAATGCACAGACAGAAGAGGTCTTAGCACAGTCTGTAAACATAGGGGATAAGGCATTTTGTAGGTACATCAGTGAAAGACAAAAAAATGGGATTGTAAGGCTCAAAGGGGAGAACGGAGAGTATAAGGAGGGGGATCTGGACAAGGCAGAAATATTGAACAAATACTTCTGCTCAGTGTTCACTGAGGAGGGGAGGGTCAAGGACCACAGGTTGCAGAGGCAATAGGTGGGAGAAGTGGACACCAGCCCAATCACAGTGGAGAGAGTTCTGGAAGAACTCACAAAGCTGAAGGTGGACAAGGCAATGGTGCCAGATGGCATCCACCCGAGGATATTAAAGGAGCTGTGGAGGGAACTAGCAGCACCTCTGGTAACTCTGTTCACAGAATCACTCAACACTGGTGTTGTTCCAGAGGACTGGAGGAGGGCACATGTAGTCCCACTGCACAAAAGCAGCAGAAGGGAGGAGGCGGGGAACTACAGGCCAGTCGGCCTCACCTCAGTGGTGGGAAAGATCATGGAGACACTGCTGAAAGAAAGAATAGTGGCACATGTGGAATCCAGCGGTGCTCAGGATCACAGGCAACATGGGTTCACAGGAGGAATCTAATAGATCTTTTTGATTGGGTGACTAGGGAAATAAGTCAATGGGGGTGGTAGACATCGCCTACCTAGATTTCAGCAAAGTCTTCAATACCATCCCACATAGAAGGCTGATTAACAAGATGGGTAGTCTGGGCATGGGAGGAAAGGTGGTGAACTGGATCAGGAACTGGTTAACAGACAGGAAGCAGAGGGTGGTGGTAAATGGGGTACAATCTGGGAAGGGGGGTGACCAGTGAGGTACCACAGGGATCAGTACTAGGACCAATCCTGTTCAATGTCTTCATTAATGACATTGCAGAGGGGCTGGAAGGAAAGAAAGATCTGCCTGTTTGCAGATGACACCAAGATCTGCAACAGGGTGGATACTCCAAAAGGGGTGCAGAAAGTGAAGGGGGATCCAGAGAAACTTGAAAGATTGTTGGAGATGTGGCAACTGAGGTTTTAATGCAAAGAAATGCAAAATAATGCACCTGGGTAGAGGGAACCCTGAGAAGAGCTAAAAGGTTGGGGAGGGAGGAGCTGACTATCACCAAAGAGGAAAGGAACCAGGGGTTATCATCTCTGATGACCTTAAAGTATCAAAGCAGTGCACAAAGGCAGCAGGGAGGGCCAGTGGCATGCTGGGGCGCATAGGCAGGGTATCACTAGCAGGAGGTGGGAGGTGGTGTTGCCATTGTATAAAACATTGGTAAGGCCTCACCTGGAGTACTGCACGCACTTCTGGAGGCCACACCTGCACAAGGACATAGATAAGGTGGAAACTATCCAGAGAAGGGCAACAAAGATGGTGCAGAGCTTGCACCACAAAACATATGAAGAGAGACTAAGGGACCTCAATATGTACTCACTGGAGGAGAAGAGACAGTGGGTAGACATGATTGAAACTTTCAAGTACCTCAAGGGCATAAACAAGGTGCAGGTGGAGGACTTTTTTTCAAATGTAGAAAAAGTACTAGAACAAGGGGGCACAATATGAAATTGGAAGGGGGTAGATTAAGAGGTAATGTGAGGAAGTTTTTCTACACAGAAAGGGTAGTTGATGCTTGGAATAGTTTGCCACAGGAGGTGGTGGGGCCAAGCACGGTGGAGGGGTTTAAGCATGCCTGGGACAGGCACAAGGGAAGCTTGAGAGGGGAGGGAGTGATGAAAAGCCATTGATCACATACAGTCAGTGGCCACATACAATAAATAAGGCCTACGGGCAGACTGGATGGGCCTAGCGGTCCTTATCTGCCGACAATTTCTATGTTTCTGTGTTACTGCAGTGGTGCCACACTACTTACTGATCTGTTACCACACTACTGCGCTGCCACCAAACTACTGTTTTGCTATCACACTACTGTGCTGGTGCCACACTACTGTGCTGCCACCATACTATTGCACTGGTGCCACACTACTGCGCTGCCACCACACTACTGTGCAGTCACAAGACTACAATGTTGATACCACACTACTGAACTGCCACCACACTACTGCACTGGTGTCACACTGCCATGCTGGTGCCACAGTACTGCACTGCCACCACACTCCTACGCTGCCACCATACTATTGTGCTGGTGCCACACTACTGCATTGCCACCACACTACTGCAATGGTGACACACTACTGCACTGCTGTCACATTAGTGCTCTGCTACCACACTACTGTGCTGGTGCCATACTACTGCACTGCCAGAGTAATGCGCTGCTGCCAAACTATTGCACTGCCACCAGACTACTGCTCTGCTACCACACTATAGCGCTGTACACCAGACTACTGTGCTGCTACCACACTACTGTGCTGCCACCACACTACTGTGCTGGTGCCACACTACTATGCTGCTGCCACATTACTGCAATGCCGCCACTCTACTAAACTGGTGCCACATTACTGCATTACTACCATACTACTGCTACTCTACTGCACTGGTGCCACACTACTGCACTGCTACCACACAACTACTGTGCTGGTGCCACACTACTGTAGTGATGTGACAGTACTGTGCTGCTGCCACACCCCTGCACAGCTGCCACACTACTGTGCTTCCACCATACTACCATGCTGTTGCCACACTACTGTGCTGCTGCCATACTACTGTGCTACTGCCAGACTATTGTGCTGGTGCTAAAACTAAAAAGAAAGTTGAGCACTTGTGTAGCCAGCAACACAATTAGTCTATAAGCACTGTGTTAGTGCAGAGACTTTATTAAGTGTTAATATATCACAGATAAAAACTGTAGCACAGCAAACCAACCTACTACTGTGCTGGTGCCACACTACTGCACTGCCACCACACTACTGTACTGCTGCCACACTAATGCAATACTACTGTGATGATGCCACATTACTGCACTGCTACCACACTAATGTGTTGGTGCGACACTACTGTGCTGCTGCCACACAACTGCACTGCCACCACACTACTGCACTGCCACACCCTACTGTAGTGTGCCACACTACTGCGCTGCCACCACACTACTGCACTGCTGCCACACTACTGCTGCACTGGTAGCAAACTACTGCACTGGTGTCACACTGTATTGATGCAACACTACTGTGCTGCTGCCACACTACTATGTAACACACTACTTCACTGGTGCCACTCTCCTGTACTGATACAATACTACTGCACTGGTGTCACACTAACGTGTTGATGCAACACTACTGTGCTAGTGCCACACTACTGTGTTGTTGCCACACTACTTCATTTGTGCACTACTACTGTGCTGGTGCCACACTACTGTACTGGTGAGACACTACTGCACTGCCACCACACTATGCACTGGTGTCTTACTGCCACACTACTGTACTAATGTGACACTACTGTGCTGCTGCTGTTACATTACTGAACTGGTGAGACACTACTGCACTGCCACTACACTACTGTGCTGCCACCACACTACTGCACTGCCACCACACTATGCACTGGTGTCACACTATTGTGCTGCTGCCACACTAATGTACTGATGTAACACTACTGTGCTGCTGCTACATTACTGAACTGGTGAGACACTACTGTACTGCCACCACACTACTGTGCTGGTGCCACACTAATGTACTGATGTGGCACTACTGTGCTGTTACACATTACTGAACTGGTGAGACACTACTGTACTGCCACCACACTACTGTGCTGGTGTCACACTACTGTACTGCTGCCACACTAATGTGTTGGTGCCACACCAAAGCAATACTACTGCGATGATGCCACACTGCTGCCACACTAATGTGTTGGTGTGACACTACTGTGCTGCTGCCACACTACTGCACTGGTGCTACACTGCTGCACTGCCACACACTACTGTAGTGTGCCATACTACTACGCTTTCACCACACTATTGCACTGCTGCCACACTACTGCACTGATACAATACTACTGCACTGGTACCAAACTACTGCACTGGTGTCACACTAATGTGTTGATGCAACACTACTGTGCTAGTGCCATACTACTGTGCTGCTGCCACACTACTTCATTTGTGCACTACTACTGTGCTGGTGCCACACTACTGTACTGGTGAGACACTACTGCACTGCCACCACACTACTGCACTGCCACCACACTATGCACTGGTGTCACACTGCTACACTAGTGTACTCATGTGACACTACTGTGCTGCTGCTACATTACTGAACTGGTGAGACACTACTGCACTGCCACTACACTACTGTGCTGCCACCACATTATGCACTGGTGTATCACTACTGTGCTTCTGCTGCACTAATGTACTGATGTGACACTACTGTGCTGCTGCTACATTATTGAACTGGTGAGACACTACTGCACTGCTACTACACTACTGCGCTGCCACCACACTATGCACTGGTGTCACACTACTGTGCTGCTGCCACACTAATGTACTGATGTGGCACTACTGTGCTGCTACACATTACTGAACTAGTGAGACACTACTGTACTGCCACCACACTACTGTGCTGGTGTCATACTACTGAACTGGTGCCACAGTACTGTACTGGAACTACATCACTTTGCTGACACCACACTACTGCATTGGTGCCACACCACTGTGCTGCTGCCACACCACTGTACTGCCACCATACATCTGCACTGGTGTCACACTACTACACTGCTACTGCACAAATTCACTGGCACTACTTTATTGCACTGCTGCCACACTACTGCACTGCTACCACACTACTGCACTGGTCTTGTACAGAGTATTTCCTTGAGAGGGAATGCTGACCAGGACACTCCCTTCTAGTGGATTTTTATTAGTAACACAGAATCCTAGAATTTATGGCAGAAGGAGTCCAAAAGTCCATAGAGTTTTCCCTTACTATATTACCTAACCCCACTGACCTAGTGTGCTGGTGGGCTGTTAGCCTCCTTCACCACTTCCCTGCCCTTCTAACCACAGGAATCCCTTGCTTAATGTTTACACTTTATGGCATCATCTCAGCTGAGAGTGATGCCCCACAGAATAGAACCTATGCAAATATTATAATTTGGAATGTTGGTTCAAACTCTGCATCCATGCTCCAGACTAGCCATTGCTCAGATCTGTTACTCTGCTTTAAGAAAGCAGTCACTTCATAGTGACCTCCAGTAATGGCTGGTTCTCCAGTTGGTTTATTTGTAGTTTATTTAAAAGTGTTACTTTTAGTTGATTTTTCAATTACCCTGCATTAGCTAGGATTTTTTCAGTAATTTATGGTGTCTCCAGTTCCCGATTGATTCAAAGGAATCAGAGCCTACCCTAGCTTGCTGCCATTTTTATTTTTCTATTTTTGGATACTAAACTACTTTTTACTTAATTTAGCATTTTAACCCAAAAACTGGAGTGCTTTCACTTTTCATTTCTGTCTGTGACCATTCACCTTTTCACCTTAATTAATTGGTTCCTGTTACAGGAACTGCAAATTGACCTATTGTACAGTTTCCTCAGTTCAAGAGCTGTTTTTACGATTGGGCTCTTGTAATGCCTTGTTTTGGGGAATATTTTTTTTTTTTTTACATTTTTAAGGTTCTCTAAATTAGTATGTCAGAGAGACCTTGTTTACAGTTTCTAAAAATTGTAAACATTGTTTCCAGCTCCGTGCAAGGACAGATTGCCACAAGCTTTGCTTAAAGTGTCTAGGTCCACAGCACAACTTTGTAAATTGTAAATCCTGTCATATTTTTTGCCCAAAAAACCTTTTTATAAAGGTTAAAAAAGTTAAAAAGAAACATGCCATCTCAGTCTGCTTCTCTATCACCAAAAAATGTTAAAGAAAGCTCTGAGGGAGTTCCCAACAATAGTGGAAAGCATGCATGAGAAGGTTCCATCTCCTCATGTACAGCAGCAAATAATGTGAAAGGTGACAAGAAAAAAAAATAAAGTTGCACAGCCATCAAAAAGACTTTTGAAGATAATTCAGATATCAGGGTATCTGAAAGGGGGAACCCTGAATCCAGTGATGACAAAAAAATATCCTCAGAGCAGACACTGGAAACGGTGTCTGCCAAAAAAGAAATTCAAAGAAAAATTTTTCACTGCCACTCCTCTTGAATGGAACAATGAGCAGGCAGAGGACACAGGTGAAATGCCCTCATCAGAGGGCATATCAAAAATATAGTGATTTTTCCAAGAGGTCCATGCCATGGGAAATTTCAATAAGATACCTGCCACCGCCCCCCCCCCCCCAGGCTCAGGCTTCAACCTATCTGCCTGTGGAGAAGGATGAAGAATGCTATGTGCAACTGGAGGAAGGTGACCCCATGGAACTGGAGCACATACCTGAACAAGATTTTGAACCTCCTCCAAGATATAATGAGGACTGCTCATCTTTTGCCTCATTTGTCAGACAAATGATTGATACCTTCAGCATCCCCCCACTAGAAACAGAGGAGGTTGAAAAGGATGCTGATTTTATGGACATGATGGGAGTAGCTCCACCTAGAAGAATGTTACTTCCTGTACATAAACCACTTAAAAAGGCCATATCAAAAATCACATCTGCATGCATCTTAGCTGCAGCCACAGATAAGAAAATTGAAAGAAAATATTAGGTGGACAAGCACAGAGTGGAATACTTGTACACCCATTCTGATCATCAAGGAGTAGTCCAGGTTGCTGCTTGTGAGAGAACAACAATTTTTTTTTATTTTAGTCTTTGGTAACTGGGTAAGGCCCACTAGGCACAAGTGCCTGTTTTCAGGGGTGACCTGGGAGCACTGGGTGGTTAAGTGACTTGCTCAGAGTCACACAGTATGCAGGTGGAGGTTTCTGCGAATCAAACTCAGGTCTGGTCTGCTAGATGAACCAAGCTCATTCACACGTTGTTCCTCTAACCTCTAGGCTATACTGCCAGCCCTGTATCACTGTATCTGTGCAGCCCCCTGAAAAGGACTAAAAAATTGAATACTATGGCTAAAAGGTTCATGCAACAGCTTCCCTGCTTGTCAGGCAGGCAGCTTATTCAGCACATATCTGGGATGATCATGCCCCTCTGGGCAAGGCTAGAGTCAAGAAACGCCACCAATCTTGGGTCTCTGCCCCACTTATTGCCCTATGCAAAGCCCGTGACAAAGCCTGGTCTAATTTTAAAACTCTACAGACCTCCCCCCAAGTCAGGCAAGCCTTGAGCACTATTAGAAATGCTTACAGCAAGGCCATAAGCCAAGCTAAAGCTGCTTACTTGAGGTCACACCTGCAGACCACACAGCCTTCTTCCTTCTGAAAGGTGATCCACTGCCTCATAGGCTCCCCTCTCAAACCAATACACCTGCCTTTAGGCAAAATGACCTACAAATCACAGACCCTATAAGAATAGCGGACACCCTAAATAAATTCTTCACCCTGTGTGCTCTCCCCATCCATCCCCTTCCCCCCTCTAAAGGAGTCCACAAAGCCTCCCAAATCTCACACCTCAACACCTTCCTGTTCGCTCCCTCTTCCAAGCAGGAAGTCCTAAATGCCATCTAATCCCAATAAATCTCTAAATCCAGCCCAGATGAGATCTACCCAAAACGTCTATGCATATCAGCACCTGCAATTGCTTCACCTCTAGCCTTCATACTTATCCTGTCTTTTTTCTTATGAACTATCCCTCAAGCATGGAAAACAGCTTGTGTAATTCCTGTACATAACAGTGGTGACCCCTCAGTGCCAGGGAATTACTGGCCGATCTCCCTCCTCATGACTCTTGCCAAAGTACAAGAGGCCTTAGTCCAATCTAAACTATTTGAGTTTATAACGACTTCTGAGTCCCTCTCTCCATACCAGTCAGGCTTCAGAATGCACTACTCCACAATATCCTCCCTGCTATGAGTCACCGAGCACATCCATTCTACCTCAGACCAAGGTCAACTAACTGCAGCAGTTTTTGTAGATCTGGCCAAGACCTTGATTCAGTTTCTCACTCCCTGCTTCTAAAGAAACTTGAAGCAGCTGGGCTAGCCCCCCCAATCCAGTGGTTCAATTTCTACCTTGGAAACAGGCTGCAATCAGTCAGTCAAGATAGCTAACTCCACCTCTCCCCTACTCACAGGGCGTGACCCAAGGATCAATACTTTGACTCATCCTGTTTTCCTTATTTATAAATGACCTCCCCACTGTCTATTCAAGATCCCGCATACATATATATGTGGATGATATCCTCTTTGCATCCGGGCTGGTTCTAAACAATGTCCAATCCCTACTACAGTAGGACTTCCATAGCATACAGTCCTGGTTCCAGGCAAACCAGTTCAAAAGAAACACCTCCAAAACAGTCTCCATGACCTTTGGGACTGCACAAAAGCTATCCAGAACACCTCTTCCCCCTGCCCTCACCTCCCTGAATGGGACCCCACTAAGCACTGTCTCCTCATATAAATATCTAGGAGTATGGCTCAACCCCCACTTAAAGTTCTCAATCCACATAGAAGCCATCACCTCGAACTTCTGCCCAAAGCTTGGTATGCTATAACATAACAGAGAATCCCTCCCACTGCTGGTGAGACATGAATTACTGACAAAAATGATCACACCGATTTTCGACAACACAGATGTAGTATATAGCAGAGCCCCGGTCTCTTCCTCAGCCAGACTAAACTCCTTCCTAAATGCCTTCTGCTGCTTTGCCCCTCCTCAGAACCCACGACTGCTCTCTCTTCTCCACTCTCGGTATATCACCCTTGTCCCACCATCACTACATCCACTCTATCTACCTACAGTCCAAATTTTGGTTTAACCAGCTACCACCCTACCTTTCAGGGAGCCTATCCCCTGTTAACCCATCACCTTACATGCTACAATCAAGGGATACATGGTTCCTCTCACTGCCCAAACCAGACTCGACCACTGGCAAATCTGCCTTCACAAAGAGGCTCCTGTTCCTACGGAACAAACTATTGCCACTCCTAAGAAACTCACCATTGCACAATTCTATCAGACAACTTTATTTGCTTCCACCTCCCAACTACTCCTGCTTCTCCCCTACTCAGCCTCGCCTCCTGACCTACCAATCCTCACCTCAAAAGGTAAACCATTGCAGGATGACTGGCTTCTCTTCCCAGAAGCAGTAAACCTCTTGTCTCTACATATTTCCAGTTAGAGTACTATATGTAAATAATCACACTGTACCAACTCTGTATAAATGTCATCCCTTCCTACCTAAATTAACTGCGGCTACTATCTATTTTCAATTGTTAATATGTCTTTCTATTGAGATGTTGCCTATCTAGCCAACTTTGGCTATTCCTGTATCCTTTCTTTATACACTATGCACTTTAACTGTATACATTCATGAACCATATGTATCATATATTGAAAACCCTGTACCCTTGTCCCGGGGTCGCACCTGGAAATGCGCATTGGCTCAGTGTGCCTGTCATGGTTACCAAACGTTTAACCCTTAGACTGCCAACAGAATTAGAACATATTGGAGTTCTGGACAGATATATCAGTCTGCAGCCCTGTGAGGGTTAAATAAAACATAAAATATAGCACAGTACCAGAAAATACTTTGGAACACAATTCTGGCACTGGTCAAAAGTGCAGATGGTGAATTGGCACAGGACCTGACTGCCACAGCAAGATCATCCCTGGATGACACAAAATATTACTTCTCCACTGGGGTGGACACTAATGACTCATGAAGTGTTCTTAAGAAGGTTTTCCAGACTTAGGACTACCAGCCTTTCTCAGGATACTTAAAACAAAGCCATGTATTTCTCCTTTGAAGGAAATAAATTATTCAGCGCAAATAGAGGTATACATGAAAAAAGTGAATGACTACAATACCACTTTCAAAAGTAACAAAGAGAAGGAAAGGGACTCTACCTCCTATAGGTCCATAGAATGGGAGGCAGAGGCAGGGGATATTTTCCAAGAGCGTATGCCCTTATGAGTACCAGTCACAGATTACTATAGCGGAAGGGGCAAAGGGGCTTCTAGGTGCAATGCTGCATTTCCATCACCTAACCCCAGCCAAAACAAACTCCTGACAGTTTTGCCCAGGTCACCCAACCATTGCCAGAAGAAGATCCTATATTTCTCAGTAGACCCCTTACTTGCTCAGAGACAGACCTCCAGCAGCTGGGGGGGGGGGGCGGAGAGCTACTCTTGCCCTTCTAGGATGGTGAGTCTTTGGTGGCTCTGTGATCACTCACTTTCTGCTCCCAAACAGGAAGTTCCTGTTGTCAGTCAAATCCTGTGCCTATAAAAGTAGAACTAGCTTTGGGTGGGAGGATGGAGGGAAGGGAAGGAAGGCAATATAGTTCCAGTAGAGAAGTCCAGTCACACAGCACTCCTTCCTCCTGGTGTTCTCTGCCAAGTCTGTGCTTGGTCTCAAAGGTGTTGCAGTCTTCTTCTCACATTGAAGGAGCTAATTGTTTTCCTTCCACAGCTCTTCCAGGGGATTAGGAGTGTAACTGGAGGGGTGGAGCTGACAGTCTTGGGAACTTCCAACAGAAGGAAGAGTTAAAAGGTCAGATTAGTTGTCGTTTTTGGGGTGGAAAACTAGGTTTGTTGGCAAAGGCACCTAGCTTCACCTGAGATCTTTTCTTATAGGTTTGCTTGTAAGGACAACAAAGAACAACATTATCAGGGCAAGGAAAAAGAGTAAGGCTTCTTTTGGCTAGCCAGATATACTGTGTGTTTCTATTTTCTTTTGTGCTGACAGGGTTTGTTACTGTTTTGTACTCACATTTTACTGCTGTAATCGTCTCTGATTCAAATTACTGTGCAGGCTATACTTTCTGCTAGATTATTACAGAGTGTGCCTACAGGTTTGTTAGTTTTGTGCTCACAAATAACTTCTGTAATCTTCTTTGATTTAAATTGTTTTTTGCAGGGTATATCTTCTGTTACTGCTTTATTTTTCTCTGTAGCAAAGTGTTTTTTGTAGGGTGTATTTTCTGTGAAATTGTTACAGGCGGTGCTTACATTTTTGTGGCTTTTTTATCATTAGGCTAAGCTTTCAGCGTTTGCGTTTGTTGCTGGTTGATTGTTTCTGCTCTTACCTCCTTGTTTCTTTCATCTGTGGTTCTTCTTTTCAGCAGGGAAGTGCCTAGCCACCACCCCACCCCATCCCCAGCCACTCCATTCAAACTCCTTTTATAGAGTAGCACAGTTGTGACATTTCCTGTTGCAAAGCAGGAAGGAAGGATCAGAGGGTATCCACACAGTGATCTCACTTACAGGGGCACAAGTAATTTAACTTGCTATAACAAGTTACACACAAAAAAAACAACAACAACAAAAAAACAAAACAAAAACATAAAACAAGCAAACAAAAGAAAAAAAAAAACTTTTGCTTTAATTTTCCTCTTACTAATTACTTGGACCAGGTTATAAACTCAGCAACTCAACTGAAAGGATATTATTAACAGCAGGTACTGAGAAACACTTTTCAAAAGGGCAGTTATACAGGATTTAGGATGCTGTCCTACATGACGGACCATTGGAGATCTAAGGGCTCAACTCCAGGTAGCATGCGCTGAGATTGTGCACCTCAAATCATATATTCAGGAGGAAATATATTAAAAGAACTGCCTGCCATTTCCCCAACATCCAACTGAAGCACCTTGACCACAGAGGGGTAGCTGGTCCAGGAGGTTGGCAGGTGGTTAGGAGGGGCAAATTGGGTGCCCCATCACTCAATGTTCTCCAACGTATTACCTCCACAAACCATATAAAAACTACAAACAGGTATCTGCCTCTGTCTCCGAAATCAAACAAAGGGGCAGAGTACACTGCAGAACAGGACACTGCTGCACAGATCCTAGTGCTACAAAACTCACCCAAAACAGGGATCAAAACAAAAAAAGCAAAAAAGAAATCCAAAACACTTCTGATCATAGGAGACTCCATGATTCATGGAGTTAATATGTACCTTCAGCCAGGGGTATTGGTCAGATGTCTCCCAGGTACATCAGCATGTACAGACACTGACCACATTGCTAAAAATCATGCAGGAAGCAGGAGAAAACATTGACATCATGGTACACATAGGGAATAATAATCTCACTAGCCGGTCAGTTATGGAGACCAGGGAACACCTGACCAGTCTGGGAAATAAACTGTCATCCATTTCATCTGGCAGCTCCTTCTTTGAGATCCTGCCAGTCTGGGGGGGGGGGCAGATGGACCGAAGGTCAGAGAAGGGGAGATAGGGGAGCTAAACATGTGGCTCAAGGGCTGGTGCCAGGAGAAAGGACACACATTTGTAGATAACTGTCAACAGTTTTGGGAGTGAAGGTTCTTTAAATTTGATGGACTGCATCTGACTAAGGAGGGAGTCAGTGCATTGGGGCAGAAGTTTGATGTCTTTGCAGAATATTTAAATTAGCAAATGGGGAGGGGGTGTAGCACCTGATACAGCAAATGGGAAGAACACCCCTTCCCCCTCAGCTAGTGGTCAAACAGGAGTTCAGCATGTTTGTATTTCATGTGCATCACCACGTAAGGAAAAAGTTCAGGATCCCCATACGACACGCAGGGGAAACACCGGACCTAGCCCAACAACTACCGCACTGAAATCTGGCCAATGGAAAACCATGTACACAAATGCCCGCAGTCTGGGAAACAAGATCCCAGACCTGCAGGCTACAATGAATGAGGCAAAACTAGACATAGTAGCCATTAGCAAGACATGGTTCACCAGTAACCACACTTGGGAGACTTCAGTACCCGGCTATGTACTGTTCAGAAGAGGCCGAGGTGCTAAGGAGGGGGGTGGCCCTTTATGTCAATGAGAATATCAAGGCTACAGAAATTCAGAATACACATAAGGAGCCAGAAGAACTGTGGGTTACCCTGGAAACAGGAAATGGGACAGCCACATGAACTGGGGTTATCTACAGGCCTCCAGACCAGGGGGAGGACATAGACACATTACTGTTAGAAGATATTCAAAACATGACTGCTAAATGGGGGTTCTGGTAATGGGAGACTTCAACATGCCAGATACAGATTGGTCAATACCAGCAGGAACATCCACCAGAACTAGACACATAGTGGATTCCCTGCAGGGGGAGGGCCTCAAACAAACTGGTACAACAACCCGCAAGAGACAGGGCTATCCTAGATCTAGTACTGACTAACAGGGAAAGGATCACAGCTCTCCAGGTAGAAAGTCACCTGGAGGCCAGTGACTATCACATGATATGGTTCAATTTGGCCACTAGAACTAAATCATCCCATTCCATGGCAAAAATATGGGACATCAGAGGAGCTGACTTTGATATGATGGCCAACACAGTTAAGCAAGCCCTGGCAAGAAGAAATACAGGTGAGGGTATACAGGCAAAGTGGGCAAGCATTAAGGATGCAATATTTGAAGCAACATCCCATTGTGTTAGGGAGAAAAGCAAGAACAAAAGAAGCCACTTTGGTTCTCAAAAACAGTAGCAGAAAAGATCAGAGCAAAGGATTTGGCCTTCAGGAAATATAAGAAATATTATTATTAATAAATATAAGGGAATGCAGTGGGGCGAAGATAGGAGGCATGAAACTTCCCTAAGGGAAGCAGGGAAGGCAGTAAGGCAGGCAAAGGCCCAAACCGAGGAAACACTAGCACAAACAGTAAAAGAAGGGACAAGACTTTCTATAGATACATTAGTGAAAGGAGAAAGTCCAGAGGGATATACTAAGATCAAAGGGGATAAGGGGAGTGTATGGAGGAGGACAGGAAGAGCATCTATCCAAATAGATACTTCTGCTTAATGTTTACTGAGGAGCAGGTGAGGTTGGGGCCCACAGCTCAGCACCATGGACACGGGAGGGAGGTGTACAAGTCCTTCAAAAAGAAAGGGTCCTACAAGAGCTTGCTAAGCTCAGGGTGGACAAGGCAATAGGACCTGATGGGATACATCCCAGGGTACTAAAGGAGTTAAGGGTGGAACAAGCAGAACCATTATCAGAACTGTTTATTGAGTCTCTGAGCACAGGAGAGGTCCCAGAAGACTGGAGAAGGGCTCATGAGATCCCGCTCTAAAAGAGTGGCAGCAGGGAGGAGGCAGAGACTACAGACCAGTCAGTCTTACCTCAGTAGTGGGCAAGATTATGGAGGCAGTCCTTAGGAAAGGATAGTGCAACACTTGGAATCCATAGGCGCTGGGATCCAAGACATCATGGCTTTACAACAGGAAGGTCCTGTCAAACTAATCTCATAGATTTCTTTGACTGGGAAACCAGACAGGTGGACCAAGGGGGTGCAGTTGATGTTGCCTACCTTGATTTCAGCAAAGCTTTTGATACTATTCCACATAAAAGATTGATTAATAAGCTGGGTAGGCTTAGGGTGGGTCAGAATTGGTCATCTGGGTGGCAAACTTCTTGGCGGAGAAACAGAGTGGTGATAAACAGTTTACAGTCAGAAGAGATACAAGTCACAAGTGGGGTATCTCAGGGATCAGTCCTGGGGCCAGTCCTCTTCAGTATCTTCATTAGTGACAGATAAACTGGAGGATAAGGTTTGTCTGTTTGCAGATGACACCAAGATCTGCAACAGAGTAAATGATCCAGATAGAATTGGGCAGAATGAGAAGAGATCTGGATCAACTGACAAAATGGAAGAGTTAGCTACTGTACTTTCGCTAGCTGCTGCTTCACTCTGGCTTAAAACTGATCTGAAAAATTGTCAGAGTGGATTGTGGATGCAGAGTTTGAACCTGCATTCAAAATTTTAAATTTACATAGGTTCTGACCTCTGGGGTATCACTGTCAGCCAAGATGACTGCATAAGTGTAACCAGAGTGATCCTTTAAGAAGAAACACTATTATTATGGTGAGCAATTTTTATTTTTCCTTCTACTTTACTCACTTCCTTCAAGCAGAGGTTGCTGCCTTAATTATTCCTCCTTATTTTTACCCTGTGCCTCTACCCTCCTTGGCAATCTGCCCACAGGGCAGTTTTGAGAACAGTCTCCCATTTCTTTAAAATCTGCCCTCCTAAAGTCCAGGACCCTCGTCCTCATGTGGTTTGCCTCTGTTCCCATCTTAATGTTTAACCATACAGTATGGTGATCACTGGTACCTATGGAGTTCCCACTGTCATCCCTGTTTCAAGTACCATGTCCAGCACTGCCCCATCCTAGAGGGTTCCTTGGCTAGCTGCTGAGAAAAGTCCCATATAAGGAGTCAAGAATGGCCCTACTCTCGCAGAAGCTGCAGTTGGATCTTGTTACAGTTTTCAAGAGAGAGGTTTTGGAAGGATAAAAGGCACTAAGGGTTGACAAGACCACGGGGCCCGATGGTGGCACCCAAGGGTAGAAAGGTAACTAGGGGAGGTCTGCCAGTACCGTTGACAGATTTGCTCAATGGGTCCCGTATTCTGGAGTGATCCCAGAGGACAAAAGAAGAGGGGAAGTTATTCCCTTCACAGTAATGGCAGCAGGAAAGAGCTAGGGAATTACAGGCCAGTGATCCTAATTTCTGTGATTTGGAACCCCGATGGAGACCCTGTTGAAAGAGATTAATAAATTCCTGTAATGTAGTGAATTAAGGACAGAATGCAACATGGGTTGACCAGGGGAAGTTGTACCAGATGAAGCTAATCAAATGTTTCCACTGGGTGACAAGGGAGGTGGACAGCCATCAGTGTGCAGTTTTCTTTTGTTGCTCGTGTAGAGCTTATAATGATATTACAGCATCCAGCATGTGTCATAGATACCATGTATTGGCTTCATGTTTCCTGGGTCTCCAGTTGGATTTGTCTGACACAAAGAACTTTACCTTATATTTTTGGTGGATGGCTATGGCAAGGAGTGTAGCTTTGGTGTCCCAGCACCAAACAAGCAACACGACTGGCAGTTCGAGGACAATTTCCTGAAGGCTTGTTGACAGATGATACAACAAGTAACTAGACAAAGTAAGCCAAAACCCTTACTTCACAGGCTTGAGGCATTTTTCATGCAAGAAATTAACCAGTGGTTTGATGTTTTTTTGTTTTTCACAATACAATAAGTAAAACAGAGTGCCATGCAGTCCAGTCACATATAAAGCCCCCTTATCAAGGAACATTAGATCAAGACCTCAAAGAGCGTAAGAAGGGGGCTTTATCTGTATGTGCAAATGAACTTATTGCAATTCTAATTAAGCAAGATAACAGACTGCACAACTGTACCAAGTCAGCCCTGCAAAAGATTTGTATAGATTTGAAACCTTTCATTAAAACACAAGAAATTATACAGCTCAATCAGGCAATGAAAGGAAAGGAGAACAGCTAAATATGAGAAGGAGGTAGAAGAAAGGAAGTGACAGAAATCTGACAGAAACCACAAAGATTACAAAGAAGGTAATGTAGTTGCATGAAACATTAGACACACAAGGTCACATACAGTAGCAGGGCAAGAGCTTTGAATTGAGGACTAAAGTCAGAACGTGACAATAGAGGTAACAGGAATAAAACTGAAAGTAGAGCCAACAAGACAGGTGGATGTTTTAGAACTGCCAACAGTCAACTGCAACAACCAGTAATAACAAAAGGCAGAAAAAGGAAAGAAAAACATGGCAGGGACAAAGGAGGTGTGGCCAAACAACAGGTAACAATAAGGGAGAATGGCATACAACAGGTAGCAAATCTGCCTGTCAGACATCTTAGCACAGGGAATGCTCTATAAATGAGGTAAAAGTGTTATCTAAGGGCTTGCGTTTTATGCAACCCAATAATACTGAGCCATTAAAATGGCAATTAATTTATTTATAATTTTATGAAAACTTAATTTGAAATCAAATTTTCCAGATAACCCCGTCTCAATCTGAAACAATAAAAGAGACTCTGATCAGGCTGCAATTATGGGGTACCAAGAAATATCAGAGATGGAGTGGATGGGACTCTTAGAGACTTAGAGTTCAGTTTTGACTGTGTGGCTCAGTTTTTGAATGTCACTGCAGTGACAGGAACTTTGCCGAACGGCATTACATCGATGGCACCATGCTGGCAGTTGGCTTTGTGCCTTCACTGTAACAAAGTGTTTTTCTGTGGGGTGCTTTGCTCCCTACACCCCCCATCAACTTTTATATAATCAACTCCAAGTCGGAGTTGTGTCAGGAGGGTGCAATCACCGGGAAAAACTGTCGGTGTACCGCCAAGATCATTAGCGTTGACTCGGATTTTTGTCGCTGTAATGGTCTTTACGGTATTAGATTCACTGTGTGAATGGTATACGAACTGGACAATGATGAGTTTGCAGACAATGTACGAACATGATAAAACTTGTAGAAACATTTCCTGTATATACAGAGAGATCAGGAGGAAGAGAGCTGTTCTGAGAGACATGGGGCGGGGAAGTTATTCTAACCATAAGACACAGAAACTCAAATAATCTGAAACCTAAAACACATTTTGCTCTAACCTCCCAAAACATCCCATGATCAGAGACTGAGTGACTGGTTCTGAATAATATTGAGGTGCTTCTGAATACACCTAATACAAGACAATTCCACAACTAATCTGATGGTGAGTGGACAGCTTTGAGAGAACTGCAAGCGATGCACCACATTATAATGAGTGGAATGGTTGTGGTACAAGGCACTGATAAATGTGCTGGGAAGATTAAATGACAAACATCAAACATTGCTCATTGGGGCTGTATTATACCCTAGAGGTTAGAATAACGAGCTGTGAATGAGTTTGGTACATCCAGCTGACCTGAGTTTGATTCCCACAACCTCCACTTGCATATTGTGTGACTCTGAGAAAGTCACTTAACCTCCCCAGTGTTCCCGGGTTGCCCCTGAAAACAGGCACTTGTGCCTAATGGTTAGTGTAGTGTGCTGCACAATTGATATTTGCTTTATTATTAAAGAAATGAGCGCTTATCTCTAAAAGTGTAAAAAATGCATAAAAATGATTAATTATGTTTGCTTCAGTCTGATTGGTTCATATATATTTATGTTCAGATTATGTATAGTTCAGTGATATTATTATTAGCAGCCATCATATACAATTTTCACAGTAAAGCTTATTGAGTGTGAAAATAATGAGTTTCTGTTAAAACATTGAAGTTGAAAAATGAGTAATAGTTATTCATGAAACCTGATTGGCTACCTGCAACGATATTTTAATTTGTACTCACATATATAAGATTTCAATATATATCGCCAAATACCAATGTGGATCTACTTTGTTTATGTAATTTCCTTTTGCAATTATCTTTTGATAAATTTAATTTTCTGAATCATTTTGATTGGCTAAAACAAGTGACATCACACTTTTTTGAATTTGGATTGTATAAAAGGGAGTCTCCCTAATCAAGTTACCACTCCTTGATGAAGCCTTACATGGCAAAATGCCAGTGTACCTGATTGTGGACTTTTGGCATGCCTTTTGTCAAGTTTCCAGTGGATAAAAACAGAATTAAATCATCCTTGATCTAAAAACTTGACATCTGCATCTTCACTGGAGCTATCGACCTCCTGGCTCTGGAGTGCTAGTGTAACTGTATTTATTTGTGCCTAGTGGGCCTTATCCAATTACCAAAAGAAATGCCCTGCCCATAGTTCACAAGTCTCTGAGGGACCCTCCTGGGTGACCCATAGTTTGGGAGTGGGTTCATTCAGTGAGGGTCCATCAGATCTGTGGAACATTTTCATAAAAAGAAATAGTGCCTAAGACACCAAGCTATCTAAAGGACACAATAAGGTAGAGGGTACATGTGGTCTGAGGAGCTGTATTGGATTATTATTGACTATCAGTTCCCTCCATGAATGCATAAGGCATGAACATGGATAAGGTCATGTAAGGACTTCATGGCATCAGATCCAATGTTTTATAGCACCATAGAGGTTCATTCTTGACCTCTTAAAATTTGTATTAATACACAATTACTTCCTTTCTGATAGTAAGTTTTATTTACAGTTACAAGGTGCAGCACTAGTCCCATTGCACACTAATATCTTCAAGGCGTGATGGGAGAATGGGTTATTTTTCTGGACTCCAATCCCACCTCAGACACCTTGTTCACTGTTATTGTTTTATGGAGGACACTCGTGTGTGTCTGTGGTTGGGGTTCAGAATCCATTCTGAGATTCATAGAATGGTTGAATGACAACAATTTGCATATTAAATGCACATAACAATACCACCAGTGATTTTTTTGGATATACATTTAAATGTGGAGGAAAATCAAAAAGTTATCCATGAACCATACAGTAAACCATTTGCAAGATGCCTGGTCAGCAGCATCCCCTACAGACAATTTTCAAGATTTAAACACAGTTGTATATTGGAAGCTACTTTTGAGGAGAAAGCAGAGATGCTGTTGACCATGTTCAAGGAGAGAGGCTACTCAGCTGAGGTAGTCCATTAAGTACAGAAAAAGCTAAATTAATTGATTGGAAAAGTCTTGAGATGTCACACACATGTGATATTGGCACGTTCCTAAAATTGAATTTGTTACAGACTTTCATGACCGGTCGTGCGGTACAAAATATTAATAAAAATAAATGGTGGGTTTTCATCTCTGATCTAGAATTTGGCTCTTCGATGGGCAAGGCTCCCTGAGTAACATTCACAAGGAGGGGGTGTCAGCCTGTTTGGCCTTCTCATAAAGAATTATTTTATAAACAAAGATGTCAAACAGAGCCAAGGGAGACAAGTTGTTTTACCTGTTGAAAATGCAGTATTTGCATGTTTGCTGATGTGATGGCCCAATATCTACCCTTCTCACTAGAGGTGAACAGTCTGTGGTAAAACGTCATATCAATTGCAGAACTCCTTTTGTGGTACATGTTGGTTGGTGCAACTGTAATCAAATTTAAGTTGGCCACACCACTCATCCCTTAAAAAAACACTTTTAGAGCCAGCCCAGTGGTGAAGAGGGCTGAGGCGCTGGCACCTTACCTCTTCCCAAGCCGACGACCCATGTTTGGGAATGGGCATGGGTCACTGGTGGTCAGTCAGGGGGGAGGGGAGGGGAGTGCGAGGAGTTGGCTGCCACTGGCAGCTCTCTCTCCGTGGAGGGACGTGGGGTTTCCCTGGCTCTTGGCTGCCACCAGGTGGAGGCTCAGTGGCAGCGGCAAGCTTAGGAAGACCTAGTGCTAGGCGGGTGGGAGGAAGAGACTGTCACCAGAGCCTTGGAGCACATGCACGCCTCACGTGCCGCACGTCCATGTACCAGAGTCTAACGATAGCGGAGAGAAAGGAAGGGGAGCACCAGGGCAAGTAGAATGGTGCCCTGAGCTCGGTGGGTGGAACAAGTTCTCTCAAAGAGAGGACCGAGTGAAACCTGCCTGGTGCCCAAGGGAGGAAAACCTATATAGAAAAAAAAATGCTTTCAGGAACACATGATAGTCATAGCAATTGGCAACTGTGAAAGTGTACTAGGTGCACATATTAAAAAGATTTCTCTCTGCACATCCTTAGTTTCTCTCTGCACATCTTTAGTGTATCCAAAGCAGTTAATAACAAACTTAGCATGGCCAACATGGCTAAACATATCCTTGCTGTGGCGGTGTGCCTCACCCTTGCTAGAGGAGTGCTCCTACCCAACCTAAAACTATGGGTTTGAGCAAGATGTGTCTTATAACAATGCATGTCAATTTGCCCTCTCAGTAGCCAAACTCACTCACTATTGTGAGCTTTATGATACACTGGGATGGCTGTCCTCAGTGAATTGTCACACATTTCCCTTGGGTTGCATTGTTGATAATACTGCCACTCCTCCCATCCTGGCTGTACAGCTAAGGGTTTTTAACTCATGTTTCACTCTTAGGTCAGTGACTTGTCTCTGCTCTCTGTCCAAAAACCCATACCACTATCCATTCATAGCACCTCTTCTCACTGTCTCTTCAGAAGGTCCTTGTGGGACTACCTGATAGCCGACTCAGCCTGCAATTGCATTTAGCTCTGGTATCCTCTTCCTCTCATGTTTGTGGGTTCTAGTATTAGCCTGGTCTACTCAGGGCTATAACTGTATACATTGTATTATATGGATATATTTTATAATACTGGGATCAGTACTGCACTGCTATTGTATTCATAACTTCTTGTTTTATCCAACATACTATTGTAACTGTTTGTCTATGCATCTTGCAACCTCCACATTGTTCCTGAAAGCATTCATTTGTTTAGTGTGCTTACCTGTTTAATAAAACTAACTAAATAAACAGTGCCACAGCTGCACATCCTGCTCTTTTGTGTTTAACCAGAACTGTTGAGAGGAGGGAACAGGACACAAATTTGGCTAAAGTGGAAAACTGAATGAATAAATTGACTGGATGCCATCACACCATTAGGCCTTTATCGATGAAGTGGACTTTTTTTTTAGTAACCAGGTAAGGCCCACTAGGCACAGGGTTCTATTTTCAGGGGTGACCTGGGAGCACTGGAGTGGTTAAGTGACTTGCTCAGCATCACACTGTAGGAAAGTGGAGGTTGTGGGAGGCAGTATAGTGCAGTGGTTTAAGGCTCTGAGCTGCTAATCTGGTGACATCCAGCAGACCAGACCTGGGTTTATATCCCACAGCTTCCACTTGTAGACTGTATGACCCTGAGCAAGTCACCTAACTTCTCTGTGCTCCCAGGTTACACCTGTAAAAAAGCGTTCAGCTTAGTGTGCTAGTCCTGGTTAAACAACTAACAAAAAAAAAAACAGGTCTGCTGGATGTACCAAGCTCATTCGCAGCTCTTTAACCTCTAGGCTATACTGCCAGCCCACTTGGCTGGTTTCATTTTGCATTTTTAACTGGACTTCAAACCTTTCCTGTGAGGTTTTTCTGCATTCTGGAATGTGTATATGACAAGGCTTCTATCGGTATAGGAAGGATTTTTCCGGATGCCTGATTTTTTTGAGGTGATTCATTTATATGTTTTCATCTTGCATCTGTTTTCCATACTGCATTGATACATCAGACTAGTTCCTGAATCAGTTTAGAAGAAACTTTCTCCAATATAAATTATTAGACTACTCTTGATAGTTATATATAATCTCCATCTTTAAATTTGGACACTGTACATTTTCCCCACAGGATGGTCAGGTCTGGACATACAACCTCTAACTTTCTTATTATAGGGTTGGATCACTTTACATTATGGCCACCTTTGCTATTAGTCCATAAACATGTTTTAGTGGAGATGGTGTACATCAGTATTATAGGGGCATTAATGCATTTTGACATAATTTTAAATCACATTTTTACTTGGATATAAAATTATATTTTGATCTGATATCATATTATGCACATTACTGGTCAGCAATACACTTTGTATTCTTCTGTTTGCACTGAGAGTCACATGTTTTCTTAATTGTTTTGATGGGGTCATGAATATTCATGCATGTTTATATTTAAACATGTGCCTCAGTTTTAGACATTACCCCCTGATGAAGCCTGGGGGGGGGTGGTGTCTGGTTCTGGTGTGGCGTCCTCACTGAATTTTATGTGCCAAAAAAGTGGTTTAATCCACCAGTCACGGTGTGAGTACCAATTTTTTTGTATTTTTTTTCCTATGTTATTTTTCTCCCATTGGTGCAGACTGGCTTTTAGCCCCTATACCCCCCGACTGACAACCTTCTCCCCAAGGACTTACCAGTCACAGATTTCCATATGGATTACACCCCTGGTGGGGCCAGCAGGGGAGGTTTGTCCTCCTCCCTCCTCAGAAGACCACATCTAGAAATGATTGGAGTTCTGGGCAATAGTACAGAGCCAAGTGGCCAGAGGAGACTTCATGTAGTCTGCCCCACTTTTCCAGTTTCCTCCCAAACTGGATGACACACAGTGATACAGATGTACATGTGCATGGGGTGTGTACGTTCCATATACCAGTTGCTGGACAGTCCATTTTGAGTCACCCCAATGCCCTAACACCCTGTCTTGACTTGGTGGCAGTAATAGAGTGGTGAAACCTCTCCCCTCCCCAGAGAGGAGAGCAGTCAGCTGGGCACTCAATCCCCCCCCAAATGACCCCACAGCAGCCAAATTCTACTCCCAATACTGGGTCACTGGTGTGGTATCTAGCACCTCAACCCACCACGCCAATGTGCTGGCTTTGTTTTGTATTTTTAACTGTTATAGCCAGTTGGCTTAATGGTTGCAACTTTTGAAGCCATCAGTGTGCGCAGCTTCTTTTGTTAGTACTATAGGTGGACAGGGGGCAAACTGTCGCTGTGGCTGACTTGGACTTCAGTAAGGCCTTTGACACAATGCAGCATGTGAGGTTACCACAAAACTTAAGAGGCCTAAGTATGGGAGACAAAATAAGTTAATGGGTGTAAACTGATTAAGGAACAGAGCCCAAAGGGTAGAACTAAATGAAGAATTATCAGGGAAGATGGGTTTATAAGAGGAGTATCCTATAGGGTTGGTACTGGGCCCCAAACCATTCAGTATATTCATAGGCAATATGGGGGTGAGGCTAGAAGGAAAAATCTGCCAATTTGCAGATGGCATCAAGATCTTCAACAGAGCGGACACAATGGAGGAAGTAGAGGCCATGAGAATGAACCTGGAAAGGCTAGAAGAACAGTCCAGAATTTGGGAGCTAGGACTCAGTGGGAAAAAGTGCTAAGTCATGCACATCAGACCCCCCCCCCCGATCCAAGTACAGGATGTGAGGGGAGGTCATGCCATGTACCTCAGAGGAAAGGGACCACAGGTCATCATTATGAATGACCTGAAAGTAGTGGAACGTTATTCAAGGGTGGCGGTAAGAGCAAATAGGATTATGGGAATAATAGGGAGGGGGGATAACAAGCAGAAGAAGGGAGGCTATATTCCCCTGCATACGTCTTTAGTTCACCCCACCTTGAGTACTGTGCAGTTCTGGAGCTCTCCTCTTAGAAAGGACATTGACAGAGTGGCGCCTGTGCAGAGAGGACAACCAAGATGATACAAGGATAGCAGGAGAAGCCATACAAGCAAAGGCTGAAAAGCTTCAACATGGATACCTTAGAGAACAGAGGAGTCAGGAGATACATGACCCCTAAATACCTCCAGTGGATAAACAGAGTGTGCGGAGGTTTATAAGTTGAGCACAAACATGGTTACCAGAGGTAACACAATGAACTTGTGGGGGGACATGACAAGAGATAGACAAAAGGGACCTCAGTTAAACATCTCATCCGAAAGATGGCACCTCATCAGTGCAGCACTCCCCCCCTCGTACTGCATGACCATGTCAGTTATGGGAATTACTCTAAGCACAAGCCAGAAGCTAAGCAGGGTTAGACCTAGTCTGTAGTCAGATGAATGACCTCCAGTGAACACCAAGTGCTGCAGGAAGTGGTGTTGGTAGCTCTGCAGGGGACACTTTTCCACTGGTTATAAGTTTATTTTTTATTTTACAATTATTGGCAGGGAGAGACACACTAAGCTGAGGCTTGTTTCCTAGTGCATCCTAGGAGCACAGGGCAGTTGAGTGGATTGCTCATGGTCACACTGTATGCAAGTGGTGGTTGTGAGTTCAAACCCAGTTCTCCAGGTTTACAGCTTAATCCTCTTAACCACTACGCTATATTGCCACCAAGTAACTATACCAGTGCCCCAGCATGGTGTAAGAGAGAGACACAGCCCCCTGAAGAAGACCGAATGGTCGAAGTGCTGGGGCTGCTAGTCGGCATCTTCCAGGAAGTCTCCTGAATAAATCTTGCACCTAGCAACATTTCTTATTTGTCGCTCACTTAACAGTACTGATTTTTTGCCTTGTTTCATTTGTTATTCGAGCCGAAGGGTGATTTGTGCGAGTGACTCGAAATCACCCTTGACAATTCTACTACATAACAGTGAAATCATTCACGGAAGGGGCCCAAAACCCCATGTTGAAAATTTGGTGCCAAAATTCCAAAAATGACTGTTTAACGAGCGGCGTTGTGCAGTTCCTATGCAGGCTTGTAAGATCGCGAAATTTCAATATTTTCTACCAGATTTTCAACATTGCCATTTACCACACCTTCTTATGAGTAGTACAGCTGTCATTTTCACATCTCACCCAAAATGTGTTTCCATACATATGTAGCGCAGAATGGAAGAGTCGTCCGTGATGGCATCCATCTGAGCAGCAGCTGAGATCCTGAGCTCCCCTCTGGCCGCCTAATCTGCAATTTAAAGTGCATTTTGACTGGGTTTTTGAGAAATTACTTAAATAGCAAGTCTCTTAAACTCCGTCATCGATAAGGTGCCTTGTGTTGGAATCTTAAGCCCTAGCTGGAGTCGCGATGGAGTGGATTTGAAAGAGGCCCTCACCAAGCATACCCCTCCAGCATCTCCTGAGAAGGCCGCAAAAAAGCAGAGGAATCAGGCCCCAGTTAGGCCGGACCGTGGAGGTGAGAAAGCAGTACAGCCTACGCCTTTATCGGAGGATAAATTCCTCCAGGAGCTTGGCCCTGTGAAGGAGCTTCTTGTGGAATTAACAGGAGAGCTCAAATCTCTGTGTAGTGACCTCTCTGATGTTACAAAAAAAGTTTCAGATGTGGAGGTAAAGGTCGCCTCTGTTGAAAAATGGAGATCTAGAGCTGAAACAGAGATAACAGAATTAAGGCAGCAGGTGAAGAGGCTCCAACTCAAAACTGAAGACCTAGAGGGGCGAAATCGCCGAAATAACCTGCTAATAATTGGCCTCCCGGAGTTAGAAGAAGGCCCGGACCTTATGGCTTTCCTGCAGAGGTTCTTTGTTAAAATAGTAGGCCCATCTCCTATAAATGCCTCCTACCATCTCGAAAGGGCCCACCGTTTGCTGCGCCCTCGACCTGCAGCTGGTTCCCCCCCACGTCCGATCATTATTAAATTTTTAAGCTACCTGGAAAGGCAGCATGTGTTCCTGAAGGCTCGGGAGCTTAAAGAAATCCTGTGGGGTGTTTCGAGGATCCGGATTGCCCAGGACCTTCCCAAAGAGATTCGGGAAAAAAGAGCAGCATACCACCAAATCGTCCAAAAACTCATCGCAGCAGCAATCCTGTTTAAGATGATATATCCTGCCACCCTGAAAGTAACTGTTGGAGGCTCAGCTACGAGTTTTAACACCCCAGAAGCAGCTTACAAGGACCTTACTAGCAGACTGCCTGATCTGTTTAAGGGATCCAGCTGAAGAAAATATGTTGGACTTTTTAGATGCTGTTAATGTTTGTTTGAGATGTTAAATGTTCCTATAGATGGTGTCTGTGTATATCCCTGGTGACTGTTGTGGCGACCCCTCTGACCTTCTGTCTCACGCTTGCCCACCCTCCTTGTCACATACCTTTGTGCTGTGTCTCGTGGTGGTGTTTTTCTCTGGTCTGGTTGTCCTGGCTCTTCCTCTTGGGTCTTTCTTGCAGTCTGGCTGCTGGGACGGGGATGCGGTGGGCGGTTTGGGTTTGGGCCTAGATCTCGCCATTGGTCCCGTCTTTTTTTTTTAAACTCATGTGCCTGCGGCAGCGGGCGTTTTCAGGTGGTAGTTTCAGGAGGAACTTCCTGGAGGCAGGAACATTTAAGGTCCGCGGCAATTAGGGTCCCTCGGAAGCGGCAACCACTATAGTGAATCTTCGGTGAGCCTCCTTTGCCTCTTGTTGGAGTGATGTGGGTTGGGACTGTCCTCGATTCTCGACTGAAGCTGATATGGGTAGGTGGCTCATTCATTTCATTGAGGTGAAGGAGTGGAAATATGGTGGGACCGTCTGGGTCGATGAGGCCTAAGGGCTTTCTATATTTGGGGCTTCTCCTTTTATGTCTCTGTCTTTCTCCTCCCCTTACTTTCTCTCTTTGGTGTACTTCAGCCTTTCTGTCTATTGGTATGTGGGGCGGGGACTTGGGGGCAGCTGGGGGTTGGTAAAATCTAAGTAGCTGGATGTGGGATCAGAGCTGTCAGTGGGGGTTCTAATCTCTGCCCGGGGCTGATCTGTAACAATTGTTGGTGGGTAGTTGCGGGTTATAATTTCACTGAGGAGTCTTGGGTTTTGATAGTATATAGTTTGCTGGTTTTTGGCTCTGGGGATTGGAGATCTGCATGGGGATTTGGGGGTTCGTAGCCCAAAATAAAGGTTGTATTTGGGACCGCATGGCTATACTGGACCCCATTTGTACATAGTTCTTGCTGGGTTTATGTTGTGGGGTGTTTTGGGGAGGAGATTTTTCTGACCTTGGTCATAGAGACAGGTTCTGTTGTCTTGCTTGGGGGACCTTGCTTGTTTGTTATTTAGTTTTAGAGTATGGATTGGGGGTGGGGTATGGGGGTTACAAATTGATGTTCCATGTAACTTCCGATGGGGTCTGGGGTTTCTTTGTAAGGGAGACGGTGGGAGGGAGTCATACAACGGGGTCTCGGACTTATTATATGGGAGGTGTGCCCTGCTTTAATCTGTTGGAAGTATTCTATCTGGATATCCAATTACTGCGAAATAATTTTAAAATGGCTATGAGTATAGTTAAAATAGTGTCCTGGAATGTGAGAGGGCTCAGGGATCAGGTTAAACGTTTGCAGGTTTTCAATCACTGTTCCCTGCTCTGCACGGACATCCTTTTTTTGCAGGAAACACATTTAGGCCGGGATGAGGCCAATTTGCTCTCTCGGTCTGGGTTTTCTCAAGTTTATCTTGCTAGAATTCTCATTTTAGTAAAGGGGTGGCGATTTTAGTTAAAGGCCGTCTTATTTACCAAGGACCTGGTTTGCTCAGACCGGAAGGAGATTCATTCTAGTTAAGGGTAGCTTAAACAGAGAGTGTAGTTCTGGGTTCAGTGTATGGACCGGTGGGAGGTAATCCTGAATTTTTCATGATGTTGACAGATAAATTGGCGGTTTTTTTGCCAACTCAATATGTGTTAGGAGGGGACTGGAATGTACCTTTCCCCTCGTTGGACAGAGAGCCCCAGGATAGGCATACATCCTCCTCGGCACAAAAAGCCCTCTGTGAAATGGTCTCATTGTTAGGTCTAGGTGATCCGTGGCGTATTGCTAATCCTTCTTGTCGGGCCTTTTCCTTTCAATCCCAGTCACACGGCACTAAATCAAGACTTGATATGATATTAGTTAGTCTCTCTTTTCTCCCGAGTGTATCTTTATCTGGTATAGAACCGATCATTGTGTCAGATCATGCTCTGGTTTGGTTGCACCTCTCTCTAAGTCCTGACTATTCTCGAGACTCCAAGTGGAGATTAAATACTCAACTATTAAAGGACCGACATTGTGTTTCGGAGATCAGTTCTAGAATATCCCTTTTTTTGGCAGACAATATGGACTCTACCCCTAGAGTGGATATGATATGGGGAGCATTAAAGTGCTATCTTAGGGGTGACTTTATTAAGATGGCTTCCCTTAGGAAGAAGGCACGACTGGCTAGGTTGTTAGAGTTGGTGGGTAGGATTAGGGAGTTGGAAGGTAGGTATTCATTAACTTCTTCGGTTTCGGATCTTAAGGAGCTCCTTTCAGTTAAGAATGAATACTCGGACCTCCTGAAAGAAAAGATAGAGTATTATCTGGTGAAAACCCAGGCTAAGTATATTGATCTCGGTCAGAAATCCGGGAAATTATTGGCTCTGCATCTCCGTGCGCTTGAAGGTTCGAGGATTATTCCTTCTCTGGTCTCTTCATCCGGAACTATTGTCTCTTCGCCCAGAGAGATTGCTCGGGTCTTTAGGGAATACTATTCCAGTATTTATAGTCCCCCTCCAACATCCCATTCGATAGCAGATGTCAGAAATTATATAAGAGAATTGATCTTCCGAGTATACTGGAATCCCAACAGGCGAGTTTATTGGCTCCTATCTCAGCTGAGGAGATCCAGAGCACTATTGCTTCCCTGGCCCCAGACAAAGCACCAGGCCCAGATGGATTCTCAGTGAATTTTTACAAAGTCTTCTCTAAAGACTTAACTCCTATCTTGCTTAAATTATATAACTATTTCCAGGTCGCATTGGAACTTGACCCGGCTTTGTTCGAGGCCACTATAGTGTTAATTCCTAAAGTGGATAAAGAACCTTCTGATCCAGCTAGCTACCGTCCTATTTCTCTTCAGAACTATGATATTAAGATACTAGCCAAAATATTTGCTGAGAGGATTAAAAAGATTTGGACGGAGCTTTTGAGCCCTGAACAGGCAGGTTTTGTTCTAGGGAGATCAGCGGCTGATCATCTGAGGACCTTATCGCATATCTCGCAACATGCCCGGTCCATCTCAGACCCAATTGTATTAGTTTCTTTAGATGCTGAGAAAGCATTTGATCGGGTCGATTGGTCCTTTTTATGGACCGTCATGGAAGAAATGGGCTTCCCGACCCCCTTTCTGAACCTGATACAGGTACTTTATAAGTGCCCCTCTGCAAAAATCTACTGCAGTGGGGTTTTATCCCCCTCTTTCAGTCTTCTTGCCGGCACTAGACAAGGTTGCCCCCTTTCTCCTTTATTGTTTAACTTATACTTGGAACCTCTACTGATAAAACTTAAGTCTTCCCCTCGGGTGAGGGGGGTCAGGCTCTTAGGTAGGGAGCTAGTTCTTTCTGCGTATGCGGATGATGTTCTGTTACACCTGTCTGACCCGGTAGCATCTTTAGAAGCAGCTCTGGATATTATTAGGCAGTTTAGCTCCTTTTCTGGCTATAAGTTAAATACATCGGTGTGAGATCTTTCCCTTAAATAATTATACTTTTAAGAGTGGGTTTCTTCCCTTTGGAATGAGATGGACTTCCAGTTCACTTAAGTATCTGGGGATCTACTTCTCCACTGACCCATTTTGCTCAAGAAACTAAATTTAATCAAGATCAGAGACTCGATTAGTCAAGATTTGCAGCTGGGCATCCTTCCTATTTCCTTGATGGGTAGAATTAGTATCATTAAGATGAATGTTCTTCCCAGTTTTTACCCACTGAACCTTACCAACCTCTGGCTTCCTCTTTCCTTTTCCAACAGCTCCATAGTCTGTTTTCCACTTTTATTTGGAAAGGGAAAGGGATACATTGCTCTTATGGCTCCCTATCACTTCCTAAAGAAAGAGGAGGCTTAAGACTTCCGAATTTTCAGCTATATTATTGGGCAGCCCACTTGCCCAAATTGGGAAGGTGGTTCTCTGCGAATCCTGAGAACTCTTCCCCAATATGGCTTCAATTAGAATCGGCCTTCCTTTCCGAGCTTAAATTTGACATAACCACCTTACCTTATCTTACTCCGAAAATACTCTCACAATTGATTTCTGATAACACAGTGGCAGTTTCTCTTAAGGTGTGGGCCCAATGTCTTAGGTTTTTCGGATCTCTAATCATACAGATTTAGGACAGCCGATTATTCTCAATCAGTATTACTTTAGGAGTATTGGGTAGGATCAAATTGGCTCCCACAACTTAAAGATTCCTGGGTTGAACATTTGTTTAGCCAAACTTCTCTTTTCGCATCAAGTGATATCTTAGCCAGATTCGATATCCCAAGCAAGAGACTTTCAAGGTGTTTCAGCCGGCACCTGGTGAGTAGTAAGTTTGGAGCGGTGTTTAAACCGTCCGTGGTACACCCCTTTCTCTCCAACATTATTATGCTGGCATCCCAGCCCCATTCCATTTCACAGATTTACTCCTACCTTTTGACTTTTAACTTGGGGGAGGAGGTTGGTGGTCCCTCGATCTGGACATATCTTCTCCCTGATGAAGTACCATTGTGGAGAACTTTTTTGCCTAATCTGCATAGATATCACACCCAGGATAGGTTTTGTTTAGTGGAATATAATATTGTTAATAACTTATACTACACTCCGGTCAAGCTCTTTCAACGTAAGCTGATTTCTGCTCCACTGTGTTTCCGATGCTCGCAAGGTGAAGGCACCTTGATTCATGTTTTCTGGGAGTGTGCTAAAGTTGCCCGCTGTGGTCTTTGATTCGGATAATCTAGATCCTCTTCTGGGTCTGAGCAGGTTTTCTCTCCAGGAATTTGTGTACTCGGTGATTTTTCTCTGATAGATAGTGTGGGCGTAGGTACCATATGGCCTGATATCTATGGCAGTCAAAAAGCTGGTTTTAAGACACTGGAAAGACCAATTAGTTCTATCCTTTGCGGATTGGTTAAAGGAGTTGATGTTGTATCTCCAGTCCGAAAATTTGATTGCCAGTTATAAGAACCGTATGGATTTATTTTATAAAAGATGGGGCAAGCTCCAGTCTTTTTACCTACCTTAATGATAAGGCTTGTGGCCTGATCTCTGGACCCTCATACTATGTAGCATAATTGATGTTACCTTAATATAAGGTTTTAATGTGATTTAGATATGTCTCCTTTATTATAACTAGGACTATTGGTCAGGTTATTAAATAAGTTGTTTAGTAAGTGTGGATATCCAGACTTTAGAAGCTGTAATTTATGCTTTTAGCGGGTGCACCCTGGGGGGAGGGAGGGTGAGGGGTATCTACTCTCTGGCGTTTTTGATTGAAAGATAGATATGTTAGGCTGTTTTTACTTTCAAGTATGCCTGTTATTTACTATATTTATAGTGGGAAGGGGGGTGTTGGTCTGATTTAGGTTTATTGGTCTGTTTCTTAATCGTCATGGTTCTGGTTGTATTACTTTTGAAAATAATAAACTTAAATTTCAAAAAAAGAATGGCTCAGTCGGTGTGCGAAATCAATGTACGGGACAAATTAAGAAAATCACAGTGACACTGTTCATAAGCAGAGGTCTTAAAATGGCTATGTTGAAAATTTGGTGAAAAATTCCTAAAATGACTGTTTTTACGATGCGTTGCGGTTCATGGCGACTCATTGTAGGGTTTGCGAATTTTTCAATATTTCTCCACTCCAGATTTTCAACATTGCCATTTTTCCACACCTTCTTATGAGTAGTACAGCTGTCATTTTTCACATCTCACCCAAAACGTGTTTCCTACTTTCATGTAGCATTACAATGGCGTAGTCATAAAGTTAACTCAGTGTATGGGACACATTAAGAAAATCACAGTGTCACTGTTCATGAGCAGAGATCTTAAAATGGCAATGTTGAAAATTTGGTGAAAGAATTCCTAAAATGACTGTTTTACGAGTGTCGTTGCACAGTTCCATCACGCTATCAGAGGGTTTGCGAATTTTCAATATTTCCACTCCAGATTTTCAACATTGCCATTTTACCACACCTCCTTATGAGCAGTACAGCTGTCATTTTTCACATCCTGCCCAAAACGTGTTTCCGCCCATGTAGCGCACAATGGCGCAGTCGGTGTGCAAACTCAATGTATGGGACACATTAAGAAAATCACAGTGACACTGTTCATGAGCAGAGGTCTTAAAATGGCTATGTTGAAAATTTGGTGAAAAAATTCCTAAAAATGACTGTTTTACGAGCGTGCGTTGCGCAGTTCCTACGCACGCTCGTAAGTTCACTAAATTTTCAATATTTGCACTCCAATGACTTCCAAATACCTAAACAGCACATAGAAGCAAGCAATATTCGGCATTGACAAATGCTTGTTGGATACAGGCTTGCTATACACATGCAGTAGCCAGACTCTATGGTAATGGGCGGGTAGGCCAATCATGTTTTGTGAGCAAAAGTGTGCATCGGGGTGTCCCCTTAGCCCACTGTTGTATGTTTTTACCTTGGACCCTTTACTGTGAAGAATTAATAATTCCCCTTTAATTACAGGATTGTCTTTTTCTAGTCATGATTTGGAAATCTTAACTATAGCTAATGCAGATGACATCTGCCTGGTTATTGCAGACATGGAGTCATGTACAGCTGCAGGGTCAATATTGTTTGACTTTTCTAGGCTTTCAGGCTCTAGTATTAATTATGCCAAAAGCAAATGCCTGCCAATAGGTGATTTAACTCAGTCTGTGGATTATATTATAAATATTCCAGTTATCATGGGTACATGTTCCATTCTAGGTATTATTTTTGGTTCTGGTAACTTAGCCTGGATTAATTGGCAGGACAAAATTCAGCAAGCTATGGAGAAAGTTAAAATTTGGAATAGATGGAGAATGGCTAAACTTAAGAGTTTTTAATGGTTAAGACCTTCCTCCTTTCTATGTTTTTGCACCTTAGTTGTATTTTTTCAGGACCCAAAGAACTAGAGACTAAATTATATGGTTGTTTTTTCCTCCTGTATCTGGCGGAGTAAATTAAACCCTATCAAGCGAGGTATATTATTTTTAGACAGGAAACAAGGTGGCATCAAGATGGTTAATCCATGAATATTTTTCTTTTCTATGTTTATTACAATTAATTTAAAACCTGTTTTAGGACCTCAACATAAGTTATGGACTCCCTGGGTTTTGGATACCTTAACCTCTGTTTTGCAGTTTCGGCCTGTGCATGGGGAGATCCCTAGGCAAGGAACCTTGTGACACCTTCTGTCATTTTCAAGTTGCCTTTGCAAAAATTAAATTATGGCTTTTGAATAGACACCATATTTGTACATTGCACAGGAGAGAATTATATAAATGCATATTTTTTTTTTTTTTAAAGAAGGGACGCATTATGAGTCTAGACCTACTCAAGAATAAGTGGTGATAGGAAAGCTATTGGTTTCTCCTAGGATTCCCCACAGATGTGGGACATCTTATGACTTTCGGTACATGGGAAGCTGAATGTAAATGGTAACCTGAAGCATAAAGGTGTAGAGGAGAGGTATTGCCCAAGACCGTCCTGTACCACCACAATTGAGACAATGTCCCATCTCTTCTTGGAATGCCCATACATTGTTCAGTTTTGCCATATTTTAAGACACAAGTGGCCTTCTTTACCCTTTTATAACCTTAACATGGATATTTTATATATAGACAGATAGATAACATCTTTATTTTTATACAGGCTTGAATCATGTCATTAAGATTATACAACCTTGTTTTGAAGACAGTTTTGTCAGTGCTTTAAATTTCTAAGACAAAATGGATTTTACATTATACAGTCACAATTTCACTTATGACATCGAATTACATTTAATTATATACTAATGTTTTCAAAACTACACACGGTAACAATTAGAATATAAAAAAGGGGAGGGGAACATACAATCAAATTTTTACTCAAAACATTAACTATAAAGTGCTATGTACTAAATTCACTGATTTATTACTACAGTACCTACAAGAGCATTGGAACTTGTATAATCCATTTATCTCTTGGGTAAATGTCTCATAAGAAGATGACATTCGAGCTGAGTAAGGTAGTACATTCCAGGCGTTTACTGCCTGAGATCTCAAAGTTTTTCTACCATATTTGTTTTTGGTCTTAAGCAATATTATTTTATTTACATGTACCTTTCTCTTTGAATCCTGGAAGAAGTTTTTATCCCTATCAAATATTACTTTAGTTATACAATGTTCAGGGTAAGAATTCTGGTATTTATATGTTATTTTTAACCAAGTTTTCGTGCAGTTTAAGTGTAGAGTCTGCCACTCTAGTGCAGTCAACATTGTACAATAATACATTTTAAAACATACCTAGCAATTCTATATTGGGTTCTGTCTAAGCTGTCCAACAATTTTTTATTTGCTGTCCGATACACCAATCCTCCATACATCAAAGTTAGAAAAATTAGTTGCTCAGCAATTTTTCTGATCATCCCTATTTAAAAAAGTTGTATGATGTAAGGCACCACGCTTTTTATTTACTTTACCAATTACTGAGTTTATATGGTTTTCAAAAGTCATGTGTGTGTCAAAGATAACCCCCAGATAACAACAGTTGTTTACTAATTCTAAACACTCATTTTGACTTATTTGTATCTTAATCTGATCAGTATTCTTTTTGGGAGCAAAGCACATCAGCTTGTTTTTTTTGCTATTCATTGGCATTTTACCAAATTTATGGACTAAGCATGACAGGCAGACAATGTGACTTTTCCTGGTTTGTTTTAAATATTTAATATGGCATGTTTGTTGTAGACTGTCCTTACAGCAACTTTTTTATTTCTGAAGAATAATTATTCACATGATAGAAAATAAACATGGTTAATCATAAAGCTAAAGACCACCATTTATTTTCCTAACAGGTGTTTGAAGCATGGTAGGCTAGTGTTGACTGGATTGTCTAATTTGTACAGGTAGATTACTTTCCTGTATGCCTTGACTTGGGATGGAATAAGTAACAGAAAGTGCTATATAATATACTGAACTTTGATGATATAACAGTTTTCTGTTAAGATCAGTATTCCTATTTTAATCTCTGATGTATATGATGTCTGACTTTCTCAGATTTCTAGAGTAGGAGACTCTAGTTGAATACACAGTATGAATTGAATATTGTATAATGGGGGTAGATTCCTGATACATTCTTTGGTAATGTTGGACTGCTCTGGTCTGAGATGTATGATTCTCTTTTTATGTTTAATGCTTACAAAAGAGGGAGGGAAGGTGTATAAATCCCATGTTTTGGATATTTAGGGTTTGGTTTTATTTAACAAATCTTCCTTTTAAGGTAGCATGCTAGAATTATATTATAATAGATAAGTATGCTTCAATATTGTTTATATTCTACTGTATATGCCTCCTTTTAAGATAGTATGACTATTATTTTATTTATTTTATAGTTTTCATGCAGACTAACATTGTTTCTTTTATTTGGTGTACAATATTTCCTACTCCTTTAAGGGTGGTGGTGGGGGAGAAGGGTATGTACAGGTGGTATGGATTACCTGCATAATGTTTAAGTGTTCATTTTTTGTAATCTTTCTTAATTCCTTTGTAGGTTGCAGGTTTTTGAGAAGTTGCGTGAAGAGACATGTATGATTTCATATGTTAATATGTATTTCAGTTTCCTTTACTTTTGATTTTTCTAAGCAGCATGTGTACAGTTTTGAATAGTGTGACTGAAATACTTTCTTGATTTTTCAGTTTTTTTTGTCTTGTAATGTGCTTTAAAATTGTTTATTATTACTTTTTGTGCAGTTATAATAAAAAATTCCCCTACTCTTGCTGTAGGGGAGCCTTTGTCGGTCACTGCCAAGATGGCCAATGACAATGATGGTGGAGGAGGAGGTGAAGGTGGAGTTCAGCCTCCTAGCTCTGCTGTTTCCACCATTGTGCCTTCTATTTCTACTAATTTGCCTCTGGTTTCTGATGAGGAGCGACTGTCATTTGCAGAAAGTATAGTGTCTCAAGTTTTGAATCCACATTCCCCCACTTATCTGGAGGGAGGACTCAAACCCTGTCTCAGATGCCTCAGTTCTAGGTGTTGCATCATCTACCTCAGCCACAGAAGATTGTTTGTGCCAGGTATTTCAACTACATAAAACTTTTATGCTGCAGCTTTTACGTGAGGACACTGACTCTCAAAATACTATTCTTGAAGCTACCTATCCTGCAACAGTCACCCCTACTGTCATGCCTCTTGACATTTCAAGCCCTACTATAATACCTGAAGAAGTTACCTCTGTAACCTGTACGGAAGCTGCAACCTCTTCTTTGGACCTCAGAGACAGTCATACAGCTGGTGTTTCTGTGGAGTGCGTTTGGTCCCCGAAGGCTGCTCTTCGCACGGCTGGCTGGTGTCAGTCAGAAAAGGGAGCTCCCTGGACTTCTCCTGGACTTGTCAGTGCACAAGGCATCATTTCAATCACCTGACACTCCGAGGATGGTGCCCCTTTTTCCAACATTGCTTCACAACATCCTGGCAACCCTACTAGCGGCTCCTGTCCTGATGTCTCTACTCCACCCGTAGTAGCCTTGGACCTTAGCCAGCCATCACTCGCTACCAAGGACTCCAACCAAACTATGGGCCCCAGTGTTCCTCTACAACTGTCTGGACAATCTTCCTCGGAGGATGACCCTAATGACACTATAGCAGCTGATGCTCCCATCTCGCATCCTACAGGTGAGCCTCCCATGAATGCTCCCTTTAAACTAAGTGACTTATTTCAGACTCTGGGCAAGCCTACACAGTGCAGAAATGCTGTTCATTTGAAATATTTGGGTGATGTTAACAATGCTCCAGACCGCAGAACTATATTACATAGTATGTTATGGGACTCTTTGGGAATTGGAGCTTCTGAACTGTTTGCATTCATTCATGTGCATGGTGAACCAATTTATGATTTAAGTTTTAGGAATGTTTATTCTTTGGTGAAATTCTGGTCCAAATATGAGCCTAAGTCTTCACCTCACTGGGCTTCCTTTTTTGGTCATTCCCCTCACTAAACCTACAATTAAGATTATTACTTTGCTTTTTAGGAGTGAGGGGGTGAGCACTGCGGATGTCCAGTATTGGTTAAAGCAACGCTGTGACATTCTGGACACCCCTCATCCCATTCTGGATGAGGACTTAGTCTGGACAGGAGGGTGGAAAATTAAGGTACAACTTAAACAAACTGACAGGTGCATCTCTCATTTACCTAAGGGCTTTTATATAGGTAGGGGATCGCGGGCTGTGTTTTTATCCAGGTCAGCCTTGGACCTGTCACAAGTGTGGCTCCAGAACACATTTAAGCAACACCTGCGACAAGCCATGTTGCAACCTTTGTTTCTCTTGTGGACATGTGAGTTTGGGGTGCCTGAACCCTCTCAAATGTAATTTATGTGATGAGGCAGGTCACTCATACAAACAATTCCCTTGGGCAGATCATTTCAGCTTAGATCACCCTCCTCAGTATCAGACTGCCCTCATTACAGATTTACAGGTCCAGGCATTGAGTCAGAAAGAAGCCCCTCCACCTCATGTCTGCAGGCTCCTCAGGAACTTCCAGTTCATGATACCTCAGTCCCTTCTGATCCCCCCAGTCACACCACTGGTAGTCCAGATGGACACTTCCACTGTTCACTCTCCTGAGACTCTTACTGTGGCTGCTTCACCCTGTCTGGAGGTTATGACCCCCCCCCCCAGAGATGTTAATGCTTTTGTGGTTGTCCATCCCTCAAAATGTGGGAAAGAGAAGAGGAAACCTGACAATCTTACTCTCAAAAAGACTATTCGCACCAGGAACAGGTATCAGACTTTGGCTAAAAGGAGACAGTGTGGGGGGGGGGACAGAGGAGGACAATGGTGACTCTGACTCCTCCCTTGCTTCCTCCTCTTGGATGGATTATTCCTCAGACTCTCAATGTGACCCATTTCCTTCTAAAGGGAAAACAGGCAAGCAACCCCCGTAACCTGATTATGATATGGTTTCTTTTTTTACTCTGTTCTGCCTCAATGCATTTTGGTCTCACACTTCTTTGCCTCACACTTAATGTGTGCAGTACAAAGTCCTTTCAGAAGCAGGTGACCACAATGCAATATATAGCAGACCTTAATCATGACATTTGTTTGCTCCATGATACTAAATTAAAGACCAGATATGAAATCTCTCAGGCTCAGACCAGGTGGACAAAAGGAGCCTCCTTCTGGTCTTATGGTGAAGACATGTGTGATGGCTTTGGCATACTGTTTTTAGGCTTTCAATTTCATGTTTCCAGGTCAGTAGATATTTTCCCCAGATGGGCCCTACTAGTAGATTGCACATACCAATAGCTAAAAATCAGAATTATTAATGTATATGTCCCTCAAAGCACTGATTCTTCGTCTGATTTGTTCACACTGTTACAGCCTTATTTGTACACTAATCAACATATTTTCTTGGGGGGATTTCAATTGTGGTTTACTCTGGCTGATAGGGGAGGCTCCACTCAAAAGGTGTTTGGAGATATGGCTATTCTGAACAAGGTCATAAGAACTGTGGTTCTCTCAGATGGGTACTGTGCAGTCCACCCTACTGGAGCTAAAACATATTATAGAGGCCCTTATGCCACTAGAATGTTTTTCATTTTCATTTCTAAGAACATTTCTACGCAGCAAGCTAAAGTTCTCCTTGTGAAACATCTGATCATCTGTCTGTTTCCCTTGCCTTCTTCCCTGCCACAGGCTCCTTTCCCCATAATGCACAGTTTTTTTATTTATTTCTTTTGTTAACCAGGTAAACATATGAGCCAAGGCCCTTTTTCATATGCGACCCGACAGTCTTGCTGGAAACTCAACAACTCCCTGCTATCTGACCCTGTCATTTCCTCAGCCTGTCAGGATTTTCTAAGGCACAGCTTTCTGTTTTTGATGCCTACACCTTACCTTTAAGTTGGTGGGATGAGACAAAAGTAGATTTGAAAAACTTTTTTAATCTAAGAGCTAAGTCTAAATCCCTGTCCCTCATACCTCAAATATTTAGGACTCAGGCAAAAATTATTGGATCTCATTTCCAGGACTTATGAAACACATACTGACTGTTCGCAATAGATTATTGATGTGAAAATAGCAATGGAAGCTTAGCAATATAATAGAGCTCTCGCCTTAAAAATGGAGACCCAAAAAGATACTCAAAGATCCAGATCTTCTATTGCTATATTTAAAAGTTGTACTGACAGAGTTTCAGCTACTCATGTAAAGCAGCTAATCGATCCAGTTTCAACCCTCACTCATAATACCTTACCCTTGATTAAGCAGATAGCACAAACCCATCTGGAGATGTTTAGCTCTGCGACTGCTTCTCCTGATACTGACTTTTCCCTCAGCTAGTCATATTCCTGATGTTCCCCTAACACAGCTAAGTTCCCTTACTGGCTCTATTTCTCTTGGAGAGACCCAACAGGCCATCTCCCATCAGAAAAAATGCACATCTCCTGGTAAAGATGGCCTCCCAGCTGAGTTATATCAGCAGTTTTGGTTTTCTTTGCTCCTTTTTGACTAATATTCAATACAATTTTAATTACTAACTTTGTTCTTTGGCATTTTCAGATGCCATTATGATACTTTTATTTAAAAAGGGCAACAGGACAGATATTTGGAATTGGAGACCTCTTAAACTTATACTCCACTTAATTTTATAATCCATACTTCTAAATGTGGATTATAACATTTTCACATCTATCTTGTTACACAGATTTGATCCTCTTGCCTCTCAGGTGATTTCTGATGGACAGACATGTGCCATCCCCAACAGATCAATTTTTCACAGCTTAACTTTACTATGTAATATAGTTAGAGATGCAGCAAATTTAAATTCCACCAGCAAAGTGTCCGCAAAGTGATCACTTTGCATTATCATTACCACTTCGTATAATGGCAGAATGACAACACGAAGTGAGGCAAAGCTGTTGTTTTCAATAGACTTCGCCCTGCTCTTTTAGCCATAGCCAGACAGGAAAAGAAAGGAAGTGAGTCATACAAGCAGACACTTTCACTTTCTCCTGTGCAGACAGAGACAGAGAGAGGGGAGTGTGTTGTTTTGTCACTGCTGAGACTTAGAGATCAGAGCGAGGAGGAGGTTTAAACTTTGATTTATACAGCTGTTTTATAAGCTACATTTTTTTGTATTTTCTGTACTCTTTTTTTTACTTAATGTGTTCTTTCTGTAAATTTATTTTTCTTACCTTTATAAGTAGTTAGTTGTTTGTCTGTGTCTGTGTGACAGACTGTGTGTGTGTGTGTGACAGTGTGGTAGTCATTGCTCAGACTGAGGAGCGCAGTGGAGAGATGGACCAGGGTGAGGGTCTGAGGGAATGTCTGGGGCAGGGGCAGCTCTGGGAGGCGTGGTATTTGTGGGTGTCACACCATGCAGATGTGTGGTGAGCATGGCCGCTGTTCCTGTTGGACCCATCGAAAATTCTGAGTGCCCCCCACCCCAGAAGCAGGACCAGCACCGCTTCCTGACTCTGAGGCAGTTGAACCACCACCATCACCACCACCATGTCCAGCACCAGCTCCAGCACCAGGTCCTCTGGAGCAGGATGTGTATGTGTCCCTGGGCCCAGGTATGGATCCCAACCTTGCTGAGCACCATGACCAGCCAGCTGCCAGTTCATCTGGCCCTGCCCTGCCTGTGCCTGGTCCTCCTCGCACCTCCATTGTTTGTCAGTTTTTTGACTGTGTCAGGGAGGACAGCAGTGTGGTCAGGTGCCACCTATGTGAAGTGGAGGTGCACCGTGGCCCCTGGGGGCTCACCTAGGGACTGGGGGCCAGTGCACCATATGCTCAATCACCACCAGTTGGAGTAGCAGGCTGCCACAGAATGGGCCATGCCTGCACCTGCTGGCCCTTCTGTGGCAGAGGGTGCATCTGTGCATGGTGGTGGCCCTAAGAAGAGGAGGGGCAAGAATAGCACCTGCTGCTCCACCAGCACCCAAACCACCATCACCACCAGCAAGTCCAGCCTGTAGAACGTGTGGACCCCAGAGAACTGCGTGTACCGCAGGCTGACTTAGCAGTTCTCTGGAGTGCTATTGAGGAGAACAGTGAGAGGGTGAGTGCTGTCGAGCAGCAGTTGGATCGCATAGAGGGACATCAGTTGCAAATTATGTCCATGCTGGAACTGCTGATGGATCACCATTGGATCCACATTAAATTTTTTCCCTCACACCATGATGTACCCCCCACCCTTTCTTGCTGTGTTATAAAATGTATTCCTCCACCATCCCCAACCCTTGTATGTAATAATGCCCTTTTTGTTGTCTTCCACATCGTGACACTTTGTATTATGAGCAGTGCAAGTATACTGTATGTTAAACTACATGTGTGCAGTCAGTCTTCTTTCCAGTCTGTGTATGCACTGCAGACACTGTCCAACTCCCCAACTTGAAAACACTCAATGAGTACAATGGTGGGGTGGTGAAGCATGGAGAGACACTACGAAACAGGCTTACAAAAGTTACAATACATCCAAGTAACCAGTAAAAAAAATAATGTTGTGATTCGTGACATGATCGTAAATCATGATTTGTGACTGCATTTGTAACCGTGATGATGAAGAAATGTGAATGCCTATGGCTGTACTTCCCCGGGCCCCGATGAGGTATGGCACAAAATTCCTCAACTTGAAAACACTCATTAATGAGTACAATGGTGGGGTGGTTGAAGCATAGAGAGATACTACAAAACAGGCTTACAAAAGTTACAATATATCCAAGTAACCAGTTAAAAAAAAAAATAACGTTGTGATTTGTGATGTGATCGTAAATCGTGATTTGTGACTGCATTTGTGACCGTGATGATGAAGAATGTGATTTGTATCACGAGTGACTTGTGAATGTGATGATGGTCCTGACTTAAAAATGCATATTAATGAGTGCAATGTTTATGCAGAATTATGCACCACACCAGTCCAGTACTCTGAAGGGATGCCAAAGAAACAACTGTGACTTTAGTTACAGATGGAGATTGGGCCTAAAGAGATGCAAATGCACAGACAGATTAAGATTGTGATGCACACTGAAGAGATGCAGATGCAAAGGCACAACACCTAACCAGTGCTCACCATCAGAAATTCTAATCTGGAAAACAATACCTTTGCCAGTTCGGGCGAGCCGCAGGGGCATTACTGCACTGCTGCAGTAACAGTCACTAGCACTAGTACCTGTACCAGTAAAGATACCACAAAGAAGTACAAAAATCACACAGCTACAGTGGATAGCAGGTTCACATTGCTGAAATTACTATGTGGCACAATAACAGGTGTCTGATTTGATGACACGCGTCACACCCACATTCACAGACACACTCAGTAATGCGTAGCAAATTGAAAACTTCAGAAATATAACCATGTATTTTAAATAAACTAAAATTGTGCACTGCTGCTCCACAACAATCAGCAAAAAAATGGCAAGAATTATTGAAAATATTACTGTGTACATTAACAGTTATTATACAAGAAAAATATCAAAACAGAAAGAACTGTCTTTCTCTCCAAGTTAACCTACCTACACCACAGTCAGATACACCCTTCCCCCAAAGCACACTTTCACTGTCTCCTACTACACAGACCCAGTGTTGTACATTAACATTTAAAATCCACACACAAACAATAAACGCTTAATGAAATGAGCACAGGAGTGTTTCCTACAATCGATGAACTAAGTTTGAGCAAAAAAAAATTACACAAAAAGGCTTTTTGAACAGCTTTTAGAAGGTTTGAATCAAAGAGATCTCTCAGAGCACACTGTCTCCTACAGCTTCCTACACACATTACCCTGCACTGAGGCTGTGCAGAACAATATAGAGCCCATGTGACCTGAAATCCCATGAATCACTGCAAAATTCCTTGCCAGACTTAAAACAAAGGCAGTAAGGCAGAAAGTACCTTCTGCTTTCAATGTACTTAGCCTTAAGATTTAATTGGAGTAGTGGTTTTGGGAAGGCGAGATAGCATAAAGTAATTGTTTTCAATGGCTTAGGTATTACCTATTATAATGCAAAGTACTCTGCTTCATGTTATGGGCACTCGCTAATCCGCTTTTTGCTCCACACCACTGCTGAAGTGAATTGGGGCCACTGCGCCTATCTCTAGATATAGTGGCCACTAGCACTGAGGCCTCACCTATTACTCTCATTTCACTAGATCAGGAGAAAGCTTTTGACCATGTAGACCATGACTATTTGTTTCAGACTATGCTTCACTACTACATTCCACAGAAAATCTTCTCCTGGATTCATTTTCTTTACACTACTGCTTGGATTCAACACACATTAATGGCTCCATGGGGTTTCCTTTCTTGGCCAGAAAGGAATACAGCAGGGCTGCCCTCTAGCCTTTTCCTATATGTTTTTCAGATTGATCCCTGCTTGGAAAATATTACAGCACCCTACTCTTCCCAGAATTACTCTCGCCACAGGGCAGACTGTCCCATCTGTATGTGCTTATGTGGACGACCTGTGCATTTCCACTACCCCTTGCTGCATGATACAGACCTTATACCCAGTATTTCTAGATTTGGGCAATCTCAGGTTCAAAGTTGATTTATGACAAAAGTACAGCCCTTAAATTCCCTCCCCACCAGCCCCAGTTCTAAACACCAGGTATGGCTGATATTCCTTTAGCTATGTCACCCACAAAAATATTAGGCCTGTTTTTGGCAGCTTAGATGATGCTTCTCACAACTGGAATGTCACCCTTGATAAGGCCTCCTCCTTGGTTACCTTCTGGAAAGGGCGCTCTATAGCAAAGCGTAGAAGTTCATGTTGTTAAAAACGTTAGTTCTCACCCTCTTTTTCCACTTAGCATCTGTTTTTCCAGTTCTCTTTTCTTTGGAGGCACAGTTAAACAATGTTTTCTTCCAGGGCTTCTGGGGTAGTTGCCTGAACCCTGTGGAAATAATTTATACTTATCCTGACTATTGCCTTGGGTAGTCAGGATGCTTAACCCCCATTGTTTTTTTCACTGTTTGTTCATTATACAGAGCATATCACCACTTCTGCAACCTCTCATTCCCTTTTGGTTCTCCATAATGCAATCTCTGACATTATCCCTATGTTGTGTCTGGCGACAGACCTCTTTTGAGATCCCCCAAAACTTCCGTAAATACAAAACTCCTCCTTATTTAGTGCTTGCTTTTCTTAAAATACGCCAATGGAGATTGACAACCACTGTTATTCTGGCTTCTACAAGGAAACAGCTCTATCACACTATTCTTGGATCCTTTTTTTCTGAGGCACCACAATTGTTAGACATGCATGGGGATGCTGTTGACCTCAACACAATGTTTTTACAATTGATGGATTTTAGAATCCCTTTGCACCTCTGGGATGTCACTTGGCTTTCATGCCATGGGTGGCTAGGGGGTCTGCAACACCTTAAAACACAAATCTACAGAAGAAAGGATGTGCCTCGTGACTCTTGTTCACAAGTCCTTGAAACTATGTATCACTTTTATATTGAATGTCCTTACAGTCAATCTTTCTGGACCTTTTTTACATAAATGGAAGAGAAGCATCTCACAATGATCATCTATGATATCTTAGTATATGGCCTATTCCCCTGAACTACATCATTACCATCCTAGCACTTTATGTTTAATTTTTGCTTTATGCAGGTTTTATTTGTGGCAAGCTAGGTGTGCTTATCTCTCACAACAAAAGTATTATACTAATGTACAGATTTTGATTCATATACTGCAAAGTTTGCGATCTATTTATGACACTGAGAAAAAATGAGTTCCACCTTCTAATTTTGGAAATTATTGGAAACACTGTACATGGTTTTTGACTGCATTGTCTTAGTTTGCATTTTTTTCCCCTTTTATTCTTGTTTGTTTTGCACCTCATTTATATTTGAACTTGCCTTTCATTGTTTAATTTTCTTTATAACAATTTTTGATATGTCTATTTGATTGTATTGTTTGTTATATGAATCTTTTTTCTTTCAATAAAACATTCCCCAACTTTTAGGGTTGGTGGCTTGCATAAAAATGTGTGTTTTTATGCATAATTTTATTAAGGTTTTCTGTTTTATGCTACAGTTTAGACAAGTGTGCATTCATACTTATTTTACTGGGTTTTGCTTTCCTTGGTTTCTGAATAGAACCTTTGTAATGTATTATAATTTAGTAGTAAGGGGTTTGACTAAAATACTTATTTTGATTTCCTTTATGTATGATTTATATACCATTTTGTGTGACTTCAACACTATTTTAAACATTTGATTTTGAAGTTATAATAAAAATTTCTACTCTTGCCAGGGGTGCTGTTTCTCGGCAGGAGTCATGGAGGATCCCAGTCCACAGGAGATGGAGCAAGGAGGAGGTTGTGCTTCAGAGCAGGAGCAAGCTGGAGAACAGACAATGTAATTATGGATGAACAAGGAGATGAAAGTGAACAAATGGATGTCATTACTGAGGATGAGCAACGTTTGCAGAGAGCTCTAGAAGATAAACGCAAATACCTATTGACTATGCCAATTGTGGCTGAAAAAGAGTATGAATTAAACAAAGGTAAATTAGAGGAGGAAAAGCAAAAACATTCTGAAAAAGCCCCATATCATCTACTATAAAAGGACATTTTCTGGCAGCAGCAGAACAGCATTTGTTACCTGAAGAAGCAACTTCACAGGACTTTCCACTCACAGTCGGTCAAGCAGAATGGACACAATCAATGGCTCTTCAAGAAGCTGGTTGGATTTTTCTCAAATGCGAATGTGTTCCAGATCCTAAAATCCCTATCCCTAGGTCACCAGAATACAGTCATGGGACTTCACTTCCATGGCCGGATGACAATGGTGCGAATTCCAACTTGGAAAGTCAGCGACCAGATGCAGTGGCAGCTGTACTGCTACAGGACAGTACTAGCGCAACCTCTGCCTCTACTACATCAGACACCAAGGGTCAGCAAACTCCTACAGTGGTTGGAGAACCTATGAGGGTCGACATGGATGTGGCTGACCAAGTTACTGAACATACTGCTTCTTCAGAGACTGAGAAACCACTGGCTGAAACACAAACTACAGGTATGATTTCTCAGTCTAATAATGTAAAAGATGATGAACTGTTAGATATGACTCCAGAGGTGCTGGACACTCCTAATGCTCAAACACGTCCTGCCAGCTATGCTAGCCTCTTTCAAAGACCAGCAGAAGCTGCCAAAAGACACTATGTAGTTTGTCTAAGATGCAAGGGTGGCTTAGAAATCCCCCTGACAGAAATTTTGTTGGCAAAAATTTGATAATTGATTCTCTTTATTTTTCCCTTGCCAAGGTGTATGTTTTTATTCATGCCTCGAGGAACCAGAATTTCGACATCAGTTTTAGGTCAGCAGATCTGCTGGACAAGTTTTGGTCAACATATTACACAGTAAAAGATACACCTGAATGGAAATCCATATTACAAAACTGCTATTTAAAACAATCACTGTTTTATTTCGCAGTGAAGGGGACAATGTGAATGATATTATATACTGGCTGGAGAAGAGATGCACTGTTCAAGGGACACCAGAAGCAATAATAGATGAGAATGGCTTTTGGATCGGGGGGAGGATTCAGGATACAACTTAGTCACACAGAACAAGGAATCCAGCATTTACCAAACTGTTTTTTCCTCGGCAGACTCCGTTGTATCTTTTTTTATCCTGGACAACCGCACTCCTGCTATAGATGTGGGTCTTTAACTCATTTAAATACAGACAATAATAAACTGAAATGTTTTTCATGTGGCGCTCTGGGCCATACAGCAAATCATTGTACCATACCACCTACCTGTAACCCTTGTGTGGCGGATGACAATTCCTTTCCATCTTGCCCTTGGGCTGCCCATAACACTACAGATTATTCTGAACAGGACTTTAATGTCAATCAAGCCACCTGTTCACATTCAGGAGGTTTTTGGGAATGTAGACCACCACCCCCTTCTTCTCGTCCTCAAACAGGTCCATTGCCTGTTACAGCTTTAGCTGCTCCCCCTCCTCTGAACACTACTGTACCCAGAGGAAAGCAATCTTCATTGAGTAAGAGTGACATGATACAGAAAACAAAAACAGTGGACCTGCAGCCCTCGAAGGACATGCCCCCCCCAATCGGGTGTTTCTTCTCAAACACCAGTTACTTCTCTCTTAGTTTCTATGGAAGATTTAACTACTTTTCAGACTGCACCAAAGCAAAGAAGAATACCATCTAGAAGAATAGCTAAAACAGGAACATCAGACACTATTCCTACAGAAAACCGCTACAAAGTTTTGCAAAGCTGGGGGGGGAAGTGATGGAGGATGAGGAGTCAGATCTGTCCTACCAGTCCACTCAGAGTGAACCACTTACATATTTGGGTACTAAAGACACTGTTGGGGCTTTACCCAAAACAAAGAAAAGAGTCATACATTCTAGTAAAAAGACTTCATAACTTTTCTTAACATTCTGTGGCATTTCTTACATTCAGGCTAGCTATCCTGAACACTAATTGCATAAAATCAGAGTTTAAATGGAAATCCACATTTGCTGTATTACAAACTTTGTCGTATGATGTCTTTTTACTACAAGATACTTGACTGCATACTCTACAGGAAGTTCATACAGTGACAAAAGAATGGATTTTTTGGACTGTCCTATTGGTCATTAGGACCTGAACAATGTTCAGGACTTGGTATATGTTTTAAAACTCCCGATATTGTTGTACAAAAATTAATAGAAGTAGATCCTGGTTGAGCACTGATTTTAGATGTATTATATCAAGGATTAGCTTACAGAATTGTAAATGTATATGGGACGCAAACAAAAACCTTAAGAATAACACTTTTACAGAGTTTACACCCATTTCTTTTTACCAGCAGACAAATCCTATGGGGAGATTTTAACATCAGTCTGTCCCAAAAGAAATCAGTATCTTCCCAGGCTAAAATATATTGTGACAGTTCATTTTTACATTCTGTAATAAAGCAAGCAACTATAACTTTTTTTTAATTTATTTCATAATTTGGATTTACAACCTTTGAGTCAAAGACTCATTTACAAAGGCACCTCATCGCAGGGAGGGTAGACAACAATTGGTGGTGGAGTACAACAATGGAGAACATTACAGGTGAGATACAATAAAAGAACACACACAGCAATTCCAGTAATACAAAGGTGTACAAAGGCTTCAGTTAGTTACAATTAGTCTAGAATATAAATAATAAGGTATTGCTAGGGGTTCTAGAGAGTGATACCTGGGGGGGGGGGTTCATGCTTCCGCATCTCACCCACCCCAGAACAATACCTTCTTCAAAGAGAAATTGGCTATGAGGATAGATTTTTGGTTAGTCTCAAAGGCTCTCTCTATTTTTTTCACTGAAACTAGACCCCTAGAAAAATATGACGATGTTCTGATATGCATTCAGGTTTCTTCTCATCCCCCCCAGAGCTTCTGGTAGAGGCCAGTGGAAGTTGAATGCTAGTCTTCTACATGACCATGTGTGTGAGGACATTAAGGTAATATTTAAGCAATAAGGCATGACAGGGTGTGTGTTATTGTCTAATAACATCACTTCTGGGGTGGGTTGAAGCACAAGGCACAGCGAGTGGCTACCACTCAGGAGTGATGTTGATAGTAGTACACTCCCAGGTGTCTTATTGCTATTATACAATGGCTCGTTTTAAAAATAATAAAAAGCTTTAAAAAAATTGTAACATTTTTATTTTTATTCTTTTATACTAGAGCCTTATTTTGGTAATATAAGAAAAAGTAGTCCAGTAGGTGATGCTGTTGCTTATACTGTGGGTTTATGTACATGTGCCCCCCACTCACACACACACTCGTTGTTATGCGGTGACCTTTGCTCTAACATGAAATTTAATGTGTTTGGTTCCCCAGCTTGTCCTGGGACCCGGCAAAAATGTTTTTTTTTTTTTATTTCTCCTGTGAAAACTATAGAGAGTAAACATGACAATAGCGGAGTTGCCTGGACACTTCCGGTTTCCCGTATTCGCTCCGCAACTGGACATCATCAGAATGTGTGAGTTATGGAACTGTTCTGTTTTTTTATTGTTAAACTGGTTTCCTTGAATAGCCAGTGTATGTGGGTTTGGTGAGAAACTGCCATGGGTTTCAAAAGGAATACACATTACATATTTGTTTTTTGTGGAAACGGCTGAGCACGTGCGTTTTACTAGCCTGGGTCAGCATCTGTGAAATAAAAGAGATGGAAGCTGTTTTTCTTTTTTTTTTAGTGAAGCGACAGCTTTTATCTGAATTACCAAGACACCCAGGCACTGAACTTTATGTGTGTGTGTGGGGGGTGGCTAAGCCGTGTCATCTTCAGGGCATCGTCGGCTTCATGATGACTTGCGTCTGGAGGGAGGAATTTTACTGTGCTCCAGTCATTTGTGTGCCTGGACTTAATACAGTGATGTTGTTGTTCAATAACATCACTGTGCCAGGCACACACTGACCAATCAGGATAGGGGAAATTTCTTTGCCATTGTATAATGGAAGATAGGAAATCAGTCCTGTTTTTATATGATTCCCTAATACCATGGTGGGAGGACACACAACTATGTCTGACTGACTTTTTTAAACAAACATTAACAAAATTGTCACAAGAAAAACATCAAACATATTTACAGCGGAGACATTAGTTATTTGCATTATTATCTTTATGGGTCATGTCTCAAAGAGACTATTCTGACACTATTTTGAAAGTAAAAAATGACACGATGGCATATCAATACGATAGAAAACTTTAGAAAAGAGCAACAGTTTGGTACACAGGGTAAAAAAAGACCATACAACCCCTTTTGAGGACTGTAATTCCAGGATAGGCATACGTCAGTTCACAGTACTATGCTCCAGTAATGAAGAACTGGTGACAGATAAAGGGATCATGGCTCTGTTGGAAACTCATGTTCGGGGCAGTTTGATTCGCCTACTTCAGAAAACGATAATATGGCACTCATTTTACAAGCAGCATCCCCACCACAACTGAATGAGCGGCAGACAGCATGTATGATAACAGCATTCACTGAAATGGAAGTAGCATTTGTTATTAAATCTTTAAAAAATGACTCTTCCCCAGATCAAACAGTCTTTCGGAGAACTGTACAAACTACTCTGGAATGTCATTCCAAATGAATTATTGGATTATTTAATGTTTTTGCAGGAAGCTAGGATAATGGAAGAAAAGATGAAAGAGCTGACATAAGTAATTGAGGCCAATCACTCTGTTGAATCTTGATTTCAAAATGTTATCAAAATTATTATGTTATAGATTGTCTAAGGTGTTGGAGGTATTAATCCATCCTTCATAATATTGTTCAGTAACTGGACATAGTATTACCAATGCTCTTATTTTGTTAAGAGAATTTTGGAAAGAGTAACTTTGTAACAGGTCACAGGATATGTAATAAGTTTCTACCAGACTAAGGCTTTTATCAGTGTCCCATTATTTTTATGGTTAGCTCTGGCAGCATATGGAATCCTTCTTTATTTATACAGTGGTTTCAAATTTGTTATGCCTTAACTTAGATTCACCCTTATGAAAATGGATGGGTTGGTTGGTGATGTTCAATAATGGCCAGGGTTAGACAGGGTTGTCCCCTTAGCCCCTCTTGTATTTATTACCTAGATCCTGTTATTAGAATAATAAATAAATCACCAGACATATGAGGACTGGTTTATCTGGCATCCTGAAGTAAAATCAATTGCCTATGCTGATGATTTATGCCTTTTGGTGCAGGATGCCTCTACAGGCAAGTTAGCGTCTAGAGTGTTACAAAGTTTGGTGCAAGTAGTAGGGTCAGCTATTAACCCACTAAAGAGTGTATGCTTACATGTACAAAATATGGGCATATTGGAAGATGATATTGGGAATATACCTGTAACTTCTACCCCTAGCAAAATTCTCCGTATTTATTTTGGTCAAGGGGACATGGCCCAATATAATTGGGATCGCTGCTTGATTAAAGGACGATCCTAGGTTAGTAGGTGGAATTCGAGGTGAACGGGGAAACTCAAAATAATTTTTTTAGTTCAAACTTTTTAGTGCCCATTTTTCTGTTTGTCAGTCAGATTCTTCCACTGCCTAAACATCTAGAGACTGCATTATTAGCATGTTTCCCCCCCCCCCCTGTTTTTGGGGTAGCAGGTTAAATCCTGTAAAACGTAATATTTTATAGAAAGATATAGAGGAAGGAGGGGTGGGAATGCCAAACCCTATTGTTTAATTTTTTCTATTTTCTTTTATACAAATGTATACCCGATTTTGGAGAAAGACATTAAAAAGGACCGGTCCCAGTACTGAGCCCTGTGGTACCCTGCTAGTAATTCACCTTTCTTCAGAGTGGACTCCATTTACTATTACCCTCTGTGTCCTGTTTTCCAGCCAATTTTTTTACCTAGGCTACCACCCTGGGACCCACTCGCAGATTGGTTAACTTGTTTATTTATCTTTTGTGTGGGACTGTGTCAAGTGCCTTGCTAAAGTCTAAGTAGGCCATGTCCACAGTCCCTCCCTGGTCTACTACTTTGGTCACCAAGTCAAAGAAATCTATTAGATTCATCTGACATGACCTTCCCACTGTGAATCCATGCTGCCTTGGGTATTGTGCCCCGTTGGCCTCTAGGTACTCAACAATTCTTTCTTTCAGAAGTGATTCCATCATTTTCCCTACCACTGAGGTCAAACTAACAGGTCTGTAGTTTCCTGCCTCTGCTTTGCTCCCACTTTTGTGAAGGGGAATCACATCCATCCTCCTCCAGTCCTCAGGTACCACAGCATCCTCCCATGATTTGTTAAAAAGGGTAGACAGTGGTATCACTAGTTCTCCCCTTAGTTTAAGGAAGGGGCCTTGAACCTGATCCTTTAAAAAAAAGTATTATATGATCTTACAGTTGCTAGTCTGAACACTAACAGTATTTTATCTGAAAAGAAAAGACTGGCAACCTTTGACTTATTTTTACCTATAAATATAGGTAATATTTTTTCAGGATACAAGGCATCACTCCTTGTAAGATATATAACAAGCCACAAATGCATGGATCTGGGGCCCCAGTGTATGGTCAACAGAGGATAAGATGTATAGTGGGGTGAGACTCTGTTTTTAAAAACCCCAAGATAAAAATCATCCATATGGTTGATATTTCCCATGAGAGGGTCTCTGCTGTTAGATATAAGAATAAACAATGTAGACTGTCATCTCATTAAAATTTATGCCCCACAGACTAAAAAAGGATGTATAGAACTACTTACCCTTATCCATCCCTATCTACTGTATGTACGGTGAAAAATAATTTATTTGGGGAGATTTTAACATTAGCTGATTTACAGCAGACAGAGGGCTTAGGACAACAAAAGTGTATTGCAATGCATCCTTTTTCAACCAGCTTATTTCCCAAACAGGTTTCGTTAGGAAACCAGCACCACATACATATTTTAAGGAACACTGACTACAAGCATAGATTACTGGTTAATTTACCATCATTGGAATCACCTCTGCTAAATCTGGCCTGTTGCCATATCAGACCATAGGCTTCTTAGTTTAAAAATAGCAAAATATAAAGACAATTCTACAGGTCCAGGGTGCTGGAAAATGAATATGACCTTATTGGATGATCCAGTAATTGCCCAAGGTTTCATACCTTATGGAAGCTAGACAGTAATATGTCTTTATGAATCAGTAGAATATTGGTGGAGAGTTAGTCAAATATACATAGAGAATACTTTCAAGAAATAGGCAGAATCAAAGGAAAATAAAACAAGAACATCCCAGTTGCCTTGATCCTGAACTACTATCCCTCTCAGCCCCAGCCATCGCCTACCCATTCTCTATTATCCTAAACCTCTCTTTCTCAACTGCCTCAGTACCTTCCCCATGGAAACACGCAGTGGTACTTCCCCTCCCCAAAGGCAGACCCCACCTCCCTTGGCAACTACCACCCCATCTTTCTTCTCCCTACCCTTGCCAAACTTCAGGGACACCTAGCCCTCTCCCAGCTCACCGCTTACCTCAATGACTCCTCCTCCTTCTTCATCCCCTTATCAGTCTAGCTTCAGGAAAAATCACTCCACCTCCACCTCCCTTCTTAGGCTCACTGATTCTATCCTCACGGGAATGGACAATGGCCAAATCACCTCAGCTATTTTTGTCAATCTGGCCAAAGTCTTTGACACAGTCTCCTACTCCCTTCTCCTTGACACCCTATCAACAGCTGGGCTGTCCCCCTTAGCCACAGACTGGTTCAAGGCATACCTCACTGGCAGAACTCAATCAGTCAAGATCTCTGATGCAGTTTCCCCAACCCTTCCTGATAAGAACTGGTGTCCTCCAGGGATCAGTGTTAGGCTCCATAATATTCTCTATTTTTCTAAATGATTTCCCATCCACCTGCTCTCCCTTCACCGCCATTCACATGTACGCTGATGGTACAGTCTTGTATGCATCTGGCTCCTGCCCCACTGAGGTTGCAGCCAACTTGCATCACGACTTCAACAAAGTTCAGTGTTGGTTGGCAAACCACCAACTATCTCAATGCCAAAAAGCAGTCTCCATGACCTTTGGCACCAGGCAGAGACTTCCCAGGTTTCCCTCTCTCCTCCTTCCACACCCTTGAGGGACTTTACTAGGACATCCTCCTTCAGATACTTAGATTGCCTGGCTGGACCAACACCTGAACTTCTCTGGTCATATTGACACCATTCATAAAAATTGCATCCAAAGCTCGGCACCTTATTCAGGAACGTGCCTGCATCCCTACAGCTAGGTGTGGAGACTGTCCAGAAGATGATCCTACCTGTCGTTGACTACTGTGACATAGTCTACAATGCTGCCCTCAGTCCTCCCTGGCCAAACTAGATACCCTCTTCAACTCCTTTTGCCATTTTGCCCTTGGCGCCCCCCTCCGCAGTCATCATTGTGATCACTACCATGCCCATCCTTCCCTTCTCTGACAAACCCGATGTCTCCTCACCACATAAAATTCACCTCCAAGCACTGGCTGGTGAACTTCCTCCTATCTCTCACCTACCTTTATAACCACCTCCTCCTTCCCACTCCCAAGATCTACCAACTCATGAACCCTGGTAGTCCACCCCGCTCCACCCTTATGGCCAATGGTTGTTCTTATCGCATCCCAAAAATCTGAATTCACTTCCCCATCAAATTTGCCACTTATCCTCTTGCTACTCCATTAACTCTGCCTCAAGAACTTCCTTGCCCTTCCTGTACCTGCCATGACCCTCTCTAATCCCCCCACCATCTCCCCTAAGCCCATATTACCATATGCCTACTCCCCACCACTCCTGCTTCCCTCTGATCATGCTCCTCCTAGTTCCCTACTCTCTCTCCTCCTAAAGTGTTCCTCCCCTTCTTTCTCTACCCTTAATCTATCTCCATCCTGTGAACTCAATCACTGTCATGTACAGGCAGGATACATAGCGCACGGTGGGAAACAACTTTAGCCCCTTTTCCCTATTTCTCCTTTTACTGCACCCCCTCAGTCACTGCTAGACCACTGCCTTGTGCCATCAGAGTCACCCAGCACACTGGTTGGATACTATCCCCCTACTATAGTTGACCTCAGCTACCCCCTCCCACAACATCCCTCCCCCAACACCCCCTTCTCTCGCATCACTATATATAAATAACTCTCATCACCTATAACCTGTGTCCTACCAGTAGGGCTGTCCACCACCCTGCCCAGATAGGGATAACAGGATACTTTTGAATTTCAACTCCCACCCTTCCCTCCCCTCGGATACCCCCACCTACAATACCTCTCTCTCTCATTCACCCTGCCACACTCTACCTCTCCTCTCCTCCTACCCCCATTCCTGTTAACATAGCCTAACACTGGCCTACCCCTACACTCAATTAAGCACTTATAACCTACCCTATACCCCTCTTATATGCACTTTAGTTCACCCTGTTGTCTCTGTTTGCCTCAAAAATCGTGTTCTGCCCACATCTGTCCATAAATTTCCTTTTCCTTCTTACATTCTGCCCTCCATAATTTTTCATTCCCTCCTTCCATTTTCCTCAATTTACTCCAATCACTATACATCTTGAATATCTATGTTACTAATGAGCTACCAATTACTATTGTGTAACCCAACACCTAGTGCTACATACTGTTACCAAGTTATTGTTTGTGTTCCAGTGTTACCAACTGTTGCCAAATTGGTATATGTGTCATCATATCTACTATAGTTAACTGTTGCTTTGTTAACCAATGTGATCCACCTGTAATCCCTCTTGCTTTCATTGTATGCAAGTAAGCAAATTAGTAACATTGTCTCTGTATTCATCCCATTGTTCCCTACTCCCCCAGGTTGCACTGGGAGACGAGCAACGTGTTGGTCAGCATGCCCTCCTGATGAAACATTTCATTAAATAAATAAAAAACAGGATAACGATTTAAGGGCACAATTATATCTCTTACAATCTCTCCAAATCATTGGAGAAAATAATTATACAGAACAGATTACTCAGGTCAAAGAAAAAAAATGGTTCATATACAATATAATAAATTACAATCACTGGAAGCTAAACAAAAATGTAATACACAAGGAAAACAGATACAAAGTAACCCTTTTGAGAACTGCATGAATCAGAGGAAGCAGAAAGAGACAAAACTGATACTGACAAATGATGGTCAACACATAATAGAGACGTATGTCACACACATGTTTCAGAAATCAACTTTGTCAGAAAAAGACTACAAAAATGTAATCTAAACAAAGTACCAGATTGTTATATTCTAGCTCTAATAGCCCCAATTACAACTCAGTAAATAGAGGCAGTAATTCAACACTTAAGAACTGGGATAGTACCAGAACAAGATGGTATACCAAATGAACTTTTTAAAAAAATCTTTTGAGCCGGCCTGGCGGTGCAGAAGGTTGAGGTGCTGGATGCCTTACCTTGCACTATGCTAGTGACCTGGGTTCGGGAAGGACATCGGGTAGTCAAGGTGTCAGCGTGGGGGGGCGGAGCAGGATTGAGTATGCTGGTGGGCAGCTCTCCTCTCTTAAGGGCGATGAGGGTGGGTTGGTGCCCCCCGTAGTTCCACTCCCAACAGGTGGAGGTCTGGTGGGTAGCATAGGTGGAGAGGGGGCAGCAAAGTATCAGGAGGTGGAATGGGCTGAGCTGGCATGAGGGGGTATGAAGTAGGCCTCCACACTCTCACACGGCAACATAATGGGGCCAAGGAGGGGTCGGGAAGAAAATCTGTAAAAAAAAAAAAATACATATGTGTTCCCGTCACCAGTTGGTGGGAGGAGGCAACGGGGACCAAAAAGCTTAATAAAAAAACAAAATAAAATCTTTCATGCCATCCCGAGGGAACTAACACAGGTGTTTAATCATGTTTAGCATCAAACAAATTAACATAGAGCATGTATAAAGGTATTCTTATTTTAGTATATACTGTAAGTCAGGTGATTAAATCATTATTAGTAAATTCAAGGCCTTTTACTCTTTTAAATACCAATTGTAAAGTGCTGACAAAAATATTAAGCAATAGGTTAGCCATGGTATTGGATACTATTATACATCCCTCCTAACTATGTAACATCCCAGAGAGAATTACAGATGGGCTCCTTCTAATAAGAGAGATATTAGAAAAGGGTAATGATAGGGAGGTAGAGGGTTTTCTGATGACCTAGACCAAGCAAAGGCCTTTGATAAGACTGAATATGCATACCTATGGAAATGTATGGGGAAATTCGGATTTCCAGAACCTTTCATTAACTGGATTAAAATATGCCTCTTACACATGGTTGTCACCCAATATGTAAATGGTTGGGTAGATAAGGAGTGTATTGTGACAAGGGAAGTACAGCAAGGGTGCCCTCTCAGTCCACTCCTGTATATTTTAGCATTAGAACCACTCATCCACAGAATTAATGTGAGTGAACATATTAATGGATTATCAGTTGCCAACGAAAATGATGAAATTAAAATGATAGCATATGCAGATAGCATATGTCTGACATCAGTGGATTTTCCTTCTAGTGGCTAAGTGGCAGAAATACTAACAGATTTTACAAAAGGAACTGGCTCAGAAATTAATTATAGGAAGAGTAAATGTATACCGATTGGCCTAGACTTACCTGTACAGTCGAATATTATAGGTATTCCAGTTAAGAAAGGGGTATGTAACATTTTAGGGCTCTATTTTGGAAATGGAGACATAAGTTTTTTTAACTGGTAGTTATTTTTAAAAGAAGCCCAGACGAAAGTAACCAGATGAAACACCTGGTACATGACAAAAGGGAAAATAATTTATATGATTAAAACATTTCTATTAAGTATGTTTTTACATTTCAGTATGGTATTCCCCCTCCAAGACAGCTAGATACTGTTGTCTATGGTTGCTTCTTCCAATGCATATGGAGTAGTAGATTGAACTCAATAAAAAGAGGGGTTACTTATTTACCAATCAGCAAGGGTGGACTTGGAATGACAAACCCTATTTTATTTCTTTTCAGTATGTTTTTATACACACATATTAAACCCTAATAAAGGGAAAGACTAAGTATGGGTCAAAATGGGTCTTGGACCAAGATTCCCCCTGGCTACAGTCACAGGAGATGGGCTCAGCGATACCGAAAATAAATCTCTAAATGGGTTATCTTTATATATGCAGGAAGTTTTAGTTAATTGAAAAGATGGGGTATACCAAAATATTGGTGCTGACACTCAACAGAAAAGAACTGTACACTCATATTTACTGACTTTTATAGAACAACCACATTATATGAATAGACCCCAAAATGAGATCAGCCAAATTTGAAAATGTTAACGCATCCCAGACACCACAACATATGTGGGATGTTCTATGGCTGAGTGTCCATGGGAGGCTAAATGTGAAAAATGATTTGAAACACAAGGATCTCAGTGAGAGAATGTGCCCATGAACAAATCTATGCACAGATCAATTTGAAACAAAGGATCACTTATTCTTTGAGTGCCCTTTTATTTTATCCTTCTAGTCCCTTGTGCACCCAAAGTGGAAAACTTCACCTTTCTTATACTTACAAAATATATTTTTATTCTAGGAATTCTTCTGAAGGTATGGTCAAAATATGAGGAAAGTACCATACATTTAATCTTACTTGTATCAAATTTCATATTTGGCACACCAGAGTAAAATTAACTCTACACAGAAATACATCACACCAGAGCAACGTTTTGGGATAATACATCAACCAGTTAGACATATCCAGACACAGGAAAGACAAAAACTTCCACAACAAACTTATCTAAAATGGTGGAGAAATATAAATTGGCTAAATGAGACCCAACAAAATAAATGTAAAAGGCTTAGCAGCAGTCCTCCAAATATACAAGATGAGGAAACTTAGTGGTGAAAAGGGTCCTTTTAAACTCTTCAGGGTTGTGAATTATGAACTTAATACTGGAGTACTTAAGTTTTGGTTTGGCCTACTTAGTTATGTATAATGTTCTTTTTGATGTTATATGCATCACAGGGATGGGAGGGGAAAGAATGTTATGTACTACTTTGTTACTGTATTGAATTGATTGTTTCAATTTTTTTCCCCACATTGTACTGTAAATGTGCTTTTGTTTTGTCAGTTTGCTTTACAAGTATTAATAAAACATTACCCTACTCTTTGGGATAGTGGGGGTAGGGGGTAGGATTCAAAAGTTAATTGATTTATGAATATTGTTTTGATTTATGTATTAATTTGAGGTGAAGTTAACCTGTTTGAATTTTGTTTTATTTTCTGAAGTCTTAATTAAAATTTCCTCTACTCTGTCTGAGGTGGAGCTGCCACTGATCCAAGATGGTGAACTCTGCAGAGCAGAGTGAAGCAGAGGATGCAGCTACTGAGCTGGAGGTTCGATCCTCAGCCCTTCTGGAATCAAGTATGGAAACAGATTTTTCATCTCAGATGGCTACAGTGTTGGAACAGATCATGGGAATGTCAGCCTATGCAGGAAATACATCAGTATCACCTTCTGGTAATGTATGACACCTAGAGATGCCCTTACCAGGATCTGGAGATGTGATGCAGCATGAAAGACAGTGAGCACTGCTATTGACTTTACTTCAGGAAGAGGAAAAAAAGTTGGAAGCGGCTAAAGCATGTATGGTTAAAAAAAATCCATAGTGGTACCTGGGAAAGACAAAGATTCAGCATTGGCACCCAGACCTAGCAGGGCTCAAGCACATATTGTCATCCCTGGAACAAATGAGGTACAGCAGAAGCAGTCCACTGCTGTTGCAGACACATACCCCACAACTCCCGAAAGACAAAATTCTCAACAGGATCAAAATGTATGGTCCCCAGAGAAAGTGCTGGCATTGGCTGGCTGGATACAGAACACAGGCAGGGAATGGATCCCAAATGACAAAGATCCTACAGTGCAACAATACCAAGAAGACACCAGTGTGAAGGACTGCCAGGCAACAACATCCAGAGCAATGAAGATGAACTCTTTTCTACCCACAGCACAGACAACATTTTCACAGGAAGACAGCAATGCTCAGGTTCGAGCACATAGTGCAGAGTCTATGGGTGAGTGTCAAACACAGGATATATCACTGTCAGGCAAATATGTTCAGAAAACAGTAGTCCAAAATAACACCGAACCCCAGGGATTTTTACTGCCTCCTCACATGAGGAACAAGCTAAAATTTCTTTCCCCATCTATACTGTTCAGGGTGAGCCCGACATTTTGCACAGCACTGACATGGCAAGCATAAGCTCTCAGGCACAAAATACAGCACATGAGGCACCTAACGACACCCATGAGAATACTGAACAAGACTCTGACAGACCTAAAAGGCCAAAGGCCTATTCATATTTTTTTGTGCCACAGGTAAGCCTGCCCCTAGGAAAAACGTGGTGAGAATAGTTTACAAGGAAGGGCTGGAGACACCCCCAGACAGAGTATATGAGGTACAATCACTTTTGAAAGACTTCATGAAATTTTTGCATCAGAAATGTATGCATTAATTCATAGTGGGACTATAACTATGATGTCAACTTTAGCTAATACACAACCTGGATCGTTTCTGAAAACAGTACAATAGATTAAAGGCAACATCATTATAGTTACCCTTCTTGGCAGTCCCATTAACCAAACCTACCTTGCAGACTATAACTATTAGGTTTCCAAATGAAAGTGTGAATATTTCTGACATTTTATATTGGCTGAGACAACGCTGCAGGTTCTGGATAGACCACAGCCTATTATTGACACAGAACAAATATGGACTGTGGGATGGAAAGTCTGAGTTAAACTGTATCAGTCAGACCAAGAGGTAATGCATTTACCAAACAATTTTCTGTTGGAGTGGGACAAGGAGATGCTTTTTTATGCAGGTCAACCTAAGGCCTGCTTTAAATGTGGCTCATGGGCCCACGTTAGCAATGCCTGTGATAGTACTAAGTGTGCTCATTGTAGGGAGTATGGTCATGTTACTGTAGACTGTAAAAATGCATTTTGCTGCAACTTGTGTGAAAGAAAGGGTCACTCTTTTGCAAAATGCCCCTGGGCTTCCACAACAAAGGGCTGGGTATGTCACAGGAAGACTTAGTGTCTAGAGCTCAGCAACAGGCTATGGCCCCGAACAGATAGAGCAGATAGGCAGTCTCAGGTTCAGTCAGGTTCAGAAAATCAGGACTCCTCCCCCCCAAGGGATCCTGCTCAGGCAAGTATAATTGCAGACACTTCTAGAGGGGATCATAGTGTACCTGAAGGCATGGAACAAGATGCCTCGGATCCTGATCTCTCTGTTCCACCCTAGAAAATCCACGTTCAGGCAGTAGTTATGCCCCCTCCTCCTACTTCTGCCCCTGACAACTTTGAGGTAGTTCAAACCAATGGAAAGAAAAAGAGACCCTGGCCTGGACACACCCTGAAATCATGAGGGAAAACATCAGAGCTGAATATACACAATAGATTTGGGGTGTAAAGCCAAACGAAGGATTGGGAGTGACTGATGATGAGGATGGGGTGTCTGAAGCATAATCAGTGTCATCCTCAGTGCTTGACCCTTCCTTTGACCTAGAGGAACAACCTTCTGAAACACAGGATAAATGCAGCACCAGGGTTATTAGATCCACTGCCAAGAAAGGCTCCCAGTCATGAAGTGCCCCTCCATATAAATTAAAATGGGTACTCTTTCTGCTATTTCCCTCAATGTGAATAGCATTAAAAACTATGGGCCCTATGCTCAAAGGCACAGAGTGACTCCACGCCATGTAAGTGAGGCACGGAGACACTCCACACCCATTGCACCCCCTGTGCTGGATGCACTAAGGGGCATGCAGGCCCATGCACCCGATCCCCCATCCGCATGGACTGTAAGTGCAGGGTGGGTGGGGCATGCCAGCACCAAGCGGCATGCACAAAGTTATGTTATTATGCCGCGCATCGGGCACAGTGTGGTAGCCGCATGCCAGGTAAACCTTGCCATAAATCTCCTACACACCCTGCCCCTGCACACACCAGATGATGGAACAGCCCCATGGCAGGTGGGCATTCCCCACAGAGCAAGCCGGCTCCATCCCTATACCTCAGAGGTTGACTCCATCACATACGGTGCCACCCCCCTGTTGCCGCACACCCACCCCAGGGCAGCACCACTGTGCCTACTCTGCCCACAGCCCGACACTGCACCAGCAAGGTACCCAGTGTGGCAAGGCACCCCCTCCTGGCTGCACTCATCCCCGAACCGCAGCCCCCCCTCCCATGTGGGCACCTGCCCCTGCTGGTACAACCCCCCTCACCCACACACAGGGATGCCCTGGGTCCTGTACCACACACTGCTGTCCATCGATACCCCCCACACACACCTGTGGCACCGACACCCCCCTCTCCTCCCACATGGTCTGTTGGTGCCGCGTCTCGGGACAGTTGGTGGCACTGCCCATAACACACCACCATGGCCACTGGCCATCCATCCACAGGGGCTCAGTTGAAATGCATCCAGCTACATAAGGGATCCACTGTTGGACCAGGGATAGGCATCCAATTGGATGCCCTCCCAGATCTGCTACACCCTGGCCACCTCACGGGTCTCCAACATGCCTGCACATGGGTCAAGGCTGTTGGAGGATACTGGCAGCATGCACCTGTCCACAGGTGGAGCTGCACAGGAGGAGACCTTGGGTGGGTAATTCCCACCCGGTGGAGCATAGGCCCCATTAGGAACAGACTGGCAACTTTTGCCACCTTAAAAGAGAGTAATGCACAAATAATCATTTACAAGATACTAGATTGAAGACATAATTTGACATTGCACATGCTTCAGAGCTGTGGACCAATGGATCAGCATTTTGGTCAATGGGGCCTGATAGATGTGATTGAGTGGAAATCCTATTAGCTAGCACATCATTTCAGATAACTAAACTAGTGGGCATGGAACCTGGAAAGGTTCTTCTCTTAGACCTTTCCTATTTAGGTCTACATTTTTGATAAATAGTGGTATATGCCCCACAAACAAAGGCCACCAAAGTAGAATTGTTTCAGTTGTTGCAACCGTATCTACATACATCCAGAATAGTTATCTGGGGTGGGGATTTCAGTTGTGGGATGGATCAAACTGATAGGGGTCTAGCAACATCCAAACTGTTTTGTGATACTAACTGTTTGAGAAATATGGTGCAACAAGCAGATTTGGAAGATGCGTACAGGTATTTCCATAAAACTGGGGGACACACCTTTTCTAAAGACATGCTTCATACCAGAATTAATTTATTTTTCCTTTTTTCCCTTGCCAAACGTTCTGGATGCTGGCACCAAAAACACAGAAAATTCGGACCACAAAAATGGTTAAAATAATAGTCCAATGGGGACAGTACCCCCCGGAAAGGGGAAATGGAGATTGAATAATTTTGCAATATCTTTAGCCCCAGTCAACAAAATGTATTAAGCTGTAACGTCAATAATCTCAGTGATACGAGTAGGATAACATTCACTGTAGATCAAATCTGTCTCAAACTTTCTGCACAAAAAGGTAAAACTTGTCTTTGACCTGATATTATTTCTGGACATTTATTATCCCTTTTATCTGACAGCTTGGGTCATCCTCTGAAAATATTATTTGAGGGTTTTTTCCTTCATAATTATGTTCCAGATGACTGGAAACATGCCCATGTCATTCCTATTCATAAAAAGGGCTCCAAAACTATTTGGGAAAACTATAGACCCATCAGCCTTACCTCTTCCATGTGAAGTCATGAAAGGTTTGATAAAGATATAATCACACCAAATCTTGAACTAGCTGATCCAGAACAACATGGTTTCAGGCAGGGCAGAAGCTGTGTCACTAATCTTATGTGTTTTATGAGACTGTAAGTTCTACACTTGACAGCAAAATCCCTTATGATGTAATTTTCATTGACTTTAGTGGAACTTTGATGTAATGCCCATTGGGCATTACAGAAAAATTAATCAACTTAATATTAATAAATCAGTATTCAATTAGATATGTAACTGGCTAAGGAACAGATCTCAGAGTGTACTAATTAATGGTGAACTCTCTAACGTGGGTCTCATGACTAGTGGGATACCAGAGGCTCCATTTTGGGCCCCTACCTTTTCAGGCTTTATAGCAAAATTATTTCTTACGTTACCAGATATGCAGATGATGTTAAAATCGGTGGACCTTGTGCCACCCCCGATCAGGCTGAAACCATGCAGCATGACTTAAATAAGATCTCTGATTGGACAATTAAGTGGGGTATGCAACTTAACAATAATAAATGCAGGGTAATGCACCTAGGACATCAGAACTCCCAATACATTATATACCTTGGGAAATACAACTTCACTAAGTACAACTGATGAAAAGGATCTTGGAATTAACATTTCAAATAAGTTGGATCATTCAAATCAAATTAATCAGGTTATCAGTAAGACAAATAAAGTTATATGGTCTGTTTGACGTAATATTAAATCCTGAAATCCCAACATTATGATGCCCTTGTATACGGCTTATGTAAGACCACACTTGGAATAAGCTCCTCAGTTATGGGGTCAGTACAAGAAGTGTAATCATTTCCAACTTGAAAAAGTACAAAGAAAATACACAAAACAATTGCTGGGGTTACATACTGTGTCATATAGTAATAAATTGAAATCCTAAATTTAATGTCATTAGAGATGCATTGATTGAGAGTGACCTTCTGTTCCTCTTTGATATTATAAACTACCCCATCTGATGACCGAATTGAGTTTAGAATTTAAATCTAATATACACAATACCAGAGGGCATCCATTACAATTAGCTGGTAAATATTTTCATTGTAATAATAGGAAATTTTCTCTGCATTGCAAGTTATTCATCTCTGGAATTTCTTGCCATCAAAGGTTATAATCAGCAAATCAAATCAAGAATTTAAAAGACGACTCGATTAATTTTTACTTACAGATGGGCGACTTAAGTATTATAATCTTGGTATGGCTAGTATAGAGCACTCTATGAGCTTTCAGCCTTGCTCCTCGCTTTCCTTAGTATGAACCTTAGTATGAATAATAAACTACTGGGTGAGATAGACTTAATCACACAATGGAAATTGCTATGGGATGCTAGAATGTTTCATTTGCTTTTATGATGATTATCTTCAGTGGTGGAAAGGGAGCAAATTTGAAATTAGAGATTTTTTTCAAAATATTCTGGCCAAAGTACATCAAGAAAATATCTGAGATATTTACTATTACAAAGTATTTTACAAACTGCCATTTCGAGGTCTGAATCCTTTGGAGATTACAGCAAAACTATAATTTCCAATCTGATTAAGAACATGAGAGGCATACTAACGATGGGGGTAGCTCACTGCAACAAGAAATGCAGTTTGGCACCCAAAACTCAAGACAAACATTTGACCCTTACAAAGATTGTAAAAAAGGGGTAGATAGAATAATACATAATTTATGCACAGACACTGGAGAAGTTGTTCAGACTGAACAAGAAATCCTTGTAGAAGTTAATAAACATATACAGAACACATTTGGTACGGCAGTAGGGAAGACACCTGACTTAACCTTTTTTCAAAATGTAGGGATACCAGACTTATCAGAGGTAGACAAACAACGTTTGACATGTCAATTACTGAGTAAGAAGTGGCTGACTATATAGATTCACTAAATTAAAATACTGCCCAAGGAAAACATGGTTTGAGTCCTGAAATCTACCGGACTTTTAAAGACCACTTAATGTTAATATTTAATCAGTGCCTTTCTAAGCCAGCCCTACCCCCCATGACCCAGGGATTATTCATTTTCATCCATAAAAAAGGCACTAAAGATAACTTACATAATTGGAGGCCCATTAGTCTGTGTAATTCTGATTAAAAAACTCTAACAAAAATATTGGCAAACAGATTATTTAAGGCAGCAGAAATCCTTATTAGTCCTACACAAACATGTGCTATAGGGGTGAGGTCAAAGTCATTTTTCTCTGTGTAAGGAACTTCTCAAAATTTCACAATTTTCATGGAAGTTTCTGAATTTCCACCTGCCACGGAACGGAAGATTTCTTAATGTTTTGGGGTGAAATTTCACCCATTTCTGCTCATCTAGAGGTGGAAAAAAAGTAATGTCTGGTGTCCAGAACTGCCCCTTCCCCCAATCCTTGCCCGAATTCCACATTTAAAATCCCTGGTGGTCCCTCCCACCACCCGATCACCCGTCCCATTAAAAATAAAAGCCCAGCTGCCAGTGCCCAAGTAATCCCTGGTGGCTAGCGGTCCCTCCTGCCACCCGGTCACCCGCCCCAATGGTCCCATTTAAAAAAAAACACAGCTGCCCAAGTAATCCCTGGTGACTAGCAGTCCCTCCCAATATTTCGACCACCTGTTAGTCCAGCACATAGCCATTTAGTGTTTCTTCGCATCATCAGATGCAATTTCGTGTGGCCACTGATGGTCTGTTGGCCCTCCATTGCCCGAATTGTACCAGCGTCTGTGGTTTGTAGTTACTTTCTGAAGCAAAGTCCACTGTTTCCAACCGAGAGTTTATCAGCATAGCCCTCTTCTTGATTGTTAGCAGCTTTCTGCTTATTAATGAATGAGCACATGCTTGTACTGCATGCACTTATTCATTGATATCAGGTGCCTGCCATGGAGGAGAAAGGAGGCCTGTGCCAGTGGCCCGCTCTCAGGTTTGGGATGGGGGAGTGGAACTTTGCTTCCAGGGGTGGGGGTACACTAGACCACCGGGGATACTAATTTTAATTCAGGGATTGGAGAAATGGAGGGAGAGTCACCAGACCATCAGGGAGAATTTTTGTTTAGATAGTAATTTACTGTATACAGCGGTCGGCAAGGGATTGGGTTACTAAAAGGGCTTAGGCATGTTGCCCTGGATTGGGCAGGTGGGTAATCAGGTGGGGGGAGGCACCACTAGCCACCAGGGTGGGGATGCCATTATTTTTAAAATTGTCAGGCAATCAGGCAGCCGTGCAGGGGAGGTGGAAATCCCTCAAAATGGATTTTAACTTCGAATTCCATTGGCAAAGTTTTTTCTGCATACCCTAATGTGCTATGAAAATTGAATTATTCAAGAAACCTTTTGATTATTAGGGAATTGTTTTATAGAGGGTCAGCAAATAATATACAGGGATTTATTTTGAGTATAGATCAATAGAAGGGGTTTGACCACTTGTCCCACAAGTACCTCTTCACTACTTTGAGAGCTTATGGGATTCCGGAATGTTTTGTCATATGGATTGAATGTTTATATAAGACTGCTTTTATAAAGCTACTAGTGAATGGCTGTTAGTTTTTGACAGAGGAAAATCTTGCTTTCAGAGCAAGTAACAGCTGACTAGAACTCCAGCTGTTCTAACTGATAAATCATTTCTATCTCAGCAGGAGTCAGTGCCTGTTGGGATTAAGCAAACAGATATTTTATTAGAAGCAGGGGGGTCTCATTTAAGTAAAAAAAGAAGAAAGTCACTGTGTGTTTCTCTGTTTGAGGAAGGGTGTTGTATCAACTTAATTTGCTGAGTCAGGAGCAGAGGGGAGAAGCTAATTGGGTGTGTGGCTTGAGCAGTAGAAAAGCAGCTGTCTCCAATTACAGCTTCCTGCTGTTGGTTTTTGACAGAGGAGAATCTTGCTTTCAGAGCAAGTAACAGCCGATTAGAACTACAACTTTCCTAACTGAAAAATCATTTCTATCTCAGCAGGAGTCAGTGCCTGTTGGGACTAAGCAAACAGATACTTTATTAGAAGCAGGGAGTCTCATTTAAGTAAAAAAAAGAAGAAAGTCACTGTATGTTTCTCTGTTTGAGGAAGGGGGCTGTATCAACTTAATTTGCTGAGTCCGGAGCAGAGGGGAGAAGCTAATTGAGTGTGTAGCTTGAGCTGTTAGTTTTTTGATAGAGGAGAATCTTGCTTTCAGAGCAAGTAACAGCTAATTAGTACTACAACGTTTCTTACTAATTGCCCTCCTTCCCACCCTAAGCCAGTTCTACTTTTATAGCCACTGGATTTGACTGACAACAGGAACTTCCTGCTTAGCAGTAGGAAGGGAAGGATCCCTGAGACACATTAGTTTCATCAGCCTTGAAGGAAACTAAAAAATAGCTCTTTCTCCCCCCCAACCTGCGGGTGGTCTGAATCTGAGCAAGGAAGGAGGAGACTACTGAAGACTACAGGAAGTTCCTGTCCCAGAACAGGAAGGGCGAGAGTTGTAAAGGCACATAGGCAGTAGGAAAGTAGGTGTAAAAATACATAAAGGGAGGACACAGTAAGCATACAAAGCAACAGGAGAGAGACACAAAATAAGTCAAGATGTGAGTGGTGCAGTGCAATGGCTGTGGGGTGGCAGTGTTCAGAGAGACATTTCTGAGGCTGTGATGCTGCCCTATTTGCAAGCACCTCTCTGGTCTGAGGAGGAGGTTGCCTGTCTCCAGGCTGACCTGGTTAGGATTCGTGAAACCTCTTTCCCCACCCAGGGACCATCAGGACCACTGCCGCTACCTCAGAGGTTGCCAAGAAATAGGAGTGGTTAGACCAAGGTGGGCTCAAGGAGGAAGAGGGTGGTGGAACAGAGGTGCATCTCTCCAGTTGTACCTCTCCACAATTCATATACTGGTTTTTGGTGAAGAGTGGTTCCTCTATGGAGGCACTTACAATGGAGACCAAGGAGGATGCTGGGAACCTCCACAAAGGAGACCAGCAGGAGGGTGGCACGAGACCCCACAGGGAAGGAAACAACTCCTGGAGAGGAACTCAATCATTGGGGTAGAAGTGGGGGAGGAAGGGGAAAGGGAGGTAAGGTGCCTGCCTGGTGCCATGGCTCAGAGGGACAGGAAGCGAATCCTCAGGATCATGGGAGCAGCTGCACGAGGCAGGGAGTTGGATGTCACTGTCCACCTAGGGACAAATGACCTGGCTGAGAATGGGATCAGAGCTGCGCAAGAGGAGTTTGTTGAGTTGGGGAGGGGCCTTAGATAAGTAGCATCTACGGTAACCTTCTCAGAGGTGCTGCCTGTCTATGGCAAGGATTATGCTAGGGTACTCCACACCATGGGATTCAATGAATGGTTAAAAAACTGGTGTGGAGCTTAAGGTTTTGGCTTCACTGGGGACTGGGGAGCCACCTGGAGGGATGCAGGCCTATACTGGTGCGATGGACTACATCTGTCCCGGGGGGGAATCAGGATCCTAGGTGATAGGTTTAAATGCTTCATTGGCAAGCATTTAAACTAGCCAAGGGGTGAGGCACTGAAAAGGAGCAGGGAAATCCCAGCCTCCCCCCACAAAACACAGTAGTTAGAGAGGAAAACACCAAGGTAGAAAATTCAGTAGGGAGCAGGACAGGGGTAAATGCAGAAAAAGGCAGTAATGGCAGGGATGGGACTAAAAGGGGTAAGGCCATCAAAAATGGAGGGTGATGGGTACCAATGCCCACAGTCTGTGTAACAAGCTCCTGAGCTAGTGGCCTTGATGGAAGAGGATGCCTGGATATTGCGGCAGTCAATGAAACATGGTACACAAAGAACCATGACTGAGATGTCAACATACCAGGATACACAGTCTACAGGAGGGACAGGGTAGGTAAAAGAGAGGAGGAGTAGCTCTCTATATTAGGGAAGGGATTAAAGTAGCAGAACTAAAGAGTAAACAGGAAGCTGATGAGTCACTATGGATCACCCTGGAGACAGGAAATGGCACCACAATCCACATGGGGTTGTGTACAGACCCCATCTCAGGGGAGGGAATGGACAAGGAAATGATAGAAGGCTTCCTTAAAATGGTAGAAAAAGGGGAGATATTGTTGATGGAGGACCTGAACATGCTAGATGTTAACTGGAGCACCTTTGCTGCGGGCACATCCAAGAGCAGGGTCATTCTTGATGCCCTACAGGGGGCATGCCTTAGGCAGCTAGTGCTGGAACCCAGTCAGGAGGGAGCAATCTTAGACCTGGTACTCTCACATGGGGACAGAGAAAGGATCTCAGATTTCGAAGTGGGTAGCCATCTGGGAACAAGTGACCACCAGTGTGGTTCACAATAAACACAGCCATAGAGTCAAGCCACACAAAAACAAGAGTACTGGACTTTAGGAGGGTTGACTTTGTGAAAATGAGAGAGTACCTCAGAAAAGCACTAGCAAATGGGTAAGAAAGAGGGGTGGAGGAACAATGAGGAATAATCAAAACAGCCATTACAGAGGCAACAAGCCTTTGTGTGAAGCAAATCAACAAAAGAAAATGAAGGAAAAAAAACACTATGGTTCTCAAAATAGGTGGAAGGGAAGGTTAAGGAGAAAGAATAGCATTCAGGAAATATAGGGAAACACAGAAGGAGCAGGACAGAGAACTTTATCAGTTAAAGCAGAAGGAGACAGGGAAGGCAGTCAGAATAGCAAAGGCACAAACTGAGGAAAATATAGCCAACTCTGTTAAGAAGGGGGATAAAACCTTTTATAGGTACATTAGGGAGCAAAGAAAGACCAAGGGAGGGATACAGAGACTTAATAAAGGGGAGGGAATGTGGGCAGAGGGTGACAGTGAAAAAGAAGGGCTACTGAATGAATATTTCTGCTCAGTATTCACAATGGAACAGGAGGGGGAGGTACCTAAACCAAACAAGAGAAACACTCTGGATATGGGGGTTGATACCAGTCCATTCACAGAAGAAAGGGTTTTGAAAGAACTCTTGAAACTGAGGGTGGACAAAGCAATGGGGTCTGATGGGATTCACACCAGAATTGTAAATGAACTAAGGATAGAACTAGTAACACCACTGACTACTCTCTTTAACAAATCATGAGCATAGGGTGGTACCCAAGGACTGGAGGAGGGCAGATGTGATTCCACTTCAGAAAAGTGGGAGCAGGGCAGAGGCAGGAAACTACAGACCAGTTATTGACCTCAGTGGTAGGGAAAATGATGGAACCTATTCTGAAGGAAAGAATTGTTGAGTACCTAGAGGCTAGTGGGGCACAGGACCCAAGGCAGCATGGTTTCACAGCAGGAAGGTCATGTCAGATGAACCTAATAGATTTCTTTGACTGGGTTACCAAAGTAGTAGACCAGTGAGGGGCTGTGGATATGGCCTACCTAGATTTTAACAAGGCATTTGACACAGTCTTACACAAAAGATTAATATACAAGTTAGCCAGCCTTGGAGTGGATCCCAAGGTGGTAGCCTGGATGAAAAACTGGTTGGACAACAGGATGCAAAGGTTAATAGTAAATAGAGTCCACAGTGAAGAAAGGGAGGGTAACTAGCGGGGTACCGCAGGGTTCAGTACTGGGACTGGTCCTCTTTAATGTCTTTATAAGTGACATTGGAGAGCACCTGGAAGGAAAAGTATGTCTCTTTGCAGATGACACAAAGATCTGCAACAGGGCTGATACACAAGGTGGGGTGGAAAGGATGAAAAAGGACTTGGCAAGGTTGGAGGAATGGTCAAATATATGGCAGCTCAGATTCAATGCAAAGAAGTGCAAGGTAATGCACCTGGGAAACAAAAACCCAGGGGAAGAGTACACAATGGGGGGTGAGATAATAACAACACCAAAAATCAAAAAAGACCTAAGAATAATTATATCAGATGACCTAAAGGTGGACAAGCAATGTGAGAAGGCAGTAAGGAAGGCTGGGGGGATACTGGGATGCATAGGGAGAGGCATCAACAGTAGAAACACAGGAAGTTGTTATCCCTCTGTACAGACAGTTGGTGAGGCCCCATCTGGAATACTGCGTGCAATTCTGGAGACCCCATCTCCACAAAGACATAGATGGAGTGGTGGCTGTTCAGAGGAGGGCAACCAAAATGGTGCAGAGTCTGCACCAGAAGACATACGAGGAGAGACTAAAGCAGCTTAATATGCATACCCTTGAGGAAAGAAGGGAGAGAGTGGACATGGTAGAAACTTTCAAGTATCTCAAGGGAATTAACAAAGTCCAAGAGGATAGAATCTTTCAGAAAAAGAGATGTGCAAGAACAAGGGGGCACAATTTAAAGATAGAGGGGGGGGACAGCTCAGAGGTAATGTTAGAAAGTATTTTTTCACAGAGAGGGTTGTGGATGCATGGAACAGCCTTTCTGAGGAGGTTGTGGAGTCAGGAACAGTGGGAGAATTCAAGAATGCATGGGCAGACATAAGGCAATTCTAGTGGGGGGGTAGGAGGAAGTAGGCTGTTGATTAACTAGAATCTGTGGCTTATCCATCAGGTAGGGAAATGGGCAGAGTAGATGAGCCAAGCAGTCCTTTTCTGCTGCTAAATTCTATGTTTCTATGGTTGGGGCTACACATTGGTAAAGAAGAGGGGTCCGTAAAGGCTGTCCCCTAAGCCCCCTTTTATAAATATTCAGATTAGATCCATTGATAAGATGCATACAAACAGAGTAGGTGTAGATGGCATGGTGCTGGCCCCTAACCACCCTCCGGTTAAGGTATTGGCATATGCAGACAACATGGTTATCACTTTAGCAAACAGAATCAGGTGAGGTGGTAAAAACTCTATTAGAAAAGTTTAAGTTTGTTTCAGCTTCTAAGATAAATTATGAGAAAAGTGTAGGTTTCCCTCTTGGGACTATGAACAATGCCCCCCCCAGTAGAGATGCAGTAAATTTAAAATCCACCAGTGAAGTGAATGCGAAGTGGCCACTTTGCATTGGCACTTCGCTACACAGAGTGCCCCATAGGAAAGGCTCTCTTCACCTTGTTATTATTACTTCACGTTGTCATTCTGCCTTAAAGGCAAAGTAAGGCGGAGTGACAACAATATTGGCAGCATCCCACCCACACAGTCACTAGAATTAATGTGCATCCCCAAAGTGCCACTGTCTTTTCTCCATAAAACTCCCCAGTGCTGATGAAGTGAAATGAGAGCAAAACAAGAAATGCAAAGTCCCCCAGAATTAATGGCGCACTCAGTCATGCACGCAATGGTCACACGCAGAGTCACCAGAATTAATGTGCATCCCCAAAATGCTACTGCCTTGTGTTCAGAAAATTCCCCAGTACTGACAAAATGCTACTGTCTTGTGTCCAGAAAATTCCCCAGTGCTGATGAAGTGATATGAGAGTGTAACAAGAAATGCAGTCTTGCAGAATTAATGGAGCACTGCAAATGCACAGACAGATTACAATTGTGCTGCACTCTCAAGGGATGCATATGAAAATGCACAACAACACCTAACCAGTGCTCACAAGTCACAAATCCAAATCTGGAAAAGAACACATTTTGCCACTTGGGGGATTAATGCACAGCAGTAACAATCCACTACCAGTAAAGATACCACAAAGCAGTATAAAAAATTCATGCAGGTGCAGTGAGTAGCACGTTCACACTGCTGCAATTACTCTGTGGCACACTAAAAGGTGTCTGATTTAATGGCACGAATCGCACACACACTCACACACACTAAGTAATGTGTAGCAAATTGAAAACCTTTAGTAATATAACCAAATGTCTTAAACAGACAAATTATACACTGCTGCACCACAACAATCAGCAAAAAAATGTCAAGAATTACTGAAAATATTACTGTGTGTACATTAACACAGTTATACAAGAAAAATATAACCAAAACAGAAAGACTGCCTTTTTTTCCCAGTTAATGTGCCTGCACCAAAAATACGCCCCCCAGCACACTTTAGAGCACACAGATTGACTGTTCTAAATTAACATTCAAAATCCACACACAACAATAAGCACTCGATGATATGAGCACAGAAGGGTTTCCTACAATTGAAGTACTAAATTTTGAGCAAAAAAAAGACTCAAAAAGGCATTTTAAACAGTTTTTAGAGGTTTTGAATAGCAGAGCTCTGAGAGCAAACTGTCTCCAGCTACCACTACACACACACACTACCCAGGCCAGAACTGAGGCTGTGCAGAACAATCTAGAGCCCATGTGACCTGCAATCCCATGAATCACTGCATAATTTCATTTGGAGCTCAATTACAAGGCGAAGTGAGGTGAATTACATTGATTTCAAAGTACTTTGCTTTAAAATTGGTGGAGAAGTGGTTTGGGGAAGGCGGAATAACGCAAAGTCATTGGTTTCAATGGACTTCACGTTCCTCATTATGAAGCAAAGTACTCCGCTTCACATTGTGGTGTACTCCACAGAGTTCATGTTACTCGGTGAATCACTTCACGGAGCGAATTTGGGCCACTTCGCCCACCACTACTTACAGTACTGTAACTCACATGCTGTACAGGAAGGAACGCAAATGCCTATGGCTGTACTTCCATGATGAGCTGAGCCTGTATCATAAAACTCCCCAATTTAAAAACTCTTATTAATGAGTATATTGGTGGAGTGGTGAAGCCTGGAGAGATACAACAAAACAGGCTCACAATACATCCAAGTAACTAGTAAAAAAATTAATGTTGTGATTCGTGGCGTGATCGTGAATCATGATTTGTGACTACATTTGTGACCGTGATGATGAAGAACATGATTTGTAACATGAGTGACTCGTGATGATGGTCCTGACTTTACACTGGTATCAGACAGTGGTAGATGATATAGATTTTCCTCTGTGCATTGGTAGTGCACTGGCAGAATGGTATCCCTATGGCATTTTTACCATTTTCTCTGTCTCTCACACATACACTGGTAATACAATGGTATCATGAAATTTTGAGATTTTTGTTGGCTCCACAAATACTGGTACACTGGTAGCACAATGGTACTGCGTTATTTGACATTTCAGTATTTTGGTATCTCTCACAAACCAAGACTCATGTGGTAGCACAGTGGTACCAGTATTAATCTCATCATACTCTGTACTCTAATGCATTGTTAAGATAAATTACATTATCAACCTCATGGAGAACAACTCTCAATTCCATATTTGTATTTGTTCACTTGTCTTTATCTTACTGGTAATGGACTTTTTGTTACACATAGACCCAGAACATTCAAAACATTGTGATCGCTAAATGGGTAAGTGACTCTCAAACAACACTTTGCACTCAAAAAACAGGGTAGGATCACAAAATGATATCTTGAATAACATAATTAGTGAGTCTCACAACCAGTTGGTAAACAGCTGTAAAAGATGCTGCCTCCTAAAGCAGGTGGTATCACCTCTGCCTCCTACACTGACCCTTTGAGCTCCACCAACAGTAATATCACACTTACCTTGGTGTTCAGTGGTGCTGCTGTCCATTCCATACATGGAAACTGCCAACAACTACCTGCCCACCCAGTCCCACCGCTCGCTCCATTCATGGCCCCCACCATATTTTTACCTCTCCCCACAGTGGCAATTGGCACAGACACTCTGCTAACCTCTGTGACCAACCTGAGGACAAACGCCAGTTTGCTCTCATGTGCCTAGTGTATAAACAGCTGTCTACAGTTAGCACATGATTGTGAACTATAATCCATTTTGTGCCTGATCAAGGAGCTGAGAGGATGGTCTGTGCAACATGTGGAAAGGTGTCAAATATATAAGGCTGGGGACCAGAGGTAGTATTTGCAGAATAACTACTGGGTCATGGTGGGGACTTTGGATATACAGAGGCAGGACTTTCACTCAACACTGCTCACTCTATCAGACCTGGCCCAGCTTCCCCATCAACCCAACAGACCTATCTCCTGGCCAGCACAGTCAATAAGGCCATCAAAACCAAGCTACCTCTCTGCAATCCACCTTCTTTGGCCAAAAGTGTTTGTTCTAGAGCTCTGCCTCACTACTGGCCCCATGCTTGAGTGCCCTCTGGTCTCCACATTATAGGTAAATGTGCATTCTCATCTGCACCCCTTTCCTTTGGAACAACCTGCCCACTCCACTTAGCACCACTGGCTCTCCAGGAGTCTTCCTCTCTCCTTGGATCTCACCTTCTGTCCTCCACTATGCCTCTACTTCCCTTACCTCCTTTTTCCTTCTTGGTCCATACCTACACTGCCATGATGACTTTCCCTTCTCATCTCAGATCATGCCTAATTTGTATTACAACTTGGCTGCTACTGATACCTGCTATTGTCATAAATGTGATTTATCCATTATTTCTGAGTTATATATATCTTCATATAAATATCCTGTATATTTTTATTGCTGTCTATTGTATGCCTTGTCCCAGCCTCCTTTGTACTTGCTTTTGTTCCTGTGCCATCCTCAATGGCCCAGGTCATCTAAAATGGTTCTGGGACCAGTGCCTACTCGGTAAACGAATGAATAAATAAATAAATACGAACCACTGAACATCAGGGATAGTAACAATCTACTGTATACCTGCGGGTGATTTAGTAGGATAGAGTGGACTGGAGAACAGGTAAATTAAGAACCTGGACCTGTGGGATAATCAGGAGAGGGCCCAATGGAACTGTTTCCCAGGAGGCTCTTGGTGGTGTAACTCCCAGGATACATTTGCCTGGTGCTGTAATGTGGCCTGTGCTGTGTCGAGTCAGCAACATGGCTGTCACACCAGCATGAGTGAACCCTTTCTCCACAACCTCCTGCGTGTCAACCCTATACGGGTTTGGGTGGCATCTGCAAAGACATACCTTCCCATTTAGTTCTTCTGCAATTTCACTTATGAAGACACTGAAGAGGCTCACTGCTAGTACAGGCCCCACCCTGCACCATGCCTTTAACCAACTGTTGACAGCCGCAGTGGAGTCTATCTTCTCCCAAGATGTATATAGGCAACCTTTTGGCAAAGCCACCATGCATCTTGAGGACTCTCCCGTATCCTGAAATTTCCTGCACTACCCCTACCCTGTCCTTGCTGGGTCATTTGTCCCCAGGTGGGCAATGACATCTAGCTCCCTCTCATCTCCTGCTGCCTATTGCCCACTGATCTGCTCTCATCCCTCAAGCCAAAAGTACCTCTCAAATATTTCACCTCCTCTCCTTTATCCCCTGCTTGCAAGTCTATCCCCCAATTAAGTCCCCCACCAGCAGTTGCTTCCTACTCAGCTGGGGCCTCTTCCCTCCCTCCTTGTAACTGTGAAATGGTCCATGGACAGTGCTTTCGAGGGGAGGCTTCTCCAGGGCCAAAAGGTAGTTCAGCTGCAGGAGAGTGGTTGGCTAGGTAGGGCCCATTCAGATGCAGAGAGGTGGTTAGTAAACAAAGCAGGTGAACTGAAACTCTGACAAACAAACTGGCAGAGGGGCAGAAAATGCAAGCCCCATAGGAAAAAGAGCACAGTGAGGCTACAACAGATCATTTACAGGAAAGTCTCAGGTCAGGGAACTACAGCTGAAGAAAAATATAGAGAACAGGTAGGCATCAGAAATGATGCATGGGGCAGCGGACAGACATGGACTCATGAAGGCATGCATGGGAACTATGGATGCCAATGCTGGGGTGCAAAGGCCAGCTTAGGTAGGTGGACACTGACCTGTAGACAGATTACACAACACAGGGACCCCGCATCCTGCATGCTGGACAAGCAGGGAAGTGTACTATGGAGCATAGCCCCACTGCAGCACAGTAGCTGATGGGGGCCCAGGACACTGTGGACACAGAACAGATGTGACCATAATTTTGCTTTAGCCTTAAACACTGGGACTGTGGGCAGACAGTGGCACACTACAGTACTGCTGACCACCCCACAGACAAGTAGCAACTGCCACAGGTGTGGCCCATGAGTGTGATGTGCAAATGAAGTGCAATCACACCCAAATACCTGAGCTGGAACCAAAGCCAGATCAGTGTGCACAGTCCTCTGGCTGTGGAGGACAGCGTAGATACCATGGAGAGGCCAGGGTGCTGAACTGCAACCCCAACAACATGGACAATCTGTGAGATGGTACCATCCAGGAAGGAGAATCCAAGCTAAATGTGAATAGGCTACCTCCTGGTCCATGAATGGACATGCAGTGAGACAATGTACGTTTTTTAACATATCATATTTTTCACCTGCTGCGGCACACACTCCAGCTTAGGGCATCAACAACCAACTCCATCCCCTGGAGAGCTGGGTAGCTCAAACTGCACCCAGGAGGATCAGGCGGCCATCATGCCATCTTGCTGGAAGCTCCCCTCTGCCTCTACCAGCCAGGACAACCCCAGACCCTCCTCAACAGGACTCCACAAAGTCCTCTAGGTGGCTCAGAACACAGCCATCAAGCTGAAAAGTCATGCCCAGCCATTTTCTTTCAATTATTTCAGTATCACGGATGTACAATGATGTCCAGGTGCGATATCTGCTGTGCTCCCCATCTGAGTGTCACTGACACTAGTAGTGCCCTAAGGCATCCCAGGGGCTGCTACAGCACGTTGAAATTCCCAGCCACCCAGGACTGAAAAAGCAGTCTGTGGATGTTTGATCCCAGTCCTCCGCTGCCGACCCCCGATGGCCCAGGTTCAAACCACCAAATGGTCACTTTCATGACACAAGGTATGGCATCCAGCACATCAACCCTCAGCACCACCGGGACGGCATGAGACAGTGAACGGTGCTGCAGCACCATAAGTCCAAGTCCCTGCCTAGCAGGCCAGGCCATCACACTGCTCCAGGATGGCCAGCACCACCTAAAGAAAAAAGAATGAGCACAGTCATGCTCTGGAGGTGACAGATGCTCTACCAGCACAGGTGGCAGGCATAAGTAGAAGGCACACACAGCACCAGTAGCAGCCCCGCATAGCTACTGCACAGGTGAAGCAACTGCAATGACCACTGAGCTGTGGCAACAGTTGCCAAGCAAGAAGGCCCTGCTGCAGATTGTGAACAGGACCTGCGCAAGGACCTCCTAACCCAGAACCAGTGACACTGGCAGAGCCACAAGCTACCCCAAGCAGCTACAGAAGGTGACTAGATGGCCATGGTACAGCAGGATCACCGGCACCACCACCAGGTCCTTCTATTCATCACAGAGGACAACATCGAGACCGGCACAGCACCCTTCTGGATGATGGATGGTATGTTCAAGACATGCCACCATCTTCACTCATTGTACACCATCCATACCCATGAGGATGGGCCTAACAACCTCATTATGTCATTGGTGTATACACTCAGAGCGACAAAGAGCCTGCAATGTTACTGCACCTTGTTCCAGGAGCACGAATAAATATGCCCAGTATACAGTCCTGCCCTCAAACCACCTATGATCATCACTGACTTTGAGCAGGCTGTGATCCAAATGCCTGTAGATGGAATTTCCACAAACCATAAACAAGGGACACCTGTTCCACTTTAGAGCAGATTGTGTGGCAGAAGGTCAGAGCTTTGGCCTTGCACCACAATACAGAAGTGAACCAGACTTCAGCCTGAAGATCCATGAACTAGTGGCCCTGCCCATCTCCTGGCACAGGAGATTCCAGCAACATTCAGCCTCCTGAAGTCAACCATTCTACCCAATGCCACCACTCTTCCTATTGTTCGAGCAGACACATGATCTGGGCAGGATATGGCTGTACAATATTAGGGTGACAAAGACCCCACGAGATATGACCCCATGTTCCCACTCAGCTGTGGTTGGTTGCAGATCTCAATAAAAAGAGGTATGCCATGGACCCAAAGCAATGTCGAGACCTGGTGCTGCCATCTCCATGCCCTGCTGGGAAGGTGCATGTGGGGTCATAACAATGCTAATCAAGAACTCCACAGAGAACAGCAATGGACCTATGTCACCAGGGAAGGCATTTGTGTAGACTGCCATGGACCTACACCAAAAGAGCTATGAGGAGTGGATAGATTGGTACTAGTATCCAGGACAAGGGCAAGCTGCTGAAGTTCCTCTGTGGCATAGCACCCAACGCACCACCTGTAGGGTTCCATGGTGACTTGGCACCTGACAGATGCAACACTCACAGTACACATCATGCATAGCCACCAGGTTGCCACTGTGACACCTATTGTTGAATAAGTTTCACCCCACATTTAACATGCACCAACCTGGTGGTGATGTCTCATCCGAACACTGCTGGGTATCGTAAAGCAGCCCACTGCACCACTGCCACATCTGCACTGTATGTCGCATGTAGCACAGGTCTGAAGCTGTGTGGTGCCCACCAATCCTTCAAGCTGTGCAACTGTGTGTAACAGCATTCCACAATGGGCCCTTGTGGAACCCCCACAACACACCTGGCAGCCTTCATGCCACAGTGGGCTCCTGTGGCACAGGCCCCAAACACCTCCAGACTTTTTCTGTGTGGTTACTGCAGGCCCATAGTGAGGCTAGCATACTGCAGCCACAGCCACATGCACATTACACGCGGTTGGTGCGATGGCATGCTGCTCTGTGTCCTGCCATCCACATGTGGTGTTGCTGTGGACCTTTTCTGGTGCAGCATCCATGCTCTCACTGTGCAGCTCTGCTGTGCCTGCAGTGTGATGCATGCAATGACCAACCAGCGTATTTCCAATTCCTTCATGCATGCCAGCTGGCTGGCTGTCAGCTGACATAATCATGCATGCAGGGATGCAAGGACAATCACCATGCTGCCTGGGATGGTATGGTCAAACACACTGGGGCATACGCGGCTCTTTGTTTCATCCCTGTCTCAGGATGGTGAGACGAGTCATCACTTACCAGGGGTCCGTGTTCAGGTCAGTGTGTCCTCGGAGGAATTGCACCACGCAGGAGTGGGTGTTTGACATTGTCAGTGCTGTTCAGTAGTGTCTCAGGTCCTAGGATGGGTGGCATGGGTCGGGATTGGGTGCTTCACATGTTTGTGGAAAATCACTCAACAGCCACACAGCATCCAAACCTCCTCTGGCCTGACAGTGTGTCAGGCACTGTCTAAGTCAGGCCACTGTGTGTTGGGCTGCTGGGGCCCAAGGTTGTTGATCGTGTGGGATGCAGCATGTCAGACTAACAAGCGTTGGGATTATAAAAGGGTACCCTAACAGGGGACGGGGTTTTCTATGTGCAAACAGAGTGGTCAGTGGTGGGATGGGCAACTGGTATCTGGGCAAGATGGGTAGTAGGGTGGGTCCAGCTGCAGAAAAGTTGTTATCTAGGGTGCTGGTCCAGCTCTAAGGAGAGTGCTTTGTTTGGGTGAGACTGGGAGGTTGGTCCAGCTGCAGGAGGTGGTCTACTGAAGTTGGGAGAGGCAGGTCTGGGGTTCCATCTGCAGGATGACGTGTCTGAGGGTTGGAAGGATGGCCTGGAGCAGCCAGCTACAGGGGGGGTGATAGTTGATGGGGAGAGGCTGGTTTGGGGCTTGTAGGTGGACTAGCACGAGCAGGTACACAACTTGGGAAGGTCTATTGGGATGTTGATATGGTTGTCAACTGGGTGGTCATCCTGGGCAGGAGGGGTTCAAGATGAGTGGTCATGGGAGGTGCAGGCCCAAGGGCTGTGCCAGGAAACCACACTGAAGTCAAATACTAAATTTAGTATAAAGCATTCATTAATTTGCCTTCAAGACTAATTTTAGTAATTTTAATAATCTATAATCATTATTCAAAAATATAACTGCTAAGAATACTAAATTCTAAGAAGTATTTCAGCAGACTAGTTGTTCAAAAGTAAGTTATTGCTAAATGAAGGATTGAAATAGATCTGCAAAGCTCTTAAAGTACAATTTTTTAATACAACTGAATCATAAATGAATTGCAGTCAAGAAGTAGTTTTAGGTTAAATTACACAATTAAGGCTGGGTACATTACCGTGCATTTCAGTTCTACTAAGCAAGGAGACAGATAAAACAACCAGCAACACCAATGAACTTTACAGAGGTAAGCAATAATAAAATGTGGTTTACCTGGAAATAATAAGGTGCAAAAAGTTGGCAGTGTCCCTTTATTAAAGTGTATTCAAAACTACTTTTCCCTTAAGTCTACTCAGTCAGAGGCCTACGTTTCCCAGCTCTTCCTGTCATATGACCAGCAAGAAGAAACTACGCAGGAGTGCTCTGTGGTCTCATTTTGAACTACTGAAGTTTCCTACAGCTAAGATTTACATGTTAAGGTAAAGCTAATGTTTAAAAAGTACATCTTTTTAACTCCTAAAATGTTAAATACAGTAAAGGAATTATCACTCAGGGTGTTTTCTAAATGAAATGCTGTGCAGGTTTCACTTTCAATGTTTTGTCTTGAAAACATTTTCTTTTCTCTGAACTCTTGGCTAAACTTTGAAAACACATTTATTTTCAATCAACCCCCCGCCCCTCAAAGTGTTTAGGATGCATTGTGCCTCTAGATTACTTGTTATTTGTGGAATTTTGCTGATTTAGTTACTTTAAAGTTGTGTTGGTGGTGGTGAGGGCAAGGAAATGTGAACAACAGGAGATAGACTGAGCAAATTCAGAATGCATAGAGAAAAGATTACAGCTTTTAATTTGAGAAAATCTGGAGTTACCCTAAAGGAAGAATTATTTAGCAGATATTTGAAGTGTGTTTGGGGAACTGTTTTTGCGTTTAATATTTGTCTTTAACAGTTGCATGTGTTAATCCATTTTGTAATCTGGGGATCAGTGTATTTTTCTTCTTTGCTGAGACTGCATCAATTTATATTTTATTTCATTTTTATAGCAGACAGTATAGCACAGTGGTCTAAGGCTCTGAGCTGCAATCTGGTGAACATCAGCAGACCAGACCTGGTTTGAATCCCATAGCTTCCTCTTGCATACTGTGTGACCCTGGGCAAGTCCCAACTTCCTTGTGCTCCCAGGTTGCACTGAAACAAGCTCTGGCTTAGTGTGCCTTTCCACAGTTAAACAATTTCCTTTTTTGTTGACCCGGCTAAGTGCAGTAGACAAATTCTTGCCTATTTTTCAGGCATGACCGAGAGGAGGAATACAGATGAAAAGCCAACTGACCTTAAACAGATTAAGCTGTTGGTGGTATTTTAGTGGATTGAGGGTGGGGGTGGAATATGGCCAGGGCACTGGAGAAAATTTCCCTGCTTTTCTGAAGTGCCATGGGATCGATCAATATCACCAGACTACCACCAGAACAGGCAGATGGGACCCGCACTGTGACGTCTCATCTGAAAGACAATGCCTTGAGTGCAGCCATCCCCTCATGCTGCACAACAGCATCAATGTGGGATAATAACATAAGTGCCTGGTATGGGAATAGAACCCCTGCCTTCTGATCTCTCAACCTCGGTGAGTGTGCTGCCGAGCCACTGACAGCTACAAATGCAATATGTTAGTGTCACATATATTTATATTTTTTTAAATACTTCGTTGAGAAGTATGGGGTCACGGTTGAGGAAGGGAGTGGGGGTCTAGGTGTAGGGAGTTCTGCTCTGGGCCCGGGTGTGTCCAGCTTTTGAAAAGGGTGTCCAGCTCTGGGAGTTACTCAACCTGCAGAGGGAGGAGGCTGGCTGTGGACAGGAATGAACCCAGGAGTCTAGCTGCAGGGAGGATTGTCTGCTGGGGGAGGCTAGTCCAGGGCATGAAAGAGTGAGCCAGCAGCAGGGAGGGTGGCTGGTGGTGGTGGGGCTAGTTCAAGGTTGGAAGTGAGGTCCAGCTGCAGGGTGGGTGGTTGGATGGTGAGGGTGGTATGGGGCTTCTGGTGGATCTAGCTGTAGGTTGAGTGGTTACGTGGGGGACTGCTGGTCCAGGGGCTTGGAGGGACAGCTTCAGATATGTAGTCTGTCAGAGTGGAGGTTTGGGGTGGTGCTCCAGCTACATAGAGTTGTATAGAATGTGGTTGGAGGCTGGTCCAGATGCAAGGGAGGTAGCTGGCTGTACGGCGGCTGACCCAGAGCCTGTGTGGTGCTCTGCTCAGTGCTCATTATGTGAGGCTGGGGCTAGAAGGGTTGTCAGCTGCATGGAGGATAGTCTGGTGCCTGAAGGGTGATCTAGCAGAGAGGGAGGTGGTTGACTATTTTGAGGGAGTGAGGCTAAAGTTGATCAGCCTAGGAGGGATCCAAAGTGGTAAAATTAATTAGAAACTGGTTAACATGTGTGCCCTTCAGCTTAACAGTAGCACTATGACCCTACGGCCGAGGTGACCTTAGTTCAGGAATGAGCTCGTGTCAAGGGAGCTCTCTGGGGAAGGAGGAGGATCAACTGTTATACAAGAGGCTCTCTTCTGGGGAAGGGGACAGCCAGCTCAGCTGTAGTACTGCCAACTGAGTGACCACAAGTGGCAGTGCAGGTGGGAGCAGTCCATGAGTGGGAAGACCTTGACTGGTGCTGTGCACACACATCTGTGCATGTGTTTGCACACCCACCACGCTTGTCTAGGGAATGGAAGAACATACAAACATATCCTGACTACCTAGGCAGCTGCTCCTTTATATTGGATTCATTCTGTGGTGGAACAAGTCACAGCAGATGCCAGAGTGATGGTGTTGTGGTAGCTGAACAGAAGGGTGAGGGACCAGAAATACAGGTTGGAAACGGAGTAGTAGTAAAGGTGGGGGTTAGGTGTCAGAGGTGATGGTTAATGGCACTTAATACAGCAGCCAGGACAGTGAGTAGCTCAGCTCAGTACTGGTGCAGATCCTCTTCAGTGTCTTCATAAGTAACATTGCAGAAAAAAACTGTAAAGAGAATGCCTTTTGCAGACAATACAAAAAATTTGTAGAATTGGGCACTGAGAGGAGCAGAGGCATGCACATGCCTCTTGGAGAAACTCGAAAAGTGGTCAAGATTGGGCAGTTGAGGTTCAATGACAAAGTGCAAATTGTGCACCTAGGGCATAGGAAACCAGGAGCTGCTTTATAGGGTTGGTACTGATTATCACCATAAGCGGGCGCCTTGGAGTTGTGTGATCTTAAGAGACTTGCCAAGATATGCCGTGCACCATACCAATCGGTGCCGCCATGAAGGACTCAAGAAGTTAATATGTCCCTAAATTTATAAGCTATTAAAAGTTCTATCCCTCATAAAAATATACAAACTGGGTCTCAAGGACTTCTGTTTTTTTTTTCTGCTGCACAAGCTCCACCCCCATGCTCACTAGCAGGATGACGAGATGCCAGTAAGGGCGTCGGGCGCACTCCATGATATGTAATGGGCGGCAGCATTTCTGTTGATCTTTAAACTATATAGTGGCTACCTGGCAATAAAGTGTGGGCACTGTTCAGCTAACAAGGGCCTTGTTTCATTGCCAGGTGGTCACTAAATCATTTAAAATCAATAGAAAAGCTGCCACCCATTACAGTAACGAACACCCATCTCTCACTGGCATCTCGTCATCCTGCTAAGAGTGTGGGGATGGAACAGGGCAGCAACAAGCAACTGGGAAGTTCTTTGGGACCTGGTTGTATATTTTCTGAAGGACAGAACTTTTAGCAGCTTAGAATTTGGGGACATATTAACTTCATTGGGGTCCTCTGGCAGCAAGGCACCGATGGATATGGTGCAGGGGCTGTCTGAGTTACCTTACCTTGGTAAGTCTCTTTAAAGTTGCTGGGCTGCGGGACAAAGCAGTGGGTAGGGCTAGAAGGATGCTGGGGCTGCATAGGGAGGTGGTGGTGTTGCAAGTAATCCCTTATTAGTGAGATCCAGCTAAGGCCCCATCCACACTGCACCTCTCGGACCCCGTAACAGGAATGAACTACCGTTATAACCGTGCAGTAGGTGGTACAATGTGTCACACACTGCTGCCCAGTGTCCATTTGAGAATGGCACCACCGTTGCACACTTCAGAAGCAGACAGCACGTTACTGTAGCGCAATCCCACAGTGCAGCTCGTAGCTGCACTGGGGACCAGTGCCGCAGCGTCCACCTACACCCAGTACGTTACAGGCGTAACGGTTTTCATATCTGTTGTTGAAACCACCTCATGTGGTTTTCAACAGCTGATTCTAACCTCCTTCTATAACGTTACAGGTGTAAGCGTAAACCATTCGCGATAGCAGTTTGGGCATTCTGTAACATTACAGAGGGTAGTGTGGACAGGGCCTAGAGTCCTGTGTCCAGGTTTTGGAGGCTGCACCATAGAAAGGTCATAGGGTGTAGGCAGTATAAGGGCAACTAAAATTGTGCACATGGGCTGTGGCAAGCCCTGTGAGGAGCTGGGATCTCAACATATAAACCCTGAAAGAGGGGACATGATGGAGACCACAAGTACCTTACAAGGATGAACAGGGTGCTGGGAGGGGCTCCTTCAAATAAGAAAAAGGACCATGGGACATGATGAAGCTTATGGTGCGGGTAAGATGGATGTGAGGAATTACTACTTCACTGAAAGGGTAGTAGACACCTGGAACAGACAGACAGCATTATAGTGTTGGAGGTCAGGAGTGAAATGTGGTGGGGGGGGGCTTAAAACATGTGTGGTATATACACATAGGGAAATCTCAGTAAATAAGCAGGGAAGAAGGAGTGCCATAAGGGCCACAAGAGACCATTTAAGCCCTGTACACATCAGGCCACTTAAAAGCGTTTTAAGGTGCTTAAGCATTTAAATCCAGCCATAAACTCTCGCGCCTGTCCACATTTAAGCACGGTTTCAAAGCGCGTCAATAAAACATACTTAAACCTGCTCGCGAGCTAGTCTCAAGTCTGTTTCAAACCGTTTTACAGGAGGAAAGCGTGTTACCTTCTGGTGTGGGCCGGCGTGAGGTTGTAACTCTATTCTTGTGCCGTGCTGAGAGCTTCGGTCCTCCAGTGCTTGCTGGCAAGCAATCCCATAGTGCAGCTGCAGTGAGGCTGTAGAGCGTTGCCAGCCAACAGAGCGCCTAGCGGCGGGAAATTAAAGTGCTCGTGGAGGTTGACAGATGAATTGTCTGCATCATTTACCAGTATTTACTACAGTAAAGCAGACACACTCAGCCTGTGTGGTGAATACATATTTAATAGTGAATTAGTGGTAGTGCTTCCCTGCATAGTGCCCTTCCAGGAGAGTTATATAAGTGACTGTGGTAGAATGATTGATTCGTTCTGCAAGCTGGACAGAGAGGCCACTAAACTCCTAATTGAGTACTGGTCCCAGGGTGGGTTCAGGAGGAGTTTCCAACTATCGCAGAAACACCAAGATTTATCAGAAAATTGCAGACTTCCTATTAGAAAAGGCATAGAAAGGTCTGCAAGCAATGCAAGGGGAAAAGATAAAACACAAAGGTGAGATACCATAAAGTGAAAGACAACAACAGGCAATCTGGTGGCAAGAGGATCACCTGCCCACTTTTTGATGAACTGGACTGAATTCTTGGTACTCGACCAACCTCAAACCCTGCATTTGTCATTGAGGGGCGTCTGTTGAGCTACCATGTCCACCTATTGAAGAAGTGCCCAGATCCAGAACCCGGCAGTCAGGTACATGCAATGTGATGTCACTACGTAACCCTATTACGTCAGCACTGAGTCCTTCCACCCCACCCTGCAGTCACAGGCGTTGTCTGGCAATGTAGCGATCACTGTGGTTGGATTCAGCAAACATGATGCTGTGCATTTGCTTTGTCCGCTTAAGTAGTCTCATACCTGTGCATACTGCCTTTGATGGCATGACATAATATATATTGCCGCTGTGTCTGGTGACAGTGGTGCTGGGGGGTGCCCAGAAAGCATCTCCATGGAACTGCATCGCCTGGCTACTTACCATACAGCTGTCATCAGAGCTATTAACAACCAAATGTGATTTGTTTTGTAGACCATGAGGGTTGCCAGGACTCATCAGTGGAAGAGTCTTCTACCACCATCCACTGACCCATGTGATGATACCCTAGATGCATTAGAAGAAGAAGAACCAGGATCCCAGCATGCAGCACCACCATCATCTGTGTCATCTGGGAAGAGAACCTGCAGCACTGAGCCTCTTTTCAATCTACGGAAGAAAAAAGACTGACAAAAATGCATGAGATAGTTGAGTCCGTGTTTGAACCAACACGTAAAATGTTATTGAGCAGCACAATCAGCTGTTGCAACAAGAGAAAAAGAGCTAGGAAGATAGAGATGGAGAAAGCGGCTGAAACACGGGAGGCGGAACATACTGCATCATTGTTCCGCATAGCATCATGGCAATAGTTGCAGCTGCCACGGTCCATGCCAACGCACATGCAGTCACCATCCCCTTTCACTGTAATGACCTCGGGAAATACTTCTGCTGCCCATCAACACCCAACAGTAGATGGGTATTGTATCAACAACCGAATGTCATGCAGGACAGTCAACCTGTCCACAATAATATGAGCTCACACTCAGGAAAGGAAATGTAGGTTATGTGTCTCGTTCTGTTTCCCAACATACTGCTACTGATGAATGTAGACCAAACAGTACTCATGTGCAGTCATACAGTGAACAACTGAATTCTGATGATTTCACATGGACAAGTCTGTGACATTTTAGCTGTTGCTGATACAATACCCTGTACTGTTAAGGATGGGCAGCAGAAGCTGTTGTGTTGCATGAAACAGCAAAGAGCGGTGTGCAACTGTTTGTTATTGCCAATAAACATGTGTTACACTTGTTAAGATGAAATTCAACAATATTTGTTTGCTACTGTTGTGAAAGAGCACAGTTATGGTCAGTACAGCAGTTCACAATTTAAAAACAGTTTAAAGATAGAAAACCTGCAACTTTAATGCTGTCACATAACATCCAAATCTGACAATTGTTACAAATCAATTTCATAATATAAAAATATTCACTATTATTTGAAATAATTAAATGTTACATACAGAAATGTATGCTAGATACTGCTGTTCCTTTGTGTTGTTACTGCCATGTTTTTAATTGAACAGTACATTAAAGAACATTTTTAAAATGTAAACAAGTTCATAACAGGTTTTTAATCTGCTACTTGCAGAAATGCAGCCTCTCACTGAATTACTGTTTTCCCTTTCATGGGACAACAGCATTTAAATATAGAACAGTAACAATGTTTGTTTGCCAATAAAAGTCAATATTTTAAATGATACAAACTGCTTTGTACTTTGCTGCATATATATATATATCAGAACTGCAGTAAGAACATATATTACAAATATTGTTTGTGTGACACAACATCAACAAGGTTACTACTAATGCTTAAACGCTTATTAACTACTGCATTTACTGTAGTGTGACTAAACATGACACTATCCACCTCAGCAGTATGTTACTGCACATGGCATTGTAACAAAATAAGCACACAGTGCATCACGGATCAAGATTGCCTGTTTTGTTTTGAGATGCAACTGTTGCATCATATGCCTGATGATGTTCAATGTCAGGTTGAGGAACAACACCACATCTGTATCAGCCAACCACCCAGAGTCGAACAACTCCCCCTTACTCTCACATATATTGTGCAACCGCGCAGCATGCAGCAACAATGTATGGAATATTCTCCAGGCGAACTTCGCTTCTTTTAGCAGACAACGACATCTGCCTTTTAGTTTTCAAAGGCGCATTCAACAACCATCGTGTCTTACTCAGCATATAATTAAGTTCCTCTTATGGGTCTGTATAATCAGCATATGGCTTCATAAGCCATGGTAGGAGGGATATGGAGTGGCAGAATCAAAGCAGAGCACCATCACACCATTTATTTCCGATCACTGTTTGGAAAAAAAAGATCTGCGTTGCCCTCTACAATACAGGTCGCTGTTTTTAAGTACTCTAGCATCATGAACTTTACCAGGCCAACCAACATTTATGTCAGTGAATCTGTACGGTAATCAACAACCGCCATACCATCACCACAGAATAGTAGCACTTCCAGTTGTAGTATTCTGTTGCATTCTGAGTGGGCATAAAATGGAAAATGAGTGCCATCAACAGCACCGATGCATTGGGAAGCCCCGTTTTATCAAAACCTGCCATTATTTCACCTAGGTTTGAATAACAATCAAACTTTAGGTAGGAGGACTTGCACAATGTGCATGACACACTTCATTTATGATCTCACACACACGGTGGGCGTCAATCGAACAGATCCCAGTGTACGGTACTCAACATTTGTTGTTAGCACATACAGGGTGATCAACTAGCTTACTAACTGACACTGCTTGCGAAATCTTGTATTTACTACTGCAATGTAAGGTGACAGCTCATCACAAAGCAATGTGAATGTCCCTTTACTGAGATGAAGTTAGATATCCATGCTCATCATCCCAGTGTGTCAACACAATATCATTCCACCAAGATGAAGAGCGATCCACACACATACACGCCTATGTAAGGAATTCGAGACACACCCAGCAGTCAGAATACTCTGTATGACAGCTAGAGTTGATAATGTTCTGCTGCCTCATTCTGGAGCGTGCTGTGTTAAGCAATGATCTCTGCCTCATCTCAGAAGTTCTCCTCTTCAGGCAAGTACAGCAGAGCCTGATGAGCTGCAAGCAAGCATAAAATCACAGTATACATGTCCTCACTGCAGAACTCCATGTCTAAACAACTGGTCACCGAGGTGATACTTGATGTGGATCATGTGACAGGGTGAACTACTTGCTGGGACAGACTGTCACAATTTAACATTCAACAGGTTTTGGACAATTAGCACAAATACCACCACTACTGATGCACTAATGACCAAACACACACTGCAGTTAAACACTTCCTGAATGGCAATTCGCGTTGTGTTTTACAATATTGCCAATGCGAGGCTGGGGTTTAACCAAGATGCATCCTGGGTTGAATGCCACAACATAAGCGTGCTATAGTGGCGGGCTGGATTAACGAGTTTGAAAGCGTTACTAGCCGCTGATGCGGACGGGAGTCACCCGTGTTACAACCGAGTTCAAACTCGGTAAAAAATAATGTGGACGGGCTGCTGTGGTGAGTTTTAAAACGTTTTGAAACCGTTATTTATAACGGTACAAATCTTCACTTATAATGTGTACAGGGCCTTAGAGTTTACAGAGAAGGACTTCACAGGAGCCTATGGTTTGCAGTTGTAGCGAGGTCTGAAACCACAGCAGAGGTGTGTGACTCATCAGCAGTGGGGTTTGTGAGCAAGCAGTTTAAGGAAAAAATCTGACAGTTTCTATGTGCTGGGAGCTCTGGTGGCAGTTGTGGCGGGTGGGGAAACCAGAGTGGAAGAGTAGGCGAAGGCTTATCAGTTTTGAGGAAGCAGTGTGAAAAAAAAAAAAATTCTGGTTTTTATGTTGAGGAAGTGTGGTGAGACACAGCAACAGAATGCAGAGGAGTCGACAGCTTGGAGCAACCAGTTGAAAAGGTTTGGTAGAAAAGCAAAAAAAGTGTTAAACAGAAACAAGCGATCACTGTGATGAGTGGGAAAACGAGGGAGAAATGCGACTAAATGGCGTGGGTGGCGGCTGAGGACGGTCAACCTGGAAGAAACAAAACTAAAAGTAAGATTCCAGTAAGCAGTGTCAAACAGGGACGAGGATAGGGATGTGTGACACAGTCCACCATGCACGATAATCAAGGATGACCATAATAAATATATGTGTAAATGTAGATTCTGCATGTATACACGTACGCTTCGGATAAAATGGATTTATCACACTCCATTTATGTCCACTCCTATTGCATAAATTTACTTAATATTTATAACCCATCAGGGCTCTTTCTCTTTAGTGCTCTGTGTTTTTAATTGTGAGCTGTCCTGGACCTTATGTTGTTTTTTTTCCTCCCCCAAATCCTTTTGTTAGCCCCTGGTACTTTGGCATTAGCTGCTGTGCGACTATATTGTATGCAGTGCTTGCTGCTTTCATGGTCCCGTCAGGGAGCCCACTGATTTCCCATTTGTCTCCCACCCACAGCTACTTTTAAGTCAAGTTCAGGCATTGCCCTTCAGCTGCACTGTGGATTTTCCTTTGTGGCCCCTATCTTGTGCATTTGCTCTCCCAGTCACTTTCTACCAGGCCCTCAAGGCACCTACAGTCTGTCACCATGCGGCTTAGCTAAAGGTTCCTGCCACCTACTGCTGGCTGCCACCCTCAGACTCTCTTCCCATGGAGGCTCTTCACATGCCACTTTGTAGCTGATGGGTAGAGGAGACATATCCTCCTTTTTTCCTCTTCCTTCTTAGATTGTCCCTGCTTCTTTCAGTAACTTGAATCCTGTTTGGGAGTCTCTCCGTTCCAGGATCTCCCTACTCTCAATCTCAGCCTGTGGGGAGGCAGTTTGTGACTCCCCTTTTTCTTCTACTCCCACAGCTAATTTAAATGTTCATCAAAGTACTGTAACATTAAAACCATTCATTGAGGGACAGTGGTTCCCGTCCGGATGGAAGCAGATCATTACCTCTATTTGCTCTAGTCTCTTTCCCCTCCCAAAAGTATCCCATCTTCATTCCCACACACATGGAGCAGGTTACAGCCTGAGCTCTGTGGGCTGAATCATAGACCTTGATGACAGATAAGGACTGCTTGGCCCACTCAGTCGGCCCATTTCCCTACCTAGTGGATAAGCTGCAGATCCTAGTTATCCAACAGCTGACTTCCTCCTACCCACCAATAGAATTGGTTCACGTCTGTCCCATGTATTCTTGAAGTCCCCCACTATTTTGAACCACAACCTCCTTAGGAAGGTCATTCCATGTTTCACCACCCTCTCTGTGAAAAATACTTTCCTCATGTTGCCCTGGTAGCGTCTCCTCTATCTTTAAATTTGGCCTTGTTCTTGCACATCTTCTTTTCTGAAAGATGCTACTCTTTTAGACGATTGTTGATTCCCTTGAGGTGCTTGAAATTTTCTGTCCCACGTCTCCCGGCCCTTTTCGTCAAGGGCATACATATTCAGCTCGTCTCTCTTTGTATGGCTTCTGGTGCAGACCCTTCGCTATTTTAGTTGCCCTCCTCTGGATTAGCAGTTGAAAGTGCCTGCCATTACTGTCACTGTAGTTTAGTAGCACCAAACTGTCTGCCTATCAACAGCCGTAGCATTTCTGGTCAGCAGTTTTCTGAACAGCCTCCTGCCTGCTACATTCAGTCTGGGCCCAAGGACATCACCCTCCACATTAGGATCCAGGGGAAGATAATATAAAAAAAAAAATTGCCACTGTCCATGAGGGAGTAACCCATTATATCACCAGAGCTATACCTTTCAAACCACTAGCCTTCTGGGACAACTCAAGACTCCTGAACCACCAGTGTCCCCTTTTTTAAATATATGGAACACTAGCCAAGTACATTCCACCTGCCATCTGGACTACTTCTTAAATTTACTGGCTACCTGCCCAGGTCACCTAGGGAAGCTAAGGAGGGGTTTGCGAGTCCCAAATACCACTTTATTCTCTGTTCTTAGCTGTCTGCATTTTTTATTCCATCTCTAGTTTCCTTACTTTGGCCTGGTTGTCTTTCCTCTGAAACTTCTCTTCCTTTACTCCTGTGCTATATACCACTTTTGTATCTCTCTACTCTTGCTACTATAACTTCCCCATACTGATCCTATTTTTCCTTTATTTCTACAGGTCTGTGCCAAACATACCAATCAGATAAATATCTTTTGTTTAATTCTAACACTCTAATCTCTCCTCTAGCACCTCCGAACCTTGTGTCCCTTCAACATTCTCTGTTCTTCCCTTTCAGGTCCTACCAGAATACCCCAAACCAAGGACACCCCAACTCTGGACTCCCCTTCTCTGATGGAACAGGTAAGTCCAATTACTTAACTGCCATAGAATCATAGAAATCTGGTGACAGAAAAGGACCATTTAGCCAGTGAGTCTGCCCTACCTCCACCCCAATCATCATCTTTGTCAAAAGACCCCACTCTGCCCACTGGTCAGCTCCTGGTGTTTGTCCCATGCCCCATTGAATCCTTTCACCATTTTTGCGCACCACCTCTTCTGGTATTCAGTTCCTGGACTCACCACCACCTTCTCAGTGGTGTAATGCCCCCTCACATTGCCTAAACCTTCCTTCTTCTAATCTTAGTTTATGATCCTAGTTCTAGCACTTATTTTCCTTGCAAATAAACACTAGTCTCAGTGTGGTGAATCAAATTCCCTCCACCTCCTCCATAGGGCTGCCTATGCATAAGCGTGCACCATCTTGATTGCTCTTGTCGAACCCTTTCAATCCTGTCTTATATCCTTGTGTAGGTGAGGCCTCCAGACTAAACCCACCATACTCCAGGTGAGGCCTCAACATGGATTTATAAAGGTGCATCAACACCTCCCTTTTTCTTTTATACCCTCCATTATACTACAGCATTCTATTCACTTTGCCCACCACTGTGCTGCACTGGTTCTCCGCCTTCAAGATTATCTGAAATTATAATCCCCAGATCTCTGTCCTGCTGAGTTTCCTTAACCCCCCCGTGTGTAAATGGTTTGCAAGTTGTTATAGCCATGTGCATTACTGTCGCACTTTTTGGCATTAAATTTCAGCTGCCAAGTTTCCAACCACCTCTCCAGAATCTTTAGGCCCTCCCTCACTGCCTTCACCTCCCTACCAGGGTGTCTATCCTATTACGAGATCTTCATATAGATCTACAAATAGGCACACCTTCCCCTGCAGTTTACTCCGCTATATCTAGCATACTAAAAGCCAACCCAGAATAGGCAGGATGGTCTGTTGTGTCTTTCATTAGCCAGCCTCCTAATGGGTTCTTTTCTTTCCCACCCAGCCCCAGAGAGGTCATCCTCTTCTTCAGTTTACCCTTGAACCTGTCCCTCCCTCTTCAAGCCCTCCACTGCCTCCTCCTCCACGACCTCCCTGGACAGTGTATTCAGGGTCCCCACCCTCTCAATGAAGTAAGGTCCTGCATCCCCCCAGTAATTTCCTCCTCTAGCTTCCTCATGTCACCTGGTTGTTTCCGACCTTCTTTAGATCTGAACATCTCTTTGGCACTGCCCTGTTTATTCCTTTTACATGTTGAGAGCCCTATCATGTCCCTCCGTCTCTCCTCTCCTCCAGCGAGTAGAGCCCAAGCTTTTCAGCCTTTCCTCATAGGCCCTTCTTCCCAACCCTGAAGGCATCCTGGTTGCCCTCCTCTGGACACTCTCCAGCAGTGTTGCGTCATCCTTGAGGTGAGGTCTCCAGAACTGCATGCAGTACTGAGATGTGGTCTGACCAAGGCATTATACAGAGGAGGATCACCTCCCTCTTCCTAGACATAATCCCCTGGCTATGCAGTAGCGGTTTGCTTACAACCACAGTTCTTCTGCATTTTTTAGGGTTTGTTCATTTGGCGTCTACCACCACCCCTAGATCGCTCACTCATTGTGGCTTGCAGTATGACACCCCGGGTGTATACATGGCCGGGTTTCTGACCCTCATGCAGCACCCAACATTTCCTGCATTAAACCTCGAGTTCCCTCCTTGACCACCTCAGGGTATCCAGGTCCCTCTGGTTCATCTCTCACACTTCGTCTCTGTCCCAAGTGCTCCCAGTTTTAAGTAATCCGCCAAAAGACTCGTCCTACTCTTAACGCCCTCCCCCGACCTCGAAGATGGGCATTGAACAGGAGTGGCCCAGTGTACTGAACTTTGGGGACCCTGCTGACCTCCGTGGGGAGGAGACTACCCACCACTACCCTCTGTATTCGCCCTGTTAGCCAATTTTCTACCCATCTGAGCAACTGTCCTCTCACCCCCACCCTCCCAATCTAAGCAACTGTCCTCCCACCCCCAGCTTTAATAGCAGCCCATTTTGGGGTACCAAATCAAATGCCTTACTGAAATCCAGGAATAGGTCATCCTCCGGTCTATGCCGGTCCAGGGTCACAGCCATAAAAATCTATGGGGTTGGTCTAACACGATCTCCCCGGGATGAAACCATACTGTTTGTCATCCAGTTGCCCCAACCTTTCCAGCTGCCTCCTGAGCCTATCCTTGATAATGCCCTCCATTATTTTGGCCACCACAGACATTAGGCTGACAAGCCTATAATTCCCCATCTCCTCTCTAGACCCCCCCATTAGTGGATAGGCACCACATGAACCACCCTCCAGTCTTGAAGCACCCATCCTGTCAGCAGAGAGGTGTTAGAGTGCTGCCAGTGGTGCTGCTAGCTCATCGGCCAATTCCTTCATAACCCTCGGATGCAGCCAATCTGGCCCCGGTGCCTTATCAGTTTTTAGTGGGGCCTCCTTCTCCCTTTCCACTGTGATTTCTCCCTCCCTCCCAGTCCACCCCCTCATTTAACCACCCATCCCCTTCTACACTTGGCCTAGCCTGTACCCCAACTTCTTTCAGTCCTCTCGACTCCATCTGACCCCTCGACTCTGCTGGCTCCCCTTCCTTCCCATTGGGCTGGAGGGATCCCCTGCCTCCCTCTGTAAATATCAAGGCAGAGTACTCATTTAGCACCTCTGCCTGATTTCCCCTGCCTCCTGGAGTCCATCCCTCCTCAGTCCTAATCATGCTGATCCGTTGCCCTCCCTTTTCTCTTCTCCCTTGTGTATCATAGAATTCCCCTTCCCCCCTTCGGATATCCCTAGCCAGGTTTTACGCCCTCCTTGAGCTCCCCTCACCACTGTGGTGACCCTTCTAGCCATCAACTCCTACCCCTCTCCCTATCCGCCTAGGCGTTTAAAACATACATAGGCCCTTTTATCCCTCACTGCCTCCTGCACCTCCCTGGTCCTGGCAAGCATGTGGCTCTACCAATACTTACACCTCACCTTTGTACAGGAGTTAGTAGTCTCCTGCACCCCCCTTCTTAATGGCCTCCCCCAAGCTGCCAGCATCCATGTCCGGCCTAATCTTGTCCAAGCTCCCCTGTAGAATCCTGCCCATGCCTATTAAGTCCGTTCCCCTGAAGTCCACTACTACTGTATTAGAATGGTTATCCTCCCCTCCAGATACAGCAGAAACCAGACTGTAGTGTGATCACCACCTGCCAGCGGGCTGCACACCTCCAGGCCCTTTATCTGGTCACTGTCTGCTAGGACACAATCCAGTACCTGCTCCTCCCTAGTAGGTTCCCCCACCTGCTGGACTAGGAAGGCATATTGGAACATATCCATCAGTCTCTGTTCCCTGGCCACAGAGGATACCATAGTGTCCTAGTCTGTCCCCAGTATTAAGGTCACCCATGATCACCATCATTCCCTTTCCACAGTCACAGTGCCCCTTGATGTTCTCAACTAGTTCGTCCTCCAGGGCCTCTTCCATTGTTGGGGGTTCTGTACACCACCCCTATTTTCAATCTTTTACTTCCCCTCTTTTGTAGGGTTACCCAGATCTCCTCCACCTCCCCAACCTCCTCACTCCACCCCCCTAACCGCTGATGTCATTTTTGACTATGGCCTTCCTAGCCCCTCCCTTCTCTTCCTCTCCTCTGTCCTTCCTGAATATTTTGTAGCCACCCAAATTTAGGTCCCAGTCATTTTTCTGAGTGGCCCATGTCTCAGTAATTGCTGCCACATCCACTGATCCCTCAACCAGCATCACCTGGAGCTTGGGCATTTTGTTGCCTATGCTCCTAGCATTGATCAGGGCTGTCCTCCATCCTGACCCCTCTCCCTTCTCCAGTCATCTCGACCCTGAGCAGTCCCTAGATTCCCTTTCTTGCACAGCTCTGGATGGATTTAGATTGCAGTTACCTGCCTTCTTTTCATGCCCTGGACCTGGACCCTCAAGCAGCCCTCCTGGAGCCACTCTTTTACTTAACCTCCCCCTTTACAAGTTTAAACTCCACCTCTGACTATGAATCAGCAAGATTTAGTTCAAGATCTCCCTCCCCTCCAAGTTGAGGGTGTAGTCTATCCCTGGCATATTACCCTTGTCCTCCCGTGTCCCCAGTCCTTCACCAGCCCATACCCTTCTGCCTGTGCAGTCCCTGAGGCCACTGGTTCACACCTCTAAGTTTATGTTTGGTCTCCCTGGACACCCGAGATACTGGCAGAATCTCAAAGAAGGAGGTGCACTTCTATAGAGTGGTAAACCCTCACCAGTTCTTGGAATCTTGCCTGGATTTCTAGTTCACTGTTCCCCTCTAAGTCATTTGTTCCCAGATGTTTTTGTCTGGGATTACCCACATTCAGTGCTGCTACAGGTATAGCTGGAATTTGGCCTAATGTCTGACTAGGCCTGGGATACATTTAGCCTTGACTGGACTGCTTTTCCCTCCCGCCCCCCTCCACTGGATGCCCCAGGTCATGAGTCACCAAGCAGGATCACCTTCTCCCCCCCCACTTTACTGGCCCGTTAGATTCCATCCAGGCTGTTCCTTCTGTCATCAACTCCCAGCTTACTTCTCTTGTCCCCCTCAGCCTGGGGATCACAAGCCTGTGCTCACCCTACCATGCTCATTCTTCTACCTGTAGCTCCCGGCTTGCTCCTTGCCCCCCAACCTCCTGGGTGGCTGAGTGCCCCCACCCAGATCTCCGTGGACTCTTTCTGGGCTGGTATCCTCGGATCCCCCACCCAGGCTCCCTTCTACTGCTTCCCTCCTTGCCCCCCCCCTCCAAGTTCTGCATCCTTCACCCCATCTGCTGTGTTTCTCCCTACCCCCGTCTCCCCCACTCCACCTCATCTGATTTCTCCCACCCCGACTGGCCTATCTAGAGTATTCCTTATCCTTGGTTGACTTCCCTAACCTGGATGCTTGCCAACCCTAGTCCTCCCTCCCTTCTCCCACCCTGGCTTCACTCTGCACTCCCCCTTCCTCCCCACCTTCCTCCCACCTAGGCTAATGTCTGCCCTCCCCTCCCCTTCTGTGGATCTGGCTCTCTCTCCTGCCCCATCTCCCCCAGCTTACTGACCAAACCCTTTCTGTCTGCCTGCTCCTCTCCTCCCACCAGCCTCTCCACCTCATCTCCCATATACAGCAAAGCAAATAGATTAGTAAGTGTGATGCTTGCCCCCGACCTGCTCTCTCCTGTCCCCCCTCCTTCTGGTCAGCCACCTCTCTACAAAGTGATTTCCGTACATTGCTTGTTTCGTGCCCCATCCCTCCTGAGTAACCATATGATCCTTGTCCACCTGTTCCCTGGGTTATGCCATATTGATCTCGTGTACTCTCATGAGGTCCTTTCCACACCTTTCCTCCCCACCCCTCCCACCTTCAAGCTGCCTTCTGATCCCCTCTACTTCCTCCCTAAGACCTGCCAACTGAAAACTCACTGGGCACCCTCTGAACCTCCTTGCCCAATTTAATATTATTGCCCCCACCCTGTACACCCAATCACTCTACCGAAGGTGCCCGCTTTGGCCACCCCCAAGTCTACCCTCATTTTAGGTGAGCAATGCGGCCCTCTAACAGAAATAATTCAGTCAGTGTTGCACTAAAACTCAAGCAGTTTGCCCCCTCTGATTACAGCAATTTTCCCTCTTTCTTGACAGTAGCCAGTTTTCTAGCCCTAGCAGTAGATGGTTCACAAGTAAAATTAGCCCATCACAACACTAGCCAACTCAGAGACCCTAGCAATGTCGATTCACACACAGTTTCTACCACTCAGATATGGTTGCATACACAGTCATTTATACAGTCTGTTCATTATGCCCCTTCCTGGTAGTAGTCAGTGTTGCCGTAGCACAGTGTACAGGACCCTTTTCCCCCAATCAATAACAATCCAGCTTCCTAGTGTTGCAGTTCGCCCAATCTAGACTTGTCCTCCTCCAAGGCTCCGCCCTCACCAACCATTTAATAGAGGTCGGGGCCAGGGTAGGTGGTGTGGAACAAAGAACAGCTCTCCTCCTCCGATTGCGACTGGATTATTTGCCTTTTATGGCCCAGTCACACAGTCAAAGGTTCTCGCCCTATTCACTGATTGGCCGCTCCTTCCTGAGTCGCCGGCTTGCAAAGTTGTGGCTGATGTGGACCTGGTATGCATTGCCTGTCCCCCGCCAGCAAAAGCTTCCTTGTCGATCACCAATGTGATCCCATCTTCTCCCACTGCCGATGTAGCCCCAGAATGCCTGCCCAGACCACTTCCAGCGACAAGCCCCGGTCTGGAAAGAACAGCTCTCCTCCCCTGATTGGAACTGGGCTAATCGTTGCTATAGATATTAAAAAAGGATGGGTCCCAGCACCAACCCTTGAATGCACCCCATTTGCCTTATCACCACCCTCTGGTTTCAGTCTTTGAACCAGTTCTCCACCCACCTTGTTATTTTCTGTTCCATCCCTAAGCCTTCCAGCTCATTTACCAGCCTTCTATGTGGCAAAGTGTCAAAGGCGTTGCTGAAATCTGGGTAGGCCACATCCTCCTCCATCCACCTTCCTTGTTACCCAGTCAAAAAACTCGGTTAAGTTTGTTGGGCACAACCTGTCTCCCATAAAACCAAACTACCTTGGGTCCTGGAGACACTATAGCACATTGGGTAAAGGCTCTGAGCTGTAGATCTGGAGACCTGAGTTTGAATCCAACAGCCGTCTAAGTGCATACTGTGTGATTCTGAGCAAGTTACTTAACTTCTTTGTGCTCCAGGTTGCATCTGGAAACAAGCTTCAGATTAGTGTGCTACTTCTGGTTAAACAGTGTTCCCTTCCCCCACTTCCCCTATAGACCATTGACAACCAGGTGCTCCACTGTTCTTTCCTTCAGCAGTATTTCCATTACTTTTCCCACTGTTGTGGTCAGGCTGACCAGTATGTAGTTCCTGCATCCTCCTGTTAACACTTTTGTATGAGTGGGACCACATCAGCCTTCTCTCAATCCTTGGGCATGTCACCCAGTTTACAAAGATAGAGTGAACAGGGTAGTCAGAAAACCCAATTAACACCTCCCTTAGCTCCTCAGTGTCCAGGGATGCATCTATCTGGCCCATAGCCTTGTGCTGCCAGTTCCATGAGGATCCTTTCTTTGCTAAGGAGCTGTGTCCTTTTCTATGATCTCTCCATCCTTTATTAATGCTGGCCCATTTCCTGCCCCTTCCTTTGTAAAAAACCGAACAAGTATTTGTTCAGTATTTCTGCTTTTTGGTGGTCATCTTTTACCCTTCCTCCATCCACCCTTTTCAGACACTCAATATCTCCCTTGCCTTCCTTCTCCTGATGTACCTGCATGTAAAGGTTTTGTCCCTCCTTACCACAATATCCACTGGCTGGCTTGTGTCAAGGGTCCCACATAAGTGTGGGTCTGGTGCCAACGTGCACTTTGCATGTGGAAACATTTTGGTTTGCCTGCTGTGTGCTGTAGTGTAGTGGATTATGATGACTGGTTTTGCTGGATTCTGCACTGACAGCTTCATTTACAACAGATCCTGGAGTTCTTTGCAGTGGGAGATTGTCCTACAGTGCATGTTAAGTGTAACCCCCCCCCTGCAAATGGGGGTTCCCAAAAGACTTCCAGGAGCTTGCTTGAATGCTCCAAGCCTGAATGGTGTTTGGCGTTTAAGCCATTTATCAGTGAGTGTTTTTAGAACCTCTGGTACTGTCTCTTTAAAAGCTGTCTGCTTGCAGACATAATTAGTTGTATGGGGGACTGTGTGTTTCTTTGATTGAGTACCACTCGAGCTGCTGTAATTCACTCCATTTTGCAGTCACTAGGGTGCAAAGACCTATCTGAAAGATGTAACTGTTTGCCAGAAATCATTTAGAGTAATAATGAAATTACAGTTTGTCTAACCTGCTTTCTTTGCAGTCAGAACTGTGTCTGCCTAGTTCCCCATTCTGGTTTTGAACTGCTGAACTGGACCAATCAGTGTGGGAGGCTAGCTCTAAAATGGTGCCTTAGACGAATCAGAACTTGGACTCATAATCTGAGCCAGCCACAAGAGGATTGTATGGGCAGTGACTCTGGGAGATGTAGTTTTAGACTTGGCGCCTTTTTGGACCAACAGGAGCAGTCTATTGTGGTGACAGCCAATCCAGTCAAGAACTGGGAGGAACTCAAGAAGTGCCGGTTTTGTCTGTTGGAGTTTCAGTTTGAGCTCTGGCAGTGAAGAAGGAAGGGCCTGTGCTTTTCAGTGTGCAGTTTAGTCGGGAAGCGTGTGTAAGGCCCAGAGTTCCGGTCTGCAGCTTGTGTAACTGCTTGTTAGGACTGAATCCGTCCTGTGAAGAGAATCAAGGATATCTGAAGGTAGAAACCAGGCTCACCCTGTAGAAGACTGGAGAAATTGCTGAATTCTACTCGGTCTGTCAGGAACTGAATCTGCTGTGTGTTCTCCAGGTGTTGTGCAGTAATTGCGATCGGGATGAAGAAGCAGCCTGCCTGGTATAGTACTTTCTGTTTTACCATATAAATGTGTGAAGAGGCTTGTGTACCTCAAGTGAATCCTGCTGCCATTAAAGGACTTTTGCCTGTTACTGTTCACCATATAAATGTGTGAGGAGGCTTGGTTAGCTCAAGTGAATCCTGCTGCCATTAAGGACTTTGCCTGTTGCAGTTTGCATATAAATGTGTGAGGAGTCTCGTGGTAGCTCAAGAGTAGCCCTGTTGACATTGAAGGACCCTATCTTGTTTGGAGGTCGTGAGTACTAATTCAGGGTGCATCCCTGTTGAATTACCACATTGAATCCAAATAGAATTACTGTACTGCTGACTGTTTAACTAATTTTTCTTTTCTCTGTGTGAAGGGCCCCTACCAGCTGCCACGGTTTGGACTAGCCACTAGGGCTTGGGTACCCAGGGACAGTAACTGGTAGGGATAGGCCTGCTGCACAGAGCCATAGAGTAGATGAGTAAAGTATAAGCTAATTAACCTGATTTCCCCCTGTCCTTGTTATAGTCCCCTAAATAAATCAGAGCTGCTTGTTTCAGCAAGTTATACTGCCTGAGGTATTTGTCTATGTTAAAGTATTGTACTGTGATTGTTGCTGTATCTTATTTACAGGAGGTCCCAGGGCCTGAACCAGCCCTGGGGGTAAGTATATACTGTGAAGGTAATTCTGATATTTGTGTGGACCACTAGTGGGAAGAAAGGGGGGTTGCAGTGTCCCAGAGGGCTGTGACCAAGTAAGTTTAACTATTGCAAACCCTGACCTCTGGGTGGAGGCACCCGCCATTGGATCCAGGCCCCTCAACCTGTTAGTGGCAAATCAGGCAGGGGTAGTAGCCCCTGGGATAGCGCCATCTAGGGGTTACATAAGAATTTATATAGGCTCTCAGTTTTGGTTTACTGGCTCCACTGAACTCCCTGAGCTAAGTTCTGTCATAGACTGACTTATCCTCTGGAGAAGAGCAGAAGTGGAAAACATCTGATAAGAGATTGTGTAGGCTCAAATGTGCACTGCAGGCTATTGGAACTTCTATTGCCTGTTGCCAGCTGCAGGGAGTTCCGAGACTGGTTGTGTCTGCGTATATCTGCCTAGAGATGGCACAGTTGGCCTGCTGCGGTGTGCTATACTGCGATGGATGATAGTTGGAAATTCCAAATCGGTTTGGGGGGACTTAGAGGAAGGATTAGGAAGTACTTCTTCACTAAGAGGGTGGTGGACAACTGGAATGGGCTGCTGAGAGAAATGGTGGGAGGGTTCACGAGGGCATGGGATAAGCACAGAGGGCAACTGCCACGGGCGGGGGGACTACAGGAAAGGCCTAGTGGATATCTAGGCAAACTGGGCAGACTAGGTGGGCTTGCACTCCCTTTCTGCCATCACATACCTGTGTTCCTGTGTATTCTACAGGCAGATTGGGAAGAGGAAGGGGGGGTCCACTACACCACCAGGGAAGCATTCATTGTGCCTTGAATATCTGTTCCTTGGTGTCTTTATCCTACCCTGTGTTGGTTGATGTGTGGAGCAACATGATGACCTACCCCCAAAAAAGATCAGTTCTAGGGGCACGGGCAAGGAGTCCTCCTCCTCCCTTCCCCAACCATGACATCCCCTGAGTGACCGAGTCCATTCTAAAAGCCAGGTTGATGGTGTGGTACAGGTCTGGTATCTCTTCCCCTCCTCAACCCACCTTTTTTATTTTAACCTCTACAGAGCCTTCCCAACTGACCCAGCTGATCAGTATTTTTATTTTTCATACTGACCCATTTTCCCTTTTATATCTACAGGTCTGACAGGACATTGACTGGGAGTAGGAGGACACTGACCATATGTATCAGATAAGTATTGATTTTTTGGTTACCCTACATTGTTTGTCATATAATAGTTCATAACGAGCTGCAGATCCTTTGTGAGCCCATTGCTGTTCTTGTTTTACAGGTACGAATGGCTGCTGTGGGAGGCACTGGGTTGGAGCTGTACCTTGTGCTTTAGAAAGGAGACTATGGGCTGGTGGGGGGTATGGGATGGGCATCAAGGTTGGGAACTCAAGGGAACACCACACAATCAATTTGCCAAGACTTGTGAGGCTCAAACCCTGTTTTCATTTTCTTGCTTTGTGTGCTTTGCATTCTAATGCCTGCATTAATGTAATGTTTTTGTTTTGCAGCAAGTACTGTGTGTGTGTGTGTGTGTGTGTGTGTGTGTAATAACCCACTGTAGCGTGTGCGGTCACGCTCTGATATACGCACACCTTGGTGTGTGTTGTTGCACATGAGGCCGCAGGCCGAGTGCATCAACCACCCAAACAGTGTGTATATCACTGCGCTTCCACACCACACAGTGGGTTATCTATCTTATAAAATGGCAAAATTGTTTTGGAGGGGAGTAAAAGTGCAGGTGTGTGGTTGCAGTACGATATACACGTAGTCACCTAATGGTGTTTGTCCAGTGTGATTGATAATCCCATTATAGAGAGAGAGAGAGAGAGAGAGACAGACAGACAGACAGACAGACAGAGAGATACATACATACATACACACACAGAGACACACACATGCATACACACTTCACTCGAACAGCCCCTTGATACCGAAAATAATTTTCCACACCATGCATGTGCTCCCAGTCCGAAGAGGCTCTCTTCTCCTTTTGAAGATAAACTTGGAAATACTGGTGAGGACCTGCATATCAGGGAGGCTCCCATACCATTTTCTGCAAACCAGAACGATTGTTGTCATTCCTTTAACTAAATGTCAACCCCCTTCCTTGTGACTTTGAGTCAAACATGGGGTAACAGACTTTAGTACCTCCTATAGACATAGCCCCCAAGATCTCCATCTTCTTTGGAATTCACAGACGACTTTCTCACTCAGGAACCCTTAAACAAAGCTTCCCCTGCTGAGGTTGCAGATACTTGCAGATGAATACTGTTGTGTTTTTGTTGAATTTTATGCGACGCCATCTTTAATGCAGCCTAATACACTGAAACAGAAGTACAACACTGCTGACAGGAGTGCTACTAAAATCACACTGCACACTGAAGTGCACTACAGGTGTTGATGCAGTGCTAATTAACATAATTTGCACACACTGAAAAAGCAATGCAACACTGCTTCAGGCAGTGTTGAAAGCACTGCTAATTGCAGTACTTTTGCAGTGTGATTACAGTGCTAATTAACATAATTCGCACACTGAAAAAGCAGTGCAACACTGCTTCAGGCAGTGTTGAAAACACTGCTAATTGCAGTACTTTTGCAGTGTGATTACAGTGCTAATTAACATAATTCGCACACACTGTATCAGCACTGCATGTACACCAAAAGAGACCTGAAGATGCACTGATTAAACACTGATGGACTGCATTATGAAATGAAGTGTGGAGGAAGTGTACACTGCTACTGTAACACTGAAATAACCCCATATAGTGACTGTTTGAACACTTCACTTCCCTCTGAGACCCTTAGTTCTTTTAGAATTCTGGGATGAATCCCATCAGGCCCCATTGCTTTGTCCACCTTCAGCTTTAAGAGTTCTTTCAGAACACTTTCTTCTGTAAATGGGCTGGCATCAACTCCTATATCCAAAGTGTTTCTGTTGTTTGCTTTAGGTACCTCCCCCTCTTCATTTGTAAATACTGAGCAAAAATATTTGTTTAGTATCTCTGCCTTTTCACAGTCACCCTCTGCCCACTCCCCTTCCCCTTTATTAAGCCTCACTATCCCTTACTAGTCCTCCGGATGCTCAATCCTATCCCTCCCTTGCCAACCCCTGGTGGCCCGGGCTTGCATCCGAACCTGGGTCGCCAGCGTGGCACGAGGTGTGGCGTCCAGCGCCTCAACCCTCAGAGCCAGTGGCCCAGCAGCAATGCTGCCTTTATTACTCCCCTCCCCTTCCTGCTGTAGTGCACCTTGTCCCCCGCATATGAGTCCGTATTCTTTCCAGAGCTTACTCCAGTTAGTCAGTAACCCATAATGTTTTGTGTGGCACCAATCCCTCAGCCACTCGAACTCCTCAAGCCTACCCTTCCTCCCCATGATTGCACATGGTATCAGCAGTACCTCCAAGAATGCCACTGACTTCCGCACCCCCTCACACTGCCTGCCCAAGTACTCAAACCTCCCCCTCACTACTTCCACAGTGCCCCTGGCAAGTCATTTGTACCCACATGCAACAGTAAATGAGGTTTCTTCCTCCTCCTCGCTGCACGCTTGAGCAGTGCTTGCCCTACCCGTCCTGCAGTCAGCCTGGGGATAGCTTCAACCCAAATATGGCTGTGCCTTTCCCCCTCTACGCCCCATTGCACCCATTTCAGTATAGAATCCCCCAGGACAAGAATCCCCCTTTCCCTTCTAATGCCCCTTTCACCACCCCAGTATTCGTTCTTCCCTGTCCCTTACCCCCACCAACTACACCCTCTGGGACTTCTGTATCTGTACCCCCTGCTTCCGCCTCACCCCTTTTCTCTGCCTTATTCCTCCCATCCCCCTTGAAACCCTTCCCAGCCTGACTACTTCCTACTGGACTTCCCATGTTGACCTCCTCTCATCCCCTGCTGATTTCCAACCCCTCTCCTATCCCCATTGTTGTCAGTTTAGAGCCCCCATTCTCTTCTCCACTGATAGTGATGCCCCTCCCATCCTTACCCCTTCCCGTAGCCTGCTCTCCTCCAGTCACCACCCCCTCCTTCCTTACTAGCCCCTTCTACTCTTTTGTCCTCGCTATCTCTTCCCATACCTGTTGCCATCCCTCTTATGCACCGCTTGTTCTCTCCCCTTCAGTATGTTCCTGCTCCCCCTCTCTGTCCCACAGCAGAGGTTTGAATCTATTCATAGTTGATACCTGTCCTACATCTCTTCCCCCTATCAGTTTCCCCTTCCTACTTGTTCCCCTCCGTGCCACCCCTGGTCCCTCCCTACCTGCAGCCATCTGCTCTCTCTCCTGGTACTCCTCATGGTCTCTTCTCCCCCCCGTCAGGAGGCCCTCCTGCCCTCGCCTCAGGCACCCCTTCCCTTCTTCGCTCTTTTCTGCTAGTGCCTCTGATACTGAGGTTGGTTTCAGTCCCTAGTTATTCTTCCTCCATCCCCCTTTGCCATCCCCTATTCCTCCCCTCAGGATGCCTACCATACTCATCTGCCCTGCCACTTACATTACTCCATAATCTCTACAGTTCCTCCCTCAAACTAAGCACTCATCTACAGACCATACACCCCCCATCCTCCAAGCCCAGTCCAGGATCATGGCAGACCCATATCCTATACACCCCTCCACCCTTCCAAAGATGCCTGCCCTATTGACATGTGGCAGCTGCCCCATTTTGATCCCCATCTTATGTTACGGGCTCTTACTCCCAGGTTCTGAACCCTACTACAACGGTTAGGCCCTTATTTACTCAAATTCCTGTCCTCCCCCACACTAATCCCCCTACAACCCCTTGCCGACCGGGGTAATTCAGTCTCAAATCTCATCCATTAGATACTGTATTACTGTAGCAATCCTAAAGCCTCCTTCTCCGTATTTCACCCCTCAGCTACCATACTTTTTGTTCTCGGCTCTCATATAGGTTCACTTAGGCCAGTGAGAAATCCTATTGCACTCCAAGTATTACTCAGCTCAGTTAGAGAAAGAAACAGAACAAATAAATCTGTATTATTACAGCAATCCTAAAAGTATCCAATCATTGCTTTGTCTCCCACTCCAGAGACCCTGCTGTAATATAGGACCACAGAGGACCCTGGACGGGATGGTGGGCAACTGTAAAGTCCCGGCAGAGCTCCATTTAGCTCGCTCACTCCCCCTCTCTCACTCACTTGTTCTGTTTCTCCCAGCGCTGCAGGCTGCCCTTTTGTACTGGGCTCCTGCCTGTATTGGCCCCTTTTTCTGCCCACAAAGAAGTTCACAGCTGTCCCGACACAGCTCTGTTGAGGTTGTTCACTCCCCCTCTCTGACTCGCTCATTCTGTTTCTCCTAGCGCTGCAGGCTGCCCTTTTGTACTGGGCTCCTGCCTCCATTGGCACCTTTTTCTGCCACAAAGAAATCTGCAGCAGTCCCAACAGAGCTCCGTTGAGCTCACTCTCTCTCCCTCTCTCACCCGCTTTTTCCATTTCTCCCAGCACTGCAGGCTGCCCTTTTGTACTGGGCTCCTGCCTGTGTTGGTGCCCTTTTCTGCCCACAAAGAAATCTGCAGCAGTCCTGATAGAGCTCTGTTGAGCTCGCTCACTCCTCCTCTCTCACTTGCTCATTCTGTTTCTCCCACCGCTGCAGGCTGCCCTTTTGTACTGAGTCCCTGCCTGCATTGACACCTTTTTCAGCCCACAAAGAAATCCACAGCAGTCCCGACAGAGCTCCGTTGAGCTCGCTCACTCCCCCTCCCTCACTAGCTCTATAGTTCTGTTTCTCCCGGGTGCTGCAGGCTGCCCTTTTGTACTGGGCTTCTGCTTGCATTGGGGCCTTTTTCTGCCCACAAAGAAATCTGCAGCAGTCCCGACAGAGCTCAGTTGAGCTCAGTCACTCCCCCCTCTCACTCGTTCGATCTTAATCTGTCCCAAACACTGATTTCCCACAGTGACTGTGCTATTCTGCACCAGAAGTGCAAAAACATATTTTGGCCAGGATGTGAAAAATGATAGCTCTACCGTTCATAAGGAGGTGTGGAAAAAATGCCAGTGTTGAAAATCTGGCGTGACAATATTACAAATCTGAGAAGTTACAAGGGTGCGTGGAAACTGCAAAACGCACACTTGTAACACAGTCAATTGATGGACTATCATTACCAATTGTCAACATAGGCATTTTAGGACCTCTGTTCTTGAACAGTGTCACTGTCATTTTCTTAATCTGTCCCGAACACTGATTTGCCACATCGACTGCGCTATTCTGTGCCGGAATTGTGAAAACACATGTCGGCCAGGATGGGAAAAATGACAGCTGTACTGTTCATAAGGAGGTGTGAAAAAATGCCAATGTGGAAAATCTGGCATGAAAATATTGCAAATTTGCGAAGTTACGAGCGTGCATAGCAACTGCGCAATGCAAGCTCGTAAAACAGTAGTTTTTTTGATTTTTTCCACCAGCTTTGCAACATAGGCTCTTTGAGAGCCCACCTCATGAACACTGGCACTGTCATTTTGTTAATCGGTCCCGAAAGGTGATTCCACGCAGTGACCACGAAATCACCTTTCGGGACCGAATAGTGCCATGACAGTGTCTGAATTCATGAGGAGGGGTCCCATAAACCCCGTGCTGAAAATTTGGTGCCAAAATTCCAAAAAATGCCTGAGATATGCATCAAAGTTGGAAAAAACGTATTCATATCATTATACAGCTTACCGGCATTTCTTCAGTTCGCTGTCGGCTTTGAAGAGTGCAGACGTGTTCCCAGTCCACCGAAGATCGTTGCACAGGGCTCCAGAGGTAAGTATGGGGTGAGGGGGTGTGGGGAGGCAGGGTGCGTAGAGGGTGCGCGGGTTGTGGAGGGGCAGGGAGACCGCGAGACCATTTTCTTTTTACAGGTTAACAAAAAAAATTGCAGGACTTTTTTTTTTTTTTTTTTTATAGGCAGTTGGCATGCTGGGGTGGGCTCCCAGCATACTAACCTAGTGTTTTTTGGGGGCAGCTGTAGCCGATGGGGGATTTGGCACCCCCATCAGCACAAAAGGGGGGACATAAGAACAGAGGGGGATTGGGCACCCCCTCGGCAGAAATCTATTTTTTTTTTTTGTGTGTGTGAGGGACATTATGCCGATTGGGTAGTGGGCTCCCCATCAGCAAATCAAACTGGGAGGGGGGACATAATGCCGACGGGGAGTAGGCTCTCCCATTGGCAAGGTGAACTAGGACGGAAAGTGAAGCCGCCGGGGATTGAGGCCCCCGTCGGCAAACAAACACTGTTGTGGTGGGGTCACATGCTGCTGACGGGGATTGGACACCCCCGTCGGCAAAGAAATGGGGATGGGACATGATGCCAAGGGGATTGGGCACCCTCAGCAACACGACAGAAAGCTACGGGAACTCAGGCTCCCATCGGGCAAACAGGTCGGGGAATACAAGGGACCGCCCTTCAATGACGGGTCGCTCCCTCATTGCAGTGGAATGGCTGACACTGCAAAGATGAGGCGGCCCCTGATTGCAGCAGCTAAACCTTTTCAAGGTTGTGGCATGCTGGCTGAACTAGTGTCAGCAGCAGCATGCCACCCCATTGGAGAAAGCGGGCCAAGCCTCTAAAGGCAGTGGTGGCATTGGCCACAACAGTGCCGCACCTCCACAACCTGCTTCTGCAGCAAGCTGCTGCAACATGTTTCTTGCACATGTGTGCTATCAACATAAAAAACAGCTTCCAGCTCAATTGACTAGAGGAAAGCAGCCATGTGGTGGCATTCTAAGTTGTTGTGGATAAATAAAGTCGTTGTGGATGTCGCCTGGATAAATAAAGATTTGATTTGATTTGATTTGTTGTGCTGCATTAGTGACATCACTACTGCAGCACGAAATCATATTGATGTCACTACTGCAGCACAACAACCTATTCTAGGCATGGATTTCCATGCAGAGCAACAGTCCACCATATACTATATGACTGTTGGTGCTGAGCATCCTCCCCTGGAGCTATGCCTTCTGCACAGCCCTAGTTGGGGGAAGGGACTACATGTGGTTGATGTTCTGTAATTATTGCATACAGTTTAGCATCACTAGGGGGCAGCATGCTACTCTTGTTTTTCGGGTCATTCATTGATGGTATTGTGTTACTCTGACACATGCCCATGCAGTGTCGGATCCAGGATTTTACAATGGGGAGTGCTGAGGTGGTGCTCACACTTAATATGCAATTTTTTTTTTCATCCTTTATATTGCCTGTTATTATCTTTTTTAATTACAGTTTTGATCAAAAATACAAATGTAATATATAGTTTTGAATGCATATTTTCTCACAATCAATAAACAAAGTGAAATGCAGCAGCAGCAAGCAAGTTACAATGGGGGTGCGGCTACCCCTTCACCGCCCCCCAATCTGCCGCTCTGCCCATGACATGCTGTCCCACTACAACACATGTGCAAGCATGGTCACACACTATGCTGAAATCGGTGTCACTGCCACTACTCTTCGTCACTGACAGCTGGTACATCGCACCATACAGGTGTTTGTTGCTGTATGTTGATGTGTTTCTGATGTTTGGCGCAGTACAGTTACTGCATTGCAGGTACAGGCTGCATGCTGGGCACCAGTCTCCGCTGTGTGGCTGTCTACACACATACTCACACCTGACTGCACACATGTGCCATTTGCAGTTTCAGTGCTGGCACTGTCCGTGGTGCTGACTGTGTATTGCAGTGTGTGACCACTGCATGCTGACATATGCATTTTTCTTTCATAGTTGCCTCCCAGGGATGGAAGTGGAGGCAAGAGGATCTTGGCACAGAAGATTTACAGCAGCTGATAGTCCAACAGCTCCTCCTGTTGTGGGCCATCTGGACAGCATTACTAGGGATTATAAGTCTAATTAAATATTCATGAGCCTAATGAGGCTTCTGATTGGCTATTGGATTGGTTAGTAACATCTTAAAAATGGCTGGTCCAGCTGCCAGTTGATGCTGTGTGGTACACATGATGACTTGCACCACATAGCTAGAACCTAAAGTTAAGTAAAGAAAAAGGCAAAACAAAACTTGTTATTGTGATTAGACTTATAATGACAATAAAAGCCAAGAAGCTGGTCATTTTCTTGGATTAACTAGTGACTGGAAGGAGGTGGGCCACCCATCCCCCAGCAAGTTGTTAATCAGGATATGCCCAGCTTCCTGGTCCTGGTCCTTATTCATTACATACTGCTGCCATACAGGCATAGACTGCTGCCATTTATACTCAGATGGCAGCAGGATCTCCATCCAGGGAGCTGTGTTGCTACACCGAGAGACAGCGGGGGACACGACCGACTGCATCACTGGCTGTACCAGGAGGCAGAGGGAATTTCAGCCGCGTCAGAGCTGAGAGTGGAGAAAGACTGCAGGGGAAGGAGGATGCTCCCTTACTGGACTGAGCAAATCGGTGTGAAAGGTGCGAGTTTTTGTCCAAGTGGTTGGGCTTAAAAGCAGGGCACCCAGCTGTGTACAGACATCTCCACCCAGGGAGCTGTGTTGCTGCACCCAGAGGCAGCGGGGGATGCGATCAACTGCATTAGCGGCCTTCTCAGAAGGCAGCAGGGATTTTGGCCATGTCGGCGGTTGAGCTGAGAGAGGAGAAGGACTGCAGGGGAAGGAGGAGGCTCCCTTGCTGGACTGAGCCAATTGGCGTGAAATGCACAAGTTTTTGTCTGAGCTGTTGGGCTTAAAAGCAGGGTGCCCAGCCGCGCACATACATCTTCACCTAGGGAGCTGTGTTGCTGTGCAGTGTTTTCTCCCACCCACCTCCATATTAAATAGGCTAACTGAACTAGCAAGGGGTGGGGCTACCATGGACTGGCGTTCCTAAGGGGAGTGGTTGCTGGACTATAAGCTATCAGAACTGGCAAAGGGAGGAGATACAGTACATTGGCTGCCCTTTTCAAAGGGGAGTGGTTCTTGGACTGTTAAGGGGGAGAGATTCTGTGGGGGTGTCTTACTGTACTACCAGTTTGGTAGAATGTGCCTTAAAGATACCAAGTGGTAGATTTTTTATCTTTTAAGTTGTGTGCTGAGTTTATGCTTTGAATTGTGTCTGTTAAGTGTATGCGAAATATATGCTTTGCTGAATTAGGCTTTGACTCTGAACAGTGATTAGAGAGTTTGGGTGGGGGAGGGTGCTACACTTGAAACTAAACTGTTGTGGGGCCTTCAACACAGGATGGGGGCAAGGATGAGGCAGGAGCTGCATGCCACTAGGGCTGGCATTTTTGGTAGGGTGGTGGGGTGTACTGGGTGTGGGTCCTCCATGATTCTGGACTGGGCTTGGAGAATGGGGAGGTGTATGGTCTGCTGCCAGTTGGCTAAACTTAGGGGAGAGTTATCATGGCTAAGGTGGTACTTAGGCAGGAAGTAAAGGGAGGACAGAGGCAGTCCTGGAATGGGGGGGCCAGGGCTGGGGGGAGTGGAGGGGCTCGTCCGATGGGCCCTGTATCTACACCCAGGATCATGAGCAAGAAGGGGGTGTGGGGGATACCAGGACCATCCAGGCAGGGGAGGTGGGGATGGGAGCCAGGGGGGGAGAAATGTGGCAGGCCAGTTGGGGCCAGCAGCTATCCCTGATCAGACTCGTGCAGTATCGAGGGCAGGGAGGATAGAATGCAAGAAGTGAAAGAGGACCCTGGTGGGGTGGGGCAAAATGCATGAAGAGAAACAGCTGTTGGCAGATGGTTGGGGGCAAAGGACCGGTGGGGGGGTCGTGGTCAGGAGCTAGTGGGGGTGTGTGTGTCTCCAAGGGGTAGTAAGGAATTTGGCATAGAGCTTAAAAACAGGTTCTCACCACTACTTTTAAGGAAGGATAAGGGGGAGGAAGTAGCTGGGTTGAAGGAGAACAAGGTGGAGATGCATGGGCTGGAACCGGGGGATGGCCAGGGAAGCGTGGATGGTAGGGGCAATGGGGCAGTGGGACGTCCTCCATGGATAAGGGGAGTTAGGGAGTCAGCTAAGGGGGTTCAGAGGGCTGAGGGTGGAGAGCGGGGGACACCTCAGGTCAGACCTGACCAGAGGGGGGCACAGGGGGTTGGGGAGTACAAGGAACTGGAGGGTGCAAGAGGAGAGTCGCCCCAAGGGGGTGGCGGTATGGCCCTGCAGTGGGGACTGGACTTGACAACAGACATATCACAGGCGGTGTCCATGCAGGCCCAGGAGAAGGTGCTCGGCGCTGACGAGGGGCATGGGGAGCTAGAGGACAAGGGGGTGCTGGCCCCACAGGGTCTAATGTTGAGGGTCTGGGTGGCTGCCACCAGAGGGGTCCTACTAAGAGAACTAATAGGAGTGGGCCAGTGGTTAGAAAGAAGGTTCTGGGCACCGAGGAAGCATGTTGCAGGAAGGGTGAGGATGCAGAAGGCCAGGTAGGGAGTGGTTCCAATGTAGGCAAGGTTGAGGATAAGGTCAAGATTGTTGGGGATGCAGGGCTGCAGGCAGGGAGTGGTTCTGGTGTAAGCAAGGTTGAGGATAAGGTCATGATTGTAGGGGACTCCATGGTTAGGGGCATCAGCTGGGGGGGAAGGGCGGTAGGGGTAGCAAGGTGTGGGTCAGTTGCTTGCCAGGAATGACAGCTGCGGAGGTCATTCACTACATCCCTTCATGGGGAAGCAACAGGGTATGAGAACCCACCTGATGTTCCACTTGGGAATGAACAGCCTATCTGGGCACAGCCTGATAGAAGTTCAAGCAAGGTTTGAAGCCTGTGCTTTCATTCAGTGGCATTCTCAGAGGTGCTTCCAATCCATAGAGCTAGCATGGATAGGTAGCAGAGGATAGTGGAGTTCAACAGCTGGCTGTTTAAATGGTGTGTCCAAAAGGGCTGTTTGGTGGTGGGCCAGTGGGGGGACTATCTGGCAGGATGACAACCTCTTTGCCCTTTATAGGCTACACCTAAGTAGACAGGGCAAGGAGGTGCTTAAGTGGTAGGTGATAACCTAGGCAGTAGTGATCACGATACGGTGTGGTTCTATGGTAGTTTAGCGCCCCCGGCACCACCGGACCAAAGGAAGGTGTTGATTTGGACGGCTTGATTTTGGTAAGATGAGGGATTATATTCACCAGGCATTAAGAGGGATGGGGGAATTTGGGGGGGGTGGAAAATATATGGGCCATGATTAAGGGGACAATTGTCGGGGTCACAGACCACTGTTCAAAGAGGGTAAGCAAGAACAGGAAGAAAAGGAGGCCACTGTGGTTCAGTAGGGAAGTGGGAGCCAGTATCAGAGCTAAGAGGTGAGCCTTCAGGCATTACTAAACTACACAGAGTGAGCTAGACCGTGTGGTATACCAGGACAAGCAAAGGGAGGCCGGGAGGGTGGTCAAACAGGCAAAAGCAAAGACGGAAGAGAATACAGCCAAGAGGATCAAGAAGGGGGACAAGACCTTTTTGAGGTATATTAGTGAGCGTAGGAAAGGTGGGATTGGGATACCTAATCTGCTAGCAGAGACAGGGGAAAGGGTAGAGGGGGACCAGAGAAGGCTGAATTACTGAACAGTTACTTCAGCGCAGTATTCATAAGGGAGGAGGTATGGGTGGAGGGTGAGACTAGACCAGCAAAAATGGAGAGGGTAGGGGTGGATGTGGGTCCATTCCAGGAAGAGGAGATTTTGAAAGAGCTTAAGGGCCGGATGGGATTCACCCAGGAGTATTGAGTGAGCTGGGTGAGGTGTTAGTGGGCCCCCTTGACCTATCTGCTCAATGAGTCCTTACGCACAGGGGAAATCCCGAAGGACTGGAAGTGTGTGGATGTGCTACTCCTGCATAAGGGAGGAGGGAGGCAAGACATGAGCAATTACAGGCCAGTGAGTCTGACGTCGGTGGTTGGCAATCTCATGGAAAAACTGCTCAAGGACAGGATCACAGGTTACCTTGAGGCAAATGGCCTCCTTGACCCAAAGCAGCACAGCTTTACCAAGGGCGGATCTTGTCAGACAAATCTGGTCGGGTTTTTTGACTGGGTCACTTGGGCAGGGGGTCAGTGGACATAGCTTACCTGGATTTCAGGAGGGCTTTTGATACGTTATCGTGCAGTAGGCTTGTGCACAAAATGGAGTGCCTAGGGTTGGGGGGGGGTAGTTATAGGGTGGGTGCATAACTGGTTGGAAGGCTGAACACAGAGGGTGTTAGAAAATGGGGTCCCCTTGGGCGAGTCAGGGGTCACTAGCAGTGTTCCCCAAGGGTCAGTGCTGGGACCCCTGCTGTTCAACATCTATTTAAGTGACATAGCGGAGGGGTTGGAGGGTAGAGTGAGCCTGTTTGCAGATAATGTAAAAATCTGCAATAGGGTAGACATACAGAATGGAGCTGGGAGGATGCAGAGGGACCTAGGGAAACTAGAGGAGAGAGTCAGGAAGTGGAAATTACTGCTCAACATGGTGAAATGCAAAATCATGCACCTGGGCAGAAAGAATGGGAGAACGGTATACAGACTGGGGGGCAAGCCGTTAGCGGTTATCATGGAGGAGAGGGACCTGGGCATCATCATCATCATCATCTCCCAGGACTTGAAGGTGGCTGGGCAGTGTGGCAGGGCAGTGGCAAAAGCCAGCAGAGTGTTGGGTTGTATTGGGAGAGGGATCACCAGCAGGGAGAACGAGGTCCTGATTCCCCTGTACACCCAGCTGGTCAGGTCTCATCTGGAATATAGGGTCCAATTCTGGAGGCCTTACCAAAAAAAGGATGTGGAGGGCAACCAAGATGGTGAAGGGGCTCAGACACCTGCCGTAAGAGGAGAGGCTGGGAGCCCTTGACTTGTACCCGCTGGAGCTGAGGAGGGATAGAGGGGACATGATAGAGACCTTCAAGTACTTAAAAGGGATCAACAAAATGCCTTCAGAGAACCCATTCCAGTTGAAGGTGTGTCCCAGAAAAGGGGTCATAATCTCAAACTAGAGAGGGATAGGTTTAAGGGCAACATCAGGAAGAATTGTTTTACCGAAAGGGTGATGGACACCTGGAATGGGCCGCCATGAGAAGTGGTGGGCAAGTATTCAGTGGGATGGGGGTTCAAGAGGGCTTGGGACAGACATAGAGGGCTGTTGAAAGGGGGATCCAGGGCAGGCCTAGGGGATGCTAGGCAAATGGGCAGACTAAGTGAGCCTGGGGGGTCCTTTTCTGCCGTCACTTTCCTATGTTCCTGTTATGAGGCAGGGGCCATGCCAGTGGAGACAGAGGAGGAGGAGGGCCTATCAGTAAATGCCCTGCTGTCCTATTTTTGTTTGTGGGTTTCCCTTTTTTTAAATTACTATTGTGGGTGGGTAAAGTTGGAACTGATTGAAAGCAACTAACTCCTTTGCAAACAGAAAAGACCTAATGTCGTTTCTCCAATGTCCTCATGTGAAACTGTTCAACCAGATAATCTTATTCATGTAACAATGTTTTATCCATATTTCAAATCTGTTAGGGACTCTGTTTCAGTACTTCTTTTGTCAAATATATTTCTTCCTAAGGATGAGTTAGTTGATTGGTTGTTTACACCTTCTGACCCTGACTTTCTGATTCAGAATCAGGTTTGTCTGTTTTGGGGAAAAATAAGACTCTGGCTCAGGAAAGATTACTAAGAGAGCGGAAAGGATAGAAAAAACAATACAGTGTATAGTGTGCCCTAGTTAAGCATGGATTTCCGTACATGCTGAAATGTTGTACCACAGTTCAAAGGTCAGTGAATGTGGTTGTACCCTTCTGTGGTACAATAGCGTATCAGCTGATTGGGAATCTGTGGCCACCTGCACTAAGAACCACCTTGTGCACAGAAATATTTTGTTTTTTAAAACAACACTGTTAAGCCCCTTGGTATGAGTGAGCATGAAAGTGAAAGTGGAACTGTCCCAAGACCAGGTACTGGGCAGTTTTGCTTTAAAATAAAAAAAAAAAACTGAAAAAAAAACACACACACATAAAAAAATATGCGCTATAAAAAATAATGGTTGGACACCCTCATGCCCAACTAGCCTCTGCTGCCACCTTGGGCTTCTGATTACAGTACTTCAGACCTCTCAATCTTTGCTCTGGAGTTCCAGTGTAATCAGCATCCCTCTGTGGCAGCACAGGCTGGTTGTGCAATTGCCCAGCCAGTATTCTCTATATGGTTAATTGACTTTTGATTTTCATTGTTCATTGTTTTTGTATGTACATTCTACTTCTCTAGAGCTGTGCACAATGTGGAATACTGCCAGCAGTATTCCTGCGGAATGGCAGTTCACTTGCAAAATGATTTTCAGAATTTCTTTTTTTAGTTCTGCAGAATTCCAAAAAGCATTCCTATGCAAACTGTGGAATAATGTTCTGGGAATTATGTAATATGTTAAAAGAATGAATCCACACTTTACATAAACTGGGGAAATATACTTCCATGGTAAACATTCCGTTTCAGAATTTTGAAATTCCATTTGTGGCAGAATTCCATGGACTTGCAGCAGAAGTGGTATTTAGAAATTGGGCACAGCTCTACTTCTGACCTTTATTTATGTAGTGAAAGCAGTAGATAACGCATTGCAATTATACTATCAAGAAGCATACTACAACATTTCCTGGCTGTAATACCACAGCTGGAATCCACTGATAGTATTACGAGATGCAGCTCCAATGATAATATTACGGGAAAGAACATTGTGGTTTAGCAGAAGAACAGTCCCTCCAAACTTATTGTCATCCCCTAAACAGTGCAACAGCTGGAAAATTGTAATTACATATACCGTGGAACACATGGGGAGGTGTGTATAACAAGAATTCTATAACCATACAAGGTGTGGGTGCTACATAAACTCTGAGAATGAAGCTCAAGGGGTTTATAAAAGCATCCCACATGCAGTTTACGCATCACTCAATAATTTGTTTTTATATAATTGCAGTTTTTTTTCCCACCTCAAATAAATTGCAGCGTGGCTTCAATTCTATTGCTCCAGTCATACTTGTTTGCTGTCCACCCCCACTTCTGACAAATAAGCCCCTCCGGGCTTTAAGCATAACTATGGTAGTGGCACACTGGGTCAGTGGAGAAAGGCACTCAAGTCACAGCCTCCTCAGCCTCCTGACAGTCATCATCTGCCCCTTCCCCCTTGCAGAATGCAGCCTAAGCTCCATATTGGCTAGGAGTTGAAAGTGTCAGACATGTTGTCTGGCCCAGTGGCACTGAGGGTTGAGGCGCTGGATGCCACACCTCACTCCACAATGGTGACCCGGGTTCGGGAATGAGTCCGGGTCGTGGGGGGTCAGCAGGGGAGGACTAGGATTGAGCATCTGACAACAGCTCTCCTAGTCCTGGGGAAAAGGGTGGGAACCACACCACGCTCTGGTGGTCCCTGGGGACATCAGGAGGTACTGCAGGTGCGTGGTGTTTAACACTGGGGGGTGGCGGACATCTGCACACGTGTGCATAGACGTCATTGCACTTCCGCACTCCCATTGGGGTGAAAAAGGAAAAAGGGCTGGGCGCGACCATGCAGCTTGATGGCCGCACCCTGCCTCACCGGGAGGATTGTCATGGAATCGCACAGGGGGAGGGTTCGGTGCCAGTCCGGCTGGCAGGGACAGGGAAGCCCTCCAGTGGGTCAGCTAAGGCCGTGCCGGACCCCCTCATCATGTGAGTGAGCCTGCTACTCTCCCCGCGGGCAGGGCCGGCAGCTGGATGCCCCCACCGGTAGGTGCTGCAACGGCACAAGAAATAAAGATGAGATAAAAAAAGAAAGTGTCAGACATGCTAGGCTGCTGGTTGAGAATATGCACATGGAAACAAAACATGCGTTCACTGTTATAACAAACTGGTTATAATGGTGAATTATAACCAGGTTTCCCTATGGGGGAAAAAACAATACCCAGTTAATGCAGCAATTTAAATACCTGGGTTTCTGGTTTGATGCTAAACTTTCTAATACAGAGCCCATTAACAGATCTGACAGAAATGTGCACCAAAGCTTGCCCAGTGGAGTGGAGTGGAGGGCTGAGGTGTTCACACCTCATCTGCCACCATGCTGGCAGCCCAGATTCAGAAACAGACTCGGGTCACTGGAGATCGGCGGGGGGCAGAGGGTTTGTTCTCCTCTCTGAGTCCCAGGGATTAGTGAGCAGCCATCTCAGCCTTGACTGCCACTGGCCCGGTGGGAATGCAGGTTCAAGCAACTCAAAGGGATGGTCAGTGGTTTTGTGGTGCATACGTGCTTCCACACACACGTATATTCAAAATCAAAACCGCTCCGTTGGACAAAAGGGTGTGCGAGATATACAAAGATAGTCAATAGAGGCGTTATATAATTTTAGTTAAAGATGGTTAACGCATACTAGAGATCAGCCCTACTAAACCTCCTGATGACGCATATGTTGCGTAACCGGTAGAGGTTTAGTAGGCTGATGCTGGTGCTGGCGTTTGACGCCCTTTTTAAATTTAAAATAAAGTTGCTTTTCTTGTTCAGCGTCGTGTGGTGTGGATATTTGGTTTGTTCTTTCCACAGACACTTGCCTAATGACATTGTAGTGAGGGGAAAAGGGAAGAAAACACAAAAACAGCCAGCCAGGCTACGTGAAGCCCCACCTGCTTCCTCTCAGCCTGTGACACGTTCCAGTTCTTGGGCAATTCTTGATGTGTGCCCGGGGGGGGGACGATGGACCTCCCCCCAGCCTTGCCATGGGGGGGGGGGGTTTAGCCTGGAGGGCCAGGTGAGTCTATGCTGGATGAGAGAAGTGGGATGGGGATGGGGTTAAAACTTGCCTGCTGGACTCGACTGGAACAAAGCATTATGAAAAAGAAAACGAAATGTGCACCAAAAGTTAGGACTTTCTTATCAAAACAAAAGTTGTATTAACCTCAACACAAGAAAACTGCTCCTAGGCAATCACTCTTACCATCACTGGAATACAGGAGAGAAATCTACAAATATGCTAATGCCACATATTTATGCAAAATTTCTGTTACTTGCACTAAAATGTGCAGGTTTGCATTAGGCTGTGACAAAAAAACACACCACTGCCTCATGTATGGCAGCCTAGGGCTTCTTTCCTCTGAAAAACAAAGGGAGCTCAAATGGACAACTACAGTATTCAAATGTCTGCATGATGACCTTCAAACCTATCTAAGCAGACTTCTAGTTAAATCTCATCAGAAATATCAACCGCACTCCCAGACTTGAGATCTTGTGCACATACTGAGGACATACAAATCCTTTGGCAAAAAAGACCTTTGGCATAGCAGCTCCAATAATGTGGAATTTACTACCTGATAGAACAAAAGATGTCAAAAATAAGATCCTTCAAAAGGTCTACGTTTGACCATCTACAAAGCCCATGGGACTGCTAGACACTTCTCTGCTTTCCTATGCCCCCTTCCCCCACCACCACCACAACCTCTCTCTGTCTGTCTGAAATCTTTATTTATTTAGGGAAAACTGGTAACCAGGAAAGGCACACTGAGCCAAGGCTCATTTCTAAGTGCAACCCGGGGGAGGGTATAGGGAAAACAAATACATACAAGTAAAGTGCAGTCATATTGCCAACACAGAATTATATAGGCAAGTATGGGTTACTGAGCAAAGTGATCAGTAGGTGGCATGCAATATTATAGTGAATAAAGAAATGGGTAAAATAATATCCTATGATTTCAATCTTTGTAAAACTATGTTAAGCAATGTTGGAAATCTTTGATCTCTGTAACTGTAAAATATTGACTTTGCTGCTATATCAGCCCCTCAGGATCCTCTTGAAAAATAGGTGTTACATTTTAATGAAGTGATCTTGGAGTGTAAAATTATAAATCAATAAATAATTTCAATGTACTAAACACTAAAACACTTCTGCTTGCTGAAGAGCGTGGATTCTGAATATGAGGCCTCTGGTTACATACTTGGGAACATATGCAGTATCATCCAAAGTAACATGCATAGTAAAATGTATAGTACATAGTGACATAAATAGTATTATACATAGCAACATGTATTGTTCTGTGCATCAACTTGTATAGAATATAGTAAACAGTAACATGTATAGTAAAATTTGTAATAACATACATAATAAAATACGGTACACAAACATATTATATATAGTAACATCAATAATAATATGTATAGTAATTTGTATAGGAACATATAATACATACTGTAATAACATACTGTAAATAGTAGCATGTATAGTAATGTGCGTAGTACTGTATAATGCATACTAATATATTGCCCTACCAACCCGTGGACAGGCGCACACCAGCTGGCATTCATGAATGCCAGCCGCCTGTCCGTGGTCCCACCCCCCCGGCATGCAAGGGTGGAGGACTGCGGAGCAGAAGACACAGGTGGGCAGCCAATTGAATGCCTGGCCTGGGTCCCTGAGTGGATCCCTTGCTGCGTGTGTGCAGGGGAACCTGGGAAAGTGCAGGTCCTGGGACCATGTACAGTACGGGCGTGTACCCAAAGGGTGCCCCCAGCCATAGCATGCGGCGAGGAGGGCTGTGAGATCAGGGTGGGAGAATTTCCAGTCTGGGTTGTAGACCCCATGTGAAGACCTGTGTGCTTGCACAAGCATCACTGTGTCTACGGTTCGCTTGTTGGTACCTGTATCATGTCTGCATGATGGGCCGCATTGGTACTGCCTGTACCTATGTGTCGTACCATGTACACTGTGTTATACATATGACTGACCAAATAGGTACCATAACCACAGCAGTTGCCTAGTGCCATGGTGCCGGCACCTATCCATCTTTTTGTCATCATAGACAGCATGTGTAACTTTAGCCCTATGCAGTGTATACTGAAGGCAGACATCCTACTGCTGCTGTAGGTGCCCTTTTGGCCCTCTGCACCCCTCCTCCCAGTTCTGCCGGTGCTCTGTTGCACGTCCACATGGTCCGATACCCCAGGCAGCACTATTGTACAAATGGTGTGGCAGGTACTCATGGAGCACAGTGGACACAAGCACAAGCTGTCAGACTCAGCAGCTGTCAAGGGAGGTTGTGTGTATGAGTTACAGCAGGGTCCCAGCTGCCGTAACCTGCACCCCCCGATGCCCAGCACTCCATGCCTTTGTGAATGTCGTGGAGTGCAGGCATGCCCCTGACACACCCTTTCCCCACCCACTGTGTGAAGCAGCATGATTGGCTGGTGAATTGTGTGTGCAAGGAGCTTGTGCACCTGTTGTGAATGCTGCCAGAAGTCCACTGGACACCCGCTGTGCTTTATTCCTACATAGGGTTGCCTGTGCACCTCAGATATGTGGTGTGTAGGCAATCTGACCCTTGGTGCATAGGACCCATAAAGAGTCACATACACAGTAATATTATAGTAGTGTGCACAATAATGTATGTACACCGTGACATAAATAGTAACATACATAGTAACATGTATAGTAGTGTGCATAGTAATGTATGTAGTAATATGTATAGTAATGTGTATAGTAAGATATAGTACATAGCATCATACTGTAAATAGTAACATACATGGTAACATGCATAGTAATATATATAGTGCTGCGTGAAACTGGAATATTTTGCTGAGCGAAATATTTCACATAATTAACAGATTGTGTGAAATATTTCGCTTGGCGAAATTACGCCCACGGTTGTTAGTGAAATTTTGCCCCCAAGCTGGCAAAATTTTGCTCGCGGGCAAAATTTTACAGCCACGGGTGAAATTTCACCACCTGAGGCAATGTTTCGCCACCTGTGGGAGAAATTTCACCTCCCACATCGAAATTGTGTTCAAACTTCTCCCTGGTGTCTAGTGCCCCAGCCGTCACTGGCCGTAAACATTAATAAGCACCCCCCCCAAGTTACCCTGCCGCCTTCGTTTTTTTTTTTTTTTTTTTAAATATATAAATAAATGTGTGTGTGTGTGTGTGTGTGTGTGTGTATGTATATATGTGTGTGTATGTATATATATATGTGTGTGTGTGTGTGTGTGTGTGTATATATATATATATATGTGTGTGTGTGTGTGTGTGTGTATATATATATGTGTGTGTGTGTGTGTATATATAGTGTGTGTGTGTGTGTGTGTGTGTGTGTGTGTGTGTGTATATATGTGTGTGTGTGTGTGATATATATATGTGTATATATATATATATATATATATATATACACACATATATACATATATATACATACATACATACATACATACATACATACACCCTGCACTCCTTGGTGTCTAGTGGTCCCCCGCCGTAAGAAACATTAATGAGCACCCCCCAACTTTACCCTGCTGCCTCCTTGTTTGTTTTAAAATATATATATTTATACCCTTCACTCCCTGGTGTCTAGTGGACCTCCCCCCACCCCATCAGTATAGCAGCACCCCACTCAGCCCCCTCCAGTAGCCTGATTTGGCCACTGGCATAGCTCTACACTCACCTCCACGGCTGGCAGCCCAACTAAGCACCATCGAGCGCTTGAATGAATGAGCATGATGAGGTGGGGTTCCACTAGACACCAGGGAGTGAAGGGTGTGTGTGTGTGTGTGTGTGTGTATATATTATTATATATGTGTGTGTATATGTGTATATATATATATATATATATATATTTTTATTTTAAAACAAACAATGGAGGCGTAGGATAACTTTGGGGGGAGTGTTATTAATGTTTACAGCCAGTGACGGCTGGGGAGGACCCTAGACACCAGGGAGTGGGGAGGGTGAATTTATTTTTAAATAAAACAAATGGGGGTGTGGTGCAGGGCAACTTGAGTGTGTGTGTGGGGGGGTTCAATTTATGGTTGTGGCTGGCAGCAGCGGGCAAAACTATGGGCGAAGTTGTGAAATTTCACTGCAATTTTGTGAAACATTTCACCTGGCAAAATTGCTGATTTCGCAGCAATTTCGCCGGTGAAATTTTATTTTGATGCATCTCTAAATATATAGTACACAGTAACATGCATAGGGACATATATTACATAGCAACATCAATAGCAACACACAGCAACATGTAATGTGCATAGTAATGTATAGTACATAGCAACCTCAAGTAACACACATAGCAACATGTATAGTAATGTGCATTGTAATGTATAGTGCATAGTAACATCAATAGTAACATGCATAGTAATATGTATAGCAATATGCATAGTAATGTATCGTACATAACATCAATAGGAACATGCATAGTAATATGTATCGTAATGTGCATAGTAATGTTTGGTAAGTAGTTACACACAGAGCAACATGCATAGTAATGTATTGTTGTACATAGCAACATCAATAGCAACACACATAGTAACATGTACAGTAAAGTGCAATTGTACATAGCAACATGAATAGTAACACACACAGTAACATGCGTAGTAATATGTAGTACATAGTAACTTGCATAGGGACATATATTACATAGCAACATGAATAGTAACACACACACATAGTAGCATGTATAGTAATGTGCATAGTAATGTATAGTACATAGTACACAGCAACATCAATACATGAAAGGAGATGGCTGGACATTGTACAGCAGATCAGCCACTGATTGGTCGGCAGCTTGTGCTGTTGTTGGCTCATCAGTGCCACAACAAAAGCCAGCTTTCTTAAAACAGTATTAAAGAGTGAGAGAGGATGATCACAATGAAAGGAATAACCAGAAACTAGTGACTTTATGACCAAAACATCCCAATTAAGTGGATCAGGTGTCCCTAATATCTAAATGCAATATAATGGGACTCAATTAGAGAAAAATCGGTTACTTGGGAAGCATCCCCATTAACCGATCATCCCTATTAACCACGTCCCCATTAAGTGGAGTCGACTGTAGTAACACACCTAGTAACGTACATTAATGTGCATAGTAATTTATAGTAGAGTAACATAAATAGTAACACATTGTAACATGTATAGTAATGTAGAGTACACAGCAACATCAATAGTAACACACATAGTAACATACAGTAATGTGCATAGTAATTTATAGTATAGTAACATCAACAGTAACACACAGTAACATGTACTGTATAATGTGCATAGTAATATATAGTACATAGCAACATAAATAGAAACATACATAGTAACGTACAGTATCACCGCCTGGATAGCACAGTAGCGATGGAAGGAACGTTAGGATCTTTCTCGTCTTCTCTTCCTATTATGGGGCAGTGAATATTCTCAAATGACTGTAAATGCAACAGGGGCCCCGGGGGGCTTACTCTGAATTGTGAGTGGCTGGCCTAGGTTTAGTAAGCTCACTGATAACACCATCAATGATGAGTGGGCTAGCAAACAATGACAGACATTGAGATCCTTTGTGAACCTTAAACTCACTGTTAGTGTGCAGGGTTCCCTTCAGAAGTTTTGGGTAGCAGAGTGTCTCGGGTCTGGGCCTCACAAACCCCCTGCTCAGTAGAAGCCCAACACATGACATGAACACTGATGGCTTTCATAGTTGCTACCTCATTACTGGCCAGCAGAGAAAAACACAGCCTATAAGACAATGGCCTGGATTTTTAAAAGTCTTAATGCAGGACTTGCGGCAGTACTTCTGCTGCAGCTGCATCACTACAAATGTGTTCAAACGTTTACACACAATTTGTAAATCTTTGATGTACTTGCAGCACTTTGCTCTCTTTATGGGAGTAAAAAATGATGCAAGCATCATTTTTTTGATGCATGTATCATTTTTTGCCACATGTATCATTTTTTATGTTTGCTTGTGCGCAAGCACAAGAAACGTAACAGTTTGCTGGAGAAGCAGGTTGTGGAGGTGCAGCAGTGTTGTGGCCAATGCCACACCTGCTTTTTGGGGCTCATCTGTGTGTCACCAATAAAGGAGCACACTGGCTATAACAGTAGTCTGGCAAATGTGCCACCAACTTGAAACGATTTCCCCGCTGCAATGAGGGAGTGCCACCTCATTGCAGGGAGTGCCTTGCCTGGTGTAGCATTTCAATAAACATGGCAGCAGCTGTATGCGTACCTCTCACAGTCCCTCAGAAGCAGTCAGGTGCCCAATCCCCTGTTGGCATGCTTCCTCCCCAGTTCATTTGCAGACAGGGGAGCCCAATCTCCATCAGCAACATGCTCCCCCCAAACATAGACCCTTTTTCTATGCCAATGGGGTGCCCAATCCCCATCAGTTCCAGTCCCCCCAAAACACCCAGGTGGCACACTTGGACACTGGGAGCCCACCACTACGTGCCAAATGTCCCTGCAAGAAAGGAAACTTTCCCACAAAGTTGTTTTTTTTTTAACCCTGTAAACAAGAAAATGGTCCCTCGTTGTCTGTGGTGCCGCCCCTCCCCCAACCCGCACCCACCCTCTGTGCACCCCACCTCCCCAAGCCCCCTCACCCCATACTTACCTTCAGAGCCCGGTGAGGCGATCTTCAGTGGAGTGGGAACACATCTGCACTCTTCAAAGCTGACCGAGAACTGAATAATGCCGGTAAGCTGTATAATGGCATCAGTGGGGGGTTTTCAACTTAGGTGGAATATCTCTGACATTTTTGTGACTTTTGGCACCAAATTTTCAGCATGTGATTATTGGGACCCCACCTCATGAACTCAGTCACTGTCATTTCGTTATTCAGTCCTGAAAGGTGATTTTGCGGTCACTGCGTGGAATCACTTTCTGAGACTGATTAATGAAATGACGGTGTCACTGTTCATGAGATGAGCTCCCAGAAAGCCCTAAGTTACAAATTTGGTGAAAAAATTCTAAAAACTACTGTGTTATGAGCATGCATTGTGCAGTTCCCCATACGGTCGTAACTTCAAATTTTTAATATTTTCTCTCCAGATTTTCAACATTGTCATTTTCCACATCTCCTTATGAACAATGCAGCTGTCATTTTTCACATCCTGCCCAAACTGTGTTTTCGCACATCTGGCGCACAATGGCACGGTCACTGTGAGAAATCAATGTTCAGGACAGATTAAGAAAATCACAGTGACAGTGTTCATAAGGAGCGGTCTCAAAAAGCCCATGTTGCAAATTTGTGAACAAATTTCAAAAAAATGACTGCGTTACCAGTGTGTGTTGCGCAGTTTTTATGCACGCTCATAACTTCTCCAATTTTTTATATATTTACTCCACATTTTCAACATTGTAATTTTTGCACACCGCTACAAAAACAGTACAGCTGTCATTTTTAACATCCTGCCTGAAACATGTTTTCATTCTGGCACACAATGGCGAGTCGTCATGACTTCACTCATTCTTTTTTATATTATTTCCAGATTTTCAACATTACCATTTTTTACACCTCCTCATGAACAATACAGCTGTCATTTTCACATCCTGTTCGAATGTATTTTCACACCTGTGGTGCCAAATGGCACAGTCACTGTGCAAAATCACCTTCGGCTAACAAACTGGTAGTGTCACTGTTCATGTGGTGGGGTCACAAAAAGCCCATGTTGAAAACTTGGAGTGAAAATACCAAGAAACACCCAGGACGTTGTGGTTTCCGACCATAATGCCCTACCCTGTAGGGACTGACAGGCATCAGGGGTATGACTTGGGATTGTCGACAGTAATGCTCACTCCATTCCACCCCCACCCTGCAGCCAGTAACAGGCATCCTGGTGTGCCTTGGACTCTTCGGCCCCAGTTCACTCCATTCTCCTATACTGCACCCATTTCAGCATACTGTACTTCCTTATGGAATGGGGTGAGTGTAAAGCCCAAACACCCCAAGGCAGACCTTGACGAATGCATATTTGGGGCATGATGTGAAAAATGACAGCTGTACTGTTCATAAGGAGATCTGAAAAAATTTCAATGTTGAAAATCTGGAGTGAAAATACTACAAATTTGCGAAGTTACGGTGTGTGGAAACTGCACAACACACACTTGTAACACAGTCATTTTATGGACATTTGCCGCCAAATTTTTAACATAGGCATTTTAGGACCTCTGCTCATGAACAGAGTCACTGTGATTTTTACATATGAACATACAAACATACGAATCTGCCAGCAGAACACACCAATCGGTCTATGTAAGTCTGCCCAAGAGTGCAGCTAGCATCCTAGATTGTAGCTGCCGCAGCCTCCTCCCCCTCAGTTCCTCCCCCGCTTGTCCCAGCCCCTGCCCCCTGACTCTTCCTCTTGCCTTATCCCACTCCTTCTTAAAGCTATTGACTGTCCTACATGTTACCACCCCCTCTGGCAGCACATTCCACTAGACACCAGCCTTTCAGAGAAGTAGTGCCTCCTCATTTCCCTCTTGAAACATCCCACTTCCAACCCTAGTCCATGCCCCCTCATCTCTCTTCCACTCCTCAGTTTAAACACCCCCTCGGTGCTAGGTTTATTCACCCCTGAGGTATTTAAATGCTTCAATCATATCCCCCCATCCCTCCTCTCCTCCAGTGTGTACATGTTCAGCTCCTTAAGCCTAACTTCATATTCCTTTCCTTCCATCCCCTTTAACATTTTTGTTGCCCTCCTTTGCAACTCCTCCGGTAACTTTATATCTCTCCTCAGGTATGGCCTCCAGTATTGCACACAGTATTCTAGGTGCAGTCTGACCAGTGATCTGTAGAGAGGCAGGATCACATCCCTGTGCCTGAATGAGAACTCCCTTTGCGATGCACCGCAGCATCCTGTTTGCTTTCACTGCTGCTCTCCTGTACTGGGCCGAGTTGTTCATGATTCTAGTTACCAACACCCCTAGGTCCTTCTCCTCCTCTGTGATCCCCAGCCAATAGTCCCTGTTCTGGTTCTTAGCCCCGAAGTGCATCGCCTTACACTTTTTTGCGTTGAATCCTAGCTGCAATCTGCGAACAGACTAATCCTGCTTCCCACTCAGTGTGCTATATCGGACATAAAGAGCCCAAATAGCACCAGGCCCAGCACTGACCCCTGCGGCACCCCATTTGTCACTGCTCTGGGTGCCGAGAGCTCCCCCCACCACCCTCTGCACCCTCCCCTGTAACCAGTTCTCTATCCATTTACTCAGCTTTTTTCCCACCTCGACTGCTGTCAGCTCCCCCAGTCTCCAATGAAGCACTGTATCAAAGGCCTTACTGAAGTCCAAGTACAGGACATGTACTGCATGGCCCCTGTCCAACTCCCTTGTCACCCAGTCATAATACTCTGTTAGGTTGGTTTGACAAGACCTCCCTGAGATGAACCAGTGTTGTCACCCATCTTGGAGGCCATTACTCTCTAGGAATGCCACTAGCCTCTCCTTCAGTATCGCCTCCATAAACTTACCCACTACAAACGTGACAGTTACCGGCCGATAATTTCCTGGCTTCTCCCTAGGCCCACTCTTGTGTATGGGCACCACATGGACCACCCTTCAGTCCTGGGGCACACACCCCCTTTCCAGAGAGGTGTTGAACAGATCTGCCAGCGGCTCGGCCAACAGCTCCATCTCCCTCAGCACCCTGGGGTGGATGCCATCAGGACTTGGTGCTTTGTCCACCCTTACTGCCCTCAGCCCCTCTAGCACCCTGTTCCCTGTGATTACTTTGTCCGCCTCCTCCCCCCCCTTTCCCAACCCCCCCAACCTATTCTGGTAATGGACCATTCCTCTCCTTAATGAAAATGGAGCAGAAGTACTCATTTAGAATTTCCACTTGCTCCTCCCCCTTTTCAACCCAATCCCTTCCCCACTTTATCCTCACAATATGTTCCTTGCACTTCCTTTTTTCCCCTGACATACCTACAAAAGTCCTTTTCCCCTCACTTTATGCCCTGTTCAGATCTAAATTGCCTGGAGACCTTAGCTTTTTTCACCCTCGTGGCAACCTCCCTTGACCAATTCCTGAAAGCCTCCTTATCCTCTCCCTTCCCTGTTCTCCTGTACTTATGGTATGCAGCCGTCTTTGCCCTCACCCCTTGCAGCACTTCCTTGTTCAGCCAGCATGGTTTCTTGGCTCTGCTCTTCTTACTCCTGGCCCTGGTGCAGGCTACTGTGGCCTCTGTTAGCCCAATCTTTATGACTCCTCACTTTTGTTCTGCATCCATCCCGGCCTTATATCCTGGAGTCTCTTTTGCAGTATTACTCCCATCCTCCGAATGTCCATCCTAATAAAGTCCACCACCTTAGTGCCCATGCCTCCTGTCTCCCTGCCCAGCACGACAATGAGCCACACTGTTTGGTGGTCGCTACCTGCTAGTGGGTCCTCCACCCTTACCTCCCTCACCACTTCCCCATTTGCCAGTACTAGGTCTACAGTGCTACCAAGCCTTGTAGGCCCACTTACCAATTGCATCAGAAGGCCATCCTGGAAAGCATCAAGGAGCACCTGCTCCCTGGTACTGCTAGTGGCCGGGGTGCTCCAGTCAACCCATGGTAGGTTACAATCCCCCATTATCACCAGACTCCCCCTTCTACACACCCTCCTTATCTGCCCTGCCAACACCCCATCCAGGTCCCCGGGTTTGGCTGGTGGTCTGTACACCACTCCCAGCCTCAACTTTCTGCCCTTGGAGTCCAGGAGCTGCACCCAAAGCACCCCTGTCCTCTCCTCTTCTCCCTCATCTCTTATGCATTTAATCCCCTCTCTCACATAGCGTGCAACCCCCCGCTTCCAACCACCTGGTCCCTCCTGTATATCCTGTATTCTGTGATTGCCAAGTCCCAATCATGGTACTCTGTGGCCCAAGTCTCTGTCACTGCAACAATGTCCACCTTCCCCTCAGAAAGGAGCACCTGAAGCTCTGCAATTTTGTTCCCAAGGTTTCTTGAGTTGAGAGAGACCACCTTCCACCCGTGCCCCTCCTTCTCCTCGCTCTTCTCCTCCTTGGCCTGTGTCCCTCCTCCCGGTAGTCTGCACCCTTTCTCCTCTCTATTCTTACCAGGTAGTGGTGCATTGTGTACTACACTCAGACCACTCTGCCCACCCCCTCCCATGGTTACTATGCCTCCACCTTTACCTACATCTAGGGGGTGAGCTCATTAGGCTCCCCTGTCCGGACCTTTCTACCAACCTCAGTCTTTTGGCCAACCCCCCACTAACTTAAATCCACCTTAGTAGAGATATACACCTCTGATCCTGCCTTTACTCCCTTCCCTTCCTGCTCAGGTGTAGCCTGGCCCCAGCAGTGCAAGTCTCTATTCCCCAGACCCTACCCCCAGTTAGTCACTAACCCATAATTTTTGGTGTGGCACCAATCCCTCAGCTACTTGTTGAACTCTTCAATCCTACCCTTCCTCCCCATGCTTGAACATGGTACTGGGAGTACCTCCGAGAATGCCTCCGACACCCCCACCCCCTCACACTGGGGGAGGGGGCATCTGATTGGATCCAGTTATCCATTTAGTATTATTTACCAACCGGTTCTAATTGCCAGATTCATTGATTTGGCTCAGTGGCTTGTCTCATTATCTTCTTGCTAATGCTTGGCATCAGTGTACCTCATGCTATATGGCACCATAAAATGACAGGCGCTAATCCTGTCATTGTTTCCTTTACTGCATTTTATGTTGTCCCTCTACACAGCACCTCCACTCTCTTGTCAAATCACTCATCTCATGTATATATCCCACACACTTCTGCCCCTCCCCTCTTGAGACCCTCACCCATGACCATCCGTGCACTCACCCTCATTTCCCTAAAGCATCAACTCTGCTTTACACTCTCCAACCCCAAATGTACATACCTGGCAACCTATCAAAAGTGCTCACAAAGGAAAAAAGACTTTTCATTTTTAATTAACTCCCTAAAGAAAATGCTGTTGCTGCTCCTTCTTTGCTCAAGCAATGTGGAATTAACTCCTGGCCCGCCAGCTCAGTTTTCCTCTCCTTCAGACTTTGCAGATGCCCCTGATCTAAAAATGATGCTAGTTAACATCCGAAGCCTGACCAAAAAATTTGACCAACTCCAAGCATGGACTGTGCATACTAACCCAGATCTCATCATCATTACCGAATCATGGCTTAAAAAGTCTAATCTTGACCAGCAAATTAATCAACCAGACTACAAACTTTTAGGGCAGATAGGGATTAGGAGGTCATCTATGCAGAACAAAGTTTTCAGTTAGCGATATTACTTATAATCCAAGCCCAAAATTTGAGATAGTCTCTTTGAAGCTTCAACTTCCTTCCTCTGAATACATCACCATTATAGGTGGCTATAGGCCCCCAGCTGGTGGTACCGAATTCCTCGACACTCTGAAATCCCTAACCATAGCCGCCAACTCAGAAATAATAATTTTGGGTGACTTCAATATGGACTGGCTCACTGCAAAATCTCACTGCCTTAAATCCCTCTGTGATGAGCTTGGACTTGTACAGTTAGTCACCGAACCTACAAGGAACAATATCTCCAACCCTACCAACAGCTTCATCCTAGATGTTATTCTAACCACACACTCCCATAAAATCTTCCATTCAGTAGTGTTCCATAATGATATGAGCAATCACGGTGTGGTGGTATACACAAGACTACAAACTAAAACCTGCCAACAGTCCAAACTCAGAACTAAGCTGTCTTTTCGCAAGTTCAATGTGGCAAGTTTCCTGTCTGATTTGAGCACGGTATGATGGCAAGATTTATTTCATGCTAAAACTCCTGACGAAGCCGTCTCCATCCTTAATGTCAACCTTACTACCCTGGTAGACAAACATGCCCCCATTATCAAAGTCAGGGTGCGTAACATTTCTCACCCCTGGTTTACCCCAGACCTTAAAGCAGTGCTTACCAGCAGAGATAAACTTTGGGCAAAGTCCTAGATACTCTGGCACTGGCAGGCCTTCAGAGCAGCTAGGAATGCCTGTGTAAAAAGTATCCATGCTGCAAAAACACACTTCTACATCTCCACCTTGGAGCAAGCCAAAGGGAACTCCCCAAAAATTTGGAGGACAATTAAATCTATCGAAGGACGGCCCTCAGCTCCGTCTATTCCAATCAAGATAATTACCAATGGGAGGTTGGTGGAAAACAAGCCCCAAATCCTCGAGGAACTTAATTCACATTTTGTTGCTGCAGCACTTGCATTTGACTCCTCAACCTACGCTAACCATATAAAAAATTGTGCTAGCTCTACCTCTGCTACCTGCACTTCATCCCATCCCTTTCAACTGCGTACTATTACCTATAAAGAAGTCGAAGATGCTCTCCTTAATCTAGATCTTAGGAAGAGTGCCAGGGATGATGGACTTGAACCATTTTTCCTGAGACTAGGTGCTGCTCATCTCTCTGCCCCTATTCTTCATATTTTCAATCTATCCATTACTTCTGCCACAGTTCCATCTTGCTGGAAATCAGCTCACATTCTCTCTCTTTTCAAATCTGGAGACCCCTGTGATTTAAACAACTACAGGCCTATCTCCATCTTGCCTATCCTCTCCAAAGTTCTTGAGAAGCTAATCTATAATCAATTGAAACAACATATCGAATCCCACTCTCTCCTAAACCCTGCCCAATCTGGGTTCAGGCCTAACCACAGCACTGTCACTGCTCTGGCTAAGGTCACTAATGACCGGATCTCTGCGGTGGAGTCCAAGAAGATCACTGGTGCAGTTTTCTTGGATCTTAGTAAAGCATTTGATACTGTTGACCATCTCCTCCTAATCAACTGCCTTACTAACCTAGGAGCTGCTCCAACTATAGTACAATTGTTCATCAGTTACCTTTCTGGTAAGATGCAGAAAGTCAAAGCAGATGGTCTCCTCTCAGCCTCCCTCCCAATTGCTAGGGGAGTCCCCCAAGGCTCTATTTTAGGACTGATTCTTTTCTCTATATATATCAATGACCTTGACTCTCACATAATGAACTCCAGTCTTCACTTCTTCGCTGATGACACTGTATTATACACCTCTGGCACAACTCTAGCGGAAGTTAGGGAAGTTTTGCAAGCTGACTTTGCCCAACTTGAAACTAATCTTATTAAAGCTCCGCTCCTTTTAAACGCTAAGAAAACCAAGGCAATGATTTTTTTCTAGTAGTCCTTCTAGAAGTACCCCCCCCCTTTGCTTTCAAAGAACTTTATAGTTACCTCACTGGGAGAATCACTAGAAGTTGTTACTAAATTTAAATATCTTGGCTTCTGGATAGACAATAAGCTGTCTTTCAACGACCACATTGAAGACTTACCTAGGAGGTTAAGAACACAGCTAGGGTTTTTCTTTAGAAATAGAGCTTTCTTCCCTCTTGCTACCCGAACCAGACTTGTACTGTCCACATTTCTTCCCCTACTTGATTACGGTGATTTCATTTACGCCTCCGTTGCGATCTCTAGCCTAAATAAGTTGGATGCTTTCTATCACTGTGCTATACGGTTCATCACCAGTTTCTCCTACAGAACCCACCACTGTGACCTGTACTCAGCTGTCTGGACGTCACTTGTCACCAGATGCTTGCTCCATGCTGGGATCTGGACCCTCAAGATACTTCTTCACAAATTGCTAAGCTATATAACGTCTCTTATTTGCATCTCCCATAGTGCATATTCACTTAGGAAACCAAACTTCATCCTGCTTGACGTCCCACAAAACTCGTACTACATTTGGCCATCGAGCCATTTCATTCTCCCTTCCTACCCTATGGAACCAACTCCAATCCGTACTGAAACTAACCAGCACTGTCTCAGTTAATCTCTACAAAGCATTAGCTTCATCCAAAATAAAAGATACCTGTAGCTGCCACTAAAGCCCCCCTCACCCCTATGTAAGTTACCTGTATTCTGATTGCACGTGCTTGGCCCTACCCGGGACCATAGCATATAAGTCGCAGAAAGTAAAGTGCCAATGACTTGATACCCAGACTTGCTTATTCTGCCTTTTTTTCCTCTTCTAGAACTCCTATTTACATCATTCTCCCCCTTACTCTCCTAACCCCCAGCCTGCTCCTCTTGTCTTTAATCCTCAACTCTCCCTGCCCTCCTATGTTTTCTCCTCCATCCCTGCACACTAAACTATTTCTTTGAATGCATCTAGCTTAGCTGATAATGAAGCCGATGTTACTTCCTGAATTCTGCCATATATGGTTGTATCCATTCGTGACTTTGCCATTAAAGAACTTTGTAAGCACTTGAATTTCTATTGTAACGATACCTTGTATGTAGTGTCCTTATGTCTGTGTATGTGTTCCAGGACCTCCTTGTGAATGAGCTTGCTCAATAGAATTTTTTCCTGCAATAAACTTGAACACTGCCTGCCCAACTACTCGAACCTCCTCTCACTACTTCCATAGTCTCCCCCGCCAAGTTGTTTGTACCCACATGCAACACTAAATGAGGTTTATTCCTTCCCTTGCTGCACACTTGAGCATTGACTGCCCTGCCCCTCCTGCAGTCAACCTGGGGATAGCTTCAACTCAAATATGGCTGTGCCTTTCCCCCCTTCTGCCCCATCTCATCCCTTTCAGTGTAGAATCCCCCAGGACGAGTACCCCCCCATCCCTTACCACCTTTCCCTTCTAATGCCCTTCCACCACCCCAGTATTCGTTCTTCCCTGCCCCTTACCCCTGCCAGCTGTACCCTCTGTGACTTCTGTATCAGTACCCCTTATGTCCGCCTCACCCCTTTTCTCTGCCTTATTTCTCCCATCCCCCTTGAACCCCTTCCCAGCCTGACTACTTCCTACTGGGCTTCCCATGTCGACCTCCCCTACTGATTTCCAACCCCTCTCCTATCCCCACTGTTATTGATTTAGGGCCCCCATTCCCTTCTACCCTGATAGTGATGCCCCTCCCATCCTTCCCCCTTCCCGTACCCTTCTCTCCTCCAGTCACTACCCCTCCTTTCTTACTAGCCCCCCTTCTACCCTTTCATCCTCGCTATCTCTTCCCCTACCTGTTGCCATCCCTCCCATGCCCCGCTTGTCCTCCCCCCCTTCAGTATGTTACTGCTACCCCTCTCTCTCCCATAGCAGAGGCTTGAATCTATTCCTAGTCGATACCCCTCTTACATCTCTTCCCCCTATCGGTTCCCCCTCCTACTTGTTCCCCTCTATGCCACCCCTGGTTCCACCCCATGTCCATCCCTACCCGCAGCCATTTGCTCTTTCCCCTAGTACTCCTTGTGGTCTCTTCCTCCCCCATCAGGAGGCCCCCCTCACCCCGGGCACCCCCTCTCTTCTCTCTTTTCTGCTGATGCCTCTGATACTGGGGTTGGTTTCAGTCCATAGTTCTTTCTCCGTCCCCTTGCCATCCCCTATTCCCCCAGCCAGAATGCCTACCATACCCATCTGCCCTACCACTTAGACTCCTCCCTAACCTCCACAGTTTCTCGCTCAAACTAGCTAGTCATCTACAGACCATACACCCCCCCCATCCTCCAAACCCAGCCCAGGATCATGGTGGACCCACACCCTGTACACCCCACCATCCTTCCAAATATGCCCGCCCTATTGACATGTGGCACCTGCCCCATTTTGGCCCCCATCTTGTGTTACGGGCTCTTACTCCCAGTTTCTGTACCCTACTTCAAATGTTAGGCCCATATTTACTCAAATTTCTGGTCCCCCCCACACACTAGTCCTCCTACTGCCCCCTTGCCGACCGGCTTAATTCAGTCTCAAATCTCATCCGTTAGATACTGTATTACTGTAGCAATCCTAAAGCCTCCTTGTCTGTTTTTCACCCCTCAGCTACCATACTTTTTGTTCTCAGCTCTCACTTTCACTTAGCCCAGTTAGAAATCCTATTGCACTCCAAGTATTACTCAGCTCTGTTTGAGAAATAAACAGAACAACTAAATCTATTTTATTACAGCAATCCTAAAAGTATCCAGTAATTGCTTTGTCTCCACCCCAGAGACCCTGCTGTAATATAGGACCACAGAGGACCCTGGTGGGGGGAGGCTGGGCAACTCTAAAGTCCTGGCAGAGCTCCGCTGAGCTTGCTCACTCTCCCTCTCTCACTGATTCATTCTATTTCTCCTGGCGCTGCAGGCTGCCCTTTTGTACTGGGGTTCTGCCTGTGTTGGCACCTTTTTCTGTCCACAAAGAAATCTGCAGCAGTCCCGAAAGAGCACTTTTGAGCTTGCTCACCCCCCCTCTCTCACTCACTCATTCTGTTTTTACCGGCACAGTAGGCTGCCCTTTTGTACTGGGCTCCTGCCTGTGTTAGCACGTTTTTCCGTCCACAAAGAAATCTGCAGCAGTCCCGACAGAGCTCCATTGATCTCGCTCACTCACCCCTCTCTCACTCGCTCATTCTGTTTCTCCCAGCGCTGCAGGCTGCCCTTTTGTACTGGGCTCCTGCCTGCATTGGTGGCCTTTTCTGCCCACAAAGAAATCCACAGCAGTCCGGACAGAGCTCCGTTGAGCTCACTCACTCCCCCTCTCTCACTTGCTCATTCTGTTTCTCCCAGCACTGCAGGCTGCACTTTTGTACTGGACTCCTGCCTGTGTTGGCACCTTTTTCTGCCCACAAAGAAATCTGCAGCAGTCCCAACAGAGCTCTGTTGAGCTCACTCACTTCCCCTCTCTCACTTGCTCGTACTGTTTCTCCCGGCGCTGCAGGCTACCCTTTTGTATTGGGCCCCTGCCTGCATTGGCGCCTTTTTCTGCCCACAAAGAAATCCAAAGCAGTCCCGACAGAGTTCCATTGAGCTTGTTCACTCCCCCTCCCTCACTGGCTCAATCTTAATCTGTCCCAAACACTGATTTCCCACAGTGACCGAGCTATTCTGCGCCAGAAGTACGAAAACACATTTCGGCCAGGATGTGAAAAATGACAGCTGTACTGTTCATAAGGAGGTGTAAAAAAATTTCAGTGTTGAAAATCTGGCATGGAAATATTACAAATTTCCTAAGTTACAAGGGTGCATGGAAACTGCGCAATGCACACTCGTAACACAGTCATTTTATGGACTTTCGTCACACCAAATTTTCAACATAGGCATTTTAAGATCTCTGTTCATGAACAGTGTCACTGTCATTTTCTTAATCTGTCCCAAAAACTGATTTCTCGCATTGACCGCGCTATTCTGCGCCAGAAGTGCAAAAACAAATTTTGGCTAGGATGTGTAAAATGACTGCTATACTGTTCATAAGGAGGTGTGGAAAAATGCCAATATTGAAAATCTGGAGTGAAAATATTACAAATTCGCTAAGTTACAAGCATGTGTAGAAACTGCACAATGCACGCTCGTAAAACAGTAATTTTGGGGATTTTTTCCACCAAATTTGCACCATAGGCTTTTTGAGAGCCCACCTCATGAACACTGCGCTGTCGTTTCATTAATTGGTCCCGAGAGGTGATTCCATACAGTGATCACAAAATCACCTTTTGGAACAGAATAACGCCATGACAGTGGCTGAATTCATGAGAAGGGGTCCCAATAACCCTAACCCCATGTTGAAAATTTAGTGCCAGAATTCCCCAAAATGCCTGAGATATGCACCAAAGTTGAAAAAAACCCTATTTATGCCTTTATACAGCTTACCGGCATTTCTTCAGTTCACGGTCGGCTTTGAAGAGTGCAGACATGTTCCCGATCCACTGAAGATCATCGCACTGGGCTCCGGAGGTAAGTATGGGGTCAGGGGGTGTGTGGGGAGGCAGGGTGTGCAGAGGGTGGGCGCGGGTTGAGGGAGGGGCCACAGACTCTGCAAGGGACCATTTTCTGTTTTACAGGGTTAAAATAAGAAAAAACATTGTGGGACTGTTTTTTTTTTTTTCCAGGGACATTTGGCACACTGGGGTGAGCTTCCAGCATGCCACCTGAGTGTTTTATGTGGGGCTGTGGCCGATGGGGATTGGGTACTCGCCGGGGTGTGTGCAAGAGCCAGGGATTAGGCACCCTTGGCAGACAACAAATCGGGGGGCATTATGCTGATAGGGAGTGGGCTCCCATCAGCAAATTTAACTGGGTAGGGGGGACTGAAGCCGATGGGGATTGGGCACCCCTTCAGCAAAGAAAGACTGTTGGGGGGCGCATGATGCCAAGGGGGATTGGGCACCCCCTCAGCATACAACATAAACTTGAGGGTGAGGATATTATGCTGATGGGGACTGGGCTCCCTGTCAGCAAATTAACTGGGTCGGGGGCATGCGGACAGCAAGGTACCGCCCTGCAATGATGGGTCGCTCCCTCATTGCAGCGAATGGCTGACGCTGCAGTGACAAGGCAGACCCTCATTGCAGCAGCGAAAATGTTTCAAGGTGGTGGCACGCTGGCTGAACTAGTGTCAGCAGCGTGCCACCACATTGGGGAAAGTGGGCCAAACCTCAAAAGACACTGGGGCCATTTGCCCCCCACAGTGCCGCAGCTCCAAAAACCCCACTTCTCTCCTAAGCTGTGCCAAAATGTTTCTTGCGCATGTGCAAGCAAACATAAAAAGCACTGCCAGCAGAGTTGGCTCAAATAAAGACCCCAACTAGTTTCACAACTAGTGTGTCATCAGTGGGACCATGGTCGATGAACATGCCAGCAGAAAGTGCTTACTGTATGTATCAGCATCCTTGGACACCATCATCAGAGCGTGTGATCACATCCAAGTAGGACAATACATAAGCACTTTCTGCAGGTGTGTTTGCCTACCATGGCCAGCATGCTGAGAGGTACAGGGTTGCTCCAATTTTGTTATTTTGGCATGTATGCATATTTAAAGGATTTATATTGCAGTACTAGATGAATGCAGCTGATAGCAACTTACTGGAGAGCTTCCTTGTTCATGTCTACACAGAAACCGTAGTTGTTTATTTCTTTGGACTTGTGAGCCTGTATCTATGTATTTAAGCAGTTTATTTGCACTGTTTGCACAAGGTATGTTTTTTACCTGGCACATTGCACTTTAAACTTTGGCAAATAAAAAAAAATAATAAAAGTCTTTTCTAAAGGTTAGACCATTTCAGTGGTTCCCTTGATTTCATACAGTTGCACTGTTTGCTCAAGCAGTTAATTATACTCCTGTGCCTGGGAATGTTACAGGGGTAGATCAGCTTCAAATCTCCCTGACTAAGTTAATTGGTACCGACCCTCTGCAACTGTGGAGACTCCTTCTGAATAGATTTACTTAGCACGTCAGGGTATTGTGCACACACCATAGGTGACCTCCTTAACCTCTGTTCCTTTTATAGTGAATTATTACTTTTGTTCAGTATTTACCATGGGGGGCTGAAGGCACTACTAAAGTGCAGTGACCAAGCCAAAGAAAGGGGGGTGAGAGGACTAGAGTTAAGACCACTCTAGGAAGAAAGGCTGCTCTGGGCATTAAAATCCTGAAGGTGAATAAAGCACCTGGTCCTGCTGGGTTGCACCCTAGAGTGCTGAAGGAGGTGGGGCAGAAAGTGGCAGTGCCATTGACAAATCTTAATTGTTCCATAGAAACAGGGGTGGTTCTAGCAGGTGGTGAATGTGGTGCCACTTCACAAGAGTGGGGCATGGGGATGACCTGGGAAATTACAGACCTGTCAATCTAACCTCGATTGTAGGCAAACTAATGGAAACTATCGTTAAGGAACAGATACTGGAATTCTTGTATGCAAATGGTTTGCAGGACAGGAAGCAGCATGAGTTTGTAGCAGGGAGAGCTTGCCAAACTAACTTCATCGTCTTCTTTAATGGGGTCACAAAGGCAGTTGACAGGAGCCAAACAGTGGATGTGTTGTACCTTGACTTTAGCAAGGTCTCTGATTCCATTTCATGCCGAAAGCTAGTAAAAAGCTGGGTGACCTATGGATAGGGGACATACTAACTAGATGGACAGGGAAGTGGTTGAGGAGCAGAATGCAGGGGGTGGTCATCAGTTGGGTGCATTCAGAGCCCATGGGAGTCACTAGCAGGGTACTGTAGGGACTGGTGCTTTTCAATATCTTCATTTGTAATATAAGAGAGGAAATTAAAACCAAGAACAGAGTGCGCAACAAGGCTGAGGTGCTCTCAAATAAACTTTGAGAAAGGGTCCAGTATGTTGACCTGAAACGCGTCCTGCGGCGGGAGAAGTTTTTAAAAGTGCAATAAATTATTGGTGTTTTTCTGAAAACGATGTCAGCATCTTACTGTGATGGAGAGTGTCCAAATTTTTGAAATTGAAGATAATATGAGAGGGAATCCAGAAGAAGGAGTGTCTCTTTGCTTACAACACTAAGAGCTGCAATGGAGTGAGGAGGGAGTTAGAGAAATGAAAAGAGTTCTGCTGGAACTTGCAAAGTGATCCAGATTATGGCAACTATACTTCAAGTCAGAAAAAAGGGCAAAGTGATGTTCACTGGTAGAAAGAACCTTAAAATGGATTATGGGATGGGGGGAGTAAGGAAAGTAAGGGTGGTGCAGACCACTGAGGGGAGAGATCTGGGGGGGGGGGTCATCATTAGTGATAGTTTCAGGTCCACTACAACAAAGTATATGGGAAGGTAAATGGGATGCTGGGATGTATAGGAAGGGGATCTGATAGCAGCAGGAAGATGGAGGCCATATGGCCATTGTACGGGGCCCTGTCCTGGTAAGGCTGCACATGAAGTACTGCATACAGTTCTGGAGTCCGCACTTCAGGAAAGACAATGACCTCATAAAGAATATATGAAGGAGGGTCATGAAGAGGATTCAAGGGCAGCGGGGGAGGTCATATGAGGAGAGGTTGGCAGACCTGGAGGTCAGGAGGGGGATGCGATTGAGATGTACTGGTTCTTGCCAGGAATCAACAGTGTAAATGTTAAGGACTTTTTTGAGGGCACAGTGGCTAGAGGACACTGGTGGAGACTGGTAGAGGAGGAAACTCAGGAGGGACATGAAAAAGTTCTTCTTCATAAAATGGATGGTGGATGAATGGAAAACAGTGCCCAGAGAGGTGGTTTTTTTTACTATTCTTTTTATTAAAATTCAACTACAATACAGCATGATATTTGTAACAGTTGTTAAAATATTCATGTATACAGTTCACATCTCATATGCAATAGTCTAGGAACTACAAAGTAAATTAGGATGTTACATGTAATTCAGTTTGTACAGAAATGCTGACCATATTCCATTATTATTCCCAGAGAAGTGGCTGAAGCCAAGACTGGGACAGGGTTTAAACCTGGGCACAGCAGATGCATGTGAATAGGAGGACCCACAGGCAAAGGTGGGAACGGGATACCTGAGGGGTGATGAAACCACTAGGGCTACTGGATCAATAAATTGAGCTTAATGTTAGGCCAGACATGGAGCTAACCAGAAAATGGGCAAACTGGATTGCAAGGGTCAAAATAAAGTCTTACAGCCTCCATCCAACATGGTTAGTGTTTTTTTTATGTTTGTCTGCCTCTCTTTGATTATGCCAACATTGTCTTTGGCAGTGCCCCCACAACAACCTCAGCTAGACTGGACACTATTTTTAACTCCTTCTGTCATTTTGCCTCTAACCCCCTTGCACCCACCATTGTTCTTTCTACTCCTCCCTATCCCTCTCCTCTCTCATGCACAGACAAACTCTCCATCCCTCACTTTCCTAGCCAAATACTGATTAGGTAATCTCCCTACCTACATCTTGGACCTCCTGTCTCCTACCTCCCCTTCCCCTTATCAACTAAGAACCAGGGATGCATGCACTTTCACCCTGCCCTGCCCCAGGTCATCTGTCAGCCTCCAATCCTTCTCCTATTGCCTCCCTCACTTACGGAACCAGCAACCTGTACCCTTACACAACTCTCCCTCCCTTAATGCTTTCAAGCAGCAGCTCCAGTAGTTAGACAGCAGCTCCTGCTGTTGCCCCTTCTCTCTGCCAGTGGGCAACCCTGTCTGACCACTCTTATCCCTCACCCTCTGCTGATCTCCTGTTCCTGCAATCCGCTCTGCTTTGCTTCTGCTCCCTGCAATCTACCGTGTATTACCCTGAAATCAGTTGTGCATCACAGGCCATGACTCTTTGGACACTTTGTTACATTCTGTTGCATTTTGTAACTTGCAATATATTTTACTATGGAATTCTTGCAATGTTTTGTATTATTTATTTTGTGGTGGTGTAACCTACTTAAATGTAAAAATCCCCCTTTCCCTGTCCTCCCCCCCCCCCCCGGGGCACACTTGGAAATGAGCTTTGGCTCAGTGTACCTTTCCCAGTTACCAAATTTAAATAAATAATGTTTCTATGTTTCTGTGAGCATGTGACCTCATCAGGTAGTCTACTTCACATTTTAGTTACCCTCTGTTTTTTTGGGGGGGGGGTGGAGCGGCAAGATGGCCACAGTGCCGCTCTGCTGCCTGCTGCTTTCGCTCTGAAATGACCTTCAGAGGTTTACTCTGTTTGATTTAATCTTACTTTTAAGGCTGATTCTGGCTTCTTTAGCTGATGCAGCATTGTTTTTGTGTGCTGGCATCACAATTCAGCAATTTTGTAGCTGATAACCAACATTTTGGACTGGTGTTGTGTAGGTGTGCGGATGAACTAAGTTTGGCGCTTAGCTTTCAAAATGGCCAAATTGGGTCTATTGACTTGAGATGCTTAAATGCGAACTCACTTTTTTTTTCCTTTTTTCGGCCGTGGGCATAGCCCAGCAGACGTTTTGCATTCAGAAAAGAGCTGATGTCATTTTTCTACCAAACAACATGCTAGAGTGTTAAAAATAGATTCCTCTGCTGAAGCCTCATTACTATGCCGCCTGTGTGTATATAGGAAGCTGTAGAGCAGTATTTTTCCTCTGGCTTGAGGAGTTAATTGAGCCCACAGAAAGTTGACTCATTATCTTCTGGCAGTCATACTGTGTCAGATTACCAGTGGGTAGTACAGCCATCATAGAAAGCTTTTGGAAGTAGAATGGGTTAAACACTTCCTGGAGCTTTCTGCATAACAAAAAAGTTCTGCTGTGCCCTCAGTCTGTATGAACACCTTATTAAGCCATTTGACACCACCATCCTAAGAACAGTCATTCTGTCTCTTTGCAGGACATTCCATAGCAAACAGTCCCAGTGATAACTGTTTCCAAATAATACACCAAATTCATTTTCTCAGGCAGGCAATTCTTGGCTATTGTTTATATCCTACTGAATGTTCTTAACCTGCAATTTGTGACTATAAGTGTTTACAACTGAATGATAGTAACCATGTTTGCTTCACTTGCAAACAGGTAGGCATATGTGTGTCTAATTTTTGTTTAACTTAGGTTACACATAGAATGTGATCAGTTCATAACATGCTGTATTGTGATTAAATGAACTGATAAAAGGGTGTTTTGGTTTCTTTTCCAAATTCATTTTTCCTGACCATGGATATACTAAACCAAAAATTTATCAACAAAATGTTTAAAAATAAGGAGTTTAGCAGTAATTTAGTTGATGTGATGTAAAGAGCTGCTCCCTGGAAAATTACCTGGTTTGGAGAGGGGGCTGCCACAAGCAGAATGGGACTTCATGGATGGGGGAGTTCATGGCAGCAGAAGAGGCATGATGGCATTAAAAGCTTAATGGTGTGGATGTAGAGGCACCAATATTTGAGCATGACTTTGGTAGAGGACTAAGTGTGACTTGGGGTTGGGGGATCATCAGGAATTGAGTGAGTCTTGGTATTTTTAGCATAAAGGTTTTCTGAAACTTCAACCTTCAATGAGTTAGACTCTGCATCCATCTGTACAGTATGTCATTAAACAACATGCAGTGGAGTATGGGTAAAAACCAGATCACCAGACCCAGACCAGAGCTGTAAAATCTGGACTCGGCACAGCGTGTGCAGATATTGCTGATCCACTCACTCCAGATGATCTGGTCTGGCTTTTATCTATCTGGACTGGTCTTGATGGTTCCATTTTCAACCAAGCCAAGGAAGGGTTGAAAAACAGACTTCCAGGAGTGGACCAGATATGTAAACATCAGACTGAACAGTGCAGCCAGAGTGACCAGATCAGCAGTATTTGTGTAAGCTGCACCCAGTATGGACAGTTTGGATTTTTACAAAACTGCTGTGGTTCAGGTCTGTCAGTCCAATTTTTAATCAATCAATCTTTATTTTATACTGAAAAGTATGTGAGCAAAAATGCCTGTTTACATAAACGTCCAGTTAAGCATAAAAGGAGAACAGAACACCAAGTCAAACAATTACATAGTAAAACACAATATAAATAGGTCTAATACAGAGATCTTGAGGGATATACAGAAGAAAGGGGAAGCAGATAAATAACAGTGACAAATTTACAGCATGGGATATAGTCGGAGGTACAATTCAGAAACACGAACTGTTGGGTGATGCGTCAAAAAGAAATGCAAGTCCTGCGGCACCCAGATCCTGCATGCGGATGAGCATTCCCGCTGCGTGATCTGCCCAGGCCTCAAACACCAGGTCAAGGACTGCACACCCTGCCAATCCTTCAACCAGGCCACATGGATTAAGCACCAGAAAAAGCTTGAAAGCCCACTTGCTGGAGAAGTGCCTAGCTTTGATGGAAAAGGAGCTGCAGAATCTGCGGGAAAAATGTTCTTCTTCAATTCCAGAGCCCAAAAAGAAGAAAAAGGACAAGGAGAGGCACCGAGACCAGGACAGGTCTCCATCCACTTGGCAGTGACCATAGGGCACCACTGACACCAGATGGACCTCCACTTCAGTAAGTACCCCTACTGTCAGGTCTCCTACTGCTCCAGCTTATCAGACCATGGCCTGTCTGCTTTAGTCACAGTGCAGTTGGGGCTCTTTTTGGATGACGGAACCCCTATTGTGTTTCTTAGGCCTATATCTTCTTCTGGCCCCACCGAGGAGTGCACAGTCACAGCCGGTAAACTGGACTCCAGCTCCACTGTTGTCTGCATGGCCCAGGCTGATAAGTCTGATGTTAGCTCTTCTGACATTTGCATGGCAGTGGCTGATAAATCACTCCCTGGTTCCTCTGGGGACTGCACAGCTGAGACTCTCCCATCAGGGTCACAGGATACCCCTGACATTGAGTTGAGCCAGCTGTCAGACATGCAACAGTCTTTAGAGGGTTCCTCACTCCCACTTACCCAACCAGACCATCTGGGCTTGCCTGAAGATCAAGAGCCGGAGGTGGGCACTAATCTGGTGGTTCCCCCTTCTTCGCTGGGTCAGTTTCTTTCTGGTTCACCCACTGGGCCTATTGTTAATTCTTTCAGAGACCTTCCATCGGGATCTCCTCAACCCAAGCCCCCTTGGACAACCAGGTTCTGCCATCTTGGACTCCAGCTTCCTAGATGGTAGGTCTTCCGTTGGGTTCTCCTCACACCCTGACACCAAGTGACCCTTCAGCAGATGACCCTTCACCAGGTCAGGGAATGTCTGGCACTCTGGCCATTCCTCAAACACCAGATGGCCTCCCATCAGGCCCTCAGGTGTTGAATCTTCTGGTGCTGGACATTCCTGTGCCTGATCAAGTGCCAGCCCTTTCGAATATCCCTACGGGGCCAATGTCTGGTCCTTCTAGACCACTTGCCGGGCCTTCGGCCCCGCCTCCTACCAAGCTTTTAGCTCTGCCTCCTGCTGGACCTATAGACAATGTTCCAGGCTATCCGCCCCCACAATATCCAATGTATCCTTCACCGGAGTATCCAATGCCTAGTCATCAACCCCATTATGTACCATGGTACCAGACACCGGGCTATGTCTAATCAAGGGTATGCTTCTTCTTGCTTTCCCTACTCCTATCATATGCTTCTTCTTGCTTTCCCTACTCCTATCAGGCTCATGGATATCTTCTATATCTGATGCCGGGCTATCCATTATACCAGCCTCCTCCTCCACCACCTCATCCTGTGCCTCAGCCTCAGCCTCTGCCTCCACAGCAGCCTTAGGCTGATATCCAGGAAGTGTTTCAGACCCTGATTCAGGATGCCAGGACTCAACTAGCCTTGGAGCTTGACCGTTGGAAACCAGTGGCAGCCCCTACTCCCGCCTCCTTTCCGACCCCTTGATCAGCCTCTCCTGTGGATTCCCACCTTTCCGGAGAAGGCTCCTCTAGACACCAGGTCAGGGATAAAACCCAGAGGATGTCTCTAAAAAAAGATTCAGACCCCCAGCAGGCACTCTTCAGACTCTGACAATGACTTGTCCTCCAGCTTTGGTATGCATACACCTATGGAGCCTCAGCATAAGGAGTCTACAAAGTCCCCTCTGGAGGACCCTTCCTTTGCAGAACTCCTTATAACTATACAAAATGCCTGTGGCTGGGCTATCCAGGAACAGGATCCAAAGTGGAAAAGGCTTGCGGAGCATCTAGACAGGACTGACACAGGCTCCTATGCCCATACTGCCTTGGACTGGGCCCCATGAAGACCTGACATCCAGTATCTGGCAACAGCCTTCCTCCATTTTGGTTGTTTCAAAAAAGGCAGACATGATGTACCACCCTCCAGATGGGGTCACACACCTTACTGGCCATCCTAATGCAGACTCGATTGTTGTCACAGTTGCCAAGACCGGTCCTCTAAACCTAAACATTTGAGCATGTCTCCTCCTCATAAAGAGTCTAAGCAGCTGGACAATTTTGGTTGCAAGATCCATTCCTCCTCCAGTTGCACCCTTAGGTCCCTTAGTTATGAAGCTGATATGGTTTCCTACCAGAAATCTTCCCTGACCTCACTCGCGTTCAAGCTGGAAGCTATCCATGAGCAGGAGCTTAAGGCAAGATTGCCAAAACAGTGAGAATAAACATAGAAACATAGAACATAGAAGTTGATGCCAGATAAGGACCGCAAGGCCCATACAGTCTGCCCATTTTTTCTACCTTATGAATGTGCCATACGCCTTTACTCTGTCAAAGGCCTATCTAGTCATACTTATCTGTATTACTCCCTTATGCCTATCCCATGCCTGTTTGAAGCCCTGCACTGTATTCATGTCCACCACTTTCTGAGGTAGGCCATTCCATGCATCCACCACCCTTTCTGTGAAAAAGAACTTCCTCACATTACCCCTTAATCAGCCTCCCTCTAATCTCATACTGTGTCCTTTTGTCCTGCTATTTTTATGTTGATTGTGTGCATGTGCAAGAAACATATTGAGGCAGCTTGCTCCATAAGCAGGTTGTGGAGGCACGGCACTGTTGTGGCCAGTGCTCCCACAGCCTTTCAAAGCTTGGCCCACTTTCCCCAATGCCGTGGCACGCTGCTGCTGACACTAGTTCAGCCAGCGTGCCACAACTTTGAAACATTTCAGGCGCAGCAATAGGGCAGCTTCATCATTGCAGCATCAGCCATTCGCTGCAATGAGGGAGCGACACGTCATTTCTGGGTGGAACATTAGTACTGTAATATTGTTTGTGAACACAGCGGCGGCTTGCCGCCATGTTCACAAACAATATTCCCGGACCTCAGGGTCAGGTGTGCCCAATCCCCTGGCAGCATGTACCCCAGAGTGTTTGTGTGCCCAGGGGGCCCCAACTCATTGGCTTTAGTGCCCTAATAAACATTTATTTTGCCGATGGGGAGCCCACTCCCATTGGCATAACCCCAAACACCCAGTGAAGCTGTGCAGAGGGGGTGCCCAATCCTCCTCGGCTCTTTGGCCCCCCCTTATGTGCTGACAGGGGTACCCAATCCCCCATCTGCTAGAGCTTCCCCCCTCAAACAAACACTGTTGGCACACTGGGAGCCTACCCCAGCATGCCAAATAGCCCTATAAAAAAAGAAAACCTTCCTGCGATGTTTTTATTTTTATTTAACCTGTAAAAAAAGGAAACTGTCTCTTGTGGTCTCCCTGCCCACAACTCGTGCCCACCCACTGCGCACCCTACCTCCCCACACCCCCCTCACCCCATACTTCCCTCCAGAGCCTGGCACGATGATCTTCGGTGGACCAGGAACACGTCTGCACTCTTCAAAGCCGACAGTGAACTGAGGAAATGCCGGTAAGCTGTATAATGGAATAAATAGGGTTTTTTCAACTTTGATGCATATCTCAGGCATTTTTTGGAATTTTGGCACCAAATTTTCAACATGGGGCTTTTGGGACCCCTCCTCATGATTTCTATCACTGTCATGGCGTTAATCGGCCCCAAAAGGTGATTTCATGGTCACTGCATGGAATCACCTTTCGGGAACCGATTAATGAAATGACAGTGCCATTGTTCATGAGGTGGGCTCTCAAAAAGCCTATGTTACAAATTTGGTGGAAAAAAATCCCAAAAATGACTGTTTTACGAGCGTGCGTTGTGCAGTTGCTACGCAGGCTCGTAACGTCAGAAATTTGCAATACTGGCATTTTTCCACACCTCCTTATGAACAGTAAGGCTGTCATTTTTCATATCCTGGCCGAAAAGTGTTTTTACAGTTCTGGCGCAGAATAGCACGGTCGCTGTGGGGAAATCAGTGTTTGGGACAGATTACAAAACTGACAGTGACACTGTTCATGAGCAGAGGTCCTAAACTGCCTATGTTGAAAATTTGGTAACGATACTCTATAAAATGACTGTGTTACAAGCATGCGTTGCGCAGTTTGCACGCACGCTCGTAAGTTCACGAATTGATAATATTTTCACTCCAGATTTTCAACATTGCCATTGTTCTGCACCTCCTTATGAACAGTACAGCTCACTTTTCACATCCTGGCCGAAATGTGTTTTCACAGTTCCAGTGCAGAATTGCACGGTCGCTGTGGGAAATCCGTGTTCGGGACACATTATGAAAATAACAGTGACACTGTTCAGTAGCAGAAGTCCTAAAATGACTATGTTGAAAATTTAGTGATGAAAGTCCATAAAATGAGTGTGTTACGAGTGTGCGCTGCCCATTTTCCACGCACACTCGTACCTTCACAACTTTGTAATATTTTCACTCCATATTTTCAACATTGCCATTTTTCCACACCTCTTTATGAACAGTGCAGCTGTCATTTTTCACATCTTGGACGAAATGTGTTTTCGCTCTTCCGGCACACAATTGTGTGGTCGCTGTGGAAAATCAATGTTCGGGACACATTATGAAAATCACACTGACACTGTTCATGAGCAGAGGTCCTAAAATGCCTATGTTGAAAATTTTGTGATGAACTTCCATAAAATGACTGTGTTACAAGCGTGCATTGTGCAGTTTCCACGCACCCTTGTAACTTTGCAAATTAGTAATATTTTTATGCCACATTTTCAACACTGGCATTTTTCCACACCTCCTTATGAACAGTACAGCTGTCATTTTTCGCATCCTGGCTGAAATGTGTATTCACGCTTCTGGCACAGAATACCGTAGTCGCTGTCAGAAATCAGTGTTTGGGACAGATTAGGATCGAGCGAGTAAGAGAGAAGGGAGTGACCGAGCTCAACTGAGCTCGTCGGGACTGCTACAGATTTCCTTGTGGGCAGGAAAAGGCACCAATGCAGGCAGGAGCCCAGTAAAAAGGGGCAGCATGCAGCACTGGGAGTCACAGAATGAGCCAGTGAGAGAGGGGAAGTGAGTGAGCTCAACGAAGCTCTGTTGGGACTGCTGCAGATTTCTTTGTGGGCAGAAAAAGGCAGCAATGCACACAGGAGCCCAGTACAAAAGAGCAGCATGCAGCAGTGAGAGAAACAGAACGAGCGACTGAGAGAGGGGGAGTGAGTGAGTGAATGAGTGAGCTCAATGGAGCTCTATCATGACTGCTGCAGATTTCTTTGTGGGCAGAAAAGGGCGGCAATGCAGGCAGGAGCCCCATACAGCCAGCAGAAACGGAACAAGCAAGTGAGAGAGGGGGAGTGAGTGAGGTCAACGGAGCTCTGTTGGGACTGCTGCAGATTTCTTTGTGGGCAGAAAAAGGTGCCAACAGAGGCAGGAACCCAGTACAAAACAGCAGCCTGCAGTGCCACGAGACACAGAATGAGCGAGTGAGACAGGGGGAGTGACCAACCTCAACAGAGCTCTGTCGGGACAGCTGCAGATATGTCTGTGGGCAGAAAAAGGTGCCAATGCAGGCAGGAACCCAGTACAAAAGGGCAGCCTGCAATGCCTGGAAAAACACTATGAGCAAGTGATAGAGGGGGAGTGAGCGAGCTCAACGGAGCTCTATCATGACTGCTGCAGATTTCTTTGTGGGCAGAAAAGGTGGCAATGCAGGCAGGAGCCCAGTACAAAAGGCCAGCCTGCAGTGCTGGCAGAAATGGAATGAGCGAGTGAGAGAGAGGGACTGAGCGAGCTCAGCGGAGCTGTGTCAGGACTGCTGCAGAATTCTATGTGGGCAGAAAAAGGCAGCAGTGCACGCAGGGGCCCAGTATAAAACAGCAACCTGCAGCAGTGGGAGAAACAGAACGAGCGAGTGAGCTCAATGGAGCTGTGTCAGGACTGCTGCAGTTTTCTATGTGGGCAGACAAAGCCAACAATGCAGGCAGGAGCCCAGTACAAAAGGGCAGCCTGCAGCAGCAGGAGACACAGAACGAGCGAGTGAGGGAGGGGGAGTGAGTGAGTGAGCTCAACGGAGCTCTTTTGGGACTGCTGCAGATTTCTTTGGGGGGAGAAAAGGTAGTAATGCACGCAGGGGCCCAGTACAAATGCGCAGCCTGCAGTGCCAGCAGAAATGGAATGAGTGAGTGAGAGAGAGAGGGGGAGTGAGCGAGCTCAACAGAGCTGTGTCAGAACTGCTGCAGATTTCTTTGTGGGCAGAAAAAGGGACAGAGGCAGGAGCCCAGTCCAAAGGGCAGCCTGCAGCATCAGGAGAAATGGAATTAGTGAGTGAGACGGGGGAGTGAGCGACCTCAACGGAGCTCTGTTTGGACAGCTGTAGATTTCTTTGTGGGCAGAAAAAGGTGCCAATGCAGGCAGGAGCCCAGTACAAAAGTGCAGCCTGCAGCGCCGGGAGAAACAGAACCTGCGAATGAGAGAGGGGAAGTGAGCAAACTCAACGGACCTGTGTCAGGACTGCTGCAGATTTGTTTGTGGGCAGAAAGCCACCAACGCAGGCAGGAGCCCAGTACAAAAGGGCAGCCTGTAGCAGTGGGAGAAACTGAATGAGCGAGTGAAAGAGGGGGAGTGAGCGAGGTCAACGGAGTTCTATTGTGACTGCTGCAGATTTGTTTGTGGGCAGAAAAAGCCACCAACGCTGGCAGGAGCCCAGTACAAAAGGGCAGCCTGCAGCGCTGGCAGAAATGGAACGAGTGAGTAAGAGAGGGGGAGTGAGCGAGCTCAATGGAGCTCTGTCAGGACTGCTACAGATTTCTTTGTGGGCAGAAAAAGGCAACAACAGAGACAGGAGCCCAGTACAAAAGGTCAGCCTGCAGCGCCAGGAGAAACAGAATGAGCAAGTGAGACAGGGGAGTGAGAAACCTCAACGGAGCTCTATCGTGACTGCTGAGGATTTCTTTGCAAGCAGAAAAAGGTGGCAATGCAGGCAGGAGCCCAGTACAAAAGGCCAGCCAACAGCGCCAGCAGAAACAGAATGAGTGAGTGAGAGAGGGGGAGTGAACGACCTCAACAGAGCTATGTCAGGACTGCTGCAGATTTCTTTGTGGGCAGAAAAAGCCGCCAATGCAGGCTGGAGCCCAGTACAGAAGGGCAGCCTGCAGCAGCGGGAGACACAGAATGAGTGAGTGAGGGAGGGAGAGTAAATGAGCTCAACAGAGCTCTTTTATGACTGCTGCAGATTTCTTTGTGGGCAGAAAAAGGAAGCAATGCATGCAGGGGCCCAGTACAAAAGCACAGCCTTCAGCACTGGGAAAAACAGAATGAGCGAGTGAGAGAGCGGGAGTGAGCGAGCTCAACAGAGCTCTATCATGACTGCTGCAGATTTCTTTGTGGGCAGAAAAAGCCACAAATGCAGGCAGGAGCCCAGTACAAAGGGCAGCCTGCAGCAGTGGGAGACACAGAGCAGTGAGGGAGGGGGAGTATGTGAGCTCAGCGGAGCTCTTTTGGGACTGCTGCAGATTTCTTTGTGGGCAGAAAAAAGCAGTAGTGCACATGGGGGCCCAGTACAAAAGCGCAGCCTGCAGCGCCGGGAGAAACAGAATGAGCTAGTGAGAGGGGGGAGTGAGAGAGCTCAACAGAGCTCAACCGTGACTGCTGCAGATTTCTTTGTTGGCAGAAGAAGGCGGCAATGCAGGCAGGAGCCCAGTACAAAAGGACAGCCTGCAGTGCCGGCAGAAATGGAACGAGCAAGTGACAGAGGGGGAGTGAGCGAACTCAATGGAGATCTGTCGGCACTGCTGCAGATTTCTTTGTGGGCAGAAAAAGGCACCAACAGAGGCAGGGGCCCAGTACAAAAGGGCAGCCTGCAGCAGTGGAGACACAGAATGAGTGAGTGAGGGAGGGGGAGTGAGTGAGCTCAACAGAGCTCTATTGTGACTGCTGCAGATTTCTTTGTTGGCAGAAGAAGGCGGCAATGCAGGCAGGAGCCCAGTACAAAAGGACAGCCTGCAGTGCCGGCAGAAATGGAACGAGCAAGTGACAGAGGGGGAGTGAGCGAACTCAGTGGAGATCTGTCGGCACTGCTGCAGATTTCTTTGTGGGCAGAAAAAGGCACCAACAGAGGCAGGAGCCCAGTACAAAAGGGCAGCCTGCAGTGCCAGGAGAAACAGAGTGAGCGAGTGAGACGGGGGAGTGAGCGACCTCAACGGAGCTGTCGGGACACCTGCGAATTATTTGTGGGCAGAAAAAGGTGCCAACGCAGGCTGGAGCCCAGTACAAAAGGGCAGCCTGCAGCTCTGAGAGAAACACAATGAGCGAGTTACGGGGGGAGTGATCGAGCTCAATGGAGCTCTGTCGTGACTGGTGCGGGTTTCTTTGTGGGCAGAAAAAGGCGGCAATGCAGGCAGGAGCCCCATACAATAGGCCAGCCTGCAATGCCGGCAGAAATGGAATGAGCGAGTGAGAGAGAGAGAGTGGGCATGAGCAAGCTCAACAGACCTGTGTCGGGACTGCTGCAGATTTCTTTGTGGGCAGAAAAAGCCACCAACAGAGGCAGGAGCCCAGTACAAAAGGGCAGCCTGCAGCGCCAGGAGAAACAGAATAAGCGAGTGAGACGGGGGAGTGAGCGACCTCAACGGAGCTCTGTCGGGACACCTGTGAATTTTTTGTGGGCAGAAAAAGGTGCCAACGCAGGCTGGAGCCCAGTACAAAACAGCAGCCTGCAGCACTGGGAGGAACAGAACGAGCGAGTGACAGAGGGGCAGTGAGCGAGCTCAATGGACGAACGCAATCAACATTCGGCATTGACAAATGCTTGTTCTTGTATTGAAACATGTTAGACTCTTTCACCTTATTAATGCCCTTAAGATGTTTGACTGTTTCGATCATAACTTGTATTATTTCTACAAAATGTAACCATTGTTTGCTTGTTCTTACTTTTCATGTATATCCATATCTGTTCATCCTATACCTGTTTATCTGTATCATCCTGCTCATTGCTTGTGTTTCACATTGTTGTAATTCCCTTGCACTGTTCTGTAATCCATGCTCTAGTAATCTTCCCGGTCGTACCTGAAAATAGGCATTCCTTGTCTAGTGTGCTTACCTGGTAAACAAAAGCTAATAAGTAAATAAATAAAAATCACCGCTCTCCCTCCTTTGCTCTAGGGTATACATATTGAGCTCCATTAATCTGTCCTCAAATGTTTTCTGATGCAATCCCTGAACTATTTGGGTTGCCCTTCTTTGGACTGCCTCCATTTTGTTAATGTCCTTGTGCAGGTGCGGCCTCCAGTACTGCATGCAGTACTCCAGATGGGGCCTAACCAGTGTCTTGTAAAGAGGGATTATTACCTCCCTCTTAAGACTTGTGATACCCCTACTAATACACCCCAACATCCCTCTAACCTTACCTCCTTGATGAAAGGAGGGACAGGGGGGACATGATAGAAACTTTTAAGTACCTCAAGGGAATCAACAAAGTCCAGGAGGGTAGCATCTTTCAGAAAAAGAGATGTGTAAGAACAAGGGGCACAATTTAAAGTTAGAGGGGGACGGCTCAGGGCAATGCAAGAAATTCTTTTCACAGAAAGAGTGGTGGACGATGGAACCCTTTCTGGAGAGGTTGTGGGGTCTAAAACAGTGGGGAATTCAAACATGCATGGGACAAACATAAGGCAATTATAGTGGGGGGTTGCAGGAAGTAGGCTGTTGGTTAACTAGAATCTGCATCTTATCCAATAAGTAGGGAAATGGGCAGACTGGGTGGGCCAAGTGGTCCTTATCTGCCGTCAAAGTCTATGTTTCTATGTTACTGCTTTAGTGGTCTGCTTGGATGATTTCAGGTCATCTGTGATGATGATGCCCAAGTCTCTTTCTTCCCTTGTGATTGCCAGCAACTCCCCTTCTAACCTATAGATAGCTTTAGGGTTTCTCTTCCCTATGTGCATGATCTTGCACTTCTTTGCATTAAACCCCAGTTGCCACTCTTCCAACCATTTTGCTAGTTTAGCCAGATCTCTTCTCATTCTGCCCACCCCATCTGGATCATCTACTTTGTTGCAGATCTTGGTGTCATCTGCAAACAGACAAACCTTATCCTCCAGTCCATCTGTAATGTCATTGATGAAGATATTGAAGAGGACTGGCCCTAGGACTGATCCCTGAGGTACCCCACTTGTGATTTGCATCTCTTCTGACTATATACCATTTACCACCACTCTCTGTTTTCTGCCTGCCAACCACTTTACCACCCAGTTGACCAACTTCTGACAGGCCCCGAGCCTACCCAGCTTTGCTGAAGTCATGGTGGTGACATCAGCTGCACCCCATTGATCCACCACTCTGGTTACCCAGTCAAAGAAATCTATGAGATTAGTTTGGCAGGTCCTTCCTGTTGTAAACCCATGCTGTCTTGGATCCTGTGCTCCTATGGATTCCAGGTGTTGCACTATCCTTTTCTCAAGGACTGCCTCCATAATCTTTCCCACTACTGAGGTAAGACCGACTGGTCTGTAGTTCCCTGCCTCCTCCCTGTGTGGAGTGGGATCACATGAGCCCTTCTCCAGTCTTCTGGGACCTCTCCTGTGCTCAGAGGCTCACTAAACAGTTCTGATAATGGCTCTGCTAGTTCCACCCTTAGCTCCTTTATTACCCTGGGGTGTATGCCATCAGGTTCTATTGCCTTGTCCACCCTGAACTTAGTGAGCTCTTGCAGTACCCTTTATTTTGTGAAGGGACTTGTGCACACCTCCCTTCCCCCGTGTCCATGGTGCTGAGCTGTGGGCCCTGCCCTACCTTATCCGCAGTAAATACTGAGCAGAAGTATTTATTAAGGATAGCTGCTTTTCTTTGGTCCTCCACACACTCCCCCCTTATCCCCTTTGATCTTAACAATACCCCTTCTGGACTTTCTCCTTTCACTAATGTATCTATAGAAAGTCTTGTCCCCTTCTTTTACTGTTCATGCTAGTGTTTCCTCGGTTTGGGCCTTTGCCTACCTTACTGCCTTCACTGCTTCCCTTAGAGAAGTTTGATATGCCTCCTTACCTTCTTCCCGCTGCATTCCCTTATATTTCCTGAAGGCCAGCCTTTTGCTCTGACCTTTTCTGCTACTGTTTTTGAGAAGGAAAGTGGTTTCCTCCTTCTTTTGCTCTTGCTTTTCTCTCTAACACAATGGGATGTTGCTTCAAGTATTGTATCCTTAATGCTTGCCCACTTTGCCTGTACCCCTTCACCTGTATTTCTTCTTGCTACAGCAAGCTTAACTCTGTTGGCCATTTCATCAAAGTCAGCTCCTCTGAAGTTCCATATTTTTGCCTTGGAATGGGATGATTTAGTTCTAGTGGCCAAATTGAACCGTATCATGCGATGGTCACTGGCCCTAGGTGACCTTCTACCTGGAGATCTGTGATCATTTCCCCATTAGTCAGTACTAAATCTAGGATAGCCCTGTCTCTTATGGGTTGTTGTACCAATAGTTTGAGGCACTCCCCCTGCAGGGAATCCACTATGTGCCTAGTTCTGGTGGATATTCCTGCTGATACTGAACAATCTGTATCTGGCATGTTGAAGTCTCCCATTATCAGAACCTCCCCTTTAGCTGTCATGTTTTGTATATCTTCTAACAGTAATGTGTCTATGTCTCCTCCTGGTCTGGGGGCCTGTAGACAACCTCAGTTTGTATGGCTGTCTAATTTCCTGTTTCCAGGGTGACCCACAGATCTTCTGGCTCCTTATGTGTATTCTGAATTTCTGTAGATTTGATATTTTCATTTACATAAAGGGCCACTCCCCCGCCCTTTTTGCACCTCAGTCTCTTCTGAACAGTACATAGCTGGGTACTGAAATCTCCCAAGTGTGGTTACTGGTGAACCATGTCTCGCTAATGGCTACTATGCCCAGTTTAGCCTCTGTCATTGTTGCCTGCAGGTCTGGGATCTTGTTTCCCAGACTGCGGGCATTTGTGTACATGATTTTCATGAATCTCCTGTCGTCATGCCCTCTGGGCCACTTATGACACTGTAGACTCTGTTGCTTACACCACAGCCACTGCTGTCTGCATTAGGCGACATTCGTGGTTTAGGATTGCTGGCCTGGCACAAGACATCCAGACCTCCATCCTGGATGCCCCTTTCAGGGGATTTATGTTATTCCGAGGTGATGCCAAGGATATTATCACTGAATTGCAGGACCACTGTAAATCCATCCACAATGTCTGCTTCATGTACTGAGGGGGTTACAAAGGCAAACAGCCTTTTCATCAGCAACAGAGACGCCAGACCAAAGATGCTCCTGCCAAACGCCAGCCCAAATGCTGTTATCCAGCATCAGGAACCCCTGCTCCCCCTGCCAAGTCTCAGAAGCCCCACAGAGGAGCTGCCAGCTCCCTCCCCTCTGCCTCTTGACTCATGGGGGACCTCTCCCTGCCTCCTTCACATCCTCTAGAGGAACCAGTGGGGCAGAAGATTTGCCCTCTACCTTCTGGGGTCACAGGATATAACCACGGACTCTTGGGTCCTTCAGTTAATAGCAAGAGGTCACAGCACAGAGTTCCCGGACAGGCCTCCAGACAACCCCTCAGGCCTCTCCCATTATCCTTCAAAGCACCTGTCTCTGATAAATGATGAGATCCAGGCTCTTCCACAAAAGTCAGCCATACAGCCCGTGGCTCTGGCAGAGATAGGAAGAGGACACTACTTCCATGTCTTCCTAATGCCCAAAAAGATGGGCAACCTAAGACCCATCTTGGACCTCAGCATGCTCAACCTGTATGTTGAGTACAAGAGGTTCCGTATGCTCAAAATCCAGGGACTTCTACCCCTGTTCCACAAGGGCCATTGGCTTTGTGTGCTGGACATGCAGGGTGCTTACCTGCACATCCCTGTTTTCCAGGCCCACCACTGCTTTCTTCAGTTTGCCTTCCAGAGGGAACATTACCAATTCAAGGCTCTCCCTTTTGGCCTATCCTCGGCACCTCGGGTTTTTACCAAGTGCCTAGCAGTGGCGGCTGCAGCCCTATGCCTATGCCGCAGAGGGATTTATTTGTGCTTTGTATCTGGATGACTGACTTCTGTCAGCCCCATCAGAGCGCAGTCTGAGGGAGTCCCTCTTCTTCACTCTGGACCTCTTTTCCAGACTTGGAATAACAGTCAACTATCCCATGTCCCACCTTTCCCCTCCCAGAGCCTACAATTCACTTGGGGTGATGCTGGATACAGTTCAGGGCAAGGCCTTCCTCCCATTGGACAGAGTGGAGAACCCTGTAGGAACAGGCCAGATTAGTGGCCAACTCATGCTGGACAACAGTCCAGTTGATCCTCTGTCTTCTCGGGCTGATGGCAGCTGCAATCCCTACAGTTCCTCTAGCCAGACTGCATATGAGGGTGACCCAGTGGACTCTTCGTGTCTAATGGGATCAGTAGCTGGACAACCTGGACCACAGGGTCCCAATGTCTGAGTACATGAAGAAGGATCTTCTTTGGTGGCAGGAGTTGTCCAATCTCTCCATGGAGGTTCCCTTTCAACCCCCACCTCCTACCATGACCCTTACAATGGATGCTTCATGTCAAGGCTGGGGAGAACACCTAGGAGACCATCAAACCCATGGAGCATGGCCTCAGCTGGAAGCTTCTTTACACATCAGTGTGTTAGAAATGAGGGCAGTGCTGTATGCTTTCCAGGCCTTTCAGACTCTTCTATGTCTGGGGACACTCCTGGTTCAAACTGACAATATGTCTGTGGTCTGGTACCTGAACAAACAGGGAGGCTCTTGCTTGTACCTGCTATGCTGGGAGGTGATGTGAGTGTGGTACTGGGCAGTCCAGTATGACCTCCACCTGACTGCTGTCCATACGCCGGGCATCAGCAATGTCCTGGCAGACAGTCTCAGCCACACCAATCTCAGGGCTCATGAGTGGGAGCTAAACCAAGAGGTGGTTGAAAGCTTATTCAACCTGTGGGGAGAGACTGACCTCCTCACCTCCCCATCCAATGCAAAACTACCCAATTTCTGCTCGCTCGTTCCCGGGGCGTGGTATTTTCTGGTGAGATGCACTGTTTCTTTACTGGACAGGGAGGTTCTTGTATGCGTTTCCTCCCTTCCCAGTGCTTCAGATTATTCTTCTGAAGCTACAGGTGGAAGGGGCTCACATGATTCTAATAGCCCCTCTTTGGCCTCATCAGATTTGGTTCCCTCTGCTTCAGCAGCTATCGATGGAACTCTCAGTACCTCTGCCTGTCCGCCATGATCTTCTGACTCTGGAGCAGAGCAGACTGGTGCATCCGAGCCTCAGATCCCTCCACCTGCATGTGTAGCACCTGTGGACATATGTGAAATAACTCTCACTATTATTATTTTTTGCGAAAATTGTCAACTGTGCAGACACATTTGTAAAAAAATGAATTCTAATAGTGCGACTTTTTGAAATGTTATTTGACTTACCATACTCATGCTTGTCTACCCACTTACTCATTCTCCTACTTGTTTCTGTCTTTGTACTAACTAACTCATGTTGCTTCATATCAAGGCGTTGTTGATTTTCATATTGTGTGTGCCTCTGGTGGAGCAGCAATAAAAGATAAACTATGCAATGCCCTCAATAACATACCTACCCCAGTTTATTTTTACCTAACACCCATTTTTAGGCCTTGAACAGTAAGATCTTCCTTCAAGAGAACAACTTGTAATGAAGTGTGTAAGATTTACATTGACATCTGAGTATATTCACTTTTATATTATACTAATTATATGTGTGTGTAGCAATCTCTAAAAAAAATTCAATTAAGCACATCAAATGTCTTCCTAAACATGTCTCAACATTGTGTTCATCTTCTACCTTGTCACAACATACAGTTGTCTCAGCAGTGTTTGTAATTAAGGTACAGTACCTTCATGTATATGGCAGCCTGATTCTGTTGAACTGATTGCTACAATAGTGCATAGAATAAAATGTAAAACATATAGGTAACTGTAATACAAATGGTGGTATTATTTTTATATCTGCCCTTTCTCAATGCTCTGTACTTTGATTCAGTTAGTGTATGCAATGGCAATTCATGTTTATGTTTAAGCCCATGAAACATCCTTATCTAGTTAATGCATTTACAGCCATAGTGGCTCTGCCAGAACATGTTTACCTTGCTGGTACTAAGATATTAAGGCTAAGGGAAAGCGCTTTACTTTTGGCATATTTAAGGCAGGCTGGCAGTGGTGCTGAGCTTTTGTGTTTTGTAAGCCTTGGAGCTGGTGAGTTTCTGAACTGTTTTCAGACAGCCCCGGTACCTCATGCCATTGAATTTAACAAAATAAACAAAACAGCACTTCAGCCAGTTGGTAATATATTATTCTGGAATGCTTCTGTGAGAGCCCTTCTCTGCAGCTGCAACATTTGGATTCTGGCCAGCATACAGTATGCAGAAGGAGTTTTCAGTCAGCTGACCAGTTTCAGAGATGGGATCTGCCTTGGTGCTGACATGCTTGTTTTGCCTATACAAAGGTATGTTAATGCTGCGGGGGGGGGGGTAATAGCTTTTTGTCTCCCTATATGACCCTAAAGTTACTGTGCTCAGTGGAGTGACTTTGTGTTGATTTTACAGGTGTGACTGTTCCTGGAGCTATTGAAGGGAAGGCTGGTGGAGGTGCTCCTGGTATGCTTGAAACAAGTTCAAGTTTCAAGTTCAAGTTTATTGCAGGAAAGACTCTATTGAGCAATCTCATTCACAAGGAGGTCCTGAGGCACATACACATACAGTTCACAATTACATAGACATGAGATATAAAATGTAGAACAACAAAGAAAAAATATATAATATAAGAGGTATACACAATAGAAGTCCTTATGTTATATATGCTGTACATTCCAGCTTTAACCTTGCCCTAAATTATGCAACACATTTCAGTAGAGGGCCAGTTGGTACCTAGGAAGTTGACTTGGTGTTGGGGGCCTAGTAGCACCTACATATGTCTTTTAATTTAGAGATAACTAGTATTTTGTAGGAGCTAATTGATGCGATGCTGGTTAGCTTCAGCATGGCTTGTAGTTGGTTCCAAATGTTTGGGAGGGCGTATGAGACAGCTCTTTGGCCAGCTGTGGTACGTGTCCTGGGAACATCTAGTAGGATAAGGTTGGATTTCCTTAGGGAGTAGGCGCTATGCGAGATGTGTGTGAGAGACGTTAAACAGACAGGTAGTTTGTGGAGTAGTAATTTGAGGGTCTAAATGTCAGCATGCAGGAGGCGTCTGGTGGCAAGAGAGGTCCACCCAACTGCTGCATAAAGATCACAGTGGTGGGTCCTGTACGCAGAGTTAGTAATGAAGTGAAGAGCACGGTGATAGAGTACGTCCAGTTTAGATAGGCTCAAGGTTGGGGAGGAGACAAAGATAATGTCTCCGTAGTCAAGCAAGGGAAGGAATGTTGCTTGGACAAGTTTTTTGCGGGTTGCGAGAGAAAAGAGGGTCCTATTTCTAAAGAAGAAACCCAAGCATGCTTTAAGCCTCTTTGATAGATCCTCAATGTGGTCATTGAAGGAAAGCTTATTGTCTATCCACATACCTAGATATTTAAATTTAGGTACGACCTCCAAGGGTTCACCTAGGGAGGTAACTATGAAGTTTTTAGGTGGGGTAGGTAGGGCACCAGACAAGGCAAGTCTTGAGAAAATCATTGCCTTGGTTTTTTGGGCATTTAAGAGAAGATTGGCATTGATAAGGTTGCTTTCTAACTGGATAAGGTCAGCTTGGAGTGCTTCCCTGACTTCAGTTAAGGATGAGCCTGATGCGTACAAAACCGTATCGTCCGCAAAGAAATGTATGCTAGAATTCTTTATGTGGGAGTCAAGGTTGTTGATGTACAGGGAAAAAAGGATTGGTCCTAGGATGGAGCCTTGAGGGACTCCTCTGGCAATTGGAAGGGGGGGGCAGATAGTAGGCCATCATCTTTGAGTTTTTGTATCCTTCCCGTGAGATAACTGTTAAACCACTGTAAGGTAAGTGGAGTGGCACCTATGTAGGCAAGACAGGTGATTAGGAGGTGATGGTCTACAGTGTTGAAGGCCTTACTGAGGTCTAGAAAGACTGCACCAGTAACCTTCTTGGTGTCCATAGCATGGATCCAGTCATTAGAGACTTTAGCCAAGGCTGAGACGGTACTGTGCTTCGACCTGAAGCCAGATTGGGCCGGGTTTAGGAGTGAGTGCACTTCAAGATGATTTTTTAGTTGGTTGTATATAAGTTTTTCCAGCACTTTGGAGAAAATGGGCAAGATAGAGATAGGACGGTAGTTGCTTAAGTCACAAGGATCTCCTGATTTGAAGAAAGGAAGAACATGGGCAGATTTCCAGCAGGATGAAACAGTGGCTGTGGTAATAGAGAGGTTGAAGATGTGAAGGATGGGGGCTGTGAGCTGGGCATAGCCTAACCACAAGAAAAATGATTCAAGGCCATTGTCCCCTGCACTTTTCTTGGTGTCAAGGCTAAGAATTATGTCTTCGACTTCTTTGCAGCTAAACAGGCACAACTGGAAGGGATGAGGTGGAGTAGCATGTGTAGAATCTGGGCTAGTGTTGCTATTCACTCGGCTAGCATATGAGGAGGAGTCGAATGCCAACCCTGCAGTGGCAAAGTGAAGGTTAAGTTCTTCGAGGATTCGCAGTTTATTTTCAACCATCCCGTCCTTGGCTAGAATCTTGGTGGGAAGGGAGGAAGCAGCAGCATGGCCTTCAGTGGATCTCAGTGTCTTCCAGATTTTTTGGGAGTTCCCTTTGGCCTGCTCCAGAGTGGAGATGTAGAAGTTTGCTTTAGTAGCACATACACTTTTAACACAGGCATTTCTGGCAGTTCTAAATGCCTGCCAGTCTGCCGGGTTCTTTGTGTGCCTGGCCCTAGCCCATAGCTTGTCTCTATTGGTAAGTGCAGATTTGAGCTCTTGGGTGAACCACAGATGCGAGATTTTCCGCACCCTCATTTTAATAAGAGCAGCATGCTTGTTAATTAGGGTGATGAGGTTGTCATTTAGGACAGAGACGGCAGCATCAGCAGATTTGGCAAGATATAAGTCTTGCCACCTGATCGTAGCTAGATCGGTTAGGAAGTTTACTGAGTTGAATTTATGGAACGAGCATTTGATTCTGAATTTAGGGTGTTGCTGGGTTTTAGATTGGAATCTTGTACATACAACGATACTGTGGTTGCTCATGTCGTTATGGAAAACTGCAGAATGTGAGATTTTATGGGGATGCGAAGTTAAGATGTCATCTAAGAGTGAGCTATTGGCAGAGTTAGAAGCATTGATTCTTGTGGGTTCAGTTACTATCTGTGTAAGACCCAGCTCATCACAGATGGCTTTTAGGGAGTGGGATTTAGCAGTGAGCCAATCCATATTGAAGTCCTCTAAGATTTTTGTTTCCGTGTTAGCAGCCAAAGTTATGGATTTCAACACATTAAGAATTTCCGTGCCTCCTGACAGGGGTCTATAGCCACCAATGATTGTGATGCACTCTGAGGATGGAAGGTAAAGTTTAAGTGAGACAATCTCATATTCCTTGGGCTTAGTTTTACAGGAAATGCTGCCAACATCAAATTTTGATTTGGCGTATACAACCCCCCCCCCTCCAGTCCCTATCAGCCCTAAAGAGCTTGAAGCCCGGTATAGTAATTTGCGGATCAGTGTTGGTCTTTTTTAGCCATGACTCAGTAATTATAATCAGATCTGGGTCAGTGTGGGCTGCCCAAACTTGAAGATGATCAAGTTTTTTGAGCAAGCTTAGAATATTGACCATCCTCAGTTTCATCCCAGGAGCAGCTGCAGACTCCGGAGAAGTGATTTGAGTTGGGGGACCTGGATTTAGTTTGACATTGCCTGAACAGAAAAGGAGAATTAGAAACATTTCTTGAGGGCATTTATCAGGTAGAAGTGGGCTCTTTTCGTATGGGTTCTTTTGTGGTGTTCAGTCATTGAGGTACGTCTGCCAGGGCATAGGACATGCTGACATGGCCATTCAAGGCTAGCAGGGGAAGTGTACGGAAAGACATTGGCGAAGGGAGGAGGTCCAGAGGAGAGGGATGAGAATTAAAATGAAAACCCAACAGATTAAGAGTAGGGAAGCAATATGAAGATGCAGCAGGAACTATGATTGTGGGTTCCCAGGCTGGGATGACTTCTGACTTAGCATGGATCAGTGCTTTATGAGTCATACTTTTTGCCAAGATTAGAAGTAGAATGATAATGCAGGCCATATTGCCCATGATTGAGTACAGTGATTTGTGTAGAAATACGAAGAATCCCTCTAGTGGCAGGTCTGTATAACCTGCTAATGGAAAACTAGACACTTAAAAAAAAAAAAAAAAAACTTCTATTACACACTTGAAATGTGCTTAGTTCTATCTAAAATCTATTTGTAAAAAGTGCCAGATGGCAGAAGCAGGGGAAAAGTCCTGGCCAATCAGAGTGGGTTTGCTGGAAGTGCCCGTGTTCTGATTGGCTGTGCTGTCCCGTACCTTCCAAGGAGCTGCAGGCAGGTGTCCTGGTCTCGGTCGGTGGCTGGCTGGGTGCCGGCTGACTGTGGGGGAGCTGAAGCAGCCCCGTTCAAGGGCAGGCAGCTGGAGAGAAGGAAGAAGAGCAGGTCTTAAATAGCATAAAGGTTAGGATGGATTTAGATTTGAGCAGTTTAGCATGACAAAAAGGAGTTAGACTTTTCAGAACCAAGGCAGAGTGCTTGGATGGGGGAGGGGTGCAGGAGGAGCACTGAAACAGAAGAGGTGTAAGCACTTTAAAACACTAGTAGAAATTACAATCCAGCTAATACAAGTGCAGAGTGCCTGCCCAGAAGAATTAATTGGAGGTGAGCAACACTTGTCTGCTGTCAGTGGCTCAGTAGGTAGCACACTCACCTCTGAGGCAGGAGGGTCAGAGGGCTGTGGGTTCAGTTCCCACATCTGGCACTTGGGTTAATATCCCAATACTGACACTGCAGTGCAGCATGGGGGGGGGGCTGCACTTCTGAGGTACCTTCTTTTGGATAAGACGTTAAACCGAGGTCCCATCTGCCTGGATTGGTGGTAGTTCAGGTGGATGTTAAAGATCCCATGGCACTTATTGAAAAAGAGTAGGGGAAGTTTTTATTGTGGTGAATCGCACAATACTAGGAACTGTATAATGAAAACCTATAACAAAAATATCACAAACTCTATGTACCCTCATACAAAAATCTAACTATATATACATATATATTTTTTAGTATTATATTTTTTAACACTTACTGTGCTATCTACAATATCCATAACCCTACACCCATCTTATTTAAATAACTATCCTCTTCTTAAAAAGTTTTTTAAATACTGTCTTCCTGTGTGTATCTCCCTTTTTTGTGTTTTTTATTTTATCCACACCATGCAATATTTCCATAATTTTTGTAATGTGTGCTCAGATTTTTTTTTTTATCATTTTCATACAGTTTCTGTACTTGTCCTAAAAAAATTCAAATAAATTCCTGCTGTGATATGTATTGCTACTGCAAAGTCCAATGACACCTGGACCCAGATATGATATTTTATAATACACGTTAGTAACCTCAGAGTAGTGTAGGGGTATTTAACCCATGGGTCAGTGTAGATTCCTAATACCAGAACATCATAAGTACATTTTCCAAAGTTCTGATCTTGTATTCTTATAGCTAAAGCATTCAAAAAAGTGATGATAGATGGGCATTCAAAAAATAAATGTTCCTGTGGCAGTACCATTCTTCCACTTTTTTATGTTTATGATTATTCTTCACCCTCAATTTCCCATGGCATGCTAACCAGAAAGTGTCCCACAAATATTTTGGAATTCATTTTTCTGTCAACAGTTTAGTAGTTTGAGCAAAATTTTGAGAATTACCCTTTGGAAAAAAACAATTCCTCTTTAAACTCTGTCAATAATATCTGCTCATATATCAAATGTCTTGACTCAGATTTCAAATTTGCTATGTAGCCACTATATGTTGTGGTAACACATCAGCATGAATTTTGAAATTCTATTTATCTAAGGACCATTTTGGTAAAATGTGTGAGAGCCATTCCTGCCCCCACTCCCCCATATTATGCTTTTGTCTTGTAGTATTTGCATAGTATTGAAATACCAGAAAATGGCATGGAGAAACAGTATAGGATGAATCGTGCCTAAACCCCCTGGTGCACCTGGCCTATATGTTGTTATTCTTTTCATGGGGTTCAAACGACTTCCCCATATGATGCTGAAGAAAGTGCTATAGATTATAATCTCTAAATCAGAAGGGGAAGGGAAAACCGATCCTACAAAAAGTAATAATGGAAATATGAATGTCTTAATCAGGTACGCTCTTTTAAGCTTAGAGATCTGTAGCTTCTGCCTTGCAAGTGCTCGTTCATTACACATAGCTAGTCTTGTGTCCCAATTAACTCTGTCTGGTTCTTTGGGTCCAAATGTTACCTCCAGAATGTTAGCCTTTGGAACAACTGTGACCTCCCCCAGTTCGGTCAGGCCAGGGATGGCTTTGTTCCCTATGGCCAATGCCCTACTTTTGCATAAATTTATTCAGGCACCAGTCACCTTGGAATATTCTGATGTGACTTCAAATGCCTTTCTGCAGTCTGCTTCAGAATCAAAAATAAGCATAAATTATCAGCATATGCCATAACTTTTTAATGTCTGTGTAGCAGGTTGTAGGCTAATGCCCTTTATTTGCCCATTTGTTAAGAGTTTCCTCACTAAAATGTCTATATTGAAGGTATACAGCAGGGGGTTCAGTGGGCACCCTTGCCGTACCCCTCTTCTAATCTTAATTTTTTGGCCTACCATCCCATTTATAAGTGGGCAGAAGTGTGCCTGTGCATATAATAACTGCAGTCAAATTATAAACTGGTCTGAAATGCTATAATGATGCAAAATTTGAAATAAGGTATCATGGGAGACTGCATCAAATTCTTTCTCCTGATCCAAGGCTAAAACAAAGCCCTGTGTTTTCCCCATATGACCTCTTGAAAAAAACTTCATGAAGACATATTAAATTATCCCTTAAATTCCAGCCAGCTATGGTACGTGACTGGTATGGTGAGATCAGTTTTTGTGCTGAATGACTCAATCTCTGACAAAGTATAGCTCAGCAGGTAGCACACTCGTCTCTGAGGCTGGGAGATCAGAGGGCTGTGAGTTCAGTTCCCACATCTGGCACTTGGATTAAATATCCCAGTACTGACACTGTAGTGCAGCATGAGAGGGGTGCTACACTTCTGAGGTGCCGTCTTTGGGATGAGACATTATACCAAGGTCCCATCTGCCTGGATGGGTGGTAGTTCAGGTGGATGTTAAAGATCCCATGGCACTTATCGAAAAGAGTAGGGGACTTTTTATTGAAAAAATACATGTTATAATGACACATACAAAGCATTTTGAGGAAATCTTAACTAACGGTCTAAGAGTCTCACAATTACATAAGTTAGAAAAACAATATCAATAAGTATAATTTTCCCTAGAAACAAATGGAATAAGAAAAAATTAACTAAAGAAAAATTATTCCAACCTCTCATTTATATTTTATAAAGATATTAAATCCTTTCCACCACCTCCGTACTTGTAATGTAGAGTGTACTGAAACATCATGTTGATATGTTTTACCCATAAATTGTTCTATCAAATTGCTAAATACATATTACGGCATCCTTTTCTGCTGGAGTACCTGTGGTAGTTGAACCCCCCCCCCCCATGTGAATAGTGCTTAGCTGAACCTGACGTTTTCTTCTTCTCTCCTACATCTATTCCAAAGACTGTTGTGCAACACTTTACTCCTTCATTTTATGTCTTCCCATCTCTTTCTATTCCCATGTAAAACAGTCAGAATATGCTGCAGTCAGACTGGCCATCTGGTGCTGTGTATTACAATTTAAACTATTTTCATCCCTTCCTATTTCTGCTCTTCTACATCATGGTCCAGTTAAATATAAGCACTTTTTTCCCTGTATTGCCCTTAAATGTGCAGAAATGGTCTAAATGAGCTGCGCAGGCTTAAAGAATGAAAGTAACTAAAGGTCTGTAAACAGACTTAGTAGGCAAAGGTTCTTTCACAATGTAAAAAGCAAGCTGGGATTGACAGTCAAATTTAAGAAATTACCAATGCTAGTTTAAATGTTGTTTTCTTTAGGATATGTACAGGTGTAGATTGGAATATCCTGTTCTTGGAAAGGATAAACAGATAGCAAATGAACTAAAATACAGGCTAATAAAGAAGAACTAAAATGTGGTCTACCTACACAACTCCCAGGAGTATCATGTCTCCAATCAGTGCTGGTGTCCTTGCAAGGTGCTGTCTCCTATAGAAAGTCAGCAGCACCTTTCTCCCTTCTTTTATATGCTGCAGCTCCTAGGTTACCTTTAGAAAAGGGGAAGAGTTGTCTATAATGCAGCCCACTCTGCAAGAAATGTGCAATAATATCTGATAGAGCATTAGGGTGTTTATGTTGATATCATAATAATGGATTATTTGTTATGCCTTTCATATATGTGTATTCTATGTAATTGATTGTACAAAGAAATAAGAAGACTTCCTAGAAATAACTTAATAATTAGGTGAGGCTTTGAGCTAAGAGGTGGAGCTCCACTCTTTAAAAGAAGCCAGCCTAAATCCTCAGGTTAGATGCTGTTAGGGAGAGTTCATGTGAGGACCTCCTGCTCTCTGTTATACTGCACAAGATTATGTTCCACTGCTAGACCCTTGGCAGGGAAGCTGTGCTGTTTTCAAGTTTTATTTTGTTTGTTTATTATCATAAGTTCACTGCTGTAAGCTGTTTTTTTTTGTATTTATTTATTTTTGTTTGTTTAATAAAAATCATACCGTTTAGGTATGTTGTACCAAATTTGTTGATTCCTGTGTGACCTGATTTGTTCAGCCCACGACAGTACCCACTGACATCTTGCTTGCCATAAGTAAAACATAAGACAACATTTAAATAAGTTCAAAATATTCATATCATAAGACCATCTTCCAGCAGGGTTATTTCCTAGTACTAAAATTCCATACGTCATTTTTGATAACCATGTCATTTTCCATTTTGTTGCCAAGAATTCCCATAATGGTTTTGTATAGGAACAGTCCAGAAAAAAATGTTGTATTGTTTCCGTCATATTGATACACTCCAAATATGGGCAATTCCTTTCTTCCAAGACTTTATGTTTAGTGCTTCCCCTAACATTAAGTCTCCCATACATAGCTAACCATATTGTTTCCCACATAAACCCTGGAAGTCTGTAATTGTTTAATTGTGAGAGTACTTTAGAGTTGTTTTCAACTGCACAATTTTTAAAACAAGGTATTTATGGATACATTAGGACCATAATTAGTTTATACAAAGTCGGTACTTTAGATTGTTGAATTTGTTGTTTTGTTATTCCCCATTTATACAATTTCTGAGCAGTGGATTTAAAAAAAATCAGGGACTGATAAATGGGAGCCCAATTTTGTTGAAACCACTCTCCAAACTCTAAAATATTTATATAATATTCGTCCCATCCATTTGCAATGTAGATTAGTACTATCTGATAACCCGCACTTGACATTTTGTATTATAAATAGGACATGTAAAAAAACTATTGGTCCAGCATCCCAATGCCTCCTTTATCCTTTAGCAAATACGTAAAATATTGTTTAATAGGATTCAATTTGTTACCCCATAATAGCATAAAACATAATCCATATAATTTTGTTTCCCATATATTTGGGGTGGAAAAATCAAAGCAATGTATTGCAATTTTGTAATAATAATTTTTTTTAGAATTTGAATTATTTTATATTTAGTCATTTTCCAATGCTTCCATCTATTAATATTTGTTTCAATCTGGGCAATACCCATCTCCCAGATTATTATTGAGATATTTTGTGACCCAAACCAAATCCCTAATATTTTGATAGGTTGAGATGAAATCTGGTAACTCAGTACTAGCTCCAACATAGAGACCCTTACTCTTTATTTTATTCAGTTTCGCATTAGAAATTATAGAAAAAGTCTCCATGATTCTAAAAAAAATTAGGTAAATCCCCTGGATCCTGAAAGAATAAGCAGATATCATCTGCATATGCTTGTATTGTAAGGCATTCCTCTGCTTCTATCCATTTCAAACCTTCCTATACATCTGACTGGGTTAGTAGTCTCAATAAAGGGTCTAATGAATATAAATATAGTAAGGGGCTCAAAGGCCGGCCTTGACATACTCCTGTGGAAATATGAAACCTTGTCATGACCTGTTTATGTATGATTGGAGATACCAATGCCTGTTTATACATTAATTCGATGTATTGTCTAATGGTACTTGGAATCCCATAATGCTGCAAAGTAGCAAAGAGATACCTGTGAGATACTCTATCAAAAGCCTTGGACTGATCCAACAAAATGATGGTACCTGCCAGACCATTTAATGATAGATATTCAATTAAATCCCTAATTATCATTAAAGCATGTTGTATTCTTCTTCCCTTAATAACACAATATTGGTGGGGAGACAGGATAAAATTAGAATACTCTTTAATCATGTTATTGATTATGCTAGCTAAAATTTTTTAGTCCATATTTAATAACTAATAGGTCTCCAATTTGTAATGTTAGCTTTATCCCCTGATTTAAATAAAAAAAAAAAAACTATAATACCTTCTGAAAAGGATAGTCTGATATTACCAGAGGTTAAACAGTATCTGAATACATGTGTGAGGTTATCTGTTAAATCATCAGAAAAAATTTTATAGAAGTCACTGGGTAATCCATCTGACCCAGGTGATGTGCCAGATTTCAAGGATTTGATGACTAGCGATACCTCAGTTCTAGAAATTATGGTATCAATAATAGAATTCTTTTTAGGAATTGAAGGGATCTTTATTGACTGTAAAAACATCTGAACAGCTTCTGGTGTTGGGGTCTTCTCAGGTTTAAGTGATTCCATATGATTTTTAATAACTTTTATACATTTTCTCTGGTGTATCAGCTAGAGAGCCCATACAGTCAACTAATAGTTTGATGGACGTTGAATTTTTTTATTCTTTGCATGCTAAGTAGAGGTCTCCAACTGTTTTTTTTTGTACCAGATTGTAACATAACGTTAATAGTTAATTATCATATTGATAATTTAGCATGTCATTTTTCAGTATCTTTATTTGAGATGAGTAATCTATCCTAGAGGTAGTAGCTATAGAATAAAGCCTCTGTAATTGAGAACAAAGTGTTAAATATTTTAAAAAAGTATCATTCCCTATCTGTTTCCCTAATTTAATGAACCATGTTTTGAAATCAAGTTTTGAGTCTTCCAACCAGTCCCCCTTATCATATAAACACATAATCAAGTCACAAGCTTTCATCAGGGATTTAACTCCCAACTGTACACTGGGGAGTTGTACAGTAAAGATATTTAGTCTCCACCTATCCCTTTGTTTTTGACTATGTTGTATCTCACAAAGTCTTAATATCAGGAGTGAATGATCAGAAAATTCAACTGGTTCTATAAAAAATTGAAATTTAGAAATATTTTGTGAAATAAAAAAATATCAATGGTAGTTGTATATTTACCTCTCTTATAAGTAGTTTAAGTAGTTTTAGAGTCATTAGACAGACAAGTCCCACAGTTTATAAGGTCTGCAGTATCCACCATGTTTGTTAACATGATTGAGTCACAATATATATTTTTTTATGATACTGAAGTGTTGCTTCTTTTCTTTATATCACAATTAAAATCTCCACCCAAAATTATTTTATGTGAAGATACCAAATGTGGTTGTATAAGTGTAAATGTTTTGACTCTTTCTGCCTTAGTTTGTGGACTGTACACATTAATAAATCTATATGTAGCATTACCCCACTTGCCATCAATAATTAGAACCCTGCCAGGTACTAAATCTATCAATTTTATCAATGAAAACTGATAAGCTGAAAATACTTTCCCTACACCATCAGCACAATCCATCCCAAATGACCAATAAGAAGGCCCCCACCACCAATCTGATTTAAAGGAGCGAAGCTGTTCACATGTATGCATCGAAGATTCTTGAACAAAATATATATCAAAACCTTTAGAATGTAAGTAACTAAAGACCATCTGACGTCTCATTGCACTCAATATGCTGTGAACATTTAATGAACATGTTGTCAGGGAAGACAGCATACCCAGGAATTACTCATGAGGTTTTTCCTCTTTTTTTTTTTCTTCTTCCCTTTATAACCCACCATCTCCTGATCAGGTATAACATGATCTGAAATAGTGGATTGAGAGGTTAGTTCTTCTTGTTCCATGTCAGATTCATTTTATGATGTAAAAAGGGCCGCATATGAATTTTCACATTTGACCTCAATAATCGAGGGAGTGGGGTTTAAATTCCTCATAGATCTGTGTACCGTGGGGGGGGGGGGTCAATTTGTTTACTGTCAAGGTCAATATAACAGACTGGTCTCATGAGTACTGACACAACATCAGACTCTTTCCCTTTAGTGATAGAAGTATGTCTTATGGCCATAATCCCTTGTTTTTCAGACAGTAGTTCATCATCCAACACTATGATTGGGTCAGAACCAGAAGTAGGGTGAGCAGGGTTAGGCTTGGGCATGTCTGTAGGTATGTGTTGGTCAGGTATCTGTGGTTCAGATAGATGTGGTTCAGGTATGTGAGGTTCAGTAACCTGATCTTGAGCATGTTGAATGAGTAACTCAGGGCTACTAGAGGTGACTTTGTTTTTTTGCAGCCCAAGAACATTCTGAAAAAACATGGCCATACTCATCACAAAGGTCACATCTTGTGTGATTTGCACACTGTAGTGTGATGTGTCCAATTTCCCCGCAGTTATCACAGCATGGTTTATCGCATGTGCTAGAGAGATGGGTTCGATTTCCACAGCGGTAGCAAGCTGTAGGCTGCCCTGAATAGAAGTACATCCCTCTATCTCTACCCAGCATAAAGGAATTAGGTATGTAACAAATGCCAGCATAATTTTGTTTGTTTAACTTTGTATTTCCACACTCCAGTCCAGAACATTTCAGAATCCAGAACAGCTTTGGGGTCAGTAAGTATATCACATTTCTGAGACAGCCAGTACGTTACATCATCCACATGGGCCCCTTCATTCTGAAACATTACAGTGACATGTTTGATTAGGGGTTTCATGAGTGGAATTACTAAAAAGGGAGTCCATGTGGGTGAAAACTTCACTTGGCTGTATCTTTCCCAGAATAAGTCTAAAGCATAAGAAGATCTAAAGCTCACATCATAGTTATCTTCCCCGAGATATTAATAAAGGCATACACCTCTCTGGGGGAACATTTTAAAGACTCTTTTAGCAAATGTTTCCCTACAAATAGTCGATCCGGTCTCTCCTCCAAACCTCCCTTATACCGAATTTGGACTGCGTTCTGTCATGGGGCTGCCTCTTTTCTGTGTTTAGTAAAAAGTTCATATAGCAAAGGTTTGGGTTTGGGAGCAGTATCCTCATCTTTAGAAAGAGCAGTATCAATGTATTTTACTGTTGTGCATTCATTCTCAGTTAAGATTGATTCTTTGTCCTGTGCAGCATCTGATTGTGTTACAGGGAGACTAGGCTTTATATGGGTATCTGTTTTAAATACTATATCTGCTTTCCTTGGAACATCGTGGGATGGAGTCACATGGTAATCTATGTCCAGTGCCGCTGGCTTCCATTCAGGTTTGGAATGCGAGAAATTTAAGGTTGGATTCCAAGCAGGATCTGGTAGCCACTGTCTGGTAGGGGTTTGTTTCCAACCTACTTCTTGCAAAGCAGTTTGCGGTTTCCAGGTGTCATCAAACAGGACATTTTGCACCGCAGGTATTGAAGTAGTAGGAACATTATGAATGCTAAAAGCTCCCCCTTGTGGATTAGTTGTAGAACTGTCTTGCATTTTGCGGTTTGCAAAAGTCCAGGCTGACCGTTTTTCCTTCCCGTCTCCTTTAGTGCATACACTCGTCTGTTGTCTCTTAGCAAATGTAAAAACAGAAACATTCTCCTGTCCACCATCACTTTTTTGAAATTGTACCTTTGGCTCAGTTCTTTGCACAGCCTCATCTTGCCCTGGTTTACACTCTGCTTGAAAAACGAAACCGGAGTGTTTAGACATGGTTTGAAACTGATTAGCTCATAAGGGCTGAACATTCGGGCTGCAGCACTTTGCATCTGTGCAGGTAGTAACCTCTGTTTCCAAGCATATATTCCTGTCTTACATGTTAACTGTCTCCGCCTGTAATGGAGTTTGCTTAATATCAGCATAAGCATTTGTTGGGATTTCTAAGTTAGGTTTCTCAGTAGACACAGTGTCATTACTATCGGAATTCACTGTAACAGTATTAGAGTTTGAAATCAACTCACCCAGCTGAGCTCAGCTCTTTGATGCTTCCACATCAGCAGAAATTTTGACAGACCGTTCTGTTTGAGGGATAGTCGTAGAAACGACATGCAGTTTGGCAGTTTCGTCCCGAATCCTTTGTTGTACCTCATAATGGTGCTTTTCTTCTTCCATTAGTTTCTCCTGTAAAACTTGCTCTTGTTGCAATATTGCTTTCTCAGGTTGAACCGATGGAAAATCATTAAGAACTTCACCTTGGCTTAGGTTCTCAGTTGATACTAAAATCTCCTGTAGATCAGGATCCATATCCCGAACCCAAAACATCAGTGTTACCATCTGCTGTGGCCTCTAGCTTGTTCAAGGCAGGAGAGAAGGCCTTCTCTCCTACCTCTACCTCCATCCACATCGAAGGACACTCTGAACTGGCCATGTTCACAGCCAGAAGGGTCCCCTACTGCAGAGTAGGGGAATTTCCCCGGTGTCCTGGTCAAATTTCCCTCATGCACGAAAAATACCACCAACAGCTTAATCTGGTTCAAGGTCAGTTGGCATTCATCTGTATCCCCTCCCCCGGGTCATGCCTGAAAATAGGCAGGATTTGTCTAGTGCACTTACCCGGTCAACAAAAACTAAATAAAAAATAAAGTAAATAAAATAAATAAATAAAAGTATATTGGAAAGGATTTTAAAGTCCAGATTCAATAATGAAATAGATCTCCAGTTGGTTAATTCTGATCTATCACCTTTTTTGTGAAGAAATATGTTCATAGGTTAGGTTCAAGCTCAGAGGACAATCGTCCATAGAGGAACTTGCCACCATGTCAAATTGGCATGGTGGAATTGACAAATCTTCTATCCCCCATGAAAGAATCAAGTCTCCTCTTAAAACTATATTCTCACTTTCAACCACATTACTGGGTAGTGTATTCCATATACCAGTGATTCTCTGGGTATACCATTGACTTCGTTTTACAGTTTTAAACATATCCCCTATTAATTTTATGTTATGTGATCTAGTTACGTTATATGTTACTGTTTTTTTATTAACCCAATTAGTTCTAGAAAGGCATCATCTTTAATAGCTCTAAAAGCTTAACACAAATCACCTTTTTAGTATTAAAAATGCCTGGGCCATTTGTTCTTTCATGTCTAAATTACATACTATATCATTAAATACTTCCATCAAGATGGGTCCTAGTATATCATGAAATGCCTTATAAAAATTAGAACTAAGACCATCTGGGCCCGGGGCGGTATTGAGTCTAAGTTTAGAGATGGCCATTTTTACTTCTGTCAGATGTATGTTTACAGTCATAGCTATAACGTCATCCATCAGTAAAGGTTCTATGTTTACATTAGATAAGAAGTTTGGCACTGTAGTAACTGTATGTACAGGGGTGCCAAAGGAAGAAGTCAAGTGCTCTGTAATAATCTCCAAAATTTGCCAAAGTCTGTATGCACTTCACCTGTACAATCCCTGATGGCCTCCCATTCCTTATTTTGTACCCTATACTGACAGTCTTTAAATATATCAAGTGAACCTTTTGTCCCTTGCGTTCCTGCTAATTGTTCCATTCTAAAAGATCTGGCTCTATCATAGAGGAACCCTCTCATCTCTTGTTATATTTGCTGTATTTTTGTTGTATAATCCATATTATCTGTATTCTGTATTGATATTAATCTAAACAATTGTTTTATTTTTTTTTAGGAACTGAAAATATGCTGTTTTTCCTTTCTGTATGCCCCATTTTTATGTTGACTCACGCTTGTGCATCAGCCAACATACTGCAGTAGTTGCAGATTTGGAGGTGCGGTCACTGTAGGCAAATACAGAGCACGCATCAGTAGGTGTGTCCCTCATTCCCCAATAAGTAAGCATGCAGGCACTGACACCAGCAATACGTAAAGTGGTCACCACATCTAACAAAAGTGCTGCTGCAATGTGAGCCAAGCTCATCATGCAGCGGCTCAATAACTCACCTCCTGACGTGCCTTTACTGGTGCAGTTATCCAATAAACATGGTGGCACTGACTGCCACCATGCACACTGTCAACTTCAGGGGTGCCCAATCCCCCTGTCGGCATGCCCTGACCCACTTCATTTGCTGATGGGGGAGCCCACTCCCCATCGGCATAATGCCCCCCTCCCAATTCCAGTTGTGTGTCAAGGGGGTGCCCAACCCCCCTCAGCATCATGTGCCCCCCAACAGTCTTTCTTTGTTGACAGGGGGCTCAATCCCCATTAGCTTTAGTCCCCCCTGCCCAGTTCAATTTGCTGACATGGGAGCCCACTCCCCATTGGCATAATGTCCCCAACCCCCAATTTGTGCTGTGTGTCAAGGGGGGGCACAATCCCCCTCGGCATCATGCACACCCCCCACCCATTTCTGTGCCAAAGGGTGGGTCTGATTCCCATGGGCTGTGGTCCCCCTCCCTGTAATGCAGGTGGCACACTGGGAGCCCACCCCAGTGTACCAAACAACACCTGCATAAAAAGAAAACCGACCCTCATTGTCTTTTTAATTTTTTTCCTGTAAAAGAAGAAAACAGTCCCTCATGGTCTCTCCTACCCCCTCCTCCAACCCGCGCCCACCCTCTGCGTACCCTGCCTCCTCACACACACCCCTTACCCCATACTTCCCTCTGGAGCCTGGCACGATGATCTTCAGTGGACCGGGAACACGTCTGCACTCTTCAAAGCCGACTGCAAACTGAAGAAATGCCGGTAAGCTGTATAAATAGGGTTTTTTCCACTTTGATGCATATCTCAGGCATTTTTGGGAATTTTGGCACCACATTTTCAACATGGGGTTATTGGGACCCCTCCTCATGAATTCAGTCACTGTCATGGCATTATCAGTCCCAAAAGGTGATTTCCTGGTCATTGCATGCAATCACCTTTTGGGACTGATTAACAAAATGACAGCGCCACTGTTCATGAGGTGGGCTCTCAAAAAGCCTATGTTGCAAATCTGGTGAAAAAAATCCAAAAAATGACAGTTTTACAAGCGTGCCTTGTGCAGTTTCCAAGCACTCTCGTAACCTCGTGAATTTGTAATATTTTCATGCCAGATTTTCAACACTGGTATTTTTCCACACCTCCTTATGAACAGTACAGCTGTCATTTTACATATCCTGGCCGAAATGTGTTTTCACTCTTCCGGCGCAGAATAGCATGGTCACTGTGGGAAATCAGTTTTAGGGCCAGATTAAGAAAATGACAGTGATACTGTTCAGGTGCATAGGTCCTAAAATGCCTATGTTGAAAATTTGGTGATGAAAGACCATAAAATGACTGTGTTACAAGCATACGTTGTGCAGCTTTCACGCACCCTTGTAACTTCGCAAATTTGCAATATTTTCAGGCCAGATTTTCAACACTGGCATTTTTTCACACCTCCTTATGAACAGTACAGCTGCCATTTTTCACATCCTGCCCAAAATGTGTTTCTCACCTGTAGTGCACAATTTCGTGGTCACTGTGGGAAATCAATTTTTGGGACAGATTAACAAAATCACAGTGCCACTGTTCATGAGGGGAGGTCCCAAAACGCCTATGTTGAAAATGTGTTTAAAAAATAATCCCAAAAATAATTGGGTTATGGACATGTGTTGTGCAGTTTCTATGCATGCTCACGACTTCACCAGTTTTTCATATTTTCACTCCAGAATTTCAACTTTGCCATTTTTTACACCTCCTCATGAACAATACAGTTGTCATTTTTCACATCCTGCCCAAAATGTGTTTTCGTGCCTGTGGCACCAAATGGCATAGTCACTGCGCAAAACCACCTTTCAGCTAACAAACTGATAGTGCCACTCTTCATGAGGTGGGGTCACAAAAAGCCTAAGTTGAACATTTGGAGTGAAAATACCAACAAACGCCTACAGTGTTAGGGTTTCCAACTGTAACACCCCACCCTGTAGAGACTGACAGGTGTCGGGGTGTGACTTGGGATCATTGGCTGTAATGCTCATGCCATTCCACCCCCACTCCCACCCTTCAGCCAGTGACAGGCATTGAGGTGTGCCTTGGAGTGATCAGCCCTAAAGTTCACCTCATTCTCCTATACTGCACTCATCTCAGCGTATTTCTTTATGGAATGGGGTAAGTATAACGCCCAAAGACCCCAAAGCACACCTCGACACTCGCCAGTGTCTACAGGGTAGGGTGAGGTAAAATGGCATGAACGTTATAGCTGATGACCCAAAAGCACATCCCAACACCTGTCAGTCTCTGCAGGGTGGGGGTGGGGTTGGTGTCAGTTCAATACTTCACTGCCATTCCTATTATGCATCTCTAACTCCTGCATTACCAATGCCAATGCCAGCGAGACAACGTTCAGCATTGACAAATGCTTGTTTGTATAATTTCTTTAGCATTAATTTTGCATCTAGCCACCAATCTCCAATGACTCATACCAGGCTGTCAATGTGGCTCTGGCTTTTAGATGCTCATTTGTCTGGGCAATTATTTTTTCATCTGTCAGCATGTCATTATTGATCCTCCAGTACCCTGCTCCAATATTGTTTTTTTGTAGCTGGCCTAAAGTGACATGCAATTCCAAATGGTCTGAAGTTGTTGTGGGAACTATTTCTGCTTTATAGACCTTCCAATGTTTTGAGAGGAATTTGTAATCAATTCTCGAAAAGAGAGTACCTCTGTGATAGGTATGTCCCCCTTTTTGGTGTAGCTGCCTATATGCATCTTTAAGCACAGCAGTATACAATATTTGTTTAAGGGCACTAGTGTCACAAAACAGCTTGGAAGTTACCCCTGTTTTGTCCTGTAAATCCAAGGGGCAGTTAAAATCACCACCAATAATAAGTTTACGATTTGTGTGTAAATATGGACATAACAGATTAAATAACTCAATCCTGAGCTATTTTGTCTGTGGCACATATATTACCCCAATCCTAATATCTTGATTCAGAATCTGCACATCCAGCAAAAGTGTCCTGCCTGGTCCTAAATCTATAATTTTCTGAACAGCCACTTCCCCATTAAATAGGACCCCCACCTCTGAGCATAACTCATCCCCCAGGGACCACACTGTGGGGCCTCATGGCCAAGATTTCTGCACTTGATGGATGTCTGCCTCTGATCATAATCCAGTGTCCTGTAACATGCAGATCTGTGCCTGGAAGCCATGTAAGGCTTGGAATGTAATGCACCTCCTTTTGTAGTTTTTAATGCTTTTCACATTTAGTGATATAACATTTAAAGTGTCTCCCACCATCTTGGACACAAGAAAAGGGATTCCAGCTTATGTAAGCCTCCTCATGGTTTCTTTCTGGTTTTCTTTCTTACTTTCATTTTTTCCAATAGATTCCCTTCCACTTCTGATGTTTCTTTTTGGGATGATGCAATTGATGATTCCGAGTCTCCCTCATCATCAGCTGAGGGATCATTTAAGGCAGCTGAGTATTGATCAGAAGTGGATACCATGTCCATTTTTGGCAGTTTGGGTTTGGGAATATTTCTGGATGACCGGTGCTTACCTCGCACCATTAGAAACTCATCAGTAGGTGGGGGTGGGGGTGGCATGTCAGAGTTTTGCAGTTTCTCTGGTGCTGTTACTCCTCTGTCCAGTTTTTCCAAACAGGTTTCCTCTTGGTTTTCCACTCTCTGGACTGGTTCCAGTGTGCTGGTAGAGTGATCTGTCACGGTGTCCTCTGTGGCTTCCTGAGGTGCCATTGGTGGAGCTGGCAATACTTCACTTAACATTGGAGGTTGTTCTGTAGGGGTGTGTGTTTGCTTCTCCTGGGCTGCATGCACAATATCATCTTGATTCCAAAAGGTCCCCTTGTTATTGACTGTCCAGGGGCACTGAAGGAAAAGGTGACCCAGTTCATCACATTGATTGCGCTTCGGAGGGTTGCAACAACGAGTGCTTGCATGACCAGTTTGTAGGAAAATATTACATACTTGTACCTCACAGGCATTGCTGAGATGGGAGAAGGAACACACTGGTGACAGGTCTTAGGCTGACCTGTGTAAAAGCATAAACCCCTTTCCAGTCCTAAATAAAAACATCATTAGTCATGCAAAGTTTTTTCTTTATTTTCCATCCACCCATCCAGATATGTTCACTGTCCAAAATAGGTACTGGCCAGTCCAGGACGTCAGCTCTTTGTTTGACCCAGTATAAAATGTCAGGTATGTGAACATTTTCATTCCTGAATAAGATTGTAATAACTTTAACAGAAGGTCTTGTTAAGGGGATGGCTAAGAATGAAGCCCATAATGAGGACTGCTTGATAGATGCATATTTTGTCCAAAATATTTCCAGTTCCATGGGTGTATTGAAACTAACATCAACTATTGTATAACCAAGAGAAATGTGAATTAGTGCAAAGATGTCTGAAGCCAAAAATTGCATGGACTCCTTTAATAGTTTTCTTGCCACATACACCCTAACAGGTTGTACATCCAGTCCACCTTTATATTTTTATCGCACAGCATTTCTTCGTGTCCTGGGTTTGCCCAGGTTAGCAAATAAATCAGCCATTCTAAACCTTGGGTTCTGAGGCTTTGATGTGTTTGACCTGGGGGGTCTGCAGTGTGTTGCTGCCCTGAACCTGCTGAAGCACTGGGTTCCCCCTGCTTTCCACTGTCAGCCTCCATGGCTTCTGCCCAGGTTTTCCGGGGTACCAACTGACAATCACTGATATTGTTAGTTCTTGTGCCTTCCCCTGGGTTATCTTGCATTGTATCTGTAACCTCTACCTGCTGCTGCCCCCACAGTCACTATTTTTATCATTCATAACATTGCTGTGTGGCAAATTAACAGTATTTTGTTCATGTGTCACAGTACCTGGTGTAGTGGATTTCTGCTCCGGGATTTGCATTGAGCCCATGTTATATTTCTTATCTGCAGCTGAACTATGCTGCTGTTCTGAAGGCGCCATACCTTGTTTACTTCCAGTTTGTGGCCTGTATGTTTACATCGAACTTTCTGGCCATGTCTTTGCCTGTTAGCTGTTTAATTTCCTTTGCAGTAGGGGGAACCCCAGGCAACCAGTGTTTTCCTTCTTGTGCTAAAATCCATCCTGCTGCCCTCAGGGCTCTCTCTGGTGACCGGGATACATCTGCTCCTGGCAGTCATTCCAAAACCTCTTGTTCCATTTGTTGCACAGTTTCCTCACTGCTTTCCATGTCAGCCGACATCTGTGATACATTTTCTGAGGCCCTTTGTAATTTCTGCAGCAACAATAGCCGTCTAGCCTCCCAGTCTACAGCAGGTAATTCTTCAGCTGATTCCACAGCAGCTGGAACTGTTGCAAACACTACAGGTACTGATTTTTCTTGCCCACTGGGCTCCATAACATCATCCATCACAATATCCTTTGGAATATGCACCTCCTTCTCCACTTCAGGATTTCCATTGGACTGCTGAATAAAACTTGCTCAGACTTGGATACCAGAGCTCCCACACCTCCTTCCTCCTCTATCTCCTCACAATTATCAGCCGTCTTGCTGCTGACTGGACACAGCGCCCCCTACCGCAAGAGTAGGGGAGTTTCCCCGGTGTCCTGGCCAAATTTCCTCCATTCACTAAAAATGCCACCAACTGCTTAATCTGGTTCAATTTCAGTTGCTTACCATCTGTATCCCCGATCGCCCCTGAAAAGGGACTTCTAGGCCCAGTGGGCTTACTGGGTCAACAAAATTCAATAAATAAAATAAATAAATAAAGGTTTGTGGTTCAGACAGATTCTATGGACTTCTGGGTCTGGAGCATGCAGCTAAACTGGATACCTGTTTATCGCTTTATTACACTCTGTCGATTTTGACTAATGGAAAGTTGTAAGGATATACACAAGTGCGTATTTTTTGGATATTGTCACCAAAAAGACTCCTAGACATGGAGCTGACTGTTATAATTTCTAACCTCTGCGAAGTCAAGATATTTGCTTAACTGAGTGATATATCTGAATGCACTTTCCATTGATATATATTTATCTCGGGCACTAGTTAAATTGCTCATATTTCTGGTGTGCAAGGCAAAAACATTTATTTGAATGGAACATAAACACACTCAACGCTCTTGATCAGCTGAAAGTTTCTCCCATACATGTTTGGTGAGATATTAGCTCTGGCGTTATAGCTACTGTAGGAGCTTATGGTGACCATGGCAGGATGCGCCTTGGAATTTATTGTACTTTAACATACAACTCTTTTAGTTTGCTTTTTTTAAATTGTATAGAAATATTCCTGTGTATGTGCGGCCACATATTTAAAATTTCAACAGGAGTATTATAAGAATTATTTTCCAGTCTAACAGTTAGACTCCTTTTTAAGAACAAAATTGTCTAAGTATCCTTCTACAAAGGTTAAAGCTGAATTTGCTATTTTTGCTTTGTTATTATGTTATTAATGTGTCTTCTTGTTTAAGTCCTAATACTTATTTTTGTCATTATTAATTGTTAAAGCCATTGGGGTTAATTAGATTATTGGCTCTACTCCAAACACAAAGGCCAGCTGATATACCTTGACTTCAAAATTGACCTTCGTTTAAAGGCTGCTTGAAATGCAGCTAATTTTTAAATGTGCTTTAATTATGATCTTAGATTTATGTTTCCTTTCCTGTAGGCACTAAATATACTATCCCTGGAATGTTGGAGAGTAGAGAGAACAGGGTACGGTAAAATGGGATATCTGCCATATAGCTTGGGAGCTTACCCTTGGATGAGATATATGTTTGACCAAATGATGTTACTAATTAGTATGCTATCCTTGATTGGACACAGGCTCATTAGGTTGCAAAATATGTGGTAGGACAAATTAGGAGTGGCACTGCATTTTGTTGGCAAACTAACTACTTGGCTGGCTCTGTTCCCCGATGTCTGTCAACCATAGGCTGAAATGGCCTTTGAAAGGCCTCCCAGGTTTTATTTATTTATTTATTTATTAGAATCTAGGATTACAGTTAGCTTTGAGCCAAGGCTCTTTTACACAAAGGTTCCACGTCAGGATGAAAACAAACAAACAGGTCATTAATTATTACAGGATAACAGGTTGCAGTTGTTTATCATCACATGAGTACATACAGATTAGGCGGTACTAGGGGCATGCACAGGACAGGGTTAACATTGATAATGAGAACTTGGTGAGGCACGAGAAGAAGATGCTGCCAGAAGCAATTGTCAAAACACACAGGAAGTGCAAGTGGAAAGTGCAAATAAGAGGAGGAGGAGGGGGGAAGGTAGAGGGGGAAAGTAGGGGGGTGGATGAGAAGGGACAACTGCCAAAAAGGGAACAGCAGGTTAGAGAAGACAGTTGCATGTGCTAGAGGCAGAGAGGAATAGGCGGAGGTTAGATTTGAACAGGCCTAGCTTAGGTAGGGAGGAGATGTCCTGGTTAGACCATTTAGCCTGCTGGGAGCTCTGTAGGCAAAGGATCTTTGTCCCTGTGAGGTCCGGCAACCAGGGTAGCTAGTTTACTGGTCTAGAACAGTTCTATACTGCTGGGATGGGGTGGAGGTGTAGCATAAGGTGGTCTTAACCAACATATAGTGGTGCTAGTCACCTGATAAGAGTCTTGGCCAATTATGCATCAATATGGTCAGTGTAGCTCAGAGCACGCAGAAAGAGTAATTCTGTTGGTAACAGGCAAAATGCAATCTAAGGATTTCCCTCCTATATGCTGTGGCACTCCTTACTTACTATGTTGTCCTGTGTACTACTCTGCATCTGTAAATGGATATAGCAAGAGTGCCTTGAGAGGTAAAGTTAGAACACCTCTAAAAGTAAGAAATTATATTGAGGAGCCATTTAATTATTGATTTATGGATTGGCGATAATATGTACTGCACTGTGTGTGGGGGTGGATTATTGGAGTCCACATTTTAATGTATTTAAAATTTTATGTGAGTATAGGAAATGGATCCATTCATATTTTACATTTACTATGAAGAAATTCTAAACGTCAAACCGATTGATGTGACTTGTATATTCTAATCAGATTTGTATTGGATTGTTGTATGTTTGTGTGTTTTGTAAAGGCTTTCTGATTATCAAATAATCCCTTTTGACTTTGTCTGCACCCTCTGTGTGAAATAATGGGCTCAGCTGAACTACATGATCTCTAGTTCTGCTTGTGCTTAGCAGCTCAAACATCTGTCTACACCACACACTATCCATCCCCCATAGTATTAGGAACACTGAGATCATGTCTTCTCTTGGCTACATTTTTTATTTTATTTCAGTCTTTGTTAACCAGATAAGCTCACTAAACCAAAGGCCTATTTTCAGAAGCAACTTGTACAGAAATACAATACAACATGAAACAGATATAATACATTTTTAAAATACAAACAACAAAGCAATTACATATGCAATTTGAATGTGGCCATGCTCTCCTCATACTGTAGGTCTTGCCGTCTAGGTGGCTATCAGCTTGAAAGAAATACAAAATTACACATTACCCCAGTAATGAAAAGCATCATGGGATGTGTGTGCAAATCACCATGAAAGAATTTAGACTGGGTCTGCTTCAAGCAGGAGGGTATGGTAAGTAGCTTGGTGGCCCTGTACCTGACCCTGTCAACATAGGCGGCAGAGACAGGGGGCCATGGGGTTCAGGTGACCCCTCGCTTTTGTTTGTAACTGACAGGTCAGACAATGCATTTTGACCCCTCACATTTCAGTCAGTTTATTGGGATTAAAATGAGACTGGTGGTATTTCTCCAATGACAGCAGAGAGGTTGCTTTTAAACCTTTTAGTGCTCAACATACATTGAAAATCCAGGCAACCAAAATTACACTTTTTCATAAAACGCTATTGGAATATTTTGTGTCACTGTTGCATGAGTTGCACCGTACAGTTATTTTTGGTTTCCTTTCTCCTCTCAAACCTCTTCAAAAGCTACAATTCCTGACCCTGTTCTCGTCTGATTATCCTGAATAACCCATGCATTTCTGTTAATCAGTCATGGATTATTCATTGAGATGCCTTGATTATTCAGATTTATAAAAAGCTACGTAGGTTGACTAACATATATTCTATATTCTAGAAGGCAATTGTTTTCCCTGCAACCTGGGCTAAGATGTTCTATGCAGTTCTGACCCCCCACACACACTTTTTTGTTGCACTCCTCCTCCACTACCTGTCAGTCTCCTCACTGTCCATCATCACACAGCTGAAATGTGAACAGGGGAGTGCATCTCTCAGTTTCTAGGATGCCAGGAAGTTTCTCCCAAAATGAAAATATTTGCATCTCACAGCAGCTGACACTAGCAGCCAGCAGCAATACAGTGTGTCATGCCATGGCATACGATAGAACAGAACTGCACAGGCTGGCTGGATGGCTCATCAGCTATGCCACATTTTTGACAGGTGTGACTTCATCTCATGCAGATAAATTTGGAAATAACAGGTACAGCTCAAAGGAGACAGCTGTCATGATTCTGACATTTGTGGATCTGCTCTATGATTTTAATTTGAAGCTGCCGTAAACTTCATTAACTAAACTGTGGGGGTGATTTCTTTTTTTAATACAAAAAAAATGTTTTATTAATTTTTTGTTTTTAAGTTTCATATTCTCTCAGCTAACATGATCTTGAATGCCCAAGCAGTTTTAAATGTCTGAGTCATCTTGGCATGTCATGGCAGCATGAGGCAGGGAGAGGTACTGACTCAGTGCACAAAGTTTAAAAATACTAATACTGTAGTGATCTAGTCTTCCCTTTTCTATATGTAGCTGAAACACTGTGTAAAGATGATGAGCTGTTCCTGTTTTAAACCCTGGCACAGACCATAATCACAATATAGCAGAATAAATTTGGATTGTTATTCAGTGCCTTGAATGCACATTTTATCAGGAGTAGAGATTGGTGAAGTGGTCAAAATTCACTTCATGAATTAATTTTCATAGTTAGCAAAATTCATGAAGCACATCCACCACACTACTGCACTGGTGCCACAATACTGCATTGCCACCACACTACTGTGCTGGTGCCACACTACTGTGCTAGAATCACACTACTGCACTGCTGCCACACTGCCACACTACTGCAGTGGTCCCACACTACTATGCTGCCACCAACCTACTGTACTCTCACCATACTACTGTGCTGGTGTCATACTACTGTGCTGGTGCCAGACTACTACAGTGCCAGCACACTAATGCACTGGTGCCACACTACTGCACTGCCACCACACTACTGTGCTGGTGCCACGCTACTGTGCTATCACCACACTACTGCACTGGTTCCACACTACTTTGTGGGTGCCACACTACTGTGCCAGTGCCACACTGCTGTGCTGCCACCATCCTACTGTAATCTCACTGTACTACAGTGCTGGTGCCATACTGCTGTGCTGGTGCCAGACTACTGCACGACCACCACACTACTGCACTGCCAGCACACTAACACAGAGATTGGATCCCCTTTTCAATTCCTTCTGCCACTTCACCGTTGACTCTCCAGCATGTACTCACCACTTGTGATCTATACCACTCTCTGTCCTTCCCCTCATTCACAAATCGGTGCCTCTCCCACTGCACCAAACTTGTCTCTAAATACTGGCTTGGATCACTGCCTTCTTATCTATCCTCCTCCCTCTCTACCCCCCCACTCACTCCTTAAGGTCTTCAGATTCTAGGACCTTCGCTGTCCCTCACTGCTCCATGCTGATTGGCCAGTTGGCCATGAATCACTGCTTTCCTAAGCTCTGGAATGCTCTCCCTCCACAACTCCAGCACTATTCATCCCTTCACTCACTCTCCAATGCACTTCAAAACTTCCTCTCCTTTAACTGCACCTGCAGCCTGCAATCCTAATACTGCACACACCTCTCTTTGGCCCCCCTCGCTGCCCTGGACTGCCTAACTACTACTACTGATACAGCACTTATGTTTGCACATTATGTGCATATTACAGTCCTCTCTCTATGTGCTTTTGGAGTAGTCACTGTACTGTACTATTACTACAATCGTACTGTCTATTAGTTTGTAAAATTGTATTATTCCTTACTGTGATGTGAAATTGTTTTTCTTGTATTTCTGCTTGCAATTATCCCTGTACCCTCCTCCCCCAGATTGCACTGAGAGATGAGCAAGTTGTTGTTCAGTGTGCCTTCCTGGTAAAACATTTCAATAAATAAATAAAAATAAAAAAATAATGCACTGGTACCATACTACTGCATTGCCACCACACTACTGCCTGGCCACCACATTACTGCACTGGTACCACACTAATGCACTGCCGCTTCACTACTGCATTGCTACCACACTTCTGCACTGCCACCAGACTACTGTGTTGCTACCACTCTATTGTGCTGGTGCCACACTACTATGCTGGTGCCACACTACTACATTGCCACCATACTACTGCACTGCCACCACTTTACTGGGCTGCCACCACACTACTGCACTGCCACCAGACTACTGTGTTGCTACCACACTACTGTGCTGCCACCTCACTACTGTGCTGGTGCCACACTACTGTGCTGCCACCACACTACTGTTCTGTCATCACACTACTTCACTGGTGCCACACTACTGCACTGCTGACACACTACTGCACTGCCACCACACTACTGCACTATTATCATATTCCTGCATTGGTGCCACACTACTGTGCTGCTGCCACACTACTGCACTGGTGCCACACTACTGTGCTGCCATCATACACTTTGATTATTCATTTAGTTGGGGCAGGATTGAGGGATCCTGGCTGGGAGTTTGTGGCTTTGTGTTTCTAATTGGCTGTGTCTGGACCATGGTGAGTGGCATGAGAAGCCACTGCCAAAGGACTCCATGGCTGATTGTTTTGGACACAGCCTGTGGTGTAGTCCATCCTCCCACCCACAACCCCTCCACCCCAGGGCTGCCTACCTCATATATAGGTGGGTCCCTCACCCTTGCTACAGTCCTGCACTACAGGAAGTAGCAAAGAAAAGCATAACAAAACAAAAATAGAAAAGGAAAACAAACATTTGGGAGATTACAAATAGCTATCTTAAGCAGGCAGTTGAGGAGGGAAACAGACATGATGGGAGTGGTGCAGTGCAGTACAGTGGTTGTGGAGCAGCTGTCTTCAGGGAGACATTCTGGACGCTGCGATGCTGCCCTATCTGCAGATACCTCTCTGGGCTGAGGGAGGATGTTGCCTGTTTCTGAGCAGAGTTGGCCAAGCTGAAGACAGCATCTGCTCCCATCCAGAGACCACCAGGTCCACAACCTGTACCTCAAAGGATGCCAGGGAAGAGGAGAGGAGAGATTGGACTATGGAGGGCTCAGGGAGGGTGAGGGAGGGGGGGGGTCAAAAGCACATCCCTGAACTGGTCCACTTAGTAACTCCTACACTGTTTGGAAGAATGAGAAAGCTCCACTCAGGAACCCGAGGCTGGGACCAGGGAGGATGGGAGGGTCCTCTAGGATGGAACCCCAGGGAAGGGAGGCAGGGGACCCCGGAGGAGGGGGAAGCTTCTCCTAGTGGGGGACTCTATTGTCCAGGGAGTAGAATTAGGGACACCTAGCAGAGGGGGAGAGGGAGGTCAAGTGCCTTCCAGGTAGCACTGCATGGAGGGGTGGGAAGTGGATCCATAGGATCGCTACAGCAATAGCTAGACAGGAGCAGCTGGATGTCATTGTCCACCTGGGGACCAATGACCTGGCCAGGAGAAGGGTGGAGTTAGCCAGAGTCCAGGAGGATTGCAGGAAGCTGGGGGGGGTCCTGAAACAGATAGCACATCTCTCATTCTCGGAGGTGCAACCTGTCCAGGACACAGGGAAGCTGGGGTACTCCACATCTGTACTTTCAATTCTTGGATGAAGGATTGGTGTGGAAAGGAGGGTTTTGGCTTCATAGGAGACTGGGGCCTGACCGGGGCAGATGCGAGCTTATATAAGGAGGATGGCCTGCATCTGTCCGAGAAGGGGACCTTGGTCCTTTGTGAGAAGTTTAAATGCTTCAGCAGTGAGCATTTAAACTGGCCAAGGGGGGAGAGCCAGGAGGGTAAGGAGGCTTAGGAACACCCCCCCATGGGAACATGCAGGAACATAAGTTGACTACAAGAACAGCTAAAGCAGGGAGGGCAGGCAGGTGAAGAATGTATAATGAGTGATCACGGGGGCAGAACACATAGCAAAAGAAACGGGGTGGGGGGAATACGCTGGAGAACAAGAGTAGAGGGAGGACAGACTGTAAAACATGGAAGGTCATGCTAACGAATGCCTATAGCCTAGGAAATAAGGTTCCAGACCTGGAGACCTTGTTGGCAGATGCAGACCGTGACATAGCAGCAATAACAGAGACATGGTACTCTGCTAATCATGGCTGAGAAGTCAACGTACTAGGCTATACACTGTTCAGGAGGGACAAGAAGCATAAAAAGGGTGGTGGAGTGGCCTTGTACATCAGGCATGGTATAAAGGCTACAGAAGTTCAGGAAAGACAGGGGGAGGCCAAGGTAATGTGGGTCACCCTGGAGCCATGGAATGAAACAGCAGTATGCACAGAGGTGATCTACAGACCTCCAGCACAGTGGGAGGAAGTAGACAGGGAACTAGTGGAAAACATGCATGACATGGCAACTAAAGGCAAAATCCTGCTACGTGAGGATTTCAATATGCCGGATGTGGATTGGGCCACCCAGTTGGCTGCTTCAGCCAGAAGCACATCCATCCTAGAATCCCTGCAGGGGGCTGGACTCAGGCAGCTGGTGCATGAGCCAACCAGGGATGAGTTGATTCTTTACTTGGTATGGACCAGTGGGAACAGAGTCGAAGAAACACAGGTGGAAGGGCAGCTGGGATCCAGTGACCACCACATGGTATGGTTCAGCATGGAGACATGGACTCAATTAAGCCACACAAGAGTATTAGATTTCAGGAGGGCAGATTTCACTGAAATGGGTAGATATATACAAGCATTCCTGGGGAAGGGAGAGGTAATAGAGGGGGTGGAAGAACAATGGGAGAAACTGGAAGGAGCCATAGTGGAGATAACAAACCAATGCATTCAGACAATGGCCAAAGGGAAAAGAAGAAGGAAATCACTATGGTTCTCCAGAGAGGTGGGGGACAAAGTTAGGACTAAAAGGCTGAGTTTCAGGAAATATAATGGGAGCCAAAGGGAGGAGGACAGGGAGGTATATGTTGAATGTCTAAGGGAAGCAGGGAGGGCTGTTAGGATGGTGAATGCACAGACAGAAGAGGTCTTAGCACAGTCTGTAAACATAGGGGATAAGGCATTTTGTAGGTACATCAGTGAAAGACAAAAAAATGGGATTGTAAGGCTCAAAGGGGAGAACGGAGAGTATAAGGAGGGGGATCTGGACAAGGCAGAAATATTGAACAAATACTTCTGCTCAGTGTTCACTGAGGAGGGGAGGGTCAAGGACCACAGGTTGCAGAGGCAATAGGTGGGAGAAGTGGACACCAGCCCAATCACAGTGGAGAGAGTTCTGGAAGAACTCACAAAGCTGAAGGTGGACAAGGCAATGGTGCCAGATGGCATCCACCCGAGGATATTAAAGGAGCTGTGGAGGGAACTAGCAGCACCTCTGGTAACTCTGTTCACAGAATCACTCAACACTGGTGTTGTTCCAGAGGACTGGAGGAGGGCACATGTAGTCCCACTGCACAAAAGCAGCAGAAGGGAGGAGGCGGGGAACTACAGGCCAGTCGGCCTCACCTCAGTGGTGGGAAAGATCATGGAGACACTGCTGAAAGAAAGAATAGTGGCACATGTGGAATCCAGCGGTGCTCAGGATCACAGGCAACATGGGTTCACAGGAGGAATCTAATAGATCTTTTTGATTGGGTGACTAGGGAAATAAGTCAATGGGGGTGGTAGACATCGCCTACCTAGATTTCAGCAAAGTCTTCAATACCATCCCACATAGAAGGCTGATTAACAAGATGGGTAGTCTGGGCATGGGAGGAAAGGTGGTGAACTGGATCAGGAACTGGTTAACAGACAGGAAGCAGAGGGTGGTGGTAAATGGGGTACAATCTGGGAAGGGGGGTGACCAGTGAGGTACCACAGGGATCAGTACTAGGACCAATCCTGTTCAATGTCTTCATTAATGACATTGCAGAGGGGCTGGAAGGAAAGAAAGATCTGCCTGTTTGCAGATGACACCAAGATCTGCAACAGGGTGGATACTCCAAAAGGGGTGCAGAAAGTGAAGGGGGATCCAGAGAAACTTGAAAGATTGTTGGAGATGTGGCAACTGAGGTTTTAATGCAAAGAAATGCAAAATAATGCACCTGGGTAGAGGGAACCCTGAGAAGAGCTAAAAGGTTGGGGAGGGAGGAGCTGACTATCACCAAAGAGGAAAGGAACCAGGGGTTATCATCTCTGATGACCTTAAAGTATCAAAGCAGTGCACAAAGGCAGCAGGGAGGGCCAGTGGCATGCTGGGGCGCATAGGCAGGGTATCACTAGCAGGAGGTGGGAGGTGGTGTTGCCATTGTATAAAACATTGGTAAGGCCTCACCTGGAGTACTGCACGCACTTCTGGAGGCCACACCTGCACAAGGACATAGATAAGGTGGAAACTATCCAGAGAAGGGCAACAAAGATGGTGCAGAGCTTGCACCACAAAACATATGAAGAGAGACTAAGGGACCTCAATATGTACTCACTGGAGGAGAAGAGACAGTGGGTAGACATGATTGAAACTTTCAAGTACCTCAAGGGCATAAACAAGGTGCAGGTGGAGGACTTTTTTTCAAATGTAGAAAAAGTACTAGAACAAGGGGGCACAATATGAAATTGGAAGGGGGTAGATTAAGAGGTAATGTGAGGAAGTTTTTCTACACAGAAAGGGTAGTTGATGCTTGGAATAGTTTGCCACAGGAGGTGGTGGGGCCAAGCACGGTGGAGGGGTTTAAGCATGCCTGGGACAGGCACAAGGGAAGCTTGAGAGGGGAGGGAGTGATGAAAAGCCATTGATCACATACAGTCAGTGGCCACATACAATAAATAAGGCCTACGGGCAGACTGGATGGGCCTAGCGGTCCTTATCTGCCGACAATTTCTATGTTTCTGTGTTACTGCAGTGGTGCCACACTACTTACTGATCTGTTACCACACTACTGCGCTGCCACCAAACTACTGTTTTGCTATCACACTACTGTGCTGGTGCCACACTACTGTGCTGCCACCATACTATTGCACTGGTGCCACACTACTGCGCTGCCACCACACTACTGTGCAGTCACAAGACTACAATGTTGATACCACACTACTGAACTGCCACCACACTACTGCACTGGTGTCACACTGCCATGCTGGTGCCACAGTACTGCACTGCCACCACACTCCTACGCTGCCACCATACTATTGTGCTGGTGCCACACTACTGCATTGCCACCACACTACTGCAATGGTGACACACTACTGCACTGCTGTCACATTAGTGCTCTGCTACCACACTACTGTGCTGGTGCCATACTACTGCACTGCCAGAGTAATGCGCTGCTGCCAAACTATTGCACTGCCACCAGACTACTGCTCTGCTACCACACTATAGCGCTGTACACCAGACTACTGTGCTGCTACCACACTACTGTGCTGCCACCACACTACTGTGCTGGTGCCACACTACTATGCTGCTGCCACATTACTGCAATGCCGCCACTCTACTAAACTGGTGCCACATTACTGCATTACTACCATACTACTGCTACTCTACTGCACTGGTGCCACACTACTGCACTGCTACCACACAACTACTGTGCTGGTGCCACACTACTGTAGTGATGTGACAGTACTGTGCTGCTGCCACACCCCTGCACAGCTGCCACACTACTGTGCTTCCACCATACTACCATGCTGTTGCCACACTACTGTGCTGCTGCCATACTACTGTGCTACTGCCAGACTATTGTGCTGGTGCTAAAACTAAAAAGAAAGTTGAGCACTTGTGTAGCCAGCAACACAATTAGTCTATAAGCACTGTGTTAGTGCAGAGACTTTATTAAGTGTTAATATATCACAGATAAAAACTGTAGCACAGCAAACCAACCTACTACTGTGCTGGTGCCACACTACTGCACTGCCACCACACTACTGTACTGCTGCCACACTAATGCAATACTACTGTGATGATGCCACATTACTGCACTGCTACCACACTAATGTGTTGGTGCGACACTACTGTGCTGCTGCCACACAACTGCACTGCCACCACACTACTGCACTGCCACACCCTACTGTAGTGTGCCACACTACTGCGCTGCCACCACACTACTGCACTGCTGCCACACTACTGCTGCACTGGTAGCAAACTACTGCACTGGTGTCACACTGTATTGATGCAACACTACTGTGCTGCTGCCACACTACTATGTAACACACTACTTCACTGGTGCCACTCTCCTGTACTGATACAATACTACTGCACTGGTGTCACACTAACGTGTTGATGCAACACTACTGTGCTAGTGCCACACTACTGTGTTGTTGCCACACTACTTCATTTGTGCACTACTACTGTGCTGGTGCCACACTACTGTACTGGTGAGACACTACTGCACTGCCACCACACTATGCACTGGTGTCTTACTGCCACACTACTGTACTAATGTGACACTACTGTGCTGCTGCTGTTACATTACTGAACTGGTGAGACACTACTGCACTGCCACTACACTACTGTGCTGCCACCACACTACTGCACTGCCACCACACTATGCACTGGTGTCACACTATTGTGCTGCTGCCACACTAATGTACTGATGTAACACTACTGTGCTGCTGCTACATTACTGAACTGGTGAGACACTACTGTACTGCCACCACACTACTGTGCTGGTGCCACACTAATGTACTGATGTGGCACTACTGTGCTGTTACACATTACTGAACTGGTGAGACACTACTGTACTGCCACCACACTACTGTGCTGGTGTCACACTACTGTACTGCTGCCACACTAATGTGTTGGTGCCACACCAAAGCAATACTACTGCGATGATGCCACACTGCTGCCACACTAATGTGTTGGTGTGACACTACTGTGCTGCTGCCACACTACTGCACTGGTGCTACACTGCTGCACTGCCACACACTACTGTAGTGTGCCATACTACTACGCTTTCACCACACTATTGCACTGCTGCCACACTACTGCACTGATACAATACTACTGCACTGGTACCAAACTACTGCACTGGTGTCACACTAATGTGTTGATGCAACACTACTGTGCTAGTGCCATACTACTGTGCTGCTGCCACACTACTTCATTTGTGCACTACTACTGTGCTGGTGCCACACTACTGTACTGGTGAGACACTACTGCACTGCCACCACACTACTGCACTGCCACCACACTATGCACTGGTGTCACACTGCTACACTAGTGTACTCATGTGACACTACTGTGCTGCTGCTACATTACTGAACTGGTGAGACACTACTGCACTGCCACTACACTACTGTGCTGCCACCACATTATGCACTGGTGTATCACTACTGTGCTTCTGCTGCACTAATGTACTGATGTGACACTACTGTGCTGCTGCTACATTATTGAACTGGTGAGACACTACTGCACTGCTACTACACTACTGCGCTGCCACCACACTATGCACTGGTGTCACACTACTGTGCTGCTGCCACACTAATGTACTGATGTGGCACTACTGTGCTGCTACACATTACTGAACTAGTGAGACACTACTGTACTGCCACCACACTACTGTGCTGGTGTCATACTACTGAACTGGTGCCACAGTACTGTACTGGAACTACATCACTTTGCTGACACCACACTACTGCATTGGTGCCACACCACTGTGCTGCTGCCACACCACTGTACTGCCACCATACATCTGCACTGGTGTCACACTACTACACTGCTACTGCACAAATTCACTGGCACTACTTTATTGCACTGCTGCCACACTACTGCACTGCTACCACACTACTGCACTGGTCTTGTACAGAGTATTTCCTTGAGAGGGAATGCTGACCAGGACACTCCCTTCTAGTGGATTTTTATTAGTAACACAGAATCCTAGAATTTATGGCAGAAGGAGTCCAAAAGTCCATAGAGTTTTCCCTTACTATATTACCTAACCCCACTGACCTAGTGTGCTGGTGGGCTGTTAGCCTCCTTCACCACTTCCCTGCCCTTCTAACCACAGGAATCCCTTGCTTAATGTTTACACTTTATGGCATCATCTCAGCTGAGAGTGATGCCCCACAGAATAGAACCTATGCAAATATTATAATTTGGAATGTTGGTTCAAACTCTGCATCCATGCTCCAGACTAGCCATTGCTCAGATCTGTTACTCTGCTTTAAGAAAGCAGTCACTTCATAGTGACCTCCAGTAATGGCTGGTTCTCCAGTTGGTTTATTTGTAGTTTATTTAAAAGTGTTACTTTTAGTTGATTTTTCAATTACCCTGCATTAGCTAGGATTTTTTCAGTAATTTATGGTGTCTCCAGTTCCCGATTGATTCAAAGGAATCAGAGCCTACCCTAGCTTGCTGCCATTTTTATTTTTCTATTTTTGGATACTAAACTACTTTTTACTTAATTTAGCATTTTAACCCAAAAACTGGAGTGCTTTCACTTTTCATTTCTGTCTGTGACCATTCACCTTTTCACCTTAATTAATTGGTTCCTGTTACAGGAACTGCAAATTGACCTATTGTACAGTTTCCTCAGTTCAAGAGCTGTTTTTACGATTGGGCTCTTGTAATGCCTTGTTTTGGGGAATATTTTTTTTTTACATTTTTAAGGTTCTCTAAATTAGTATGTCAGAGAGACCTTGTTTACAGTTTCTAAAAATTGTAAACATTGTTTCCAGCTCCGTGCAAGGACAGATTGCCACAAGCTTTGCTTAAAGTGTCTAGGTCCACAGCACAACTTTGTAAATTGTAAATCCTGTCATATTTTTTGCCCAAAAAACCTTTTTATAAAGGTTAAAAAAGTTAAAAAGAAACATGCCATCTCAGTCTGCTTCTCTATCACCAAAAAATGTTAAAGAAAGCTCTGAGGGAGTTCCCAACAATAGTGGAAAGCATGCATGAGAAGGTTCCATCTCCTCATGTACAGCAGCAAATAATGTGAAAGGTGACAAGAAAAAAAAATAAAGTTGCACAGCCATCAAAAAGACTTTTGAAGATAATTCAGATATCAGGGTATCTGAAAGGGGGAACCCTGAATCCAGTGATGACAAAAAAATATCCTCAGAGCAGACACTGGAAACGGTGTCTGCCAAAAAAGAAATTCAAAGAAAACATTTTCACTGCCACTCCTCTTGAATGGAACAATGAGCAGGCAGAGGACACAGGTGAAATGCCCTCATCAGAGGGCATATCAAAAATATAGTGATTTTTCCAAGAGGTCCATGCCATGGGAAATTTCAATAAGATACCTGCCACCCCCCAGGCTCAGGCTTCAACCTATCTGCCTGTGGAGAAGGATGAAGAATGCTATGTGCAACTGGAGGAAGGTGACCCCATGGAACTGGAGCACATACCTGAACAAGATTTTGAACCTCCTCCAAGATATAATGAGGACTGCTCATCTTTTGCCTCATTTGTCAGACAAATGATTGATACCTTCAGCATCCCCCCACTAGAAACAGAGGAGGTTGAAAAGGATGCTGATTTTATGGACATGATGGGAGTAGCTCCACCTAGAAGAATGTTACTTCCTGTACATAAACCACTTAAAAAGGCCATATCAAAAATCACATCTGCATGCATCTTAGCTGCAGCCACAGATAAGAAAATTGAAAGAAAATATTAGGTGGACAAGCACAGAGTGGAATACTTGTACACCCATTCTGATCATCAAGGAGTAGTCCAGGTTGCTGCTTGTGAGAGAACAACAATTTTTTTTTATTTTAGTCTTTGGTAACTGGGTAAGGCCCACTAGGCACAAGTGCCTGTTTTCAGGGGTGACCTGGGAGCACTGGGTGGTTAAGTGACTTGCTCAGAGTCACACAGTATGCAGGTGGAGGTTTCTGCGAATCAAACTCAGGTCTGGTCTGCTAGATGAACCAAGCTCATTCACACGTTGTTCCTCTAACCTCTAGGCTATACTGCCAGCCCTGTATCACTGTATCTGTGCAGCCCCCTGAAAAGGACTAAAAAATTGAATACTATGGCTAAAAGGTTCATGCAACAGCTTCCCTGCTTGTCAGGCAGGCAGCTTATTCAGCACATATCTGGGATGATCATGCCCCTCTGGGCAAGGCTAGAGTCAAGAAACGCCACCAATCTTGGGTCTCTGCCCCACTTATTGCCCTATGCAAAGCCCGTGACAAAGCCTGGTCTAATTTTAAAACTCTACAGACCTCCCCCCAAGTCAGGCAAGCCTTGAGCACTATTAGAAATGCTTACAGCAAGGCCATAAGCCAAGCTAAAGCTGCTTACTTGAGGTCACACCTGCAGACCACACAGCCTTCTTCCTTCTGAAAGGTGATCCACTGCCTCATAGGCTCCCCTCTCAAACCAATACACCTGCCTTTAGGCAAAATGACCTACAAATCACAGACCCTATAAGAATAGCGGACACCCTAAATAAATTCTTCACCCTGTGTGCTCTCCCCATCCATCCCCTTCCCCCCTCTAAAGGAGTCCACAAAGCCTCCCAAATCTCACACCTCAACACCTTCCTGTTCGCTCCCTCTTCCAAGCAGGAAGTCCTAAATGCCATCTAATCCCAATAAATCTCTAAATCCAGCCCAGATGAGATCTACCCAAAACGTCTATGCATATCAGCACCTGCAATTGCTTCACCTCTAGCCTTCATACTTATCCTGTCTTTTTTCTTATGAACTATCCCTCAAGCATGGAAAACAGCTTGTGTAATTCCTGTACATAACAGTGGTGACCCCTCAGTGCCAGGGAATTACTGGCCGATCTCCCTCCTCATGACTCTTGCCAAAGTACAAGAGGCCTTAGTCCAATCTAAACTATTTGAGTTTATAACGACTTCTGAGTCCCTCTCTCCATACCAGTCAGGCTTCAGAATGCACTACTCCACAATATCCTCCCTGCTATGAGTCACCGAGCACATCCATTCTACCTCAGACCAAGGTCAACTAACTGCAGCAGTTTTTGTAGATCTGGCCAAGACCTTGATTCAGTTTCTCACTCCCTGCTTCTAAAGAAACTTGAAGCAGCTGGGCTAGCCCCCCCAATCCAGTGGTTCAATTTCTACCTTGGAAACAGGCTGCAATCAGTCAGTCAAGATAGCTAACTCCACCTCTCCCCTACTCACAGGGCGTGACCCAAGGATCAATACTTTGACTCATCCTGTTTTCCTTATTTATAAATGACCTCCCCACTGTCTATTCAAGATCCCGCATACATATATATGTGGATGATATCCTCTTTGCATCCGGGCTGGTTCTAAACAATGTCCAATCCCTACTACAGTAGGACTTCCATAGCATACAGTCCTGGTTCCAGGCAAACCAGTTCAAAAGAAACACCTCCAAAACAGTCTCCATGACCTTTGGGACTGCACAAAAGCTATCCAGAACACCTCTTCCCCCTGCCCTCACCTCCCTGAATGGGACCCCACTAAGCACTGTCTCCTCATATAAATATCTAGGAGTATGGCTCAACCCCCACTTAAAGTTCTCAATCCACATAGAAGCCATCACCTCGAACTTCTGCCCAAAGCTTGGTATGCTATAACATAACAGAGAATCCCTCCCACTGCTGGTGAGACATGAATTACTGACAAAAATGATCACACCGATTTTCGACAACACAGATGTAGTATATAGCAGAGCCGTCTCTTCCTCAGCCAGACTAAACTCCTTCCTAAATGCCTTCTGCTGCTTTGCCCCTCCTCAGAACCCACGACTGCTCTCTCTTCTCCACTCTCGGTATATCACCCTTGTCCCACCATCACTACATCCACTCTATCTACCTACAGTCCAAATTTTGGTTTAACCAGCTACCACCCTACCTTTCAGGGAGCCTATCCCCTGTTAACCCATCACCTTACATGCTACAATCAAGGGATACATGGTTCCTCTCACTGCCCAAACCAGACTCGACCACTGGCAAATCTGCCTTCACAAAGAGGCTCCTGTTCCTACGGAACAAACTATTGCCACTCCTAAGAAACTCACCATTGCACAATTCTATCAGACAACTTTATTTGCTTCCACCTCCCAACTACTCCTGCTTCTCCCCTACTCAGCCTCGCCTCCTGACCTACCAATCCTCACCTCAAAAGGTAAACCATTGCAGGATGACTGGCTTCTCTTCCCAGAAGCAGTAAACCTCTTGTCTCTACATATTTCCAGTTAGAGTACTATATGTAAATAATCACACTGTACCAACTCTGTATAAATGTCATCCCTTCCTACCTAAATTAACTGCGGCTACTATCTATTTTCAATTGTTAATATGTCTTTCTATTGAGATGTTGCCTATCTAGCCAACTTTGGCTATTCCTGTATCCTTTCTTTATACACTATGCACTTTAACTGTATACATTCATGAACCATATGTATCATATATTGAAAACCCTGTACCCTTGTCCCGGGGTCGCACCTGGAAATGCGCATTGGCTCAGTGTGCCTGTCATGGTTACCAAACGTTTAACCCTTAGACTGCCAACAGAATTAGAACATATTGGAGTTCTGGACAGATATATCAGTCTGCAGCCCTGTGAGGGTTAAATAAAACATAAAATATAGCACAGTACCAGAAAATACTTTGGAACACAATTCTGGCACTGGTCAAAAGTGCAGATGGTGAATTGGCACAGGACCTGACTGCCACAGCAAGATCATCCCTGGATGACACAAAATATTACTTCTCCACTGGGGTGGACACTAATGACTCATGAAGTGTTCTTAAGAAGGTTTTCCAGACTTAGGACTACCAGCCTTTCTCAGGATACTTAAAACAAAGCCATGTATTTCTCCTTTGAAGGAAATAAATTATTCAGCGCAAATAGAGGTATACATGAAAAAAGTGAATGACTACAATACCACTTTCAAAAGTAACAAAGAGAAGGAAAGGGACTCTACCTCCTATAGGTCCATAGAATGGGAGGCAGAGGCAGGGGATATTTTCCAAGAGCGTATGCCCTTATGAGTACCAGTCACAGATTACTATAGCGGAAGGGGCAAAGGGGCTTCTAGGTGCAATGCTGCATTTCCATCACCTAACCCCAGCCAAAACAAACTCCTGACAGTTTTGCCCAGGTCACCCAACCATTGCCAGAAGAAGATCCTATATTTCTCAGTAGACCCCTTACTTGCTCAGAGACAGACCTCCAGCAGCTGGGGGGGGGGGGCGGAGAGCTACTCTTGCCCTTCTAGGATGGTGAGTCTTTGGTGGCTCTGTGATCACTCACTTTCTGCTCCCAAACAGGAAGTTCCTGTTGTCAGTCAAATCCTGTGCCTATAAAAGTAGAACTAGCTTTGGGTGGGAGGATGGAGGGAAGGGAAGGAAGGCAATATAGTTCCAGTAGAGAAGTCCAGTCACACAGCACTCCTTCCTCCTGGTGTTCTCTGCCAAGTCTGTGCTTGGTCTCAAAGGTGTTGCAGTCTTCTTCTCACATTGAAGGAGCTAATTGTTTTCCTTCCACAGCTCTTCCAGGGGATTAGGAGTGTAACTGGAGGGGTGGAGCTGACAGTCTTGGGAACTTCCAACAGAAGGAAGAGTTAAAAGGTCAGATTAGTTGTCGTTTTTGGGGTGGAAAACTAGGTTTGTTGGCAAAGGCACCTAGCTTCACCTGAGATCTTTTCTTATAGGTTTGCTTGTAAGGACAACAAAGAACAACATTATCAGGGCAAGGAAAAAGAGTAAGGCTTCTTTTGGCTAGCCAGATATACTGTGTGTTTCTATTTTCTTTTGTGCTGACAGGGTTTGTTACTGTTTTGTACTCACATTTTACTGCTGTAATCGTCTCTGATTCAAATTACTGTGCAGGCTATACTTTCTGCTAGATTATTACAGAGTGTGCCTACAGGTTTGTTAGTTTTGTGCTCACAAATAACTTCTGTAATCTTCTTTGATTTAAATTGTTTTTTGCAGGGTATATCTTCTGTTACTGCTTTATTTTTCTCTGTAGCAAAGTGTTTTTTGTAGGGTGTATTTTCTGTGAAATTGTTACAGGCGGTGCTTACATTTTTGTGGCTTTTTTATCATTAGGCTAAGCTTTCAGCGTTTGCGTTTGTTGCTGGTTGATTGTTTCTGCTCTTACCTCCTTGTTTCTTTCATCTGTGGTTCTTCTTTTTCAGCAGGGGAAGTGCCTAGCCACCAACCCCCACCCCCATCCCCAGCCACTCCATTCCAAACTCCTTTTATAGAGAGTAGCACAGTTGTAGCATTTCCTGTTGCAAAGCAGGAAGGAAGGATCAGAGGGTATCCACACAGTGATCTCACTTACAGGGGCACAAGTAATTTAACTTGCTATAACAAGTTACACACAAAAAAAACAACAACAACAAAAAAACAAAACAAAAACATAAAACAAGCAAACAAAAGAAAAAAAAAAACTTTTGCTTTAATTTTCCTCTTACTAATTACTTGGACCAGGTTATAAACTCAGCAACTCAACTGAAAGGATATTATTAACAGCAGGTACTGAGAAACACTTTTCAAAAGGGCAGTTATACAGGATTTAGGATGCTGTCCTACATGACGGACCATTGGAGATCTAAGGGCTCAACTCCAGGTAGCATGCGCTGAGATTGTGCACCTCAAATCATATATTCAGGAGGAAATATATTAAAAGAACTGCCTGCCATTTCCCCAACATCCAACTGAAGCACCTTGACCACAGAGGGTAGCTGGTCCAGGAGGTTGGCAGGTGGTTAGGAGGGGCAAATTGGGTGCCCCATCACTCAATGTTCTCCAACGTATTACCTCCACAAACCATATAAAAACTACAAACAGGTATCTGCCTCTGTCTCCGAAATCAAACAAAGGGGCAGAGTACACTGCAGAACAGGACACTGCTGCACAGATCCTAGTGCTACAAAACTCACCCAAAACAGGGATCAAAACAAAAAAAGCAAAAAAGAAATCCAAAACACTTCTGATCATAGGAGACTCCATGATTCATGGAGTTAATATGTACCTTCAGCCAGGGGTATTGGTCAGATGTCTCCCAGGTACATCAGCATGTACAGACACTGACCACATTGCTAAAATCATGCAGGAAGCAGGAGAAAACATTGACATCATGGTACACATAGGGAATAATAATCTCACTAGCCGGTCAGTTATGGAGACCAGGGAACACCTGACCAGTCTGGGAAATAAACTGTCATCCATTTCATCTGGCAGCTCCTTCTTTGAGATCCTGCCAGTCTGGGGGGGGGGGCAGATGGACCGAAGGTCAGAGAAGGGGAGATAGGGGAGCTAAACATGTGGCTCAAGGGCTGGTGCCAGGAGAAAGGACACACATTTGTAGATAACTGTCAACAGTTTTGGGAGTGAAGGTTCTTTAAATTTGATGGACTGCATCTGACTAAGGAGGGAGTCAGTGCATTGGGGCAGAAGTTTGATGTCTTTGCAGAATATTTAAATTAGCAAATGGGGAGGGGGTGTAGCACCTGATACAGCAAATGGGAAGAACACCCCTTCCCCCTCAGCTAGTGGTCAAACAGGAGTTCAGCATGTTTGTATTTCATGTGCATCACCACGTAAGGAAAAAGTTCAGGATCCCCATACGACACGCAGGGGAAACACCGGACCTAGCCCAACAACTACCGCACTGAAATCTGGCCAATGGAAAACCATGTACACAAATGCCCGCAGTCTGGGAAACAAGATCCCAGACCTGCAGGCTACAATGAATGAGGCAAAACTAGACATAGTAGCCATTAGCAAGACATGGTTCACCAGTAACCACACTTGGGAGACTTCAGTACCCGGCTATGTACTGTTCAGAAGAGGCCGAGGTGCTAAGGAGGGGGGTGGCCCTTTATGTCAATGAGAATATCAAGGCTACAGAAATTCAGAATACACATAAGGAGCCAGAAGAACTGTGGGTTACCCTGGAAACAGGAAATGGGACAGCCACATGAACTGGGGTTATCTACAGGCCTCCAGACCAGGGGGAGGACATAGACACATTACTGTTAGAAGATATTCAAAACATGACTGCTAAATGGGGGTTCTGGTAATGGGAGACTTCAACATGCCAGATACAGATTGGTCAATACCAGCAGGAACATCCACCAGAACTAGACACATAGTGGATTCCCTGCAGGGGGAGGGCCTCAAACAAACTGGTACAACAACCCGCAAGAGACAGGGCTATCCTAGATCTAGTACTGACTAACAGGGAAAGGATCACAGCTCTCCAGGTAGAAAGTCACCTGGAGGCCAGTGACTATCACATGATATGGTTCAATTTGGCCACTAGAACTAAATCATCCCATTCCATGGCAAAAATATGGGACATCAGAGGAGCTGACTTTGATATGATGGCCAACACAGTTAAGCAAGCCCTGGCAAGAAGAAATACAGGTGAGGGTATACAGGCAAAGTGGGCAAGCATTAAGGATGCAATATTTGAAGCAACATCCCATTGTGTTAGGGAGAAAAGCAAGAACAAAAGAAGCCACTTTGGTTCTCAAAAACAGTAGCAGAAAAGATCAGAGCCAAAAGGTTGGCCTTCAGGAAATATAAGAAATATTATTATTATTAATAAATATAAGGGAATGCAGTGGGACGAAGATAGGGAGGCATACCAAACTTCCCTAAGGGAAGCAGGGAAGGCAGTAAGGCAGGCAAAGGCCCAAACCGAGGAAACACTAGCACAAACAGTAAAAGAAGGGGACAAGACTTTCTATAGATACATTAGTGAAAGGAGAAAGTCCAGAGGGGATATTACTAAGATCAAAGGGGATAAGGGGGAGTGTATGGAGGAGGACCAAGGAAAGGCATCTATCCTAAATAGATACTTCTGCTTAATGTTTACTGAGGAGCAGGTAGGGTGGGGCCCACAGCTCAGCACCATGGACACGGGGAGGGAGGTGTGCACAAGTCCCTTCACAAAAGAAAGGGTCCTACAAGAGCTTGCTAAGCTCAGGGTGGACAAGGCAATAGGACCTGATGGGATACATCCCAGGGTACTAAAGGAGTTAAGGGTGGAACAAGCAGAACCATTATCAGAACTGTTTATTGAGTCTCTGAGCACAGGAGAGGTCCCAGAAGACTGGAGAAGGGCTCATGAGATCCCGCTCTAAAAGAGTGGCAGCAGGGAGGAGGCAGAGAACTACAGACCAGTCAGTCTTACCTCAGTAGTGGGCAAGATTATGGAGGCAGTCCTTAAGGAAAGGATAGTGCAACACTTGGAATCCATAGGCGCACAGGATCCAAGACATCATGGCTTTACAACAGGAAGGTCCTGTCAAACTAATCTCATAGATTTCTTTGACTGGGAAACCAGACAGGTGGACCAAGGGGGTGCAGTTGATGTTGCCTACCTTGATTTCAGCAAAGCTTTTGATACTATTCCACATAAAAGATTGATTAATAAGCTGGGTAGGCTTGGGGTGGGTCAGAAGTTGGTCATCTGGGTGGCAAACTTCTTGGCGGGCAGAAAACAGAGTGGTGATAAACAGTTTACAGTCAGAAGAGATACAAGTCACAAGTGGGGTATCTCAGGGATCAGTCCTGGGGCCAGTCCTCTTCAGTATCTTCATTAGTGACAGATAAACTGGAGGATAAGGTTTGTCTGTTTGCAGATGACACCAAGATCTGCAACAGAGTAAATGATCCAGATGGGGTGGGCAGAATGAGAAGAGATCTGGATCAACTGACAAAATGGAAGAGTTAGCTACTGTACTTTCGCTAGCTGCTGCTTCACTCTGGCTTAGAAACTGATCTGAAAAATTGTCAGAGTGGATTGTGGATGCAGAGTTTGAACCTGCATTCAAAATTTTTAAATTTACATAGGTTCTGACCTCTGGGGTATCACTGTCAGCCAAGATGACTGCATAAAGTGTAACCAGAGTGATCCTTTAAGAAGAAACACTATTATTATGGTGAGCAATTTTTTATTTTTCCTTCTACTTTTACTCACTTCCTTCAAGCAGAGGTTGCTGCCTTAATTATTCCTTCCCTTATTTTTACCCACTGTGCCTCTACCCCTCCTTGGCAATCTGCCCACAGGGCAGTTTTTGAGGCAGTCTCCCATTTCTTTAAAATCTGCCCTCCTAAAGTCCAGGACCCTCGTCCTCATGTGGTTTGCCTCTGTTCCCATCTTAATGTTTAACCATACAGTATGGTGATCACTGGTACCTATGGGAGTTCCCACTGTCATCCCTGTTTCTAAGTACCATGTCCAGCACTGCCCCATCCCTAGAGGGTTCCTTGGCTAGCTGCCTGAGAAAAGTCCCATATAAGGAGTCAAGAATGGCCCTACTCCTTGCTGAAGCTGCAGTTGGATCTTGTTACAGTTTTCAAGAGAGAGGTTTTGGAAGGATAAAAGGCACTAAGGGTTGACAAGACCACGGGGCCCGATGGTGGCACCCAAGGGTAGAAAGGTAACTAGGGGAGGTCTGCCAGTACCGTTGACAGATTTGCTCAATGGGTCCCGTATTCTGGAGTGATCCCAGAGGACAAAGAAGAGGGGAAGTTATTCCCTTCACAGTAATGGCAGCAGGAAAGAGCTAGGGAATTACAGGCCAGTGATCCTAATTTCTGTGATTTGGAACCCCGATGGAGACCCTGTTGAAAGAGATTAATAGAATTCCTGTAATGTAGTGAATTAAGGACAGAATGCAACATGGGTTGACCAGGGGGAAGTTGTACCAGATGAAGCTAATCAAATGTTTCCACTGGGTGACAAGGGAGGTGGACAGCCATCAGTGTGCAGTTTTCTTTTGTTGCTCGTGTAGAGCTTATAGAGCGGTATTACAGCATCCAGCATGTGTCATAGATACCATGTATTGGCTTCATGTTTCCTGGGTCTCCAGTTGGATTTGTCTGACACAAAGAACTTTACCTTATATTTTGGTGGATGGCTATGGCAAGGAGTGTAGCTTTGGTGTCCCAGCACCAAACAAGCAACACGACTGGCAGTTTGAGGACAATTTCCTGAAGGCTTGTTGACAGATGATACAACAAGTAACTAGACAAAGTAAGCCAAAACCCTTACTTCACAGGCTTGAGGCATTTTTCATGCAAGAAATTAACCAGTGGTTTGATGTTTTTTTGTTTTTCACAATACAATAAGTAAAACAGAGTGCCATGCAGTCCAGTCACATATAAAGCCCCCTTATCAAGGAACATTAGATCAAGACCTCAAAGAGGTAGAAGGGGCTTTATCTGTTGTCAAATGAACTTATTGCAATTCTAATTAGCAAGATAACAGACTGCACAACTGTACCAAGTCAGCCCTTGCAAAGATTTGTATAGATTTGAAACCTTTCATTAAAACACAAGAAATTATACAGCTCAATCAGGCAATGAAAGGAAAGGAGAACAGCTAAATATGAGAAGGAGGTAGAAGAAAGGAAGTGACAGAAATCTGACAGAAACCACAAAGATTACAAAGAAGGTAATGTAGTTGCATGAAACATTAGACACACAAGGTCACATACAGTAGCAGGGCAAGAGCTTTGAATTGGAGGACTAAAGTCAGAAAACGTGACAATAGAGGTAACAGGAATAAAACTGAAAGTAGAGCCAACAAGACAGGTGGATGTTTTAGAACTGCCAACAGTCAACTGCAACAACCAGTAATAACAAAAGGCAGAAAAAGGAAAGAAAAACATGGCAGGGACAAAGGAGGTGTGGCCAAACAACAGGTAACAATAAGGGAGAATGGCATACAACAGGTAGCAAATCTGCCTGTCAGACATCTTGGCACAGGAATGCTCTATAAATGAGGTAAAAGTGTTATCTAAGGGCTTGCGTTTTATGCAACCCAATAATACTGAGCCATTAAAATGGCAAGTTAATTTATTTATAATTTTATGAAAACTTAATTTGAAATCAAATTTTCCAGATAACCCCCGTCTCAATACGAAACAATAATAAAAGAGACTCTGATCAGGCTGCAATTATGGGGTACCAAGAAATATCAGAGATGGAGTGGATGGGACTCTTAGAGACTTAGAGTTCAGTTTTGACTGTGTGGCTCAGTTTTTGAATGTCACTGCAGTGACAGGAACTTTGCAGAACGGCATTACATCGATGGCACCATGCTGGCAGTTGGCTTTGTGCCTTCACTGTAACAAAGTGTTTTTCTGTGGGGTGCTTTGCTCCCTACACCCCCCATCAACTTTTATATAATCAACTCCAAGTCGGAGTTGTGTCAGGGAGGGGGTGCAATCACCGGGGAAAAACTGTCGGTGTACCGCCAAGATCATTAGCGTGACCTGTGGATTTTGTCGCTGTAATGGTCTTTACGGTAATAGATTCACTGTGTGAATGGTATACCGAACTGGACAATGATGAGTTTGCAGACAATGTACGAACATGATAAAACTTGTAGAAACATTTCCTGTATATACAGAGAGAGATCAGGAGGAAGAGAGCTGTTCTGAGAGACATGGGGCGGGGGAAGGTTATTCTAACCATAAGACACAGAAAGCTCAAAATAATCTGAAACCTAAAAACACATTTTGCTCTAACCTCCCAAAACATCCCATGATCAGAGACTGAGTGACTGGTTCTGAATAATATTGAGGTGCTTCTGAATACACCTAATACAAGACAATTCCACAACTAATCTGATGGTGAGTGGACAGCTTTGAGAGAACTGCAAGCGATGCACCACATTATAATGAGTGGAATGGTTGTGGTACAAGGCACTGATAAATGTGCTGGGAAGATTAAATGACAAACATCAAACATTGCTCATTGGGGCTGTATTATACCCTAGAGGTTAGAATAACGAGCTGTGAATGAGTTTGGTACATCCAGCTGACCTGAGTTTGATTCCCACAACCTCCACTTGCATATTGTGTGACTCTGAGAAAGTCACTTAACCTCCCCAGTGTTCCCGGGTTGCCCCTGAAAACAGGCACTTGTGCCTAATGGTTAGTGTAGTGTGCTGCACAATTGATATTTGCTTTATTATTAAAGAAATGAGCGCTTATCTCTAAAAGTGTAAAAAATGCATAAAAATGATTAATTATGTTTGCTTCAGTCTGATTGGTTCATATATATTTATGTTCAGATTATGTATAGTTCAGTGATATTATTATTAGCAGCCATCATATACAATTTTCACAGTAAAGCTTATTGAGTGTGAAAATAATGAGTTTTTCTGTTAAAACATTGAAGTTGAAAAATGAGTAATAGTTATTCATGAAACCTGATTGGCTACCTGCAACGATATTTTAATTTGTACTCACATATATAAGATTTCAATAATATATCGCCAAATACCAATGTGGATCTACTTTGTTTATGTAATTTCCTTTTTTGCAATTATCTTTTGATAAATTTAATTTTCTGAATCATTTTGATTGGCTAAAACAAGTGACATCACACTTTTTTGAATTTGGATTGTATAAAAGGGAGTCTCCCTAATCAAGTTACCACTCCTTGATGAAGCCTTACATGGCAAAATGCCAGTGTACCTGATTGTGGACTTTTGGCATGCCTTTTGTCAAGTTTCCAGTGGATAAAAACAGAATTAAATCATCCTTGATCTAAAAACTTGACATCTGCATCTTCACTGGAGCTATCGACCTCCTGGCTCTGGAGTGCTAGTGTAACTGTATTTATTTGTGCCTAGTGGGCCTTATCCAATTACCAAAAGAAATGCCCTGCCCATAGTTCACAAGTCTCTGAGGGACCCTCCTGGGTGACCCATAGTTTGGGGAGTGGGTTCATTCAGTGAGGGTCCATCCAGATCTGTGGAACATTTTCATAAAAAAAAGAAATAGTGCCTAAGACACCAAGCTATCTAAAGGACACAATAAGGTAGAGGGTACATGTGGTCTGAGGAGCTGTATTGGATTATTATTGACTATCAGTTCCCTCCATGAATGCATAAGGCATGAACATGGATAAGGTCATGTAAGGACTTCATGGCATCAGATCCAATGTTTTTATAGCACCATAGAGGTTCATTCTTGACCTCTTAAAATTTGTATTAATACACAATTACTTCCTTTCTGATAGTAAGTTTTATTTACAGTTACAAGGTGCAGCACTAGTCCCATTGCACACTAATATCTTCAAGGCGTGATGGGAGAATCGGGTTATTTTTCTGGACTCCAATCCCCACCTCAGACACCTTGTTCACTGTTATTGTTTTATGGAGGACACTGCGTGTGTGTCTGTGGTTGGGGTTCAGAATCCATTCTGAGATTCATAGAATGGTTGAATGACAACAATTTGCATATTAAATGCACATAACAATACCACCAGTGATTTTTTTGGATATACATTTAAATGTGGAGGAAAATCAAAAAGTTATCCATGAACCATACAGTAAACCATTTGCAAGATGCCTGGTCAGCAGCATCCCCTACAGACAATTTTCAAGATTTAAACACAGTTGTATATTGGAAGCTACTTTTGAGGAGAAAGCAGAGATGCTGTTGACCATGTTCAAGGAGAGAGGCTACTCAGCTGAGGTAGTCCATTAAGTACAGAAAGAAAGCTAAATTAATTGATTGGAAAAGTCTTGAGATGTCACACACATGTGATATTGGCAACGTTCCTAAAATTGAATTTGTTACAGACTTTCATGACCGGTCGAGTACGGTACAAAAATATTAATAAAAATAAATGGTGGGTTTTCATCTCTGATCTAGAATTTGGCTCTTCGATGGGCAAGGCTCCCTGAGTAACATTCACAAGGAGGGGGTGTCAGCCTGTTTGGCCTTCTCATAAAGAATTATTTTATAAACAAAGATGTCAAACAGAGCCAAGGGAGACAAGTTGTTTTACCTGTTGAAAATGCAGTATTTGCATGTTTGCTGATGTGATGGCCCAATATCTACCCTTCTCACTAGAGGTGAACAGTCTGTGGTAAAACGTCATATCAATTGCAGAACTCCTTTTGTGGTACATGTTGGTTGGTGCAACTGTAATCAAATTTAAGTTGGCCACACCACTCATCCCTTAAAAAAACACTTTTAGAGCCAGCCCAGTGGTGAAGAGGGCTGAGGCGCTGGCACCTTACCTCTTCCCAAGCCGACGACCCATGTTTGGGAATGGGCATGGGTCACTGGTGGTCAGTCAGGGGGGAGGGGAGGGGAGTGCGAGGAGTTGGCTGCCACTGGCAGCTCTCCTCTCCCGTGGAGGGACGTGGGGTTTCCCTGGCTCTTGGCTGCCACCAGGTGGAGGCTCAGTGGCAGCGGCAAGCTTGGGAAGACCTAGTGCTAGGCCGGGTGGGAGGAAGAGACTGTCACCAGAGCCTTGGAGCACATGCACGCCTCCACGTGCACGCACGTCCATGTACCAGAGTCTAACGATAACGGAGAGAAAAAGGAAAGGGGAGCACCAGGGCAAGTAGAATGGTGCCCCTGAGCTCGGTGGGTGGAACAAGTTCTCTCAAAGAGAGGACCTGAGTGAAACCTGCCTGGTGCCCCGAAGGGAGGAAAACCTATATAGAAAAAAAAATGCTTTCAGGAACACATGATAGTCATAGCAATTGGCAACTGTGAAAGTGTACTAGGTGCACATATTAAAAAGATTTCTCTCTGCACATCCTTAGTTTCTCTCTGCACATCTTTAGTGTATCCAAAGCAGTTAATAACAAACTTAGCATGGCCAACATGGCTAAACATATCCTTGCTGTGGCGGTGTGCCTCACCCTTGCTAGAGGAGTGCTCCTACCCAACCTAAAACTATGGGTTTGAGCAAGATGTGTCTTATAACAATGCATGTCAATTTGCCCTCTCAGTAGCCAAACTCACTCACTATTGTGAGCTTTATGATACACTGGGATGGCTGTCCTCAGTGAATTGTCACACATTTCCCTTGGGTTGCATTGTTGATAATACTGCCACTCCTCCCATCCTGGCTGTACAGCTAAGGGTTTTTAACTCATGTTTCACTCTTAGGTCAGTGACTTGTCTCTGCTCTCTGTCCAAAAAACCCATACCCACTATCCATTCATAGCACCTCTTCTCACTGTCTCTTCAGAAGGTCCTTGTGGGACTACCTGATAGCCGACTCAGCCTGCAATTGCATTTAGCTCTGGTATCCTCTTCCTCTCATGTTTGTGGGTTCTAGTATTAGCCTGGTCTACTCAGGGCTATAACTGTATACATTGTATTATATGGATATATTTTATAATACTGGGATCAGTACTGCACTGCTATTGTATTCATAACTTCTTGTTTTATCCAACATACTATTGTAACTGTTTGTCTATGCATCTTGCAACCTCCCACATTGTTCCTGAAAACGCATTCATTTGTTTAGTGTGCTTACCTGTTTAATAAAAACTAACTAAATAAACAGTGCCACAGCTGCACATCCTGCTCTTTTGTGTTTAACCAGAACTGTTGAGAGGAGGGGAACAGGACACAAATTTGGCTAAAGTGGAAAACTGAATGAATAAATTGACTGGATGCCATCACACCATTAGGCCTTTATCGATGAAGTGGACTTTTTTTTTTTTTAGTAACCAGGTAAGGCCCACTAGGCACAGGGTTCTATTTTCAGGGGTGACCTGGGAGCACTGGAGTGGTTAAGTGACTTGCTCAGCATCACACTGTAGGAAAGTGGAGGTTGTGGGAGGCAGTATAGTGCAGTGGTTTAAGGCTCTGAGCTGCTAATCTGGTGACATCCAGCAGACCAGACCTGGGTTTATATCCCACAGCTTCCACTTGTAGACTGTATGACCCTGAGCAAGTCACCTAACTTCTCTGTGCTCCCAGGTTACACCTGTAAAAAGCGTTCAGCTTAGTGTGCTAGTCCTGGTTAAACAAAACAAAAAAAAACAGGTCTGCTGGATGTACCAAGCTCATTCGCAGCTCTTTAACCTCTAGGCTATACTGCCAGCCCACTTGGCTGGTTTCATTTTACATTTTAACTGGACTTCAAACCTTTCCTGTGAGGTTTTTCTGCATTCTGGAATGTGTATATGACAAGGCTTCTATCGGTATAGGAAGGATTTTTCCGGATGCCTGATTTTTTTGAGGTGATTCATTTATATGTTTTCATCTTGCATCTGTTTTCCATACTGCATTGATACATCAGACTAGTTCCTGAATCAGTTTAGAAGAAACTTTCTCCAATATAAATTATTAGACTACTCTTGATAGTTATATATAATCTCCATCTTTAAATTTGGACACTGTACATTTTCCCCCACGGGATGGTCAGGTCTGGACATACAACCTCCCCAACTTTCTTATTATAGGGTTGGATCACTTTACATTATGGCCACCCCTTTGCTATTAGTCCATAAACATGTTTTAGTGGAGATGGTGTACATCAGTATTATAGGGGGCATTAATGCATTTTGACATAATTTTAAATCACATTTTTACTTGGATATAAAATTATATTTTGATCTGATATCATATTATGCACATTACTGGTCAGCAATACACTTTGTATTCTTCTGTTTGCACTGAGAGTCACATGTTTTCTTAATTGTTTTGATGGGGTCATGAATATTCATGCATGTTTATATTTAAACATGTGCCTCAGTTTTAGACATTACCCCCTGATGAAGCCTGGGGGGGGGTGGTGTCTGGTTCTGGTGTGGCGTCCTCACTGAATTTTATGTGCCAAAAAAGTGGTTTAATCCACCAGTCACGGTGTGAGTACCAATTTTTTTGTATTTTTTTTCCTATGTTATTTTTCTCCCATTGGTGCAGACTGGCTTTTAGCCCCTATACCCCCCCGACTGACAACCTTCTCCCCAAGGACTTACCAGTCACAGATTTCCATATGGATTACACCCCCTGGTGGGGCCAGCAGGGGGAGGTTTGTCCTCCCTCCCTCCCTCAGAAGACCACATCTAGAAATGATTGGAGTTCTGGGCAATAGTACAGGCCAGAGTGGCCAGAGGAGACTTCATGTAGTCTGCCCCACTTTTCCAGTTTCCTCCCACAACTGGATGACACACAGTGATACAGATGTACATGTGCATGGGGGTGTTTGCGTTCCATATACCAGTTGCTGGACAGTCCATTTTGAGTCACCCCAATGCCCTAACACCCTGTCTTGACTTGGTGGCAGTAATAGAGTGGTGAAACCTCTCCCCCTCCCCCAGAGAGGAGAGCAGTCAGCTGGGCACTCAATCCCCCCCCAAATGACCCCCCAGCAGCCAAATTCTACTCCCAATACTGGGTCACTGGTGTGGTATCTAGCACCTCAACCCTACACAATGTGCTGGCTTTGTTTTGTATTTTAACTGTTATAGCCAGTTGGCTTAATGGTTGCAACTTTTGAAGCCATCAGTGAATACGCAGCTTCTTTTGTTAGTACTATAGGTGGACAGGGGCAAACTGTCGCTGTGGCTGACTTGGACTTCAGTAAGGCCTTTGACACAATGCAGCATGTGAGGTTACCACAAAACTTAAGAGGCCTAAGTATGGGAGACAAAATAAGTTAATGGGTGTAAACTGATTAAGGAACAGAGCCCAAAGGGTAGAACTAAATGAAGAATTATCAGGGAAGATGGGTTTATAAGAGGAGTATCCTATAGGGTTGGTACTGGGCCCCAAACCATTCAGTATATTCATAGGCAATATGGGGGTGAGGCTAGAAGGAAAAATCTGCCAATTTGCAGATGGCATCAAGATCTTCAACAGAGCGGACACAATGGAGGAAGTAGAGGCCATGAGAATGAACCTGGAAAGGCTAGAAGAACAGTCCAGAATTTGGGAGCTAGGACTCAGTGGGAAAAAGTGCTAAGTCATGCATCAGACCCCCCCCCCCGATCAAGTACAGGATGTGAGGGGAGGTCATGCCATGTACCTCAGAGGAAAGGGACCACAGGTCATCATTATGAATGACCTGAAAGTAGTGGAACGTTATTCAAGGGTGGCGGTAAGAGCAAATAGGATTATGGGAATAATAGGGAGGGGGATAACAAGCAGAAGAAGGGGAGGCTATATTCCCCCTGCATACGTCTTTAGTTCACCCCACCTTGAGTACTGTGTGCAGTTCTGGAGCTCTCCTCTTAGAAAGGACATTGACAGAGTGGCGCCTGTGCAGAAGAGGACAACCAAGATGATACAAGGATAGCAGGAGAAGCCATACAAGCAAAGGCTGAAAAGCTTCAACATGGATACCTTAGAGAACAGAGGAGTCAGGAGATACATGACCCCTAAATACCTCCAGTGGATAAACAGAGTGTGCGGAGGTTTATAAGTTGAGCACAAACATGGTTACCAGAGGTAACACAATGAACTTGTGGGGGGACATGACAAGAGATAGACAAAGGGACCTCAGTTAAACATCTCATCCGAAAGATGGCACCTCATCAGTGCAGCACTCCCCCCCTCGTACTGCATGACCATGTCAGTTATGGGAATTACTCTAAGCACAAGCCAGAAGCTAAGCAGGGTTAGACCTAGTCTGTAGTCAGATGAATGACCTCCAGTGAACACCAAGTGCTGCAGGAAGTGGTGTTGGTAGCTCTGCAGGGGACACTTTTCCACTGGTTATAAGTTTATTTTTTATTTTACAATTATTGGCAGGGAGAGACACACTAAGCTGAGGCTTGTTTCCTGGTGCATCCTAGGAGCACAGGGCAGTTGAGTGAATTGCTCATGGTCACACTGTATGCAAGTGGTGGTTGTGGGATTCAAACCCAGTTCTCCAGGTTTACAGCTTAATCCTCTTAACCACTACGCTATATTGCCACCAAGTAACTATACCAGTGCCCCAGCATGGTGTAAGAGAGAGACACGACAGCCCCCTGAAGAAGACCGAATGGTCGAAGTGCTGGGGCTGCCAGTCGGCATCTTCCAGGAAGTCTCCTGAATAAATCTTGCACCTAGCAACATTTCTTATTTGTCGCTCACTTAACAGTACTGATTTTTTGCCTTGTTTCATTGTTATTCGAGCCCGAAGGGTGATTTCGCGCAGTGACTGCGAAATCACCCTCCGGGCCCGATTACCACCATGACAGTGAAATCATTCACGAGAAGGGGGCCCAAAACCCCCATGTTGAAAATTTGGTGCCAAAATTCCAAAAAATGACTGTTTAACGAGCGTGCGTTATGCAGTTCCTATGCAGGCTTGTAAGATCGCGAAATTTCAATATTTTCACTCCAGATTTTCAACATTGCCATTTTACCACACCTTCTTATGAGTAGTACAGCTGTCATTTTTCACATCTCACCCAAAATGTGTTTCCGCCCATGTAGCGCAGAATGGCGCAGTCGGGTCACGTGATGGCATCCATCTGAGCAGCAGCTGAGATCCTGAGCTCCCCCCTCTGGCCGCCTAATCTGCAATTTAAAGTGCATTTTGACTGGGTTTTTTGAGAAAATTACTTAAATAGCAAGTCTCTTAACACTCCGTCATCGATAAGGTGCCTTGTGTTGGAATCTTAAGCCCTAGCTGGGTCGCGATGGAGGTGGATTTGAAAGAGGCCCTCACCAAGCATACCCCTCCAGCATCTCCTGAGAAGGCCGCAAAAAAGCAGAGGAATCAGGCCCCAGTTAGGCCGGACCGTGGAGGTGAGAAAGCAGTACAGCCTACGCCTTTATCGGAGGATAAATTCCTCCAGGAGCTTGGCCCTGTGAAGGAGCTTCTTGTGGAATTAACAGGAGAGCTCAAATCTCTGTGTAGTGACCTCTCTGATGTTACAAAAAAAGTTTCAGATGTGGAGGTAAAGGTCGCCTCTGTTGAAAAATGGAGATCTAGAGCTGAAACAGAGATAACAGAATTAAGGCAGCAGGTGAAGAGGCTCCAACTCAAAACTGAAGACCTAGAGGGGCGAAATCGCTGAAATAACCTGCTAATAATTGGCCTCCCGGAGTTAGAAGAAGGCCCGGACCTTATGGCTTTCCTGCAGAGGTTCTTTGTTAAAATAGTAGGCCCATCTCCTATAAATGCCTCCTACCATCTCGAAAGGGCCCACGTTTGCTCGCCCTCGACCTGCAGCTGGTTCCCCACACGTCCGATCATTATTAAATTTTAAGCTACCTGGAAGGCAGCATGTGTTCCCTGAAGGCTGGGGAGCTTAAAGAAATCCTGTGGAGTGTTTAGGATCCGGATTGTAGGACCTTCCCAAAGAGATTCGGGAAAAAGAGCAGCATACCACAATCGTCCAAAAACTCATGCAGCAGCAATCCTGTTTAAGATGATATATCCTGCCACCCTGAAAGTAACTGTTGGAGGTCAGCTACGAGTTTTAACACCCCAGAAGCAGCTTACAAGGACCTTACTAGCAGACTGCCTGATCTGTTTAAGGATCCAGCTGAAGAAAATATGTTGGACTTTTAGATGCTGTTAATGTTTGTTTGAGATGTTAAATGTTCCTATAGATGGTGTCTGTGTATATCCCTGGTGACTGTTGTGGCGACCCCTCTGACCTTCTGTCTCACGCTTGCCCACCCTCCTTGTCACATACCTTGTGCTGTGTCTCGTGGTGGTGTTTTCTCTGGTCTGGTTGTCCTGGCTCTTCCTCTTGGGTCTTTCTTGCAGTCTGGCTGCTGGGACGGGGATGCGGTGGGCGGTTTGGGTTTGGGCCTAGATCTGCGCCATTGGTCCCGTCTTTTTTTTTTTTGAAGCTCATGTGCCGGCAGCGGAACGTTTTTTCCGGTGGTAGTTTCCAGGAGGGAACTTCCTGGAGGGCGGAACATTTAAGGTCCGGCGGCAATTAGGGTCCCTCGGAAACGGCAACCACTATAGTGAATCTTCGGTGAGCCTCCCCTTTGCCTCTTGTTGGAGTGATGTGGGTTGGGACTGTCCTCCCGATTCTCGACTGAAGCTGATATGGGTAGGTGGCTCATTCATTTCATTGAGGTGAAGGGAGTGGAAATATGGTGGGACCGCCTGGGTCGATGAGGCCTAAGGGGCTTTCTATATTTGGGGCTTCTCCTTTTTATGTCTCTGTCTTTCTCCTCCCCCTTACTTTCTCTCTTTGGTGTACTTCAGCCTTTCTGTCTATTGGTATGTGGGGGCGGGGACTTGGGGGCAGCTGGGGGGGGATTTGGCAAATCTGCGAGCTGGATGTGGGATCGCGAGCTGTGCAGTGGGGGGGTTACTAATCTCTGCCCGGGGCTGATCTGTAACAATTGTTGGTGGGTAGTTGCCGGGGTTATAATTTCACTGAGGGAGTCTTGGGTTTTGATAGTATATGGTTGCTGGTTTTTGGCTCTGGGGGATTGGAGATTCGCATGGGGATTTGGGGGGTTCGTAGCCCAAAATAAAGGTTGTATTTGGGACCGCTGGCTATACGGACCCCATTTGTACACATAGTTCTTGCTGGGTTTATGTTGTGGGGTGTTTTGGGGAGGGAGATTTTTCTGACCTTGGTCATAGAGACAGGTTCTGTTGTCTTGCTTGGGGGGGGGACCTTGCTTGTTTGTTATTTAGTTTTAGAGTATGGATTGGGGGGTGGGGTATGGGGGGGTTACAAATTGATGTTCCATGTAACTTCCGATGGGGTCTGGGGTTTCTTTGTAAGGGGACGGTGGGAGGGAGTCATACAATGGGGTCTCGGACTTATTATATGGGAGGTGTGCCCTGCTTTAATCTGTTGGAAGTATTCTATCTGGATATCCAATTACTGCGAAATAATTTTAAAATGGCTATGAGTATAGTTAAAATAGTGTCCTGGAATGTGAGAGGGCTCAGGGATCAGGTTAAACGTTTGCAGGTTTTCAATCACTGTTCCCTGCTCTGCACGGACATCCTTTTTGCAGGAAACACATTTAGGCAGGATGAGGCCAATTTGCTCTCTCGGTCTGGGTTTTCTCAAGTTTATCTTGCTAGAATTCTCATTTTAGTAAAGGGGTGGCGATTTTAGTTAAAGGCCGTCTTATTTACCAAGGACCTGGTTTGCTCAGACCCGGAAGGGAGATTCATTCTAGTTAAGGGTAGCTTAAACAGAGAGAGTGTAGTTCTGGGTTCAGTGTATGGACCGGTGGGAGGTAATCCTGAATTTTTCATGATGTTGACAGATAAATTGGCGGTTTTTTTGCCAACTCAATATGTGTTAGGAGGGGACTGGAATGTACCTTTCCCCTCGTTGGACAGAGAGCCCCAGGATAGGCATACATCCTCCTCGGCACAAAAAGCCCTCTGTGAAATGGTCTCATTGTTAGGTCTAGGTGATCCGTGGCGTATTGCTAATCCTTCTTGTCGGGCCTTTTCCTTTCAATCCCAGTCACACGGCACTAAATCAAGACTTGATATGATATTAGTTAGTCTCTCTTTTCTCCCGAGTGTATCTTTATCTGGTATAGAACCGATCATTGTGTCAGATCATGCTCTGGTTTGGTTGCACCTCTCTCTAAGTCCTGACTATTCTCGAGACTCCAAGTGGAGATTAAATACTCAACTATTAAAGGACCGACATTGTGTTTCGGAGATCAGTTCTAGAATATCCCTTTTTTTGGCAGACAATATGGACTCTACCCCTAGAGTGGATATGATATGGGGAGCATTAAAGTGCTATCTTAGGGGTGACTTTATTAAGATGGCTTCCCTTAGGAAGAAGAGCACGACTGGCTAGGTTGTTAGAGTTGGTGGGTAGGATTAGGGAGTTGAAGGTAGGTATTCATTAACTTCTCGGTTTGAGGATCTTAAGGAGCTCCTTTCAGTTAAGAATGAATACGGACCTCCTGAAAGAAAAGATAGAGTATTATCTGGTGAAAACCCAGGCTAAGTATATTGATCTCGGTCAGAAATCCGGAAATTATTGGCTCTGCATCTCCGTGCGCTTGAAGGTTCGAGGATTATTCCTTCTCTGGTCTCTTCATCCGGAACTATTGTCTCTTCGCCCAGAGAGATTGCTCGGGTCTTTAGGGAATACTATTCCAGTATTTATAGTCCCCCTCCAACATCCCATTCGATAGCAGATGTCAGAAATTATATAAGAGGAATTGATCTTCCGAGTATACTGGAATCCCAACAGGCGAGTTTATTGGCTCCTATCTCAGCTGAGGAGATCCAGAGCACTATTGCTTCCCGGCCCCAGACAAAGCACCAGGCCCAGATGGATTCTCAGTGAATTTTACAAAGTCTTCTAAAGACTTAACTCCTATCTTGCTTAAATTATATAACTATTTCCAGGTCGCATTGGAACTTGACCGGCTTTGTTAAGAGCCACTATAGTGTTAATTCCTAAAGTGGATAAAGAACCTTCTGATCCAGCTAGCTACCGTCCTATTTCTCTTCAGAACTATGATATTAAAGATACTAGCCAAAATATTTGCTGAGAGGATTAAAAGATTTGGACGGAGCTTTTGAGCCCTGAACAGGCAGGTTTTGTTCTAGGGAGATCAGCGGCTGATCATCTGAGGACCTTATCGCATATCTCGTAACATGCCGGTCCATCTCAGACCCAATTGTATTAGTTTCTTTAGATGCTGAGAAAGCATTTGATCGAGGTCGATTGGTCCTTTTTATGGACCGTCATGGAAGAAATGGGCTTCCGACCCCTTTCTGAACCTGATACAGGTACTTTATAAGTGCCCTCTGCAAAAATCTACTGCAGTGGGGTTTTATCCCCTCTTTCAGTCTTCTTGCGGCACTAGACAAGGTTGCCCCTTTCTCCTTTATTGTTTAACTTATACTTGGAACCTCTACTGATAAAACTTAAGTCTTCCCCTCGGGTGAGGGGTCAGGCTCTTAGGTAGGAGCTAGTTCTTTCTGCGTATCACGGATGATGTTCTGTATAACCTGTCTGACCGGTAGCATCTTTAGAAGCAGCTCTGGATATTATTAGGCAGTTTAGCTCCTTTTCTGGCTATAAGTTAAATACATCGGTGTGAGATCTTTCCCTTAAATAATTATACTTTTAAGAGTGGGTTTCTTCCCTTTGGAATGAGATGGACTTCCAGTTCACTTAAGTATCTGGGGATCTACTTCTCCACTGACCCATTTTTGCTCAAGAAACTAAATTTAATCAAGATCAGAGACTCGATTAGTCAAGATTTGCAGCGCTGGGCATCCCTTCCTATTTCCTTGATGGGTAGAATTAGTATCATTAAGATGAATGTTCTTCCCCGATTTTTACCCACTGAACCTTACCAACCTCTGGCTTCCTCTTTCCTTTTCCAACAGCTCCATAGTCTGTTTTCCACTTTTATTTGGAAAGGGAAAGGGATACATTGCTCTTATGGCTCCCTATCACTTCCTAAAGAAAGAGGAGGCTTAAGACTTCCGAATTTTCAGCTATATTATTGGGCAGCCCACTTGCCCAAATTGGGAAGAGTGGTTCTCTGCGAAATCCTGAGAACTCTTCCCCAATATGGCTATGAATCGGCCTTCCTTTCGAGCTTAAATTTTGACATAACCACCTTACCTTATCTTACTCCGAAAATACTCTCACAATTGATTTCTGATAACACAGTGGCAGTTTCTCTTAAGGTGTGGGCCCAATGTCTTAGGTTTTTCCGGATCTCTAATCATACAGATTTAGGACAGCCGATTATTCTCAATCCCAGTATTACTTTAGGAGATTCGTGGGTAGGATCAAATTGGCTCCCACAACTTAAAGATTCCTGGGTTGAACATTTGTTTAGCCAAACTTCTCTTTTCGCATCAAGTGATATCTTAGCCAGATTCGATATCCCAAGCAGAGAGACTTTCAAGGTGTTTCAGCTTCGGCACCTGGTGAGTAGTAAGTTTGGAGCGGTGTTTAAACCGTCCGTGGTACACCCCTTTCTCTCCAACATTATTATGCTGGCATCCCAGCCCCATTCCATTTCACAGATTTACTCCTACCTTTTGACTTTTAACTTGGGGAGGAGGTTGGTGGTCCCTCGATCTGGACATATCTTCTCCTGATGAAGTACCATTGTGGAGAACTTTTTGCCTAATCTGCATAGATATCACACCCAGGATAGGTTTTGTTTAGTGGAATATAATATTGTTAATAACATACTACACTCCGGTCAAGCTCTTTCAACGTAAGCTGATTTCTGCTCCACTGTGTTTCCGATGCTCGCAAGGTGAAGGCACCTTGATTCATGTTTTCTGGGAGTGTGCTAAAGTTGCCCCGCTGTGGTCTTTGATTCGGGATAATCTAGATCCCCTTCTGGGTCTGAGCAGGTTTTTCTCTCCAGGAATTTGTGTACTCGGTGATTTTTCTCTGATAGATAGTGTGGAGCGTAGGTACCATATGGCCCTGATATCTATGGCAGTCAAAAAGCTGGTTTTAAGACACTGGAAAGACCAATTAGTTCTATCCTTTGCGGATTGGTTAAAGGAGTTGATGTTGTATCTCCAGTCCGAAAATTTGATTGCCAGTTATAAGAACCGTATGGATTTATTTTATAAAAGATGGGGCAAGCTCAGTCTTTTACCTACCTTAATGATAAGGCTTGTGGCCTGATCTCTGGACCCTCATACTATGTAGCATAATTGATGTTACCTTAATATAAGGTTTTAATGTGATTTAGATATGTCTCCTTTATTATAACTAGGACTATTGGTCAGGTTATTAAATAAGTTGTTTAGTAAGTGTGGATATCCAGACTTTAGAAGCTGTAATTTATGCTTTTAGCGGGTGCACCCTGGGGAGGGAGGGGTGAGGGGTATCTACTCTCTGGCGTTTTTGATTGAAAGATAGATATGTTAGGCTGTTTTACTTTCAAGTATGCCTGTTATTTACTATATTTATAGTGGGAGGGGGTGTTGGTCTGATTTAGGTTTATTGGTCTGTTTCTTAATCGTCATGGTTCTGGTTGTATTACTTTTTAGAAAATAATAAACTTAAATTTCAAAAAAAGAATGGATGATCGATGTATGAAATCAATGTACGGGACAAATTAAGAAAATCACAGTGACACTGTTCATAAGCAGAGGTCTTAAAATGGCTATGTTGAAAATTTGGTGAAAAATTCCTAAAATGACTGTTTTTACGATGCGTTGCGGTTCATGACGCTAAATGAGTTTGGCTAATTTTCAATATTTCCCACTCCAGATTTTCAACATTGCCATTTTTCCACACCTTCTTATGAGTAGTACAGCTGTCATTTTTCACATCTCACCCAAAACGTGTTTCCTACTCATGTAGGCATAAAATGGCGCAGTCAACAGCGAACTCAGTGTATGGGACACATTAAGAAAATCACAGTGTCACTGTTCATGAGCAGAGATCTTAAAATGGCAATGTTGAAAATTTGGTGAAAGAATTCCTAAAAATGACTGTTTTACGAGTGTGCGTTGCACAGTTCCCACGCACACTCGTAGGTTTGCGAATTTTCAATATTTCCACTCCAGATTTTCAACATTGCCATTTTTCCACACCTCCTTATGAGCAGTACAGCTGTCATTTTTCACATCCTGCCCAAAACGTGTTTCCACCCATGTAGCGCACAATGGCGCAGTCGGTGTGCAAACTCAATGTATGGGACACATTAACAAAATCACAGTGACACTGTTCATGACCAGAGGTCTTAAAATGGCTATGTTGAAAATTTGGTGAAAAAATTCCTAAAAATGACTGTTTTACGAGCGTGCGTTGCGCAGTTCCTACGCACGCTCGTAAGTTCGCAAATTTTCAATATTTACACTCCAATGACTTCCAAATACCTAAACAGCACATAGAAGCAAGCAACATTCGGCATTGACAAATGCTTGTTGGATACAGGCTTGCTATACACATGCAGTAGCCAGACTCTATGGTAATGGGCGGGTAGGCCAATCATGTTTTGTGAGCAAAAGTGTGCATCGGGGTGTCCCCTTAGCCCACTGTTGTATGTTTTTACCTTGGACCCTTTACTGTGAAGAATTAATAATTCCCCTTTAATTACAGGATTGTCTTTTTCTAGTCATGATTTGGAAATCTTAACTATAGCTAATGCAGATGACATCTGCCTGGTTATTGCAGACATGGAGTCATGTACAGCTGCAGGGTCAATATTGTTTGACTTTTCTAGGCTTTCAGGCTCTAGTATTAATTATGCCAAAAGCAAATGCCTGCCAATAGGTGATTTAACTCAGTCTGTGGATTATATTATAAATATTCCAGTTATCATGGGTACATGTTCCATTCTAGGTATTATTTTTGGTTCTGGTAACTTAGCCTGGATTAATTGGCAGGACAAAATTCAGCAAGCTATGGAGAAAGTTAAAATTTGGAATAGATGGAGAATGGCTAAACTTAAGAGTTTTTAATGGTTAAGACCTTCCTCCTTTCTATGTTTTTGCACCTTAGTTGTATTTTTTCAGGACCCAAAGAACTAGAGACTAAATTATATGGTTGTTTTTTCCTCCTGTATCTGGCGGAGTAAATTAAACCCTATCAAGCGAGGTATATTATTTTTAGACAGGAAACAAGGTGGCATCAAGATGGTTAATCCATGAATATTTTTCTTTTCTATGTTTATTACAATTAATTTAAAACCTGTTTTAGGACCTCAACATAAGTTATGGACTCCCTGGGTTTTGGATACCTTAACCTCTGTTTTGCAGTTTCGGCCTGTGCATGGGGAGATCCCTAGGCAAGGAACCTTGTGACACCTTCTGTCATTTTCAAGTTGCCTTTGCAAAAATTAAATTATGGCTTTTGAATAGACACCATATTTGTACATTGCACAGGAAGAATTATATAAATGCATATTTTTTTTTTTAAAGAAGGGACGATTATGAGTCTAGACCTACTCAAGAATAAGTGGTGATAGGAAAGCTATTGGTTTCTCCTAGGATTCCCCACAGATGTGGGACATCTTATGACTTTTCGGTACATGGGAAGCTGAATGTAAATGGTAACCTGAAGCATAAAGGTGTAGAGGAGAGGTATTGCCCAAGACAGTCCTGTACCACCACAATTGAGACAATGTCCCATCTCTTCTTGGAATGCCCATACATTGTTCAGTTTTGCCATATTTTAAGACACAAGTGGCCTTCTTTTACCCTTTTATAACCTTAACATGGATATTTTATATATAGACAGATAGATAACATCTTTATTTTTATACAGGCTTGAATCATGTCATTAAGATTATACAACCTTGTTTTGAAGACAGTTTTGTCAGTGCTTTAAATTTCTAAGACAAAATGGATTTTACATTATACAGTCACAATTTCACTTATGACATCAATTACATTTAATTATATACTAATGTTTTCAAAACTACACACGGTAACAATTAGAATATAAAAAGGGAGGAACATACAATCAAATTTTACTCAAAACATTAACTATAAAGTGCTATGTACTAAATTCACTGATTTATTACTACAGTACCTACAAAGCATTGGAACTTGTATAATCCATTTATCTCTTGGGTAAATGTCTCATAAGAAGATGACATTCGAGCTGAGTAAGGTAGTACATTCCAGGCGTTTACTGCCTGAGATTAAAAGTTTTCTACCATATTTGTTTTTGGTCTTAAGCAATATTATTTTATTTACATGTACCTTTCTCTTTGAATCCTGGAAGAAGTTTTTATCCCTATCAAATATTACTTTAGTTATACAATGTTCAGGGTAAGAATTCTGGTATTTATATGTTATTTTTAACCAAGTTTTCGTGCAGTTTAAGTGTAGAGTCTGCCACTCTAGTGCAGTCAACATTGTACAATAATACATTTTAAAACATACCTAGCAATTCTATATTGGGTTCTGTCTAAGCTGTCCAACAATTTTTTTATTTGCTGTCCGATACACCAATCCTCCATACATCAAAGTTAGAAAAATTAGTTGCTCAGCCAATTTTTTCTGATCATCCCTATTTAAAAAAGTTGTATGATGTAAGGCACCACGCTTTTTATTTACTTTACCAATTACTGAGTTTATATGGTTTTCAAAAGTCATGTGTGTGTCAAAGATAACCCCCAGATAACAACAGTTGTTTACTAATTCTAAACACTCATTTTGACTTATTTGTATCTTAATCTGATCAGTATTCTTTTTGGGAGCAAAGCACATCAGCTTGTTTTTTTTGCTATTCATTGGCATTTTACCAAATTTATGGACTAAGCATGACAGGCAGACAATGTGACTTTTCCTGGTTTGTTTTAAATATTTAATATGGCATGTTTGTTGTAGACTGTCCTTACAGCAACTTTTTTATTTCTGAAGAATAATTATTCTACATGATAGAAAATAACATGGTTAATCATAAAGCTAAAGACCACCATTTATTTTCCTAACAGGTGTTTGAAGCATGGTAGGCTAGTGTTGACTGGATTGTCTAATTTGTACAGGTAGATTACTTTCCTGTATGCCTTGACTTGGGATGGAATAAGTAACAGAAAGTGCTATATAATATACTGAACTTTGATGATATAACAGTTTTCTGTTAAGATCAGTATTCCCTATTTTTAATCTCTGATGTATATGATGTCTGACTTTCTCAGATTTCTAGAGTAGGAGACTCTAGTTGAATACACAGTATGAATTGAATATTGTATAATGGGGGGTAGATTCCTGATACATTCTTTGGTAATGTTGGACTGCTCTGGTCTGAGATGTATGATTCTCTTTCTTATGTTTAATGCTTACAAAAGAGGGAAGGGGAAGGGGTGTATAAATCCCATGTTTTGGATATTTAGGGTTTGGTTTTATTTAACAAATCTTCCTTTTAAGGTAGCATGCTAGAATTATATTATAATAGATAAGTATGCTTCAATATGTTGTTTATATTCTACTGTATATGCCTCCTTTTTTAAGATAGTATGACTATTATTTTCATTTATTTTATAGTTTTTCATGCAGACTAACATTGTTTCTTTTATTTGGTGTACAATATTTCCCTACTCCTTTAAGGGTGGTGGTGGGGGGGAGAAGGGTATGTACAGGTGGTATGGATTACCTGCATAATGTTTAAGTGTTCATTTTTTGTAATCTTTCTTAATTCCTTTGTAGGTTGCAGGTTTTTGAGAAGTTGCGTGAAGAGACATGTATGATTTCATATGTTAATATGTATTTCAGTTTCCTTTACTTTTGATTTTCTAAGCAGCATGTGTACAGTTTTGAATAGTGTGACTGAAATACTTTCTTGATTTTCAGTTTTTTTGTCTTGTAATGTGCTTTAAAATTGTTTATTATTACTTTTGTGCAGTTATATTAAAAATTTCTACTCTTGCAGGGGAGCCTTTGTCGGTCACTGCCAAGATGGCCAATGACAATGATGGTGGAGGAGGAGGTGAAGGTGAGTTCAGCCTCCTAGCTCTGCTGTTTCCACCATTGTGCCTTCTATTTCTACTAATTTGCCTCTGGTTTCTGATGAGGAGCGACTGTCATTTGCAGAAAGTATAGTGTCTCAAGTTTTGAATCCACATTCCCCACTTATCTGGAGGGAGGACTCAAACCCTGTCTCAGATGCCTCAGTTCTAGGTGTTGCATCATCTACCTCAGCCACAGAAGATTGTTTGTGCCAGGTATTTCAACTACATAAAACTTTTATGCTGCAGCTTTTACGTGAGGACACTGACTCTCAAAATACTATTCTTGAAGCTACCTATCCTTCAACAGTCACCCTACTGTCATGCCTGTTGACATTTCCAGTCCTACTGTAATACCTGAAGAAGTTACCACTACAGCCTGTATGGCAGCTGCAACCTCTTCTCTGGACCTCAGAGACAGTCATACAGCTGGTGTTTCTGTGGAGTCGTTTGGTCCCCGAAGGCTGCTCTTCTCACGGCTGGCTGGTGTCAGTCAGAAAAGGGAGCTCCCTGGACTTCTCCTGGACTTGTCAGTGCACAAGGCATCATTTCAATCACCTGACACTCCGAGGATGGTGCCCCTTTTTCCAACATTGCTTCACAACATCCTGGCAACCCTACTAGCGGCTCCTGTCCTGATGTCTCTACTCCACCCGTAGTAGCCTTGGACCTTAGCCAGCCATCACTCGCTACCAAGGACTCCAACCAAACTATGGGCCCCAGTGTTCCTCTACAACTGTCTGGACAATCTTCCTCGGAGGATGACCCTAATGACACTATGCAGCTGATGCTCCCATCGCATCTACAGGTGAGCCTCCCATGAATGCTCCCTTTAAACTAAGTGACTTATTTCAGACTCTGGGCAAGCCTACACAGTGCAGAAATGCTGTTCATTTGAAATATTTGGGTGATGTTAACAATGCTCCAGACCGCAGAACTATATTACATAGTATGTTATGGGACTCTTTGGGAATTGGAGCTTCTGAACTGTTTGCATTCATTCATGTGCATGGTGAACCAATTTATGATTTAAGTTTTAGGAATGTTTATTCTTTGGTGAAATTCTGGTCCAAATATGAGCCTAAGTCTTCACCTCACTGGGCTTCCTTTTTGGTCATTCCCCTCACTAAACCTACAATTAAGATTATTACTTTGCTTTTTAGGAGTGAGGGGTGAGCACTGCGGATGTCAGTATTGGTTAAAAGCAACGCTGTGACATTCTGGACACCCTCATCCCATTCTGGATGAGGACTTAGTCTGGACAGGAGGGTGGAAAATTAAGATACAAAACAAACTGACAGGGGCCTCTCTCACTTGCCTGGGAGCTTTTATATAGGTAGGGATCAAGGTTTGTGTTTTATCCAGGTCAGCCTTGGACCTGTCACAAGTGTGGCTCCAGAACACATTTAAGCAACACCTGCGACAAGCCATGTTGCAACCTTTGTTTCTCTTGTGGACATGTGAGTTTGGGGTGCCTGAACCCTCTCAAATGTAATTTATGTGATGAGGCAGGTCACTCATACAAACAATTCCCTTGGGCAGATCATTTCGCTTAGATCACCCTCCTCAGTATCAGACTGCCCTCATTACAGATTTACAGGTCCAGGCATTGAGTCAGAAAGAAGCCCCCTCCACCTCATGTCTGCAGGCTCCTCAGGAACTTCCAGTTCATGATACCTCAGTCCCTTCTGATCCCCCCAGTCACACCACTGGTAGTCCAGATGGACACTTCCACTGTTCACTCTCCTGAGACTCTTACTGTGGCTGCTTCACCCTGTCTGGAGGTTATCCCCCCCAGAGATGTTAACACTTTGTGGTTGTTCCTCCTCAAAATAAGGCAAAGTGAAAGGAACCTGACAATCTTACTCTCAAAAGACTATTCTCCAGGAACAGGTATTAGGCTTTGGCTAAAAGGAGACAGTGTGGGGGGGGACACAGAGGAGGAGGAGATGGTGATTCTGACTCCTCCTTGCTTCCTCCTCTTGGATGGATTATTCCTCAGACTCTCAATGTGACCCATTTCCTTCTAAAGGGAAAACAGGCAAGCAACCCCCGTAACCTGATTATGATATGGTTTCTTTTTTTACTCTGTTCTGCCTCAATGCATTTTGGTCTCACACTTCTTTGCCTCACACTTAATGTGTGCAGTACAAAGTCCTTTCAGAAGCAGGTGACCACAATGCAATATATAGCAGACCTTAATCATGACATTTGTTTGCTCCATGATACTAAATTAAAGACCAGATATGAAATCTCTCAGGCTCAGACCAGGTGGACAAAAGGAGCCTCCTTCTGGTCTTATGGTGAAGACATGTGTGATGGCTTTGGCATACTGTTTTTAGGCTTTCAATTTCATGTTTCCAGGTCAGTAGATATTTTCCCCAGATGGGCCCTACTAGTAGATTGCACATACCAATAGCTAAAAATCAGAATTATTAATGTATATGTCCCTCAAAGCACTGATTCTTCGTCTGATTTGTTCACACTGTTACAGCCTTATTTGTACACTAATCAACATATTTTCTTGGGGGGATTTCAATTGTGGTTTACTCTGGCTGATAGGGGAGGCTCCACTCAAAAGGTGTTTGGAGATATGGCTATTCTGAACAAGGTCATAAGAACTGTGGTTCTCTCAGATGGGTACTGTGCAGTCCACCCTACTGGAGCTAAAACATATTATAGAGGCCCTTATGCCACTAGAATGTTTTTCATTTTCATTTCTAAGAACATTTCTACGCAGCAAGCTAAAGTTCTCCCTTGTGAAACATCTGATCATCTGTCTGTTTCCCTTGCCTTCTTCCCTGCCACAGGCTCCTTTCCCCATAATGCACAGTTTTTTTTATTTATTTCTTTTGTTAACCAGGTAAACATATGAGCCAAGGCCCTTTTTCATATGCGACCCGACAGTCTTGCTGGAAACTCAACAACTCCCTGCTATCTGACCCTGTCATTTCCTCAGCCTGTCAGGATTTTCTAAGGCACAGCTTTCTGTTTTTGATGCCTACACCTTACCTTTAAGTTGGTGGGATGAGACAAAGTAGATTTGAAAAACTTTTTAATCTAAGAGCTAAGTCTAAATCCCTGTCCTCATTACCTCAAATATTTAGGACTCAGGCAAAATTATTGGATCTCATTTCAGGACTTATGGAAACACATACTGACTGTTAATAGATTATTGATGTGAAAATAGCAATGGAAGCTTAGCAATATAATAGAGCTCACGCCTTAAAATGGAGACCCAAAAGATACTCAAAGATCCAGATCTTCTATTGCTATATTTAAAAGTTGTACTGACAGAGTTTCAGCTACTCATATAAAGCAGCTAATCGATCCAGTTTCAACCTCCTCCTTAATACCTTACCCTTGATTAAGCAGATAGCACAAACCCATCTGGAGATGTTTAGCTCTCGACTGCTTCTCCTGATACTGACTTTTCCCTCAGCTAGTCATATTCCTGATGTTCCCCTAACACAGCTAAGTTCCCTTACTGGCTCTATTTCTCTTGGAGAGACCCAACAGGCCATCTCCCATCAGAAAAAAATGCACATCTCCTGGTAAAGATGGCCTCCCAGCTGAGTTATATCAGCAGTTTTTGGTTTTCTTTGCTCCCTTTTTGACTAATATTCAATACAATTTTAATTACTAACTTTGTTCTTTGGCATTTTTCAGATGCCATTATGATACTTTTATTTAAAAAGGGCAACAGGACAGATATTTGGAATTGGAGACCTCTTAAACTTATACTCCACTTAATTTTATAATCCATACTTCTAAATGTGGATTATAACATTTTCACATCTATCTTGTTACACAGATTTGATCCTCTTGCCTCTCAGGTGATTTCTGATGGACAGACATGTGCCATCCCCAACAGATCAATTTTTCACAGCTTAACTTTACTATTATATGTTAGAGATGCAGCAAATTTAAATTCCACCAGCAAAGTGTCCATAAAAGTGATCACTTTGCATTATCATTACCACTTCGTATAATGGCAGAATGACAACACAGTGAGGGCAAGCTGTTGTTTTCAATAGACTTCGCCCTGCTCTTTTAGCCATAGCCAGACAGGAAAAGAAAGGAAGTGAGTCATACAAGCAGACACTTTCACTTTCTCCTGTGCAGACAGAGACAGAGAGAGGGGAGTGTGTTGTTTTGTCACTGCTGAGACTTAGAGATCAGAGCGAGGAGGAGGTTTAAACTTTGATTTATACAGCTGTTTTATAAGCTACATTTTTTTGTATTTTCTGTACTCTTTTTTTTACTTAATGTGTTCTTTCTGTAAATTTATTTTTCTTACCTTTATAAGTAGTTAGTTGTTTGTCTGTGTCTGTGTGACAGACTGTGTGTGTGTTGTGTGACAGTGTGAGTAGTCATTGCTCAGACTGAGGGAGCGCAGTAGGAGAGATGGACCAGGGTGAGGGTCTGAGGGAATGTCTGGGGCAGGGGCAGCTCTGGGAGAGCGTGGTATTTGTAGGTGTCACACCATGCAGATGTGTGGTGAGCATGGCGGCCGGTTCCTGTTGGACCCATCGAAAATTCTGAGTGCCCCCCCACCCCCAGAAGCAGGACCAGCACCGCTTCCTGACTCTGAGGCAGTTGAACCACCACCATCACCACCACCATGTCCAGCACCAGCTCCAGCACCAGGTCCTCTGGAGCAGGATGTGTATGTGTCCCTGGGCCCAGGTATGGATCCCAACCTTGCTGAGCACCATGACCAGCCAGCTGCCAGTTCATCTGGCCCTGCCCTGCCTGTGCCTGGTCCTCCTCGCACCTCCATTGTTTGTCAGTTTTTTGACTGTGTCAGGGAGGACAGCAGTGTGGTCAGGTGCCACCTATGTGAAGTGGAGGTGCACCGTGGCCCCCAGGGGACTCACCTAGGGACTGGGGGCCAGTGCACCCATATGCTCAATCACCACCAGTTGGAGTAGCAGGCTGCCACAGAATGGGCCATGCCTGCACCTGCTGGCCCTTCTGTGGCAGAGGGTGCATCTGTGCATGGTGGTGGCCCTAAGAAGAGGAGGGCAAGAATAGCACCTGCTGCTCCACCAGCACCCAAACCACCATCACCACCAGCAAGTCAGCCTGTAGAACGTGTGGACCCCAGAGAACTGCGTGTAACGCAGGCTGACTTGGCAGTTCTCTGGAGTGCTATTGAGGAGAACAGTGAGAGGGTGAGTGCTGTCGAGCAGCAGTTGGATCGCATAGAGGGACATCAGTTGCAAATTATGTCCATGCTGGAACTGCTGATGGATCACCATTGGATCCCACATTAAATTTTTTTCCCTCACACCATGATGTACCCCCCCACACCTTTCTTGCTGTGTTATAAAATGTATTCCTCCACCATCCCCAACCCTTGTATGTAATAATGCCCTTTTTTGTTGTCTTCCACATGCGTGACACTTTGTATTATGAGCAGTGCAAGTATACTGTATGTTAAACTACATGTGTGCAGTCAGTCTTCTTTCCAGTCTGTGTATGCACTGCAGACACTGTCCAACTCCCAACTGAAAACACTCAATGAGTACAATGGTGGGGTGGTGAAGCATGGAGAGACACTACGAAACAGGCTTACAAAAGTTACAATACATCCAAGTAACCAGTAAAAAAATAATGTTGTGATTCGGTGACATGATCGTAAATCATGATTTGTGACTGCATTTGTAACCGTGATGATGAAGAAATGTGAATGCCTATGGCTGTACTTCCCGGCCCCGATGAGGTATGGCACAAAATTCTCAACTTGAAAACACTCATTAATGAGTACAATGGTGGTTGGTTGAAGCATAGAGAGATACTACAAAACAGGCTTACAAAGTTACAATATATCCAAGTAACCAGTTAAAAAAAATAACGTTGTGATTTGTGATGTGATAGTAAATCGTGATTTGTGACTGCATTTGTGACCGTGATGATGAAGAATGTGATTTGTATCACGAGTGACTTGTGAATGTGATGATGGTCCTGACTTAAAAATGCATATTAATGAGTGCAATGTTTATGCAGAATTATGCACCACACCAGTCCAGTACTCTGAAGGGATGCCAAAGAAACAACTGTGACTTTAGTTACAGATGGAGATTGGGCCCTAAAGAGATGCAAATGCACAGACAGATTAAGATTGTGATGCACACTGAAGAGATGCAGATGCAAAGGCACAACACCTAACCAGTGCTCACCATCAGAAATTCTAATCTGGAAAACAATACCTTTGCCAGTTCGGGCGAGCCACGGGGGCGGGGGCATTGTACTGCACTGCTGCAGTAACAGTCACTAGCACTAGTACCTGTACCAGTAAAGATACCACAAAGAAGTACAAAATCACACAGCTACAGTGGATATTGGAGTTCACATTGCTGAAATTACTATGTGGCACAATAACAGGTGTCTGATTTGATGACACGCCACACCCACATTCACAGACACACTCAGTAATGCGTAGCAAATTGAAAACTTCAGAAATATAACCATGTATTTTAAATAAACTAAAATTGTGCTGCTGCTCCACAACAATCAGCAAAAATAGGCAAGAATTATTGAAAATATTACTGTGTACATTAACAGTTATTATACAAGAAAAATATCAAAACAGAAAGAACTGTCTTTCTCTCCAAGTTAACCTACCTACACCACAGTCAGATACACCCTTCCCCCAAAGCACACTTTCACTGTCTCCTACTACACAGACCCAGTGTTGTACATTAACATTTAAAATCCACACACAAACAATAAACGCTTAATGAAATGAGCACAGGAGTGTTTCCTACAATCGATGAACTAAGTTTGAGCAAAAAAAAATTACACAAAAAGGCTTTTTGAACAGCTTTTAGAAGGTTTGAATCAAAGAGATCTCTCAGAGCACACTGTCTCCTACAGCTTCCTACACACATTACCCTGCACTGAGGCTGTGCAGAACAATATAGAGCCCATGTGACCTGAAATCCCATGAATCACTGCAAAATTCGCCTTCGGAGCTTAAAAACAAGGCGAAGTAAGACGAAGTACATTGCTTTCAATGTACTTCGCCTTAAGATTTAGTGGAGTAGTGGTTTGGGAAGGCGAGATAACGCAAAGTAATTGTTTTCAATGGACTTCGTGTTACCTATTATAATGCAAAGTACTCTGCTTCATGTTGCGGGCACTCCGCGAATCCGCCTTTGCTCCACCATTCACTTCGCGAAGTGAATTGGGGCCACTTCGCCCATCTCTAGATATAGTGGCCACTAGCACTGAGGCCTCACCTATTACTCTCATTTCACTAGATCAGGAGAAAGCTTTTGACCATGTAGACCATGACTATTTGTTTCAGACTATGCTTCACTACTACATTCCACAGAAAATCTTCTCCTGGATTCATTTTCTTTACACTACTGCTTGGATTCAACCACACATTAATGGCTCCATGGGGTTTCCCTTTCTTGGCCAGAAAGGAATACAGCAGGGCTGCCCCCTTAGCCTTTTCCTATATGTTTTTCAGATTGATCCCCTGCTTAGGAAAATATTACAGCACCCTACTCTTCCCAGAATTACTCTCGCCACAGGGCAGACTGTCCCATCTGTATGTGCTTATGTGGACGACCTGTGCATTTCCACTACCCCCTTGCTGCATGATACAGACCTTATACCCAGTATTTCTAGATTTGGGGCAATCTCAGGTTCAAAGTTGATTTATGACAAAAGTACAGCCCTTACAATTCCCTCCCCACCAGCCCCAGTTCTAAACACCAGTATGGCTGATATTCCTTTAGCTATGTCACCCACAAAAATATTAGGCCTGTTTTTTGGCAGCTTAGATGATGCTTCTCACAACTGGAATGTCACCCTTGATAAGGCCTCCTCCTTGGTTACCTTCTGGAAAGGGCGCTCTATAGCAAAGCGTAGAAGTTCATGTTGTTAAAAACGTTAGTTCTCACCCTCTTTTTCCACTTAGCATCTGTTTTTCCAGTTCTCTTTTCTTTGGAGGCACAGTTAAACAATGTTTTCTTCCAGGGCTTCTGGGGTAGTTGCCTGAACCCTGTGGAAATAATTTATACTTATCCTGACTATTGCCTTGGGTAGTCAGGATGCTTAACCCCATTGTTTTTTTCACTGTTTGTTCATTATACAGAGCATATCACCACTTCTGCAACCTCTCATTCCCTTTTGGTTCTCCATAATGCAACTCTGACATTATCCCTATGTTGTGTCTGGCGATAGACCTCTTTTGAGATCCCAAAACTCCGTAAATACAAAACTCCTCCTTATTTAGTGCTTGCTTTTCTTAAAATACGCCAATGGAGATTGACAACCACTGTTATTCTGGCTTCTACAAGAAACAGCTCTATCACACTATTCTTGGATCCTCTTTTTTCTGAGGCACCACAATTGTTAGACATGCATGGGGATGCTGTTGACCTCAACCAATGTTTTACAATTGATGGATTTTAGAATCCTTTGCACCTCTGGGATGTCACTTGGCTTTCATGCCATGGGTGGCTAGGGGTCTGCAACACCTTAAAACACAAATCTACAGAAGAAAGGATGTGCCTCGTGACTCTTGTTCACAAGTCCTTGAAACTATGTATCACTTTTATATTGAATGTCCTTACAGTCAATCTTTCTGGACCTTTTTTTTTACATAAATGGAAAGAGAAGCATCTCACAATGATCATCTATGATATCTTAGTATATGGCCTATTCCCCCCTGAACTACATCATTACCATCCTAGCACTTTATGTTTAATTTTTGCTTTATGCAGGTTTTATTTGTGGCAAGCTAGGTGTGCTTATCTCTCACAACAAAAGTATTATACTAATGTACAGATTTTGATTCATATACTGCAAAGTTTGCGATCTATTTATGACACTGAGAAAAATAGAGTTCCACCTTCTAATTTTGAAATTATTGGAAACACTGTACATGGTTTTTGACTGCATTGTCTTAGTTTGCATTTTTTCCCTTTATTCTTGTTTGTTTTGCACCTCATTTATATTTGAACTTGCCTTTCATTGTTTAATTTTCTTTATAACAATTTTTGATATGTCTATTTGATTGTATTGTTTGTTATATGAATCTTTTTTCTTTCAATAAAACATTCCCCAACTTTTAGGGTTGGTGGCTTGCATAAAAATGTGTGTTTTTATGCATAATTTTATTTAAGGGTTTTTCTGTTTTATGCTACAGTTTAGACAAGTGTGCATTCATACTTATTTTACTTTCGGGTTTTGCTTTCCTTGGTTTCTGAATAGAACCTTTGTAATGTATTATAATTTAGTAGCAAGGGGGTTTGACTAAAATACTTATTTTGATTTCCTTTATGTATGATTTATATACCATTTTTGTGTGACTTCAACACTATTTTTAAACATTTGATTTTGAAGTTATAATAAAAAATTCCCCTACTCTTGCCAGGGGGTGCTGTTTCTCGGCAGGAGTCATGGAGGATCCCAGTCCACAGGAGATGGAGCAAGGAGGAGGTTGTGCTTCAGAGCAGGAGCAAGCTCGCGGGGAACAGACAATGTAATTATGGATGAACAAGGAGATGAAAGTGAACAAATGGATGTCATTACTGAGGATGAGCAACGTTTGCAGAGAGCTCTAGAAGATAAACGCAAATACCTATTGACTATGCCAATTGTGGCTGAAAAAGAGTATGAATTAAACAAAGGTAAATTAGAGGAGGAAAAAAAGCAAAAACATTCTGAAAAAAGCCCCATATCATCTACTATAAAAAAGGACATTTTCTGGCAGCAGCAGAACAGCATTTGTTACCTGAAGAAGCAACTTCACAGGACTTTCCACTCACAGTCGGTCAAGCAGAATGGACACAATCAATGGCTCTTCAAGAAGCTGGTTGGATTTTTCTCAAATGCGAATGTGTTCCAGATCCTAAAATCCCTATCCCCTAGGTCACCAGAATACAGTCATGGGACTTCACTTCCATGGCCGGATGACAATGGTGCGAATTCCAACTTGGAAAGTCAGCGACCAGATGCAGTGGCAGCTGTACTGCTACAGGACAGTACTATCGCAACCTCTGCCTCTACTGTCATCAGACGCCAAGGGTCAGCAAACTCCTACAGTGGTTGGAGAACCTAGAGGGCCGACATGGATGTGGCTGACCAAGTTACTGAACATACTGCTTCTTCAGAGACTGAGAAACCACTGGCTGAAACACAAACTACAGGTATGATTTCTCAGTCTAATAATGTAAAAGATGATGAACTGTTAGATATGACTCCAGAGGTGCTGGACACCCTAATGCTCAAACACGTCCTGCCAGCTATCTGTAGCCTCTTTCAAAGACCAGCAGAAGCTGCCAAAAGACACTATGTAGTTTGTCTAAGATGCAAGGGTGGCTTAGAAATCCCCTGACAGAAATTTTGTTGGCAAAATTTGATAATTGATTCTCTTTATTTTTCCCTTGCCAAGGTGTATGTTTTTATTCATGCCTCGAGGAACCAGAATTTGACATCAGTTTTAGGTCAGCAGATCTGCTGGACAAGTTTTGGTCAACATATTACACAGTAAAAGATACACCTGAATGGAAATCCATATTACAAAACTGCTATTTAAAACAATCACTGTTTTATTTCGCAGTGAAGGGGACAATGTGAATGATATTATATACTGGCTGGAGAAGAGATGCACTGTTCAAGGGACACCAGAAGCAATAATAGATGAGAATGGCTTTTGGATCGGGGGGAGGATTCAGGATACAACTTCGTCACACAGAACAAGGAATCCAGCATTTACCAAACTGTTTTTTCCTCGGCAGACTCCGTTGTATCTTTTTTTATCCTGGACAACCGCACTCCTGCTATAGATGTGGGTCTTTAACTCATTTAAATACAGACAATAATAAACTGAAATGTTTTTCATGTGGCGCTCTGGGCCATACAGCAAATCATTGTACCATACCACCTACCTGTAACCCTTGTGTGGCGGATGACAATTCCTTTCCATCTTGCCCCTGGGCTGCCCATAACACTACAGATTATTCTGAACAGGACTTTAATGTCAATCAAGCCACCTGTTCACATTCAGGAGGTTTTGGGAATGTAGACCACCACCCTTCTTCGTCCCTCAAACAGGTCCATTGCCTGTACAGCTTTAGCTGCTCCCCTCCTCTGAACACTACTGTACCCAGAGGAAAACAATCCTCATTGAGTAAGAGTGATAAGATACAGAAAGTGAAAACAGTGGACTTATAGCCTTCAAAGGACTTGTCCTCTCCTCCCCATCAGGTGTTTCTTCTCAAACACCAGTTACTTCTCTGTTAGTTTCTACAGAAGATTTAGTCACTTCAGACTGCACCAAAGCAAAGAAGAATACCATCTAGAAGAATAGCTAAAACAGGAACATCAGACACTATTCCTACAGAAAACCGCTACAAAGTTTTGCAAAGCTGGGGGGAAGTGATGGAGGATGAGGAGTCAGATCTGTCCTACCAGTCCACTCAGAGTGAACCACTTACATATTTGGGTACTAAAGACACTGTTGGGGCTTTACCCAAAACAAAGAAAAGAGTCATACATTCTAGTAAAAAGACTTCATAACTTTTCTTAACATTCTGTGGCATTTCTTACATTCAGGCTAGCTATCCTGAACACTAATTGCATAAAATCAGAATTTAAATGGAAATCCACATTTGCTGTATTACAAATTTACCGTATGATGTCTTTTACTACAAAACACTTGACTGCATACTCTACAGGAAGTTCATACAGTGACAAAGAAATGGATTTTGGACTGTCCTATTGGTCATTAGACCTGAAAATGTTCAGGACTTGATATATGTTTAAAACTTCTGATATTGTTGTACAGAAATTGGTAGAAGTAGATCCTGGTTGAGCATTGATTTTAGATGTATTATATCAAGGATTAGCCTGTAGAATTATAAATATATATGGCCTCAAACGAAAACCTTAAGAATAACACTTTTACAGAGTTTACACCCATTTCTTTTTTACCAGCAGACAAATCCTATGGGGAGATTTTAACATCAGTCTGTCCCAAAAGAAATCAGTATCTTCCAGGCTAAAATATATTGTGACAGTTCATTTTACATTCTGTAATAAAGCAAGCAACTATAACTTTTTTAATTTATTTCATAATTTGATTTACAACCTTTGAGTCAAAGACTCATTTACAAAGGCACCTCATCGCAGGGAGGGTAGACAACAATTGGTGGTGGAGTACAACAATGGAGAACATTACAGGTGAGATACAATAAAAGAACACACAGCAATTCCAGTAATACAAAGGTGTACAAAGGCTTCAGTTAGTTACAATTAGTCTAGAATATAAATAATAAGGTATTGCTAGGGGTTCTAGAGGATATCCTGGGGGGGTCTATGCCCAGCTTCACCCACCCCAGAACAATACCTTCTTCAAAGAGAAATTGGCTATGAGGATAGATTTTGGTTAGTCTCAAAGGCTCTCTCTATTTTTCACTGAAACTAGACCCCTAGAAAAATATGACGATGTTCTGATATGCATTCAGGTTTCTTCTCATCCCCCAGAGCTTCTGGTAGAGGCCAGTGGAAGTTGAATGCTGTCTTCTACATGACCATGTGTGTGAGGACATTAAGGTAATATTTAAGCAATAAGGCATGACAGGGTGTGTTGTTGTCTAATAACATCACTTCTGGGAGTGGGTTGAAGCACAAGGCACAGCGGTGGCTACCACTCAGGAGTGATGTTGATAGTATAACACTCCCAGGTGTCTTATTGCTATTATACAATGGCTCGTTTAAAAATAATAATAAAAAGCTTTAAAAAAATTGTAACATTTTTATTTTTATTCTTTTTATACTAGAGCCTTATTTTGGTAATATAAGAAAAAGTAGTCCAGTAGGTGATGCTGTTGCTTATACTGTGGGTTTTATGTACATGTGCCCCCCCCACTCACACACACACTCGTTGTTATGCGGTGACCTTTGCTCTAACATGAAATTTAATGTGTTTGGTTCCCCAGCTTGTCCTGGGACCCGGCAAAAATGTTTTTTTTTTTTATTTCTCCTGTGAAAACTATAGAGAGTAAACATGACAATAGCGGAGTTGCCTGGACACTTCCGGTTTCCCGTATTAGCTCCGCAACTGGACATCATCAGAATGTGTGAGTTATGGAACTGTTCTGTTTTTATTGTTAAACTGGTTTCCTTGAATAGCCAGTGTATGTGGGTTTAGTGAGAAACTGCCATGGGTTTCAAAAGGAATACACATTACATATTTGTTTTTTGTGGAAACGGCTGAGCACGTGCGTTTTACTAGCCTGGGTCAGCATCTGTGAAATAAAAGAGATGGAAGCTGTTTTCCTTTTTTTTTTAGTGAAGCCGACAGCTTTTATCTGAATTACCAAGACACCCAGGCACTGAACTTTATGTGTGTGTGTGGGGGGGGGTGGCTAAGCCGTGTCATCTTCAGGGCATCGTCGGCTTCATGATGACTTGCGTCTGGAGGGAGGAATTTTACTGTGCTCCAGTCATTTGTGTGCCTGGACTTAATACAGTGATGTTGTTGTTCAATAACATCACTGTGCCAGCTACCAATAATCAGGATAGGGAAATTTCTTTGCCATTGTATAATGGAAGATAGGAAATCAGTCCTGTTTTTATATGATTCCCTAATACCATGGTGGGAGGACACACAACTATGTCTGACTGACTTTTTAAACAAACATTAACAAAATTGTCACAAGAAAACATCAAACATATTTACAGCGGAGACATTAGTTATTTGCATTATTATCTTTATGGGTCATGTCTCAAAGAGACTATTCTGACACTATTTTGAAAGTAAAAATGACACGATGGCATATCAATACGATAGAAAACTTTAGAAAAGAGCAACAGTTTGGTACACGGGGTAAAAGAACCATACAACCTTTTGAGGACTGTAATTCCAGGATAGGCATACGTCAGTTCACAGTACTATGCTCCAGTAATGAAGAACTGGTGACAGATAAAGGATCATGGCTCTGTTGGAAACTCATGTTCGGGGCAGTTTGATTCGCCTACTTCAGAAAACGATAATATGGCACTCATTTTACAAGCAGCATCCCCACCACAACTGAATGAGCGGCAGACAGCATGTATGATAACAGCATTCACTGAAATGGAAGTAGCATTTGTTATTAAATCTTTAAAAAATGACTCTTCCCCCAGATCAAACAGTCTTTCGGGAGAACTGTACAAACTACTCTGGAATGTCATTCCAAATGAATTATTGGGATTATTTAATGTTTTTTTGCAGGAAGCTAGGATAATGGAAGAAAAGATGAAAGAGCTGACATAAGTAATTGAGGCCAATCACTCTGTTGAATCTTGATTTCAAAATGTTATCAAAATTATTATGTTATAGATTGTCTAAGGTGTTGGAGGTATTAATCCATCCTTCATAATATTGTTCAGTAACTGGACATAGTATTACCAATGCTCTTATTTTGTTAAGAGAATTTTTGGAAAGAGTAACTTTGTAACAGGTCACAGGATATGTAATAAGTTTCTACCAGACTAAGGCTTTTATCGAGTGTCCCATTATTTTTTATGGTTAGCTCTGGCAGCATATGGAATCCCTTCTTTATTTATACAGTGGTTTCAAATTTGTTATGCCTTAACTTAGATTCACCCTTATGAAAATGGATGGGTTGGTTGGTGATGTTCAATAATGGCCAGGGTTAGACAGGGTTGTCCCCTTAGCCCCCTCTTGTATTTATTTACCCTAGATCCTGTTATTAGAATAATAAATAAATCACCAGACATATGAGGGACTGGTTTATCTGGCATCCCTGAAGTAAAATCAATTGCCTATGCTGATGATTTATGCCTTTTGGTGCAGGATGCCTCTACAGGCAAGTTAGCGTCTAGAGTGTTACAAAGTTTGGTGCAAGTAGTAGGGTCAGCTATTAACCCACTAAAGAGTGTATGCTTACATGTACAAAATATGGGCATATTGGAAGATGATATTGGGAATATACCTGTAACTTCTACCTAGCAAAATTCTCCGTATTTATTTTGGTCAGGGACATGGCCCAATATAATTGGGATCGCTTCTTGATTAAGGGACGATCCTAGGTTAATAAGTGGAATCGAGGTGAGCAGGGAAACTCAAAATAATTTTTTAGTTCAAACTTTTAGTGCCCATTTTCTGTTTGTCAGTCAGATTCTTCCACTGCCTAAACATCTAGAGACTGCATTATTAGCATGTTTCCCCCCCCCCCTGTTTTTGGGGTAGCAGGTTAAATCCTGTAAGACGTAATATTTTATAGAAAGATATAGAGGAAGGAGGGGTGGGAATGCCAAACCCTATTGTTTTATTTTTTCTATTTTCTTTTATACAAATGTATACCGATTTTGGAGAAAGACATTAAAAAGGACGGTCCCAGTACTGAGCCCTGTGGTACCCTGCTAGTAATTCACCTTTCTTCAGAGTGGACTCCATTTACTATTACCCTCTGTGTCCTGTTTTCCAGCCAATTTTTACCTAGGCTACCACCCTGGGACCCTTTCATGATTAGTTAACTTGTTTATTTATCTTTTGTGTGGGACTCTGTCAAGTGCCTTGCTAAAGTCTAAGTAGGCCATGTCCACAGTCCCTCCTGGTCTACTACTTTGGTCACCAAGTCAAAGAAATCTATTAGATTCATCTGACATGACCTTCCACTGTGAATCCATGCTGCCTTGGTGTGTGCCCACGTTGGCCTCTAGGTACTCAACAATTCTTTCTTTCAGAAGTGATTCCATCATTTTCCCTACCACTGAGGTCAAACTAACAGGTCTGTAGTTTCCTGCCTCTGCTTTGCTCCCACTTTGTGAAGGGAATCACATCCATCCTCCTCCAGTCCTCAGGTACCACAGCATCCTCCCATGATTTGTTAAAAGGGTAGACAGTGGTATCACTAGTTCTCCCTTAGTTTAAGGAAGGGCCTTGAACCTGATCCTTTAAAAAAGTATTATATGATCTTACAGTTGCTAGTCTGAACACTAACAGTATTTTATCTGAAAAAAAAGACTGGCAACCTTTGACTTATTTTACCTATAAATATAGGTAATATTTTTCAGGATACAAGGCATCACTCCTTGTAAGATATATAACAAGCCACAAATGCATGGATCAGGGGCCCCAGTGTATGGTCAACAGAGGATAAGATGTATAGTGGGTGAGACTCTGTTTTAAAAACCCCAAGATAAAAATCATCCATATGGTTGATATTTCCCATGAGAGGGTCTCTGCTGTTAGATATAAGAATAAACAATGTAGACTGTCATCTCATTAAAATTTATGCCCCACAGACTAAAAAAGGATGTATAGAACTACTTACCCTTATCCATCCCTATCTACTGTATGTACGGTGAAAAATAATTTATTTGGGGAGATTTTAACATTAGCTGATTTACAGCAGACAGAGGGCTTAGGACAACAAAAGTGTATTGCAATGCATCCTTTTTCAACCAGCTTATTTCCCAAACAGGTTTACGTTAGGGAAACCAGCACCACATACATATTTTACGGGAACACTGACTACAAGCATAGATTACTGGTTAATTTACCATCATTAGGAATCACCTCTGCTAAAATCTGGCCTGTTGCCATATCAGACCATGGGCTTCTTAGTTTAAAAATAGCAAAATATAAAGACAATTCTACAGGTCCAGGGTGCTGGAAAATGAATATGACCTTATTGGATGATCCAGTAATTGCCCAAGGTTTTACATACCTTATGGAAGCTAGACAGTAATATGTCTTTATGAATCAGTAGAATATTGGTGGGAAGTTAGTCAAATATACATAAGAGAATACTTTCAAGAAATAGGCAGAATCAAAGGGAAAATAAAACAAGAACATCCCCGGATTGCCTTGATCCTGAACTACTATCCCTCTCAGCCCCAGCCATCGCCTACCCATTCTCTATTATCCTAAACCTCTCTTTCTCAACTGCCTCAGTACCTTCCCCATGGAAACACGCAGTGGTACTTCCCCTCCCCAAAGGCAGACCCCACCTCCCTTGGCAACTACCACCCCATCTTTCTTCTCCCTACCCTTGCCAAACTTCAGGGACACCTAGCCCTCTCCCAGCTCACCGCTTACCTCAATGACTCCTCCTCCTTCTTCATCCCCTTATCAGTCTAGCTTCAGGAAAAATCACTCCACCTCCACCTCCCTTCTTAGGCTCACTGATTCTATCCTCACGGGAATGGACAATGGCCAAATCACCTCAGCTATTTTTGTCAATCTGGCCAAAGTCTTTGACACAGTCTCCTACTCCCTTCTCCTTGACACCCTATCAACAGCTGGGCTGTCCCCCTTAGCCACAGACTGGTTCAAGGCATACCTCACTGGCAGAACTCAATCAGTCAAGATCTCTGATGCAGTTTCCCCAACCCTTCCTGATAAGAACTGGTGTCCTCCAGGGATCAGTGTTAGGCTCCATAATATTCTCTATTTTTCTAAATGATTTCCCATCCACCTGCTCTCCCTTCACCGCCATTCACATGTACGCTGATGGTACAGTCTTGTATGCATCTGGCTCCTGCCCCACTGAGGTTGCAGCCAACTTGCAGGACGACTTCAACAAAGTTCAGTGTTGGTTGGCAAACCACCAACTATCTCTCAATGCCAAAAAAGCAGTCTCCATGACCTTTGGCACCAGGCAGAGACTTCCCAGGTTTCCCTCTCTACCCTCCTTCCACACCCTTGAAGGGACTTTACTAGAGGACACATCCTCCTTCAGATACTTAGGTGCCTGGCTGGACCAACACCTGAACTTCTCTGGTCATATTGACACCATTCATAAAAAATTGCATCCCAAGCTCGGCACCTTATTCAGGAACCGTGCCTGCATCCCACCCACGGCTAGGTGTGAGACTGTCCAGAAGATGATCCTACCTGTCGTTGACTACTGTGACATAGTCTACAATGCTGCCCCTCAGTCCTCCCTGGCCAAACTAGATACCCTCTTCAACTCCTTTTGCCATTTTGCCCTTGACGCCCCCCCTCCGCAGTCATCATTGTGATCACTACCATGCCCTATCCTTCCCTTCTCTGACAAACCGATGTCTCACTCACCACATAAAATTCACCTCCAAGCACTGGCTGGGTGAACTTCCCTCCTATCTCTCACCTACCTTTATAACCACCTCCCTCCTTCCCACTCCCCAAGATCTACCAACTCATGAACCCTGGTAGTCCCACCCCGCTCCACCCTTATTGGCCAATCGGGTTGTTCTTATCGCATCCCAAAAATCTGGAATTCACTTCCCCATCAAATTTGCCACTTATCCTCTTGCTACTCCATTAACTCTGCCCTCAAGAACTTCCTTGCCCCTTCCTGTGCCTGCCATGACCCTCTCTAATCCCCCCACCATCTCCCCTAAGCCCATATTACCATATGCCTACTCCCCACCACTCCTGCTTCCCTCTGATCATGCTCCTCCTAGTTCCCTACTCTCTCTCCTCCTAAAGTGTTCCTCCCCTTCTTTCTCTACCCTTAATCTATCTCCATCCTGTGAACTCAATCACTGTCATGTACAGGCAGGATACATAGCGCCGCGGTGGGAAACAACTTTAGCCCCTTTTCCCTATTTCTCCTTTTACTGCACCCCTCAGTCACTGCTAGACCACTGCCTTGTGCCATCAGAGTCACCCAGCACACTGGTTGGATACTATCCCCTACTATAGTTGACCTCAGCTACCCCCTCACAACATCCCTCCCCAACACCCCTTCTCTCATCACTATATATAAATAACTCTCATCACCTATAACCTGTGTCCTACCAGTAGGGCTGTCCACCACCCTGCCCAGATAGGGATAACAGGATACTTTTAATTTCAACTCCCACCCTTCCCTCCCCTCGGATACCCCCACCTACAATACCTCTCTCTCTCTCATTCACCCTGCCCTCCTACCTCTCCTCTCTCTACCCCCATTCCCATTAACATAGCCTAACACTGGCCTACCCCTACACTCAATTAAGCACTTATAACCTACCCTATACCCCTCTTATATGCACTTTAGTTCACCCTGTTGTCTCTGTTTGCCTCAAAAATCGTGTTCTGCCCACATCTGTCCATAAATTTCCTTTTCCTTCTTACATTCTGCCCTCCATAATTTTTCATTCCCTCCTTCCATTTTCCTCAATTTACTCCAATCACTATACATCTTGAATATCTATGTTACGCTAATGGCTACCAATTACTATTGTGTAACCTTACCATCTAGTGCTACATACTGTTACCAAGTTATTGTTTGTGTTCCAGTGTTACCAACTGTTGCCAAATTGGTATATGTGTCATCATATCTACTATAGTTAACTGTTGCTTTGTTAACCAATGTGATCCACCTGTAATCCCTCTTGCTTTCATTGTATGCAAGTAAGCAAATTGCAGTCCAACATTGTAACATTTCTCTGTATTCTATCCCATTGTTCCCTACTCCCCCAGGTTGCACTGGGAGACGAGCAACGTGTTGGTCAGCATGCCCTCCTGATGAAACATTTCATTAAATAAATAAAAAACAGGATAACGATTTAAGGGCACAATTATATCTCTTACAATCTCTCCAAATCATTGGAGAAAATAATTATACAGAACAGATTACTCAGGTCAAAGAAAAAAAATGGTTCATATACAATATAATAAATTACAATCACTGGAAGCTAAACAAAAATGTAATACACAAGGAAAACAGATACAAAGTAACCCTTTTGAGAACTGCATGAATCAGAGGAAGCAGAAAGAGACAAAACTGATACTGACAAATGATGGTCAACACATAATAGAGACGTATGTCACACACATGTTTCAGAAATCAACTTTGTCAGAAAAAGACTACAAAAATGTAATCTAAACAAAGTACCAGATTGTTATATTCTAGCTCTAATAGCCCCAATTACAACTCAGTAAATAGAGGCAGTAATTCAACACTTAAGAACTGGGATAGTACCAGAACAAGATGGTATACCAAATGAACTTTTTAAAAAAATCTTTTGAGCCGGCCTGGCGGTGCAGAAGGTTGAGGTGCTGGATGCCTTACCTTGCACTATGCTAGTGACCTGGGTTCGGGAAGGACATCGGGTAGTCAAGGTGTCAGCGTGGGAGGCGGAGCAAGATTGAGTATGCTGGTGGGCAGCTCTCCTCTCTTAAGGCGATGAGGGTGGGTTGGTGCCCCGTAGTTCCACTCCCAACAGGTGGAGGTCTGGTGGGTAGCATAGGTGGAGAGGGCAGCAAAGTATCAGGAGGTGGAATGGGCTGAGCTGGCATGAGGGGTGTAAAGTAGGCCTCCACACTCTCACACGGCAACATAATGGGGCCAAGGAGGGTGGAAGAAAATCTGTAAAAAAAAAAAAATACATATGTGTTCCGTCACCAGTTGGTGGGAGGAAGGTGAGGGACCAAAAGCTTAATAAAAACAAAATAAAATCTTTCATGCCATCCGAGGAACTAACACAGGTGTTTAATCATGTTTAGCATCAAACAAATTAACATAGAGCATGTATAAAGGTATTCTTATTTTAGTATATACTGTAAGTCAGGTGATTAAATCATTATTAGTAAATTCAAGGCCTTTACTCTTTTAAATACCAATTGTAAAGTGCTGACAAAAATATTAAGCAATAGGTTAGCCATGGTATTGGATACTATTATACATCCCTCCTAACTATGCAACATCCAGAGAATTACAGATGGGCTCCTTCTAATAAGAGATATTAGAAAAGGGTAATGATAGGGAGGTAGAGGGTTTTCTGATGACCTAGACCAAGCAAAGGCCTTTGATAAGACTGAATATGCATACCTATGGAAATGTATGGGGAAATTCAGTTCCAAGAACCTTTCATTAACTGGATTAAAATATACCTCTTACACATAGTTGTCACCCAATATGTAAATGGTTGGGTGAGATAAGGAGTGTATTGTGACAAGGAAGTACAGCAAGGGTGCCCTCTCAGTCCACTCCTGTATATTTTAGCATTAGAACCACTCATCCACAGAATTAATGTGAGTGAACATATTAATGGATTATCAGTTGCTTCAACTAAAATGATGAAATTAAAATGATAGCATATGCAGATAGCATATGTCTGACATCAGTGGATTTTCCTTCTAGTGGCTAAGTGGCAGAAATACTAACAGATTTTACAAAAGGAACTGGCTCAGAAATTAATTATAGGAAGAGTAAATGTATACCGATTGGCCTAGACTTACCTGTACAGTCGAATATTATAGGTATTCCAGTTAAGAAAGGGGTATGTAACATTTTAGGGCTCTATTTTGGAAATGGAGACATAAGTTTTTTTAACTGGTAGTTATTTTTAAAAGAAGCCCAGACGAAAGTAACCAGATGAAACACCTGGTACATGACAAAAGGAAAATAATTTATATGATTAAAACATTTCTATTAAGTATGTTTTTACATTTCAGTATGGTATTCCCCCTCCAAGACAGCTAGATACTGTTGTCTATGGTTGCTTCTTCCAATGCATATGGAGTAGTAGATTGAACTCAATAAAAAGAGGGGTTACTTATTTACCAATCAGCAAGGGTGGACTTGGAATGACAAACCCTATTTTATTTCTTTTCAGTATGTTTTTATACACACATATTAAACCCCTAATAAAGGGAAAGACTAAGTATGGGTCAAAATGGGTCTTGGACCAAGATTCCCCCCTGGCTACAGTCACAGGAGATGGGCTCAGCGATACCGAAAATAAATCTCTAAATGGGTTATCTTTATATATGCAGGAAGTTTTTAGTTAATTGAAAAGATGGGGTATACCAAAAATATTGGTGCTGACACTCAACAGAAAAGAACTGTACACTCATATCTTACTGACTTTTTTATAGAACAACCACATTATATGAATAGACCCCAAAATGAGATCAGCCAAATTTGAAAAATGTTAACGCATCCCAGGACACCACAACATATGTGGGATGTTCTATGGCTGAGTGTCCATGGGAGGCTAAATGTGAAAAATGATTTGAAACACAAGGATCTCAGTGAGAGAATGTGCCCATGAACAAATCTATGCACAGATCAATTTGAAACAAAGGATCACTTATTCTTTGAGTGCCCTTTTATTTTATCCTTCTAGTCCCTTGTGCACCCAAAGTGGAAAACTTCACCTTTCTTATACTTACAAAATATATTTTTATTCTAGGAATTCTTCTGAAGGTATGGTCAAAATATGAGGAAAGTACCATACATTTAATCTTACTTGTATCAAATTTCATATTTGGCACCAGAGTAAAATTAACTCTACAGAAATACATCACACAGAGCAACGTTTTGGGATAATACATCAACCAGTTAGACATATCCAGACACAGGAAAGACAAAAACTTCCACAACAAACTTATCTAAAATGGTGGAGAAATATAAATTGGCTAAATGAGACCAACAAAATAAATGTAAAAGGCTTAGCAGCAGTCCTCCAAATATACAAGATGAGGAAACTTAGTGGTGAAAAGGGTCCTTTTAAACTCTTCAGGGTTGTGAATTATGAACTTAATACTGGAGTACTTAAGTTTTGGTTTGGCCTACTTAGTTATGTATAATGTTCTTTTTGATGTTATATGCATCACAGGGATGGGAGGAGAAAGAATGTTATGTACTACTTTGTTACTGTATTGAATTGATTGTTTCAATTTTTTTCCCCACATTGTACTGTAAATGTGCTTTTGTTTTGTCAGTTTGCTTTACAAGTATTAATAAAACATTACCCTACTCTTTGGGATAGTGGGGGTAGGGGGTAGGATTCAAAAGTTAATTGATTTATGAATATTGTTTTGATTTATGTATTAATTTGAGGTGAAGTTAACCTGTTTGAATTTTGTTTTTTATTTTCTGAAGTCTTAATTAAAATTTCCTCTACTCTGTCTGAGGTGGAGCTGCCACTGATCCAAGATGGTGAACTCTGCAGAGCAGAGTGAAGCAGAGGATGCAGCTACTGAGCTGGAGGTTCGATCCTCAGCCCTTCTGGAATCAAGTATGGAAACAGATTTTCATCTCAGATGGCTACAGTGTTGGAACAGATCATGGGAATGTCAGCCTATGCAGGAAATACATCAGTATCACCTTCTGGTAATGTATGACACCTAGAGATACCCTTACCAGGATCTGGAGATGTGATGCAGCATGAAGACAGTGAGCACTGCTATTGACTTTACTTCAGGAAGAGGAAAAAAGTTGGAAGCGGCTAAAGCATGTATGGTTAAAAAATCCATAGTGGTACCTGGGAAAGACAAAGATTCAGCATTGGCACCCAGACCTAGCAGGGCTCAAGCACATATTGTCATCCCTGGAACAAATGAGGTACAGCAGAAGCAGTCCACTGCTGTTGCAGACACATACCCTACAACCTCGAAGACAAAATTCTCAACAGGATCAAAATGTATGGTCCCCAGAGAAAGTGCTGGCATTGGCTGGCTGGATACAGAACACAGGCAGGGAATGGATCCCAAATGACAAAGATCCTACAGTGCAACAATACCAAGAAGACACCAGTGTGAAGGACTGCCAGGCAACAACATCCAGAGCAATGAAGATGAACTCTTTTCTACCCACAGCACAGACAACATTTTCACAGGAAGACAGCAATGCTCAGGTTCGAGCACATAGTGCAGAGTCTATGGGTGAGTGTCAAACACAGGATATATCACTGTCAGGCAAATATGTTCAGAAAACAGTAGTCCAAAATAACACCGAACCCCAGGGATTTTTACTGCCTCCTCACATGAGGAACAAGCTAAAATTTCTTTCCCCATCTATACTGTTCAGGGTGAGCCCGACATTTTGCACAACACTGACATAGCAAGCATAAGCTCTCAGGCACAAATACAGCACATGAGGCACCTAACGACACCCATGAGAATACTGAACAAGACTCTGACAGACCTAAAAGGCCAAAGGCCTATTCATATTTTGTGCCACAGGTAAGCCTGCCCCTAGGAAAACGTGGTGAGAATAGTTTACAAGGGAGGGCTGGAGACACCCCCAGACAGAGTATATGAGGTACAATCACTTTTGAAAGACTTCATGAAATTTTTTGCATCAGAAATGTATGCATTAATTCATGTTGGGGACTATAACTATGATGTCAACTTTAAGCTAATACACAACCTGGATCGTTTCTGAAAACAGTACAATAGATTAAAGGCAACATCATTATAGTTACCCTTCTTGGCAGTCCAATTAACCAAACCTACCTTGCAGACTATAACTATTAGGTTTCCAAATGAAAGTGTGAATATTTCTGACATTTTATATTGGCTGAGACAACGCTGCAGGTTCTGGATAGACCACAGCCTATTATTGACACAGAACAAATATGGACTGTGGGATGGAAAGTCTGAGTTAAACTGTATCAGTCAGACCAAGAGGTAATGCATTTACAAACAATTTTCTGTTGGTGGGACAAGGAGATGCTTTTTATGCAGGTCAACCTAAGGCCTGCTTTAATGTAGCTCATGGGCCCACGTTAACAATGCCTGTGATAGTACTAAGTGTGCTCATTGTGAGGGAGTATGGTCATGTTACTGTAGACTGTAAAAATGCATTTTGCTGCAACTTGTGTGAAAGAAAGGGTCACTCTTTTGCAAAATGCCCCTGGGCTTCCCACAACAAAGGGCTGGGTATGTCACAGGAAGACTTAGTGTCTAGAGCTCAGCAACAGGGTGCAGCTATGGCCCGGAACAGATAGAGCAGATAGGCAGTCTCAGGTTCAGTCAGGTTCAGAAAATCAGGACTCCTCCCCCCCAAGGGATCCTGCTCAGGCAAGTATAATTGCAGACACTTCTAGAGGGGATCATAGTGTACCTGAAGGCATGGAACAAGATGCCTCGGATCCTGATCTCTCTGTTCCACCCTAGAAAATCCACGTTCAGGCAGTAGTTATGCCCCCTCCTCCTACTTCTGCCCCTGACAACTTTGAGGTAGTTCAAACCAATGGAAAGAAAAAGAGACCCTGGCCTGGACACACCCTGAAATCATGAGGGAAAACATCAGAGCTGAATATACACAATAGATTTGGGGTGTAAAGCCAAACGAAGGATTGGGAGTGACTGATGATGAGGATGGGGTGTCTGAAGCATAATCAGTGTCATCCTCAGTGCTTGACCCTTCCTTTGACCTAGAGGAACAACCTTCTGAAACAGAGGATAAATGCAGCACCAGGGTTATTAGATCCACTGCCAAGAAAGGCTCCCAGTCATGAAGTGCCCCTCCATATAAATTAAAATGGGTACTCTTTCTGCTATTTCCCTCAATGTGAATAGCATTAAAAACTATGGGCCCTATGCTCAAAGGCACAGAGTGACTCCACGCCATGTAAGTGAGGCACGGAGACACTCCACACCCATTGCACCCCCTGTGCTGGATGCACTAAGGGGCATGCAGGCCCATGCACCCGATCCCCCATCCGCATGGACTGTAAAGTGCAGGGGGTGGGTGGGGGCATGCCAGCACTAAGCGGCATGCACAAAGCCATGTTATGCTGCGCACCGGGGCACATAGTGGGTAGCCGCTATGCCAGGTAAACCTTGCCATAAATCTCCTACACACCCTGCCCCTGCACACACCAGATGATGGAACAGCCCCATGGCAGGTGGGCATTCCCCACAGAGCAAGCCGGCTCCATCCCTATACCTCAGAGGTTGACTCCATCACATACGGTGCCACCCCCCTGTTGCCGCACACCCACCCCAGGGCAGCACCACTGTGCCTACTCTGCCCACAGCCCGACACTGCACCAGCAAGGTACCCAGTGTGGCAAGGCACCCCCTCCTGGCTGCACTCATCCCCGAACCGCAGCCCCTCCCATGTGGGCACCTGCCCCTGCTGGTACAACCCCCCTCACCCACACACAGGGATGCCCTGGGTCCTGTACCACACACTGCTGTCCATCGATACCCCCCACACACACCTGTGGCACCGACACCCCCCTCTCCTCCCACATGGTCTGTTGGTGCCGCGTCTCGGGACAGTTGGTGGCACTGCCCATAACACACCACCATGGCCACTGGCCATCCATCCACAGGGGCTCAGTTGAAATGCATCCAGCTACATAAGGGATCCACTGTTGGACCAGGGATAGGCATCCAATTGGATGCCCTCCCAGGTCTGCTACTGCACCCTGGCCACCTCACGGAGTGCTGCACGCCAGGGGGCATGCCCACGGACAGGTCAAGGCTGTTGGAGGATACTGGCAGCATGCACCTGTCCACAGGTGTGGAGCTGCACAGGAGGGATACACGCCTTGGGTGGGTAATTCCCACCCGGTGGAGCATAGGCCCCATTAGGAACAGACTGGCAACTTTTGCCACCTTAAAAGAGAGTAATGCACAAATAATCATTTACAAGATACTAGATTGAAGACATAATTTGACATTGCACATGCTTCAGAGCTGTGGACCAATGGATCAGCATTTTGGTCAATGGGGCCTGATAGATGTGATTGAGTGGAAATCCTATTAGCTAGCACATCATTTCAGATAACTAAACTAGTGGGCATGGAACCTGGAAAAGGTTCTTCTCTTAGACCTTTCCTATTTAGGTCTACATTTTTGATAAATAGTGTATATCCCCACAAACAAAGGCCACCAAAGTAGAATTGTTTCAGTTGTTGCAACCGTATCACATACATCCAGAATAGTTATCTGGGGTGGGGATTTCAGTTGTGGGATGGATCAAACTGATAGGGGTCTAGCAACATCCAAACTGTTTTGTGATACTAACTGTTTGAGAAATATGGTGCAACAAGCAGATTTGGAAGATGCGTACAGGTATTTCCATAAAACTGGGGGACACACCTTTTCTAAAGACATGCTTCATACCAGAATTAATTTATTTTTCCTTTTTTCCCTTGCCAAACGTTCTGGATGCTGGCACCAAAAACACAGAAAATTCGGACCACAAAAATGGTTAAAATAATAGTCCAATGGGGACAGTACCCCCCGGAAAGGGGAAATGGAGATTGAATAATTTTGCAATATCTTTAGCCCCAGTCAACAAAATGTATTAAGCTGTAACGTCAATAATCTCAGTGATACGAGTAGGATAACATTCACTGTAGATCAAATCTGTCTCAAACTTTCTGCACAAAAAGGTAAAACTTGTCTTTGACCTGATATTATTTCTGGACATTTATTATCCCTTTTATCTGACAGCTTGGTCATCCTCTGAAAATATTATTTGAGGGTTTTCCTTCATAATTATGTTCCAGATGACTGGAAACATGCCCATGTCATTCCTATTCATAAAAAGGGCTCCAAAACTATTTGGGAAAACTATAGACCCATCAGCCTTACCTCTTCCATGTGTAAAGTCATGAAAGGTTTGATAAAAGATATAATCACACCAAATCTTGAACTAGCTGATCCAGAACAACATGGTTTCAGGCAGGGCAGAAGCTGTGTCACTAATCTTATGTGTTTTTATGAGACTGTAAGTTCTACACTTGACAGCAAAATCCCTTATGATGTAATTTTCATTGACTTTAGTGAAACCTTTGATGTAATGCCCCATTGGGCATTACCAGAAAAAATTAATCAACTTAATATTAATAAATCAGTATTCAATTAGATATGTAACTGGCTAAGGAACAGATCTCAGAGTGTACTAATTAATGGTGAACTCTCTAACGTGGGTCTCATGACTAGTGGGATACCAGAGGGCTCCATTTTGGGCCCCTGCCTTTTCCAGGCTTTTATAGCAAAATTGTATTTCTTACGTTACCAGATATGCAGATGATGTTAAAATCGGTGGACCTTGTGCCACCCCTGATCAGGCTGAAACCATGCAGCATGACTTAAATAAGATCTCTGATTGGACAATTAAGTGGGGTATGCAACTTAACAATAATAAATGCAGGGTAATGCACCTAGGACATCAGAACTCCCAATACATTATATACCTTGGGAAATACAACTTCACTAAGTACAACTGATGAAAAGGATCTTGGAATTAACATTTCAAATAAGTTGGATCATTCAAATCAAATTAATCAGGTTATCAGTAAGACAAATAAAGTTATATGGTCTGTTTGACGTAATATTAAATCCTGAAATCCCAACATTATGATGCCCTTGTATACGGCTTATGTAAGACCACACTTGGAATAAGCTCCTCAGTTATGGGGTCAGTACAAGAAGTGTAATCATTTCCAACTTGAAAAAGTACAAAGAAAATACACAAAACAATTGCTGGGGTTACATACTGTGTCATATAGTAATAAATTGAAATCCCTAAATTTAATGTCATTAGAGATGCATTGATTGAGAGGTGACCTTCTGTTCCTCTTTGATATTATAAACTACCCCATCTGATGACCGAATTGAGTTTAGAATTTAAATCTAATATACACAATACCAGAGGGCATCCATTACAATTAGCTGGTAAATATTTTCATTGTAATAATAGGAAATTTTTCTCTGCATTGCAAGTTATTCATCTCTGGAATTTCTTGCCATCAAAGGTTATAATCAGCAAATCAAATCAAGAATTTAAAAGACGACTCGATTAATTTTTACTTACAGATGGGCGACTTAAGTATTATTAATCTTGGTATGGCTAGTATAGGAGCACCTATGAGCTTTCAGCTTCCTTGCTCCTCGCTTTCCTTAGTATGAACCTTAGTATGAATAATAAACTACTGGGTGAGATAGACTTAATCACACAATGGAAATTGCTATGGGATGCTAGAATGTTCGTCATTTGCTTTTATGATGATTATCTTCAGTGGTGGAAAGGGAGCAAATTTGAAATTAGAGATTTTTTTCAAAAATATTCTGGCCAAACAGCATCAAGAAAATATCTGAGATATTTACTATTACAAAGTATTTTACAAACTGCCATTTCGAGGTCTGAATCCTTTGGAGATTACAGCAAAACTATAATTTCCAATCTGATTAAGAACATGAGAGGCATACAATACGATGGGGGTAGCTCACTGCAACAAGAAATGCAGTTTGGCACCCAAAACTCAAGACAAACATTTGACCCTTACAAAGATTGTAAAAAAGGGGTAGATAGAATAATACATAATTTATGCACAGACACTGGAGAAGTTGTTCAGACTGAACAAGAAATCCTGTAGAAGTTAATAAACATATACAGAACACATTTGAGTACGGCAGTAGGAAGACACGACTTAACCTTTTTCAAAATGTAGGGATACCAGACTTATCAGAGGTAGACAAACAACGTTTGACATGTCAATTACTGAGTAAGAAGTGGCTGACTATATAGATTCACTAAATTAAAATACTGCCCAAGGAAAACATGGTTTGAGTCCTGAAATCTACCGGACTTTTAAAGACCACTTAATGTTAATATTTAATCAGTGCCTTTCTAAGCCAGCCCTACCCCCCATGACCCAGGGATTATTCATTTTCATCCATAAAAAAGGCACTAAAGATAACTTACATAATTGGAGGCCCATTAGTCTGTGTAATTCTGATTAAAAAACTCTAACAAAAATATTGGCAGATTATTTAAGGCAGCAGAAATCCTTATTAGTCCTACACAAACATGTGCTATAGGGGTGGGTCAAAGTCATTTTTTCTGCGGTAGCGGAACTTCTGCAAAATTTCACAATTTTCATGGAAGTTTCTGAATTTCCACCTGCCACGGAACGGAAGATTTCTTAATGTTTTGGGGTGAAATTTCACCCATTTCTGCTCATCTAGAGGTGGAAAAAAAGTAATGTCTGGTGTCCAGAACTGCCCCTTCCCCCAATCCTTGCCCGAATTCCACATTTAAAATCCCTGGTGGTCCCTCCCACCGATCCACACCGTCCCATTAAAATAAAAGCCCAGCTGCCAGTGCCCAAGTAATCCCTGGTGGCTAGCGGTCCCTCCTGCCACCCAGTCACCCGCCCAATGGTCCCATTTAAAAAAAAACACAGCTGCCCAAGTAATCCCTGGTGACTAGCAGTCCCTCCCACAACCCAATTACCCACCCACCCAGCCAGTCCAGGGCAACATGTCCTTAGCCCTTTTAGTAACCCGATCCCCTGCCGACCACCGTATGCAGTAAATTACTATGTAAAAAAAATTCTCACTGATGGTCTAGTGACCCTCCCTCCATTTCCCCAATCCCTGAATTAAAATTAGTATCCCTGGTGGTCTAGTGTATTCCCCACCCCTGGAAGCAAAGTCCCACCCTCATTCCAAACCCGAGAGTGGGCCACCAGCACAGCCCTCCTTTCTCCTTGACTGCCAGCAGCCCACTAAGCTATTAATGAATGGGCATGCTTACACTGCATGCACTTGACTGTAGCACAGTGAGCTTGCAGCTGGCTGGAGAGAAAGGAGGCTATGAACCAGTGGCCCGCTCTCAGTAGAAGGATGGAGAGAACCGAGAGAATAATACAGACCACCCGAGATATAATTACAATTCGAGACAAATGGAGGAGAATCTCAGACCATCCAGAGGAGGAACCACAATAATTCTGTATACAGCCAGTCGACGAGGTCAGGTTACTAAAGAGACAAGGCATGTTGCCCTGGATTGGGCAGGTGGGTAATCAGGTGGGGGAGGCACCACTAGCCACCAGGGTGGGGATGCCTATTATTTTAAAATTGTCAGGCAATCAGGTACGTAGCAGGGGAGGTGGAAACCCGCAAAATGGATTTCCGAACTTTCAATTCCATTGGCAAAGGTTTTTTTCTGCATACCCCTAATGTGCTATGAAAAATTGAATTATTCAAGAAAACCTTTTGATTATTAGGGAATTGTTTTATAGAGGGTCAGCAAATAATATACAGGGATTTATTTTGAGTATAGATCAATAGAAGGGGTTTGACCACTTGTCCCACAAGTACCTCTTCACTACTTTGAGAGCTTATGGGATTCCGGAATGTTTTGTCATATGGATTGAATGTTTATATAAGACTGCTTTTATAAAGCTACTAGTGAATGGCTGTTAGTTTTTGACAGAGGAAAATCTTGCTTTCAGAGCAAGTAACAGCTGACTAGAACTCCAGCTGTTCTAACTGATAAATCATTTCTATCTCAGCAGGAGTCAGTGCCTGTTGGGATTAAGCAAACAGATATTTTATTAGAAGCAGGGGGTCTCATTTAAGTAAAAAAAGAAGAAAGTCACTGTGTGTTTCTCTGTTTGAGGAAGGGTGTTGTATCAACTTAATTTGCTGAGTCAGGAGCAGAGGGGAGAAGCTAATTGGGTGTGTGGCTTGAGCAGTAGAAAAGCAGCTGTCTCAATTACAGCTTCCTGCTGTTGGTTTTGACAGAGGAGAATCTTGCTTCAGAGCAAGTAACAGCCGATTAGAACTACAACTTTCCTAACTGAAAATCATTTCTATCTCAGCAGGAGTCAGTGCCTGTTGGGACTAAGCAAACAGATACTTTATTAGAAGCAGGAGTCTCATTTAAGTAAAAAAAGAAGAAAGTCACTGTATGTTTCTCTGTTTGAGGAAGGGGCTGTATCAACAATTTGCTGAGTCCGGAGCAGAGGAGAAAGCTAATTGAGTGTAGCTTGAGCTGTTAGTTTTGATAGAGGAGAATCTTGCTGAGCAAGTAACAGCTAATTAGTACTACAACGCTTACTAATTGCCCTCCTTCCCACCCTAAGCCAGTTCTACTTTTATAGCCACTGGATTTGACTGACAACAGGAACTTCCTGCTTAGCAGTAGGAAGGGAAGGATCCCTGAGACACATTAGTTTCATCAGCCTTGAAGGAAACTAAAAAATAGCTCTTTCTCCCCCCCAACCTGCGGGTGGTCTGAATCTGAGCAAGGAAGGAGGAGACTACTGAAGACTACATGAAGTTCCTGTCCCAGAACAGGAAGGGCGAGAGTTGTAAAGGCACATAGGCAGTAGGAAAGTAGGTGTAAAAATACATAAAGGGAGGACACAGTAAGCATACAAAGCAACAGGAGAGAGACACAAAATAAGTCAAGATGTGAGTGGTGCAGTGCAATGGCTGTGGGGTGGCAGTGTTCAGAGAGACATTTCTGAGGCTGTGATGCTGCCCTATTTGCAAGCACCTCTCGGTCTGAGGAGGAGGTTGCCTGTCTCCAGGCTGACCTGGTTAGGATTCGTGAAACCTCTTTCCCCACCCAGGGACCATCAGGACCACTGCCGCTACCTCAGAGGTTGCCAAGAAATAGGGTGGTTAGACCAAGGTGGGCTCCAAGGAGGAAGAGGGTGGTGGAACAGAGGTGCATCTCTCCAGTTGTACCTCTCCACAATTCATATACTGGTTTTTGGTGAAGAGTGGTTCCTCTATGGAGGCACTTACAATGGAGACCAAGGAGGATGCTGGGAACCTCCACAAAGGAGACCAGCAGGAGGGTGGCACGAGACCCCACAGGGGAAGGAAACAACTCCTGGAGAGGAACTCAATCATTGGGGGGTAGAAGTGGGGGAGGAAGGGGAAAGGGAGGTAAGGTGCCTGCCTGGTGCCATGGCTCAGAGGGACAGGAAGCGAATCCTCAGGATCATGGGAGCAGCTGCACGAGGCAGGGAGTTGGATGTCACTGTCCACCTAGGGACAAATGACCTGGCTGAGAATGGGATCAGAGCTGCGCAAGAGGAGTTTGTTGAGTTGGGGAGGGGCCTTAGATAAGTAGCATCTACGGTAACCTTCTCAGAGGTGCTGCCTGTCTATGGCAAGGATTATGCTAGGGTACTCCACACCATGGGATTCAATGAATGGTTAAAAAACTGGTGTGGAGCTTAAGGTTTTGGCTTCACTGGGGACTGGGAGCCACCTGGAGGGATGCAGGCCTATACTGGTGCGATGGACTACATCTGTCCGGGGGAATCAGATCCTAGGGTGATAGGTTTAAATGCTTCATTGGCAAGCATTTAAACTAGCCAAGGGGTGAGGCACTGAAAAGGAGCAGGGAAATCCCAGCCTCCCCCCACAAAACACAGTAGTTAGAGAGGAAAACACCAAGGTAGAAAATTCAGTAGGGAGCAGGACAGGGGTAAATGCAGAAAAAGGCAGTAATGGCAGGGATGGGACTAAAAGGGGTAAGGCCATCAAAAAATGGAGGGTGATGGGTACCAATGCCCACAGTCTGTGTAACAAGCTCCCTGAGCTAGTGGCCTTGATGGAAGAGGGATGCCTGGATATTGCGGCAGTCAATGAAACATGGTACACAAAGAACCATGACTGAGATGTCAACATACCAGGATACACAGTCTACAGGAGGGACAGGGTAGGTAAAAGAGGAGGAGGAGTAGCTCTCTATATTAGGGAAGGGATTAAAGTAGCAGAACTAAAGAGTAAACAGGAAGCTGATGAGTCACTATGGATCACCCTGGAGACAGGAAATGGCACCACAATCCACATGGGGGTTGTGTACAGACCCCCATCTCAGGGGGAGGGAATGGACAAGGAAATGATAGAAGGCTTCCTTAAAATGGTAGAAAAAGGGGAGATATTGTTGATGGAGGACCTGAACATGCTAGATGTTAACTGGAGCACCTTTGCTGCGGGCACATCCAAGAGCAGGGTCATTCTTGATGCCCTACAGGGGGCATGCCTTAGGCAGCTAGTGCTGGAACCCAGTCAGGAGGGAGCAATCTTAGACCTGGTACTTCACATGGGGACAGAGAAAGGATCTCAGATTAAGTGGTAAAACCATCTGGGAAACAAGTGACCACCAGTGTGGTTCACAATAAACACAGCCAGAGTCAAGCCACACAAAAACAAGAGTACTGGACTTTAGGAGGGTTGACTTTGTGAAATGAGAGAGTACCTCAGAAAAGCACTAGCAAATGGGTAAGAAAGAGGGTGGAGGAACAATGAGGAATAATCAAAACAGCCATTACAGAGCAACAAGCCTTTGTGTGAAGCAAATCAACAAAAGAAAATGAAGGAAAAAAACACTATGGTTCTCAAAAATAGGTGGAAGGGAAGGTTAAGGAGAAAGAATAGCATTCAGGAAATATAGGAAACACAGAAGGAGCAGGACAGAACTTTATCAGTTAAAGCAGAAGGAGACAGGGAAGGCAGTCAGAATAGCAAAGGCACAAACTGAGGAAAATATAGCCAACTCTGTTAAGAAGGGGGATAAAACCTTTTATAGGTACATTAGGGAGCAAAGAAAGACCAAGGGAGGGATACAGAGACTTAATAAAGGGGAGGGAATGTGGGCAGAGGGTGACAGTGAAAAAGAAGGGCTACTGAATGAATATTTCTGCTCAGTATTCACAATGGAACAGGAGGGGGAGGTACCTAAACCAAACAAGAGAAACACTCTGGATATGGGGGTTGATACCAGTCCATTCACAGAAGAAAGGGTTTTGAAAGAACTCTTGAAACTGAGGGTGGACAAAGCAATGGGGTCTGATGGGATTCACACCAGAATTGTAAATGAACTAAGGATAGAACTAGTAACACCACTGACTACTCTCTTTAACAAATCATGAGAGCATAGGGTGGTACCTAAGGACTGGAGGAGGGCAGATGTGATTCCACTTCAGAAAAGTGGGAGCAGGGCAGAGGCAGGAAACTACAGACCAGTTATTGACCTCAGTGGTAGGGAAAATGATGGAACCTATTCTGAAGGAAAGAATTGTTGAGTACCTAGAGGCAGTGGGGCACAGGACCCAAGGCAGCATGGTTTCACAGCAGGAAGGTCATGTCAGATGAACCTAATAGATTTCTTTGACTGGGTTACCAAAGTAGTAGACCAGTGAGGGGCTGTGGATATGGCCTACCTAGATTTTAACAAGGCATTTGACACAGTCTTACACAAAAGATTAATATACAAGTTAGCCAGCCTTGGAGTGGATCCCAAGGTGGTAGCCTGGATAGAAAACTGGTTGGACAACAGGATGCAAAGGTTAATAGTAAATGGAGTCCACAGTGAAGAAAGGAGGGTAACTAGCGGGGTACCGCAGGGTTCAGTACTGGGACTGGTCCTCTTTAATGTCTTTATAAGTGACATTGGAGAGCACCTGGAAGGAAAAGTATGTCTCTTTGCAGATGACACAAAGATCTGCAACAGGGCTGATACACAAGGTGGGGTGGAAAGGATGAAAAGGGACTTGGCAAGGTTGGAGGAATGGTCAAATATATGGCAGCTCAGATTCAATGCAAAGAAGTGCAAGGTAATGCACCTGGGAAACAAAAACCCAGGGGGAAAGTACACAATGGGGGGTGAGATAATAACAACACCAAAAATCAAAAAGACCTAAGAATAATTATATCAGATGACCTAAAGGTGGACAAGCAATGTGAGAAGGCAGTAAGAAGGCTGGGGGATACTGGGATGCATGGGAGAGGCATCAACAGTAGAAACACGGAAGTTGTTATCCTCTGTACAGACAGTTGGTGAGGCCCCATCTGGAATACTCATGTGTAATTCTGAGACCCCATCTCCACAAAGACATAGATGGAGTGGTGGCTGTTCAGAGGAGGGCAACCAAAATGGTGCAGAGTCTGCACCCAGAAGACATACGAGGAGAGACTAAAGCAGCTTAATAGCATACCCTTGAGGAAAGAAGGAGAGAGAGTGGACATGGTAGAAACTTCTCAAGTATCTCAAGGAATTAACAAAGTCCAAGAGGATAGAATCTTTCAGAAAAGAGATGTGCAAGAACAAGGGGCACAATTTAAAGATAGAGGGGACAGCTCAGAGGTAATGTTAGAAAGTATTTTTTCACAGAGAGGGTTGTGGATGCATGGAACAGCCTTTCTGAGGAGGTTGTGGAGTCAGGAACAGTGGAGAATTCAAGAATGCATGGGCAGACATAAGGCAATTCTAGTGGGGAGTAGGAGGAAGTAGGCTGTTGATTAACTAGAATCTGTGGCTTATCCATCAGGTAGGGAAATGGGCAGAGTAGATGAGCCAAGCAGTCCTTTTCTGCTGCTAAATTTATGTTTCTATGGTTGGGGCTACACATTGGTAAAGAAAGAGGGTCCGTAAAGGCTGTCCCCTAAGCCCCTTTATAAATATTCAGATTAGATCCATTGATAAGATGCATACAAACAGAGTAGGTGTAGATGGCATGGTGCTGTCCCCTACCACCTCGGTTAAGGTATTGGCATATGCAGACAACAATGGTTATCACTTTAGCAAACAGAATCAGGTGAGGTGGTAAAACTCTATTAGAAAAGTTTAAGTTTGTTTCAGCTTCTAAGATAAATTATGAGAAAAGTGTAGGTTTCCTCTGGGACTATGAACAATGCCCCCAGTAGAGATGCAGTAAATTTAAAATCCACCAGTGAAGTGAATGCGAGTGGCCACTTTGCATTGGCATACTGACAAGTGCCCCATAGGAAGGCTCTCTTCACCTTGTTATTATTACTTCATCGCTGTCATTCTGCCTTAAAGGCAAAGTAAGGCGGAGGACAACAATATTCAGCATCCCAATTCACACAGTCACTAGAATTAATGTGCATCCCCAAAGTGCCACTGTCTTTTCTCCATAAAACTCCCCAGTGCTGATGAAGTGAAATGAGAGCAAAACAAGAAATGCAAAGTCCCCCAGAATTAATGGCGCACTCAGTCATGCACGCAATGGTCACACGCAGAGTCACCAGAATTAATGTGCATCCCCAAAATGCTACTGCCTTGTGTTCAGAAAATTCCCCAGTACTGACAAAATGCTACTGTCTTGTGTCCAGAAAATTCCCCAGTGCTGATGAAGTGATATGAGAGTGTAACAAGAAATGCAGTCTTGCAGAATTAATGGAGCACTGCAAATGCACAGACAGATTACAATTGTGCTGCACTCTCAAGGGATGCATATGAAAATGCACAACAACACCTAACCAGTGCTCACAAGTCACAAATCCAAATCTGGAAAAGAACACATTTTGCCACTTGGGGGATTAATGCACAGCAGTAACAATCCACTACCAGTAAAGATACCACAAAGCAGTATAAAAAATTCATGCAGGTGCAGTGAGTAGCACGTTCACACTGCTGCAATTACTCTGTGGCACACTAAAAGGTGTCTGATTTAATGGCACGAATCGCACACACACTCACACACACTAAGTAATGTGTAGCAAATTGAAAACCTTTAGTAATATAACCAAATGTCTTAAACAGACAAATTATACACTGCTGCACCACAACAATCAAAAAAAATGTCAAGAATTACTGAAAATATTACTGTGTGTACATTAACACAGTTATACAAGAAAAATAAATAAAACAGAAAGACTGCCTTTTTCCCAGTTAATGTGCCTGCACACAAAATACGCCCCCAGCACACTTTAGAGCACACAGATTACTGTTCTAAATTAACATTCAAAATCCACACACAACAATAAGCACTCGATGATATGAGCACAGAAGGGTTTCTACAATTGAAGTACTAAATTTGAGCAAAAAAAGACTCAAAAAGGCATTTTAAACAAGTTTTAGAGGTTTTGAATAGCAGAGCTCTGAGAGCAAACTGTCTCCAGCTACCACTACACACACACACTACCCAGGCCAGAACTGAGGCTGTGCAGAACAATCTAGAGCCCATGTGACCTGCAATCCCATGAATCACTGCATAATTTCATTTGGAGCTCAATTACAAGGCGAAGTGAGGTGAATTACATTGATTTCAAAGTACTTTGCTTTAAAATTGGTGGAGAAGTGGTTTGGGGAAGGCGGAATAACGCAAAGTCATTGGTTTCAATGGACTTCACGTTCCTCATTATGAAGCAAAGTACTCCGCTTCACATTGTGGTGTACTCCACAGAGTTCATGTTACTCGGTGAATCACTTCACGGAGCGAATTTGGGCCACTTCGCCCACCACTACTTACAGTACTGTAACTCACATGCTGTACAGGAAGGAACGCAAATGCCTATGGCTGTACTTCCATGATGAGCTGAGCCTGTATCATAAAACTCCCCAATTTAAAAACTCTTATTAATGAGTATATTGGTGGAGTGGTGAAGCCTGGAGAGATACAACAAAACAGGCTCACAATACATCCAAGTAACTAGTAAAAAAATTAATGTTGTGATTCGTGGCGTGATCGTGAATCATGATTTGTGACTACATTTGTGACCGTGATGATGAAGAACATGATTTGTAACATGAGTGACTCGTGATGATGGTCCTGACTTAAAAACACATATTAATGAGTACAATGTTCATGCAGAATTATGCACCACACCAGTCCAGTACTCTGAAGGGAAGCCAAAGAAACAACTGTGACTTAAGTTACAGATGGAGATTGGGCCCTAAAGAGATGCAAATGCACATGCAGATTAAGATTGTGCTGCACATTGAAGAGATGCAGATGCAAAGGCATAACACCTAACCAGTGCTCCCCATCAGAAATTTTAATCTGGAAAAGAATACCCTTTCCGGTTGGGGGGGTCAGGGGGGCAGTGTACTGCACTGCTGCAGTAACAGTCACTAGTACTAGTACCAGTAAAGATACCACAGAGAAGTACAAAAATCACACAGCTGCAGTGGATAGCAGGTTCACATTGCTGAAATTACTATGTGGCACAATAAAAGGTGTCTGATTTGATGGCACGCATCACACACATACTGTCATACACACACTAAGTAATGCATGGCAAATTGAAAACTTCAGTAATATAACCACATATTTTAGACAAATTAAAATTATGCACTGTTGCACCCCAACAATCAGCAAAAAAATGACAAGAATTATTGAAAATATTACTGTGTGTACATTAACACAGCTATACAAGAAAAATATCACCAAAACAGAAAGAACTGTCTTTTTCTCCAAGTTACTCTACCTACACCACAGATACCCCTCCCCAAAGCACACTTCCACTGTCTCTCAGTACACAGACTGAATGTTGTACATTAACATTCAAAATCCATACCCAAACAATAAACGCTCGATGATATGAGCGCAGGAGGGTTTCCTACAATCGATGAACTAAAGTTTCAGCAAAACAAATGACTCAAAAAGGCTTTTAACAGCTTTTAGAAGGTTTGAATCACAGAGCGCTCTTAGAGCAGACTGTCTCCTACAGCTTCCTACACACATTACCTTGAACTGAGTCTGTACAGAACAATCTAGAGCCCATGTGACCTGAAATCCCATGAATCACTGCAAAATTCGCCTTTGGAGCTTAAAAACAAGGCGAAGTGAGGTGAAGTACATTGTTTTCAATGTACTTCGCCTTAAGAATTGATGGAGTAGTGGTTTGGGAAGGCAGAGTAATGCAAAGTCATTGTTTTCAATGGGCTTCGTGTTACCCATCATAACACGAAGAACCTGCCTTCATGATTGTGGAGCACTGTGACTTGTTGCGACCACTCATGGAGTGAATTGGGGCCATTTTTGCCCATCTCTACCCCCCAGTACCATTGCTTCCATGCAAATAGACACAAAAGAAATACATCTTTTAGATGTACTCTTTGGTACAGCTGACATGGCAGAAAAGAACTGGTCTTCTTGTCTTAATACTGCCATGGCAAAAGTAGAGTCATGGAAAGGGAGAAAAATCTTCAAACTGAAGAAAATATTATTGGTTAAAACATTATTGCTCTCTATCTTAACTTATGTCAGCTACATTTTTCCTCCATCTCCTACCATGGAAATGAGACCGTATAATGTTTTCTTTCAGCTTTGTCGGGTAGCCAGCTAAACCCGGTTAAACGAAATACCACATAGAAACCTAAAAAACTAAGAGGTTTGGGAATGGTTAATCCTTATGTTTTTTACTACTGTATGTTTTTTTCTTTGAATATAATACCTCTTTTTATGGCTGTTGGCTGTGGGCAGATCCTACAGCCATTTTGAGAGCTGCTGCCATAAAACGTCCGATCATGGCAACTTCTGTTGGACTTTTGGAAGTATTCTTCTGAAAGTCCAACGGAACTTGTAACACTCCACCACGATCAGCCACTACAGAGTAACAGCCACACTATTTTGGTTGTTACTTTCACTTTCCGGGGCAAGAACTGCGCATGCACACCCCACACATGCATGCGCAGTTCTGCTGGCGCCACCATGTTGTGAATGGCAGAATGCCATTCACCGCAACTATGCATGCACGAGTGCTGCACATGTGCAGTTGCGTCACTGCCAGCTGGTGGTACTCATTCTGCAGATCTCTGCAAGCTTGCCACAGCCATATCAGCTTTGGCTAGAGTTTGTTCATACTGGTGACAGTGTATGGAAAGCTGCTATTACAGAATGGACATGCCATTACTTTAGAGACTGGGAAGCAGAAAAATTGAGAAACAAAAAGAAATCTTTTTTTATGCCAGATTACATCTGATATGCTTTTGCTAAAATTAAAACATGGAAAGTGAATTATATAGATATGCAGTCTTTTACTAGAAAACAATTGTACACCGATATTTTGTACATAAATGTTGATACTGAAATTGCTTTTCCCTTACGTCCACACACTGAACAAAATTTGGTGATTAGAGTTCTCAACAATAAAAGAGTCCTGGATTATGTATGGGTCATTTTGTGGTTTAGCACTCATAGGAGGATAGGGGTTAGGAACATTCAAACCATAAGCAGGTCACACAGAGATACTGTTTGTGACAAGGATGTGAAACAGATTTAGAAATGCAGGAACACTTACATTTAACCTGTCCATATATAGTTAATTTCTGGTTCTATACTCCTACACACTGGAAATAACCCCAATTTAATTCCTTAACATACCAGGAATTAGTTTTAGGTCTCTACCCAGGAAAATGGAAATTGTGTAATAGGAACACCCTACAAATCATTGGAATTCTTCTTATGTATTATATAGTGTATGGGAGAGGGCTGTTGTGTATAAAAATCAATGGAAACACAATGCTGTTGTACCATCAATGTGACGTCAACATGTTGTTGTACCATCTTGAGGACGTCACATCGATGGTACAACAGCATGGAACACACGTGCACATGCGCGTAAGTTCTCCACATTTCCAGGAAATGGCTACGGCAGTAAGAAATGGACCCAAAAGTGAGGAATGACAGACGAAGTAAGGGAAATCAGATCATATTGTTTCTCTATGAAACCACAGCCCTGTTTAAATGTGTTGTCTGTGAGATCGGGAGAGGTACCGGGACTGATTGTGACTCGGGGGGGGGGGGCAGTGTTGGAATGCACATTTTTTTTTTAAAACAAAAAGTAAGCCTCCAGCAGTGAATTCTTGGTGTACTGAGTTCATACACTATACAAGACAATGTATGGGCATCAGTTAACAACATCACTGAATTCACTTCTCGAGGTTATCAGGCAATGCTCTCAAGGTTTACACAGTTGCCATGGTAACCTCTCGAAGTGAATACAGCTCTGTTGTTAACTGATGCCCATACATTATCCTCTCTATATCTGGCAAGCCCAATGTGTGTGGGTGCTTCAAAGGAAATACATTTTTTTATCAAGAAATTCTTCAAAATGTAGGCAGAGCATTGTACTGTATTCTCAAGATGTAATAATCTACCTAATTCCAGGATGCAAGATCTATGGAGAAACTGCACCAGATAGGTTCCTCCCTTAGTGTTTAAACCTTGCCCCCCAACTACATAACATGTAGATCTTGAGGTATGAACACATTGCTTGTGTGTGTGTGTGTATATATATATATATATATATATATATATATATATATACAAAAATTCCTTTTTTAGTAAGACTATGTGTATATACAGTATGTTTAAGCTATTCAAGTAAAAGATAATCTGAGATGAGTGGCTGTGTTTGAGAAGAGCTCCCAAAGCTAAGTGCTTTTTGCTATAATTTTCAGTTTAAAAATTGTTTTGTTTTATGTAAATTTAGGTGATTGTGAAAGACAACCCTGTAGGCTCCAGGAAGATATAAAATTTGAGTGGTAGATATTCGTCGGAAGTCAGAAGGATCAACACATTTATTTAGTGTGATCTTTCTACTCTGATGTGGTTAATTTTAATACTATAGTTTAAACCCTTTCTGTGTGTGCCTTTGGTGGTGTCTGATATTGAGAACCTAAGTGTCATTTGTGGGTATTCTGTCTGTTTTGGTAGGTACTTTATTTTTTCTGTTAAACAACTGAGTATACTATTGCCTAATACTTTATAGTACATTGTATCTTTTTGTGCAGTCTCTGATTTTTTCTTCTTTCTCCAATGTTTTAGAACTGTTTAGTTTTTGTGGCAGAGGTGTGGTAATGTGTTCTTTCTTGTGGTTCAAAGGTGCTTTTGGGACTGCTGATTTCTACTGGTTTAAAAGATTACATTTTTTCTATTTTAAAAAGCTACATCAACTTGGTATGTTGTCACCTGTTTGTTGTTGCTAAGCAGCAGATGTTTTGCATTGTGCTCTGGTTCTGTGATAGAATCTGTATTAGTAGAAGGTAGATTATTGTGATTGTAGTTACCTTTGATGGTAAGGGTAAAGAGCTGAGATAGAAATGTATGTATTTTTGAATGTTATAGAAGCCAGAAGGGGAAGGAAGTATATTCAATTCAATGCTTTACAGTAACTGGTAATTGCTGTTTTCTTTTAGACTTGGATTGTGGGCTTTTGGTGACACTGTACTTTCTTTGTTGTCTTTACTTAGAATTGTTTTGGGCTGTTGAGGATTTAAAACGTAGTGGTGGTGTATTTTTTTGCTGTCTTTGGTTGCTGTAAATTTCCCCCCCCCCCAACTCTTGATTATATGCCCTGTTAAATCTGATTGACAGGAGCTAAAACACTGGTATAGTAAGGTGTGGAGTAGGAGGGCATACCAGGAAAGGAACAGCAGCAAGTGAAGAGGTGACTGCTCTCTCAGTGGAAGGAAGTAAATGCAAATCTAGAGCTTCATTATTACTTCTTCGCATTGACATTGCATTGGGGAAAGGAGGAGTAGGAGTTTGAAGAAGGTTGTCAATGGCTACTTAAAGTCTGTTTTTGAGTGTGGATAGGAAGAATAGGAATATAAAAGCAGTTGCTCAATATATCTAAATGTGTGCAACAAAGGAGGTAAGGGAAATAAAGAAAATGTTTTGCACTGATTGAGGAGGAGAGGAGACTTGGGGAGTGTTTGGTATCCTGCATCTGGAAGGGTGGGGGTGGCTGGTAGGCAACGACAGCAGTGGGTAGGGTGTTGGTAGGCTGCAACAACTCAGCGGTGCACCAATCTTTCTAAAAATTGCCTGGAGTGTGGGAGGATGTTTAGTGTGCAACCACATAGAAAAACTTAGAAAGGAGATTGAGGGTCTGCAGGAGGAACTAAGACAGACAAGGCAGATTGGAGGTGGGTTTAGCCCAATACTGAAGGGGAGAAGAAGGGGAGATGAGGAAGGGCGATTTAAGCCAACAGTGGTGAGGAGAGGGTCAGAAGAAGGGAAGCAGAGACAAAGGGGCCCAGGCCAGGAAGAACAATTGCTGGGGAAACCAGGCCAGGAGACAAAAGACAAATGGAAGGAGGAGATAGGGACTTGTGAGGGGAGGCAAAGAAGTGGCAAAAGTCATGGAGTGGAAAGGAGAGAACAGGTTACTATGAAGAGAGAGGAAGCGGGCATTTGTGAAGGGCCTTTAGAAAATAGTTGTGCACTGCTAGAGAGGAAGAAGGTGGAGGAGGAAATGATGAAATTAGAGGAGTAATTGATAAATGCCTGGACCAAACTGGAGCGGGGAAGTTCTGCTGGGAGAATTGCAACAGGGTAAAAGGAAATAATGGCAGGAGGAAGGAGAGGAGCTGGAAATGAGAGAGGAGATGAATGGAAGCAAGCAGGGAGTAAGAGGGTGGAATCTTAGTGCTGGGGACCCAATACTAAGAGGAGTTAGGTGGGCAAGGAGAGGTATAGCTCATATGGGTGAAGGCCATGCCAGAAATGACAAGCGGAAAGGGTGGGACAGTCTGTTCTGAAATATACTAGAAGGGGTAGGAAAGCTTCATTTAATTATACATCTTGGGGACAAACAACCTGGCTGACAAGACAGTAGATACAGTCCAGAGGAGGTTTGAGGAACTAGCACACCATGTGAGGGCAGGAAGATCAGTAACTTTTTCAGAGATACTCGGTGCCAAAGGCAAGCACAACAAGAAAGCTGAGAATAGAGGAACTTAACGGATGGCTAAGAACCTGGTGTTGTGCTAAAAGGTATGGCTGTTGAGGGGTGGGAGGGACCTGGGAGGACAGTAGTCTCTTGCCAAGGACAGACTACACTTGAGTGAGGAGGAAAGAAAGTGTTGAAAACAGAGATGGAGGAGTACATAGAGGAAGTTGGGAATTTAAACTAGGAGTGGGGGGTGGCAGTTGGGGAAGAGATATGCAGAGACCACAGGTTGGGAAACCACATGAGCTTACCCCCCATAACAGTGACAAAGGACAAATGGCAAGTACTGTTGGTGATGCTAGGAAAGAAGGGAAGGATGGGAGGGGGAGAAAAGGGTGAAAGGTGGTAACCCTTAATGCTAGGAGCCTTGGGAGGAAAACTGCAGAGTTACAGGTTCTCATGGCAGAGGGAGAGGTGGACATTGCAGCCATCATGGAAACATGGGCCACCCAATACAATGACTGGGACCTGTCTGTACCAGGGTACAGGTTATTTCATAGGGACAGGGTGATTGGGAAAGGGGTGGCACTATATGTGAAGGAAGGACTGAAGTGTGTAAGGGAGGAAGGAGGAGGATAGTACAGAGTCACTTTGGATGCAGATCCAGGATTCAAGAATAGGATTCTTAGAATGGGAGTGGTGTACAGGCCACCATCTCAGACGGAGGGAGTTAGGACAGGAACTAGCGGGACAGATCAGGAGGACCTGCGAAAAGGGTAGTGTGGTGATTGTGGGGGACTTCAACATGCCAGGAGTGGACTGGAGCACCCCAACAACCAGGAAAAGAAGGGAGCAGGTACTGCTGGATGCCTTCCAGGACAGCTTCCTGCTGCAAATGGTCAGTGAACCAACCAGGTTAGGGAATACCCTTGACCTTGTGCTGGCAAATGGGGACTTTGTGAGAGAACTTACAGTGGAGGAATCGCTGTCAGGGAGTGACCACCACTCAGTATGGCTCACATTGGATATGGGCAAGGAAGGAGTGGAATCTGGCACAATAGTGCTGGACTTCAGGAGGGCCAACTTTGGGAGGATGGGGGAAGTGGTAAAAGGGGTACCTGGCCAGAATTCAATCTAGTATGGGCACTAACCAGAGGTGGGAGCTCATAAAGCTGGGGATAGTGGAGGCAACCAAAACCTGCTGCAAAGCCCAGAGCAAGAAGGCTAGGGCTAAGAAACCAATCTGGTTGGAGCAAGGAGGTCATGGAAAAGGTAAGGAGGAAAAGAGCTGCCTTAGGAAGTACAAGAAAACAGGGAGGGGAGGACAGGGAGGAGTACTTGACAGAATCGAAGGAGGTGACAAGGGCAGTGGGGGATCCAAAGCATCTACGGAACTCAGGCTGGCACAAGGCATTAGAAGGGGAGAAGGACTTCTTTAAGTACATCCGGGAGAAAAGGAGCTGTAAGGACCCACATAGTAAGGATTAGGAAGGAGGGGGGTTGGGTGGAAGCAGGGTGCGATAAGGTGGAAGCACTAAATAAGTACTTCTGCTCAGCATTTACTAAAGAGAAGAGGAGGGTGACACCCAAGGTGGGAGAAATGGCAGAAGCAGGGTGGGAAGTGGTGACAGATGGGGAAATCATGGAGAGCAGAGTTCGAGAGGGTTTGAAGGCACTGAGGGTGGACAAGGCGCCAGGCAGTTGGCATCACACCCCAGGGTACTGAAGGAGCTGGCAGAAGTCCTTGCAGGACCTTGGCAGACCTATTTAGTACTTCTCACTATCTGGGGTGTGTACCTCAGGACTCGAGGATGAGCTCATGTGGTGCCCTCCACAAGAGTGGCCCCAAGGATGAACTGGGAAACTACAGACCAGTGAGCCTCACATCCATCGTGGGTAAGCTAATGAAGACTATACTGAAGGAGAGGCTGGTGGCCCTCCTAGAGGCCAAAGGACTACAGGACAGCAGACAGCATGGCTTCTATGTGGCAGATCCTGCCAAACCAACCTGGTCAAGTTCTATGACTGGGTAACTAGGGCACTGGACAGGGGCCATGCAGTGGATGTCCTGTATTTGGACTTCAGTAAAGGCATCTGACCAGTGCCACATGGAAGGCTGGAAGGAAGCGTAGGCACAGGGCAGGTGCAAAGCTGGTGAGATGGGTAGGAAACTGGCTGCAGGAAGGCAACAGAGGGTGGTGGTGGGTGGGGAGCTCACACCCAAGGGCAGTGATGAGCGGTGTTCCCACATGGCCTCGTGTTGGACCAGTGTTGTTTGGGATATTCATTACATACACATCATGGGACATCAAGAGCAAGATCAGTCTGTTTGCTGATGATACCAAGGTAGGCGGTGGTAGATGACCTAGGGGGATGGCAGGGGTTGCAGGATGATCTGGCAAAGCTTGAAACCTGGTCAGACACCTGGCAACTGGGCTTTAATGCCAAAAAGTGCAAGGTGCTGCATTTTGGGATGAAGAACCCAAGGAGGAGTTACCAGCTAGGGGAGTGCAGCTAGCCCAGACAGAGGAGGAGAAGGATCTGGGTGTGCTCATTACAGGGTCAATGAACAACTCGGCACAATGTAGGAAGGCAGCTGCAAAGGCCAACAAAATGCTGGGTTGTATTGCAAGGGTATATCCTCGAGGAGGGAGGAGGTGATTCTGCCACTGTGCAGGTCATTAGTTGTGACCACACCTGAGTACTGGCAGCACTGGCATCCTGTGATTCGAAGAGGGACATTAAGTTACTGAGGGGGTGCAGCATGAGCGACAAAGATGATCAACGGGCTGGGGGACTTATCATATGAGAGGAGGTTGAAGGAGTTGAACACGACTCACTGGAGGAGAGGAGAGACAGGGGTGACATGATTGAAACCTTTAAATACATGAAAGGGATAAACAAGACAAGTACAGAAGGGCTGTTCAAAGTAAGGGAGGGGAGGGACACCAGGGGCCATGATATGAGACTAGAGCGAGGAAGGTTCAGGAGGGAGATGAGGAGACACTTTTTTACAGAGAGGGTGGTGACTGGGTGGAATGCGTTACCTGCTGAAGTGGTATACAGTAGAACAGTGGACTGCTTCAAATGAGGATTGGACAGGACAAGGGGGAGGGTTAATGAAGGGGAAGGGTGGAAGGGAGGGGAAGCTGCAGAATAAGGGGTGCTAGCTGCACATTCGAGCAGACTTGATAGACCTCTAGGCCTTTATCTGCTGGCAAATTTCGTATGTTCGTATAATCCTATATTGCATGTGTGTTCTAAATATACTTTTTATTCTCTCTTACAGAGGTGCCTGGGGATGCCTTGCTAGCCTGAACTGAGTATTTTTAAAGCAGAAGTCATATTAAAAAAAAGAAAGTGCTGTGACCACAATAATGTACTTATATTTTGATGGTTGTATATTGTTATTGTCTTTACTTTATTCTGTCGAACCCTTAATATGCTGAAAATCATATACTTTAGCCACGTTTGACCAATTATTTAGGTGCCTCTGTGATTGGCACTCCAATTAAGAAACTGGCTTAAATAGGTATGATAGTTTGAATTTGATCACGTCTCTGATGAAGCCATATGGCAAAATATAAGAACTGCTAGCTAAACTAAGCTGTATATCATAAATGGGTGAATAAACTACGTTCTGTTTTGAACTGAAATATTTATTGGTGTCCTTACTACGTTGGTGAGTGCTGCTTCATTTGGCTACATTGACTGACATTAGCTGAGCACCTCCATCCCAGTGCATGCTCTAAAAATTTCGTAGTACCAGGAATTAGTTTTAGATCTCTACCCAGGAAAATGGAAATTGTATAATAGGAACATCTTACAAATCATTGGAATTCTTCTTATGTATTATATCTGGCAAGCCCAACGTATGCGTGGGTGCTTCAAAAAGAAATACGTTTTTATCAAGAAATTCTTCAAAATGTAGGCAGAACATTGTACTGTATTTATTCTCATAAATGTAATAATCTACCTAATTCCAGGATGCGAGATCTATGGAGAAACTGCACCAGATATTTTCTTTAGAATATGATGGGATATATTAACTTGGTAGACAGACGTTTAGAGTTTCAGAATAGTATCGTATGGTTAGGAGTGGTATTATTCGTGTTATGTTACACTGGAAGTAGGGTGTATATATATATATTTTTTTTTTTGGAGCATTGCTTTTTTACTTTCATTTTTTTAATTCTCATTTGTTTGATTCATTTGTTGTTTACTTTGTTATAATTTTGTATCTGTTTTCCCAAATTAAATTTTCAAGAAGTGCCATGGGATCTTTTATATCCACCTGAACAGGTAGACGGTACCTCAGTTTAATGTCTCATCTGGAAGACAACACTTCAGGAGTGCAGCATCCCCCTCATAATGCACTACAGTGTCAATATTGGGATTTACCCCGAGTGCCTGGTGTGGGGCTAGAACCCACAATCTTCTGATTTTCTGGCCTCAGAGGTCAGTGTGCAACCTGCTGAGCCACTGACACTTCTAACAATACAAAAAAAAAGGTATTTTCTTTCCTTACTTGTCTACCCATCTCTGGTAGCTGTCTCAGTGAAAGGGGAAGATACCGTAGAACTTTTTGAAAAGAGAATTTAATGTAACTTCCCACCACTATGAGTGGGATATTGATAAGAACATCTGGGATGCTGCGGTTGCCTCTCTCTAGCACAGACCATGAGCTACCAGCATCTAACTCACCGCCTGTAGAGTGCTTTGAGATACCTTGTTTCAGAAATCTGCTGTATGCATCCCAGTTCTGTAAACATAGATTGTCATTCAAGGGTTAACTGGGGTTTCAGTTCAGACCCCTATCAGGTCCATTGCCACCCCTATGAACCCCTAAAACAATGAGTAACTCCCAATTTTCTCTGGCTAGTCAGTAAGTTCACAGTCCTCGAAGGGTTAACTGTAGCCAGCATGGAGCAACCTGCTGGCTGAACTGGGTGGAAGTTTTCAGGTGGTGTGGCTTACTCCTGGTGGCTGGTGAGTCATTGGGTGTGGTTGTTTACTCACTTCTGCATAGTTCAATTCCAGTAAAGGAGCTGAGAGGAGCTGTTGTCTGCAGCTGAAGAGAAGGTCATGCTAGAAGTAGAATACACCCAAGCCTTGGGATCTTGATGGCAGCAGCCTACCATGGAGCCCCTGTGGGGTGGACAGTGCACAATATGCAGATCCCCAAGGGAAGCTATTTCTTTACACACAGTTAAGTTTGCAGCCTGTGAGGTAAAATGTAATTGTTCATTACATTGGAAAGAAGAAATGTGTTAAGGTACCTTGGTGCTCTCCCCACTGCTGGGTAGCAGGGGGGATACCCTGTAATGAGGTGATGCTACCAATTAACCTGGGTCCTTTGCTCCTTGGGGCTGATGGATTATAGGGTGTGGATGTAAGTCTCAGGGCAGCTGCAGTCCCCCAGTGAGAAGTACTCTTTTACCCTTTCTAAATTGTTTGGTGAGCTTCAAAGGTCCGGGATTAGCTGGGACTGAAACACGAGATGGAGATTTTGTCTGTGCATTTTGCTTGCTGCTGAGGAGGTAGGAATTGTGAGTTTGAATCTTTCTTTAACTGTTCCAGGAGGCATTTTGTCTGGGGGTGCATTAGTTTGAATCTTTCTTTAACTGTTGCTTTCTGCTTGGGGAGGAGATTTTTTGCCCAGTAACAATGGACCCAATCAGGTAGGAGTTGTGAGTTTGAATCTTTCTTTAACTGTTCCAGGAGGCATTTTGCCTCTGAGATTTTTTTGCCCTTTCACCCACCCTCGCCTCCACACATTATTAAATGCTTATTTAGTTGGGAGGAGCATATTGGCTCTGCCCAGGGGTGGGTTGATAGCTAAAGAGCAAATAAAATCAAAAGGAGGAGGAGCTGCTGCTGATTATATCACATATGTGGATAATTGTACATTTAAACTGCATCATCTTGGCAATTTCACTCTGTTAGGAATAGGATACGTTTGACAGAGGCACAGAGCAGAAAGTGTCAAGGGCTGCAGAAATATGGTTCAAAAGTTACCTTTAGGACTGCTCACAACAGGTAAAGATCAACAATCACCTCTCTGACAAGCACGCGCAGTCCTATTGGGAGTCCCACTAGGATCCATTCTGTTCAGGCTGCCACTGGTGCTTTCCATTGGCTGAGGTTTGGAATCAGGGACAGTCTGCTTCAGACTAGTAGGAACATTGATGAGATTTTTTTCCGATGCAGTCACAAGGCTTGTCACTGCCAATTCAGCCTAGGATGTATCTGGTGATGAGGGGCTAAGCTGTTTCATGTCCCTTGACCGGTCCTCGTCCACCTCTATTGGCACAGGCATTTCAGGCATGGATTGCTGAAGCACCGCATAGAGGTTTGGTGTGTAAAAGGCCTGCAGGCTCTATCTATCTGCTACAGCTTGGTTGGCTCCATTCTACGGGCTGGAGGATCTCACTCTGTCCACCAGGTGCTGCCTCCTGGCATGCCTGTAAGAAGGGTAGTGTTTTTTGATCAAGGTAGCAGGGAAGCTTCAAAGATATGCACCTCTGGAGTCATCTCTGACCTTGACTGTGGGAATCCCTGATCTGGTAAGTCCCCATTGAAAGGTAAGTGCCCTACCCCACCCAGCCTAGGAGGCCCTCTGATTTCTGCAGGATAAGTTTTTTTTTTTTAATCCATCAAGTTCTCAGGTGTGGCAAACAGAATAGGGGATCCACTGTGTGTCACCCACATAGTCAAGGGGCAGCGGAGAGAGAAGGACATGTTTAGTTTATGCATCACCCTACGGGCATCCGAGTAGGCCTTCCATCTCTTCGAGAGTTCTTTTGAGTAATCTTGAAAGATTTGCACCCAGTTCCCTTTCCAAGTTAGCTGCCCCAAGTTTCTGGCAGCTGTAGCATCTGTTTCTTTCTGGCAAAAGTCCAGGAATTGTGCCAGCAGGGGCTGAGGTCTCTCTTCAGGTTGGGGAGGGAGAGCGAGCGAGCGGTGGGCTCTTTCAGTTTGAAGTATTGTATCAGCTTGCAGCTGGAGTAGCTGGGGTAGGGTTTGCTGGAGAAAGATTATCAGGTCCTTTTGCTGAACCCCCTCAGGAAATCTCACTAATCAAAGATTATTTCGATGACTGTGATTTTCCAAGTAGTCTGCTTTATCTTGCAGAAGGTGGATGGTCCTGCCCTAGTTTGTCATAGTGGCAGTCAGTTCTTGCAGGGCCAACTCATGGGATCTAATCCGCCATTCAGATTGAAACAGCAGTGTTTCTATATATTATGCAGTGTCTGAGTAGTAGCATTAATGACTGTAGTCATTTGTGCCATTTGATTCAGAAGTTGTGTGAACATTTGCTCCATTCGTACTGAGTCTCTGGGTGGAGGAAAAGAGAATACCATCCTTCAGGCCTAGTGTAGCTGCTGGAGGAGCATAGTGAAACACCGAATCAGGAGATAATCTCGCTACCAAAGTTTGTTTTAGGTGTAAAAACAGTTCCTCCCAGGTTTAGATGACCTCCAGATGCAGCTATGTTGTGCTCAAGTGCAGGTGGTTGCTGGATTTAGTCCCAAAGTTCATGGAGCTGTGTAACTATGCTGCCATACTGGCTCAAGGCTTGGCCATGCCTCGATATCACCACTAATAAATGGACCTCGAAAACAAGCAACTAGTAAGGTAATACAAGCATTTGTTAATGCTGAATGTTTGCTTGCTGGTATTGGCGTTGGTAGTGCAGGAGTTAGAAAGATGCGTAATTGGAATGGCAGTGAAGTATTGAAGTAACATTAACCCCCACCCCCACCCTGCAGAGACTGACAGGCATTGGGGGTGTGTCTTTGGGTCATTGGCATAACACTCATAATTATTTCACTCACTCCACCCCTGCACACCGACAGGTGTCACAGTGTGCCTTGAGGTCTTTATTGTTACGCCACCCTATTCTACAAGGGAAATAAGCTGAGATGGGTGCAGTATAGGAGAATGGGGTGAACGTTAGGACCAAAGACCCAAGGTACTCCTTAATGCCTGCTAATGACTGCAGGGTGGGGGTGGGGGGTGGAATGTTGTGAGCATTGCGGCCGACGACAGCAAGTCACATCCCTGATGCCTGTCAGTCTGTAAAGGGTGGGAGTTAGGTTGGAAATCCTAATGCTCCAGGCGTTTGTTGGTATTGTCACTCCAAATTTTCAACATGGGCTTTTTGGGACCCCACCTCATGAACAGTGGCAGTATCATTTAGTTACTCAATCCCAAAAGGTGATTTCACACAGCAAGTGTGCCATTTGGTGCCATAGGTGCGAAAACACATTTTGGGCCGGATGTGAAAAATGGCAGCTGTACTGTTCATGAAGAGGTGTGAAAAAATGGCAGTGTTGAAAAATCTGGAGTGAAAATATGAATAATAGGTGAAGTTAAAAGTATGCGTAGAAAGTGTACAAAGCACTCTTGCAATGCAGTCATGTTTTGGAATGTTTTCATCAAACTTTCAACAGGGTCTTTTTAGGACTTCCCCTCACGAACAGTGGCACTGTGATTTCATTAAGCTGTCCCAAAAGTTGATTTTGCACAGCAACTGCGCCATTCTGTGCCACAGGTGCAAAAACACTTTTTGGGAAGGATGTAAAGAATGACAGCTGTATTACTCATAAGAAGGTGCAAAAAAAAAAATGGCAATGTTGGAAATGTGGAGTGAAAATATAAAAAATTTATGAAGTTACGAGTGTGCGTAAAAAAACCTGCAAAATGGACACTCATAACACAGTCATTTTTCGGATTTTTTTCACCAAATTTGCAGGAAGGCCTTTTTGGGATACCACCTCATGAACAGTGGCACTGTCACATTGTTTATTGGTCCCAAAAGGTGTTTCCCTGCAACAACCGCAAAATCACCTTTCAGGACTAAGAAACAAAATGACAGTGCCAGTGTTCATGAGGTGGGGTCCATTGGGACCAAAATTCCAATAACTGTCTGAGATATCAACCTACAGTAAGTTGAAACCCCCATTGACTGCCATTATAGGACTTACCATAATTTCTTCAGTTCCTGGTTGGTCTTTGAAGAGTGCAGACATGTTCACGGTCCACAAAAGATCACTGTTCCTAACCTCCAGAGGTAAGTATGGGTGGGGGAGTATGGGGAGGTGGGGTGCACAGAGGATGGGTACAGAGTGGGGAGGGGGCAGGTGGGAATGACGAGGGACTGTTTTTTTTTTCCCCAAGTTTAAAAAAAAAGATGTCGGGGGACTGTTTCCTTTTTTACTGGTGAAATATTAACAAAACAGATTTCAGCATACTGCAGTGGCCTCCCAGTGTGCCAGAGTACTGGAGGGGGGGATCAATGGTGACCTGGGGATTGGGCACCCTGATGTCAGCTGAGAACATAGAGATGTGGGGAGGTGGCGCATCCGACACCGGGAGCAGACATCCCGGTGTTGGAAACATCAAAGAGGTATTGTTTGGCACAGTGGGGTGGACTCCCAGTGTGCCATATTAATGGGGGGATATATGCTGACACACAGATTGAGCACCCCGATGTCGGTAGGGGATGGAGAATGGAGGGTGCGGGGTGGACAACAGCAGTGGGAGAAGTAGGAGGTTTGTACCAGTATGACAGAGAATGGAGGGTGCTGGGTGGGCAGTGGGAATGGGAGGATTTATGCTGGTGTGATGGGAGTGGAAGGTGCGGGTTGTGCAGCAGCAGTGGGAGGGAGTGGGAAGGTTGTATGCCATTGCAATGGAGAATGGAGGGTGCGGGGTGGGCAGCAGCAGTGTGAAGGAGTGGGAGGGTTTTATGCTAGTGTGGGAACAGAGGCTGTGGGGTGGGCTGCAGCAGTGGGAGGGATTGGCAGGGTTACATTATATACCGGTGTGACAGGGAACAGATGATGCAGGGAGGCTGGAGCAGTGGGAGGGAGCTAACATTTAAATTTGTTGTCCTGCTGTGCACCTGGTTGGGAGGGAGGGGGGAGCTGATGCTGCAATGACAAAACTGCCCCTGACTGCAGTGGCAGATTTCTTTCAAGTGCAGCGCTCACTCTGAAACTGCTGTTATCAGCAGCTTCAGCAATAGTTGGTGGCCAAGGGACGTGCCCATTAAAGCGTCTGCTACCTTGGCCACAACATTGCCATACCTCTGCAATGCTCTACTGTCTTACTATGTTTCTTGTGTGCTGCATGCACAAGCAAACATAAAAAAGGAAGCACCACATAGAACACTCCAGGAAAAGCAGGATGAAGCAAGGGATAAAACACAAAGAGGAAACAAAAAGATGCTGTGTTTCATGGAAGGTCATGAACACAAATGCCTGCAGTCTGGAGAACAAGATCCCAGACCTGGTGTCTGCAATGACGGAGGTTGATCTGCACATAGTGGTGATAACCAAAACATTGTACACTAGCAACCACATCTGGAACATAAGTGTATCAGGTTATGCTGTGTTCAGAAAAGATAGGGAGGGTAATGGGGGGGAGGGGTTGCCCTCTACCTCAAAAAGGGCAGTAAAGACAACTGAAATTCAAAACAGGCATAAGCAAACAGAAGAAGTTTGGATCACCCTTGAGCCAAGCAATGGAACAGCCATTTGCACAGGGATCATTTACAGAGCTAAGGCTCAGGCAGAGGAAATTGACAAGAAGCTGCTAGAAAACATGTATGAAATGGCAGCAAAATGGGAGGTACTGCTAATGGGAGACTTTAACATGCCTGAGGTGGACTGGCCCTTCCCAGCTGGAGCTTCAGCTAGGACACAGGACTTTGTGGAGTCCCCTAAGGGGGATGGCCTTTGGCAGCTGGTTCAAGAACCTACCATGGACCGGGCAACTCTGGATCTGGTGCTGACCAATGGGGACAGGGTAGCAGATCTTAGGGTGGAAGGTCCATTTGGATCCAGCAACCACAATATGGTGTGGTTCAAAGTGGATACAGAGATCCAGTCAACCCATATGAAGACAAGAGTTTTAGACTGTAGAAAGGTGGACTTTACCAGTAAGGGAGTACAGCTAAAAAAAAACCCTGGAAAAGTGGGAGACAGGTGGGGACATTGAAGAAAAATGGGTACACATCAAGGAGGCTATAGCAGAGGTAACAAAACAATATGTTAGTTCAATAGATAAGAGTAAAAGGAGAAGAAAATCACTTTGGTTCTTGGGGGGGGTGGCAGAAAAAGTAAGGACCAAGAGGCTAGCCTTCAGGAAATATAAGGAGACGCTAAGGGATGAGGACAAGGGAATGTACCAGAAGTGTCTGAGAGTTGTGGGAAAGGCAGTGAGGAGTGCTAAAGCATGAATGGAGGAGAGAATATCTCAATCAGTTAAAAAAGGAGATAAGACATTCTTCAGGTACTTTAGTGCAAGAAGAAAGGCAAAGGGGGGAGTAGCAAAGCTTAGAGGGGCCGGGGGAGGGATAGTGGAGGGAGACGGGAAAAAGCAGTGATCCTAAATGAATATTTTTGCTCAGTCTTCACTGTGGAAGGGGATGGGCAGGGCCCACAGCTGGACTTCAAAGGAGCTAAGGATAAGGAGGTAAACACTAGTCCATTCACAGAGGAGAGGGTCCTAGAAGAGCTGGCAAAGCTAAAGGTGGAAAAAGTCATGGGTCCAGATGGCATACATCCCAGGGTCCTAAAGGAACTGAGGACTGAATTGGCAGCCCCTCTGGCAGCCCTGTTCAGTGAGTCCCTAGACACTGGCATGGTTCCAGAGGACTGGAGAAGGGCAAATGTCCCTCTTCACAAGAATCATAGAAAAGAAGAAGCAGGGAACCACAAGCCAGTTAATCTAACCACTGTAGTCAGAAAGATAATGGAGGCACTGTGGAACACCTGGAAGCCATTGGACTGGTGGATCCCAGGCAACATGGATTCTCTGCAGGATGATCCTGTCAAACTAATCTGATACATTTCTTTGACTGGGTGACAACAGCAGTAGACCAAGTGGGGGCGGTAGATATTGCCTACCTCGATTTCAGCAAAGTCTTTGAAATGGTCCCACATAGGAGACTGGTCAACAAGATAGGCAGCCTGGGTTGGGACACAAGGTGGTGAACTGGACTGGAAACTGGTTAAGGGACAGAAAACAGAGGGTAATGGTGAATGGAACCCAATCAGATGAAAGGGAGGTGACCAGTGGGGTACCTCAGGGGTCAGTTCTGGGGACAGTCCTCTTCAATGTCTTTATCAGTGACATTGCAGATGGGCTGAAGGGAAAGATTTGCCTGTTTGTGGATGACACCAAGATCTGCAACAGGGTGGGTACTCCGGAGGGGGTGAAAAGGATGAGAAAAAACCTGGAACTGCTGGAGAGATAGTCAGGGACATGGCAGCTAGGGTTTAACACAAAGAAGTGCAGGATGATGCATGTGTGGAGCAGGAACCCTGGGGTGAGCTACAGGTTGGGGGAGAGCTGCTGACAGTAACTGAGATGGAAAGGGACTTGGGGGTCATAATCACAGATGACTTGAAGGCCTCTAGGCAGACGGCAAAGGCAGTGGGAAAGGCCAGTGGGATGGAGGGGTGTATTGGAAAGGGAATTACAAGCTGAAGCAGGGAGATAATAGTTCCACTGAACAAGACCCTGGTGAGACCTCACCTTGAATATGGTGTAGAGTTCTGGAGACAACACCTTTGAAAGGACATTGACAAAATAGAAACAGCACAGAGGAAGGCAACCAAAATGGTGAAGGGATTGCATCACAAGCCTTGCGAGGAGAGAGTGAGGGACCTCAACTTGTACATGCTGGAACACAGGCGGGAGAGAGGTGACATGATAAAAACACTCAAGTGCCTCAAGGGCATTAACAAAGTTGAAGGGGGCAACATATTCCAGATTACCAGTAGTGCCAGGACAAGAGGACACGACACGAGACTGAGGGGTGGCCACATAAGGGGAAATGTCAGAAAGTTATTTTTTATGGAAAGGGTGGTGGATGCATGGGATAGCCTGCCCTTGGAAGTGGTGGCAGCCCATACAGTGGCAGGCTTCAGACATGCATGGGACAGAAACAAAGGAATAATAGAGATAGGAAGAAAAAGCTAAAGCCAATGACCAGATAGAGCCATTGGATGCTTCGTTAAGCAGCTTAAATGGGAAAACTGGATGGGCCTAGCGGTCTTTATCTGCCAACAGCATCTCTGTATCTATGACTCTAGCACCTTGTAGATGGCTGTGTAATTGCAGGGAGTCGGACACACAGGAACCTAGATTTGGCTACTGTGGACCCTCACTGGGTGTCAGCAGTGAAGTGGGCACCAAGTCCAGTGGAGGTTGGAAGGATGGAATCACTGGGTAGCATCCAGGCAGAATGGCACTTAATCACATTTCTATTTCATTGCTGGTGCTTTTAATCCTCAGTCTGGTGTCTGAGCTAAGTATACCTCAATGTGGGTCCTGTCACTTATTTTGGGTATGAAACCCTCTATTTCAAGTAACGCTCTAAGTGCCCCAGCATTATCTGCAACCCCAGAAGAAATGACTATGCCTAGTAGAGATCCTGTGCCCTGACAATGTACCCCCTGGAGTAGGACATTGAAGTTCCAGAAAGGGCAGTTAACACTCTAAGAAGAAGTACCTGAAATTCTCCTGGATGTGACATATGGACTCCCTTTGTAATATTATGCTTTTAAGCTGGTATTTTTGTTAAAATTGATTTTGTTGGACTTTATGCCTGATTTGGGCATTCAGTTATTATTTACAAAGTGGTTTTCTGCTAACCAGTTGATGTGAAGCATTTGGTGGGGGAGGGAGCTTTGTAACCCCTATGATTCTGCAGAAAAGGAGCTTTGCAACCCCTGTAATTCTGCAAGAAAGGTTTTTTTTTTGCAACACCTATGATTCAACTAAAATGGGGCTTTGCAGCACCTATAATTTTGCTAAAATGGGGCTTTGAAAACCATAAAATTCTTATGTAATGATGTCACCCTGTTCCATGACATTTAGACATCTGAAACTACTCATTAACCCTCCGGCTGCTGTTTAAAATTATAATTGAAAAGTGATTGCTTACTCCTAAAGTAGCAATTGTGGTGATTAGCAGGGAAAGGTCTCTCCGAGGGGAGCACTGGTAAATGTAGTTATTAGCAGTCGGCACATTTAATGATAGAGCTGCGGATTTTGCAATTAGCAGAGAACAGAGTCATAGCAGGGGTATGATGAATGCTATAACCAGTGCAGTAAGAGTTAAAAAAAAAAGAATTCCAGTCTGACCTGCTGTGCATTTAATGAGGTTGACATTGGAAGTGTGGTCTTGAGCTACCTATGTTACTGGAGGTAGTTACTAATTTTTTTTCTGTCTTGCAAAGTATTTGTGCAGCAGCAGCTGCTCTTTGTGTTAACAGGTCCGTCCGTCTCTGAAGAAGCATGTGGGGGGGGTGAGGTGGGGAGGCACAGTCAGACAGCAGGGTGCTCCATCCTAATCATTACTTGTACACCGCTGTACCATCCCGATAAGGGTGTACATTACAAATCCTGTATCAGGCAAATCCACACAAATCAAGCACTTTTTACAATTATCACTTTTAAAATATTTGTATTCGTCTTAGACCACATAAAGGAGCATACGACCTGCCCTGAGGCTCAGTGACACACAGATGACTGCTAAGGCTCATTACGTGAATGTATATTGTATTGATAAAGCTGCATATTTTATTGATAGCTCTCAACCCCTTGGTCTTGTGCCACCACTAATAACAGAAATAAGTCTAAAATGTAAGAACAAAATATTTTCAGTAACATGAATATGAAAATAGATCCCAGAAACACAAATACAGAGATATAAATACAGTGCAAATGCCAGAGACACAAATACAAGTGCAGTGCACTACAGTGACTCAAATACAAATAGAACACCATAGACACAAATATAAATATCAGAGGCACAAATACAAAAATAGGTTATATCTGGCAATACAGCCCAGAGGCTAGAGCAATGAGCTGTGAATAAGCTTGGTACATTGAGCAGACCAGAGTTTGATTCCCACAACCTCAACTTGCATAGGGTGCGACTCTAAGCAAGTCACTTTAGCTCCCCAGTGCTCCTGGATTGCACCTGAAAACAGGCACTTGTTACACCACCCCGCTGGCACTGAGGCTGGCCCAGTGGCACTGAGGGCTGAGGCACTGGATTCCTTAACTCGTGCTGCACGGGCTACTCCGGTTCGGGAACAACCTTTGCTACTGGGGTGCTGGGCATGGGGGGATGGGTGGGAGCAGGATTAAGCAATTGCTCTACTCTCCTGGGTTGGGGGAGTCACACCCCCAGTAGTACTGCCATCACCGAATGGAGGTTTGGTGATGCCTGTAGGTGGTACCGGGTGACTGGTAGGGTGGGGCTTCCCACAAGACATGCGTGCGCATGCCTCCACATAAGTACGTCACATTGGGGATGCACATTACTGGGACAGGAGAAAACCCGGGAAAACCCAGAATCCATGAATAAAACAAAATAGAACAGGCACTTGTGCCTAGTGGTCCTTACCCAGTTACAAAAAGAAAAAATATACCAGAGACACAAATACAGTTCCCAGAGACATGAATACACATACTAGAGAAAAATACAAATATGAAACATGAAAAAAACATCCTAGAGAAACAAATACAGATACCAGAGACACAAATAGCAATAACAGAGACACAAATACAGATACCAAAGACATGTAAACACATCCTAGAGAAACAAGTACAGATACCAGAGACACAAATACCAACACCAGAGACACAGCTACAGATATCAGAGACATGAATACACATACTACAGACACAAATACAGATACCAAATGTAGGAAAACACATCCTAGAGGGAAGAAAACAGACACAGACACACAAATATGAACACCAAAGAAACAAATGCAGATATCAGAGTCATGAATACATAAACCAGAGACACAAATTCAGATACCAGAGATATGAAAAAACATCCTACAGAAACAAATACAGATAGCAGAGACAAATACCAACACCGAAAGAAATTTAGATATAAGTGACATGAAAATACATCTTGGAGAAACAAATACAGATACCAGAGACACAAATACAACACCAAAGAAATAAATACAAAAAACAGAGACACAAACACAGAAACCAGAGACATGAAAACACATCCTAGAGAAACAAAAGCGGATACCAGAGACAAAAGTACAGATATCAGAGACATGAATACACATACCAGAGAAACAAATACAGATACCAGAGATACAAAAAGATATCAGACATGAATACACATACCAGAGAAACAAATACCAGACACAAATACAAATATCAGACATGAACACACACACACCAGAAAAAATACAGATATCAGAGACATGAATACACATACCAGAGACACAAATACAGATACCAAAGACACACATACAGATATCAGAGACATGAATACACATACCAGAGACCCAAATACAAATAACAGAGACACCAATACAGAAAAAAAAATATATGAATCAATACATATACCACCGAAACAAATGCAGATACCAGATACAGAAATACAACACAGACACAAATACAGATAACAGAGAGACAAATACAGATACCAGAGATACAAAAAAAATCCTAGAGAAACAAATACAGATACCAGAGACACAAATACCAGCACCAGAACACAAATACAGATACCAGAGACACAAGTACAGACACCAGAGAAACAAATACATATACCAGAGACACAAATACAACACAGACACAAATACAGATATAGAGGCAAATACAGATACCAGAAGTATGAAAACAAATTGTAGAGAAACAAATACAGATATCAGAGACAGAAATGCAACACCAGAGAAACAAATACAAACAACAGAGACACAAATACAGATACCAGAGATACAAGTATAGATATCAGAGGCATGAATACACGTGACAGACAAAAACAGATATCAGAAACATGAATACACATACCACAGAAACATACAGATGTCAGAGACATGAGTACACATACCAGATAAACAAATACAGATCTCAGAGAAATAAGTACACATGCCAGACAGAACAAAACAGATAAAAGAGACATTAATACACATACTGAAGAGACAAATACAGACACCAGAAACGTGAAAACATATACTAGAGAAACAAAGATACTAGAGATAGAAATACAACACCGACTTAAATACAGATGACAGAGAGACAAATACAGATACCAGAGATGTAAAAAAAAACCTAGAGAAACAAAAGGAGATCCCAGAGACATAAATACCAACACCAGAAAAACAAATACAGATCTCAGAGACACAAATACAGACAGCAGAGAAACAAATACAGATACCAGAGACACAAATAAAACACAGACACAAATATAGCTTTCAGATAGACAAATACAGATACCAAAGGCATGAAAACACATCCTAGAGAAACAAATAAAGTTACCGGAGACAAATACTAATACCAGAGAAACAAATTCAGATAACAGTGACATGAAAACACTTCTTAGAGAAACAGATGCCAGAGACAAATACCAACACCAGGGAAACAGATACCAGTGACATGAAAACACATCTAACAGAAACAAATACAGCTACCAGAGACACAAATACAAATAATAGAGACACAAATACAGACTCCAGAGACATGAAAACACATCCTGAAGAAACAAGTAGAGATACCAGAGACACAAATACAGATATATCAGAGACATGAATACACATGATAGAGAGGTCTTTAAGTACATGAAAGGGATCAATAAAGTAGGCCCAGTCAGGGTGCTCCAAAGGAAGGAGGGTGGGGCAACAAGAGTTCACGGATGTAAGCTGAAAAGAGGCAGGCTCAGAGGGGAGAGGAGGAGATGTTATTTCACTGAAAGGGTGGTAAAGCCATGGAATGCACTGCCCAGGGAGCTGGAACTTTTGGAGACTGTGGACGGGTTTAAGAGGGGATGGGACAGGTACGGGGGAGGGTAAATCTGACTAGGCACAATACAGGTGGAACATCTGGGACTGGGGAGAGTATAACCCAAGGGGGGGACATCAAAATCGTCCCTCATTACGGGTGCTGAAAATCGAACAGACTCGAGAGACTGTTAGGCCTATTCTGCTGGCATTTTAGTATGTTAGTAGTACATACCAGAGAAACAAATACAGATATCAGAGACATGAATACACATACCAGAGACACAAGTACAGATATTAGAGACATGAATGCACAAATCAGAGAAACAAATACAGATACCAGAGATACAAATACTGATATTAGAGACAGGGTTGGACTGGCCTGCCCAGATACCTGGAAATTTTAGGGTGGGCCCCCCAAGATCTGTAAGCACAGGTACTACTGCTTTGCATGGGGGGGTAGACATCATGGTAGAGAGGTCTGCTTTTGTCTCCTTTCTTGCATGCGCCATGTACCCGACCTCCCTGCCCTCCACCAGCCAGCTCACAACACAATAATTGCCTCCTTAACAGCCATCATGAAGATGCCTGGCCCGCCCAAAGCCAGACAGTCACATCGGCGATGTACCTCAGTGTCTACTGTCTATGGAGTTGGGCCACTTTGTTCGGCATATACGCGTTCATTCTGGCTAGGCTACAAAGCACTGCTGTGTGCTCCATGACTGGCCGCAGTAACTTCAGGATGGGCTGGGCCGGGGTGTAGAACAACATCTCTTGACCCCCCCAGAAGAGAATCAGCACAGCATCGCTAATCGGTTTTTAATTCCGACCATTCTTCCTCTCTTGTCAGACCAGCTGAATAGGTTGTAAGGGGGGGGGCTGGGCACAAGACTTGAGGCAGGCTACCATTGGCTGGATCATGCCATCACTCTTGCACGACATCACATGGAGTGCCAGTGTGGGGGACGCGGGCACTTCAAAAAGGCCCAAGAGTAAAGATCCTGGCTCTTCCTGGCTCCTGCGGCTGTTGTGTATGAGTGCAGTCTGATCCCCTGGCTTGAGAGCAACTCCTCGAGACAGTCTCATCGCCAACTCATTTTTGGCCCTGGCAGCGAGTCGCAATAGTCCTGAAAGATTTTGCAAGGGGGAAAGAGCCTGAGGCCTCACCTGACTGCAGTGGTGTCTCTTCTCAATCTCTCATCAGACCCAGTTCATCTCCTCCAGAGGCAGACAGAAGACCAGATCACCGGAGGTGGTAAGAAAATGACTTTTCAGTATACTGGCAGGCGGGGGTCATCATCGTTGATTGTCTTGCCCAGCACAGCACTGCAGACAACAAAGGGAGGGGGTCTGAGAGAGAGGAACCAAGCACATACATACTGGATGGAAGGAAAGGAAAGAAGTGAAAATTAATTTTATTAAAAATGTAGACACTGGCTGCTGGCTAAAGACCAGGGTGGGGATAGACCACGTGGTAATCATGGCCACTACAAAACAAGTCCCTGTCCCTCACTGAAAAAGCCAGCCCAGGGCTGTTTACAACTGACTGATTCTGGGTGGAAAAAAGAAAGCATTTCAATTCAAGTTTATTACTAATTTCAAATGTTGAAATGATAATTGAAATATCTAGCAATATTGAGACGATCCATAAACCAGTCTTTTAATCGATTAATAACATGAATGGATTTCAGATTGCCATTATCTTTATACCTTATAGCCTTTTAATCTACCTGATACAATCACCATCAAAGTAAGAACATCTGAATGAGCAGGGAATGTACCACACATAACTAAAAAAGGAAGCATTAACTCTGCTCCAACCACCTATACAACCTGAGTTAAAGGTAGAAAATTATAGGCCACTCAATCAACAGTAATTTAGCAGTGCAGGTAAGGAGTTTGTACTAACATCTGTATATGTTTCAGTGCTTCTATTTTGTTTCACTTGTACAATAAGGCAAGTTAATCTCCTAATAGGTTAGAAGTGTTCACTCTAGGTAAGTTGCTCAACCTATGAAGCCATCCTACCTGGAGTGGCCACACACTGTTGCAGGGGAGGCTCAAGCGAGCCTGATAATTCAGTTATTAATTCAATCATGATTGTTGTGTTGTTGTTTTTGTCTGACAATGAGATTTGCTTCTTGAAAACATCAAATGTATTAAATGGGAATCCTGTCCATGTAATAAACTCAAAGGTAATTTACCTTATTCCTTACGTACAGATGCAAGGTACAGTGTGTTCAGTAAAATTTTAGCTTTTTAATAGTTTCCTTAACTGAGAAGCGGCAGCTCTCTGACTGTCTGAGGAAATAGTGATCTACTTGCATATTTAAAGGGAAACATCTACGTTCTGATGGACCCCTCCTACATGTAAAGCAGAGCCTGATTAACAGTTTAGTAAATATGCACTCTTTTGTTACTGTTCCAGTTTTATTTAATTTTATCTGACTGATCCTGTGCCCTCCCCATTGGCATTTTTGAACTCCTAGCCCTCCCTGGCACACCCACAAGCACCTGCAGCTGTCCCCATGATGTGTCCTGTTGGGAGCAGCCAGGACTCATCCATAGGCTAATGGCATAAGAGAAAGTACAAACTCCTTTGGTTTGGACCCTAAGTGTTTCCGTGATATAACAAGATGATGTACTAGCTGACTGGCACCTTGCCAGTCAGTACCAGGTCTTGCCATATCAATGGATACATGTAGACTCCAAACTGAAGCTGTTTGAAGGTATGGCAATATAGTAATCTGTATTGCCGTATCTTCAAACGGCTCTGTTGTGGAGTCTACATGTGTCTGCGATATAACAATACCAGGTACCAACTGGCAGGGTGCCTGTCAGCCAGTACCTGGTCTTGCTATATCATGGAAACACTTGGGCTCCAAACTGGAGGTGTTTGCACTTTCTCTTATTTCGTTAGCATATGGACGAGCCCCGACTGCTCCCCCACAGGACACATCATCATGGTGGCAGCCGCAGGTGCTTGTGGGTACACTGGGGAGAGCTAGTTCTAAAATGTCAGTGGGGAGGGTGCAGGATCAACCAGATAGAATTAAAAAATACAGCTGGCACAGTATAATAACAAAGTGCATATTTATTAAGCTATTTTGCTTTACACATAGGCGGGGCCCATCAGGAGGGGACATTTTCCTTTAACCAGGCTGTTACTGCAGCTGGTTATGGGGGCCAATATGTGTGTTCTAGCAAGTATAAGAACTGACACTGAGCAGAGTCTGGCCTGGGGTCTTGTTTGCACTGTTGTGCAGAATCTCAATCTGGTGAGCTGAGCTGTGCACAGAGCAGGAATCCCCCCTCATCTGACACTGCCTTGTGACTGTTGCTGGAGCAGTAACTCTGGGATTCTGCTGCTGCCTCTCCCCCGGTGAGTTCAATTAAAACTTATAAGTTAAAGTAGTTCCATTTTGTTTTTCACTTTGGAAAGGGTTGGTGGTCCAGAAATGAAAACCAAAGCGTTGAAATTGAGAGAATGGTATGGGCCGCATGGCAAAGGAGGGGGGACTTGTTTCAGTCCTGGTGGTGGCATGGGGGGGTTATCATTATTTCTGAGGGGGGGTGGAGTGCCCCCACAGACAGAAATAAAATAAAGCGATTACTTTATGAGGTGCGCTCTGCCCCCTCCCATACCCCCGGGGTGCTAATATGATGAGTGCTATTTATTCATGTATTTCTTTTTTTTACACATGAATGCTATAACTATTTCTGTGGTGTGTGCTGCCCCCATCCCCACACCCCCTAGGTGCTGATAAGATGTTGTTAGCAATGCTGAGAATGCTTTTTTGGGGCAGTGTGTGACATTTGCTCAGATTTCTGCTGCTTTCATTTTGTAATTGCTGCTTTGCCTTTCTCCTCTAGTAATGAACATTACTTGTACAATTATTGCTGCTATAGGGTTTTTATTGCTTAACATTTAATTTTATTGCTGTTAGGATTGAAGCCAGGTTACAACATTAGCACATCACTGCATTGTAGCCGTAAGAGTGACTCATAGTCTGAGAAAAAGTGCAGCAACAGGCCGGGGATATATAAGCAATTTTCAAAGTAGAAATGCTGTCATTTTGTGTTTCTCCTTCCTTGCCACCCCCCTCCCCCCATTGTGCACTCTGATTTTTATGTTGCTTGCACGCATGTGCAAGAAACATAGTGCCATCATCGGAGATTTCGGAGGTGTGTCACCTCCTCCTCCAATTCAGTCAGTGAGCTGGCAGGCGCGGCCCCTGTAAGCCAATCGCATTTTGGAGCTGTCTATGACATGCTCCAAAATGCAGTAGGTACAGAAAGGGGAGCTCACGCCCAGTGAACACCGATAAGCGTGAGCTCCCCCCACACGCAGGCGGCATGCCCCCGCACGCCCTGTGTAGCCGGCGGGGTGCCCAATCCCCGCCAGCTGAGCGCGCGTCGCCCCCTCAGAGCTGGTGCCACGCTGGGAGCCCACCCCAGCGTGGCAATCAGTTGTTTGGCCGATGGGGTGCCTAATCCCCGTCGGCTGAAGGCCCCCATCTCTGTGCCACGCTGGGAGCCCACCCCAGCGTGGCAAATGTCCTCTATAGTCTTTTTTTTTGTTTGTTTTAAACCTGTAAAACGGTCTCTGGCGGCGCTCCCGACCCCCCCACAACCCGCACTCACCCACTGCACACCCAGCTCCCCACACCCTCACCCCCATACTTACCTCTGGACTCCGGCTGACGATCTTCGGTGGACCGGGAACACGTCTGCACTCTTCAAAGCCGACCACGAACTGAGGAAATGCCGGTAAGCTGTATAATGGGCTAGGTAGGAGGGGTTCAACTTTATTGCATATCTCAGGCATTTTTGGGAATTTTTGCACCAAATTTTCAACATGGGGTTTTTAGGACCCATTCTCATGAATGATGTCACTGTCATGGTGTTATTCGGTCCCGAAGGGTGATTTCATGCAGTGACTGCACAGTGACTGTGAAATCACCCTTCAGGCCTGAATACCACCATGATAGTGACACCATTCATGAGAAGGGGTCCCAAAAACCCCATGTTGAAAATTTGGTCCAAAATTCAGAAAATGACTGTTTCTGGCGATGGTAGCAGTTCCTCACGAGGCTCGTAAGTTCGCGAAATTTCAATATTTTCACTCCAGATTTTCAACATTGCCATTTTACCACACCGTCTTATGAGCAGTACAGCTGTCATTTTTAACATCTCACCCAAAATGTGTTTCCACCCTTGTAGCACAGAATGGCGCAGTCGATGTGCGAAATCAATGTACGGGACAAATTAAGAAAATCACAGTGACACTGTTCATGAGCAGAGGTCTTAAAATGGCTATGTTGAAAATTTGGTGAAAAAATTCCTAAAAATGACTGTTTTACGAGCGTGCGTTGCGCAGTTCCTACGCAGGCTCGTAAGTTCACAAATTTTCAATATTTTCACTCCAGATTTTCAACATTGCCATTTTACCACACCTCCTCATGAGTAGTATAGCTGTCATTTTTCACATCCTGCTCAAAACATGTTTCCGGCCCATGTAGCGCACAATGGCGCAGTCGGTGTGCGAACTCAGTGTATGGGACACATTAAGAAATCACAGCGCCACTGTTCATGAGCAGAGCTCTAAATGGCAATTTTGAAAATTTGGTGAAAGAATTCTAAAATGACTGTTTTATAAGGTGTGCTATGCAGTTCCACGACCATCAGAGGTTTATGTAATTTTCAATAGTTCCACTCCAGATTTTCAACATTGTCATTTTACCACACCTCCTTATGAGCAGTACAGCTGTCATTTTCACATCCTGCCCAAAACATGTTTCCTACTCAGTAGTGCACAATGGCGAGTCGGTGTGCAAACTCAATGTATAACACATTAACAAAATCACACTGACACTGTTCATGACCAGAGGTCTTAAAATGGCTATGTTGAACATTTCGTGAAAAATTTCCTAACAATGACTGTTTTATGAGTGTGCGTTACGCAGTTCCTACGCACGCTCGTAAGTTCTCAATTTTTCAATATTTGCACTCCAATGACTTCCAAATACCTAAACAGCACATAGAAGCAAGCAACATTCGGCATTGACAAATGCTTGTTGGATAGAGCGACCCTGCTTGGCAAATCTCCCATTAAAAACATCAGAGTAGTGCACAGTGGGGGTGGGGGTGGGGAGGGGAGCCACAATGCAATAGCAGCATTTCTAAGATTACCTGAGCTGCTGAGCAAAGTGAGCATCTAGACAGACTAGGGCATATGCATACTTCTCAACTGTCCCTGATTTTGTCTCAGAATCTTACTCTGTCCCTCCTAAAATCTGTTTTTGTAAAACAGTGGGAACTGTTAGCACAAAATAATGCCAGACATTAAAGGTAGACTTGTTCTTCCTTAGAAAATGCATTTTACACAAGGCCCTTATTCTACTGGCTTCCTGATTGGATATGACCAATTATGAAGGTGTGCCCCTGATTGTGTTCCTTTGTCCCCGATTGTGTTCCTTCGTCCCTGACTTTGGCTTAGCGTTTGACACGTCCCCGTATGCATCACGTGCTATTAGCCAAGCCAGCACAAATTATATCTCTCCAAAAAATGGGCCACCCTTTCAGCTGCACCCATTAACTTAAAGATTTTAAGACTCCTCAAGAACCTTGATACAAAAAGCACCGTGGGATGATTGAATCGAACCTTTTTTCTAAAACTTGGGTTCACCTACCCACGGCCCCAATCTTACGTATTTTTAACCTTTCTATCTCTTCTTCTATTGTACCGTCATGCTGAAAATCAGCCCATATCTTCCCCCTATTTAAAGCAGGGGACCCATGTGATTTAAATAACTACAGACCCATGTCCATCTTGCCTATCCTCTCTAAAGTCTTTGAAAAGCTGAGCTACACTCAATTAAAGCATCACCTAGAAACCTATTCACTCCTAAACCCAACTCAATCTGGTTTCCGCTCCAACCACAGTACCGTCACCACCTTGGCCAAAGTAACCAATGACTGGATCTCAGCCATGGACTCCAAGAAGTATACAGGAGCTGTCTTCCTAGACCTTAGTAAAGCCTTCGACACGGTAGACTACAACCTTATCGAATTCAGCCTTACTAAAATAGGTGCCACACCTTCTACCATCCAATGGTTTAATAGTTACCTTTCGGAAAGGATGCAAAAAATCAGAGCTGATGGACTATTCTCCTCCCCCCTACCACTTACTAGGGGAGTCCCACAAGGTTCTATCCTAGGTCCTATCCTATTCTCCCTATACATTAATGACCTCGACTACCACATATCCAACTCTAAATTGCATTTCTTTGCCGAGGATACAGTCCTCTATACTTCTGATGCTATCATTATTACATGTCAGAGACGTCCTCCAAGCCGACTTTATCCAGCTCGAATCCAATGTCATAAATGCTAAACTCCTACTAAACACTAAGAAAACTAAAGCTATGATCTTCCCCACAAAATCATTCCCCCCGTACATGACACATTACAGAATGACTTCATAGTCACCTCCCTAGGTGAGCCTTTGGTAGTCACCTCCAAATTCAAATACCTGGGGTTTTGGTTAGATAGCAAGCTTACATTCTCTGAACACCTGGATGAGCTAATAAAAAGACTAAAAATAAGGCTAGGCTTCTTTTACCATAACAAGCCGCTCTTTCCAGTCGAGTTCAGAACTAGGCTTGTCCAAGCCACATTCCTCCCGCTATTAGACTATGGGGACATAATTTATAACTCTTCTGCAACCTCAAAACTTAACAAACTAGACATTCTCTATCACCGTGCACTGAGCTTCGTTATGAACTCCCCTTACCGGACACATCATTGTGACCTATACTCAGCTGTGGGTTGGACATCCGTCACCACTAGACACGTTCTTCAGACCAGTACATGGACTCTAAAACTTCTCCTTAACAAACTCTCAAGTTACCTAACCTCCATCATCCATACCTGCAGCAGTACATATGCACTCAGGAAATCAGATTTAATCTTTCTAGATGTCCCCATGACATGCACTTCCTTCGGGAAGTGTGTCTTTTCCATAGCCCTACCGATAATCTGGAATCATCTACAATCTTCACTGAAACTTTCAAAATTAGTCTCTGTCAGTCTCTTCAAAAAATCAGTTGCAGGAAAAATAAAAGATGTTTGTAATTGTCATTGAAATCGTATTTTCCTATGACTGTGTAACCTATTGTTAGACATAAGGCCTACATGGACTGTATCCACACTTTGTATATGGGTATGATGACCTACTCTATGATATATAGTGTAATGCCTGTATAACTGCTACTCATGCACTTTATTAGCACTTATAATCTTGTGTGCTCTTATCATATCCTTCTGTGAGTCTTCTAGTATATGTATCATAGGACCTCCTTGTGAATGAGCTTGCTCAATGGAGTTTTTCCTACAGTAAACTTGAACATGAACTTGACTAATGAATCAGGAGGTTGAGAGGTAGGTATGGTCCAGATGCTCCAAGTGAAAGTAGAAATGCTGCCAGCCATTGTATTGTATTTCTCCTCCCTTATCCCCTTCCCACTGCTGTGCACTGATACTGTTTAGTTTGTAAAAATAACTGATACTTTGGGAGATTTGCCAAGCAAAGTTTCCCACCAGCATACATGGCCCCTTTGTCTAGATGCTCAGCCAGGTGAAAGTAGAGATGCTGGCAGCTGTTGTATTTCTCCTCCCTTGTTCTTCCCCATGCTGAGCACTCTAGTTTTTAATTTTTTTACAATAATCTGCTAGTTTGGGAGATTTTCTAAGCTTTCCAACCAGCATGGTCCCTCTATCTAGGTGCTCAGGTGAAGGTAGAATTATTTTTCACTTTCACCTGAGCACGTAGATGGAGGGACCTTGCTGGTAGGAAAGCTTGGAAAATCTCCCAAACTAGCCGATAACTGTGACAAATAAAACAAGCATTGGTCAATGCCGAATGTTGTCTCGCTGGCATTGGCATTAGTAGTGTAGGAGTTAGATATGGAATGGCAGCGAAGTATTGAATTGATGCCAACCTCACCCCCACCCTGAAGAGACATTTTCAACATAGGCATTTTGGGACCTCCCCTCATGAACAGTGGCACTGTGATTTTGTTAATCTGTCCCAAAAGTTGATTTCCCACAGTGACCACGCCATTGTGCGTCACAGGTGCAGGAACACATTTTGGGCAGGATGTGAAAAATGACAGCTGTACTGTTCATAAGGAGGTGTGAAAAAAATGCCAGTCTTGAAAATCTGACATGGAAATATTGCAAATTTGCAAAGTTACAAGGTGCATAGAAACTGCTAGGCAAAGTATCAGTGACTTACTCCTTACTAGTCAAATGAGCTATTGGACCAGGGGTATGGCCAGGGGCTCATTGACTGTTCCATTTAGAAAAACATCTCTAGTACAGCGGTCCTTCTCATATAGGGCTCCTCTCTGGTTGAATGACATCCAGGCACATATTTTGAGCAACAACAGCCTCCCTACCTTTAAAATTGCTTTAAAATAGCACCTCACCACTTCTGGGTCCTGTGCATGTGGACCACTGGCCTGATCCATTGAGCCAGACCCCACCTCACTTTACCCCTCCTTTTTCATTGATTAACTCTGAAAAGTGAGACTGGAGCATGGTGTCCCCTCATCTCCTCAATTTTAACACTTATTCTTCCAAGTACAGACCATGTTAACCTGAGCAAGTCACTTAACCTCCCCACTGCTCCCAAGTCCTCCCTGGTCACATCCCTCCCATGTACAGTACTCAACTTCTCCCTTCCTCAGGCTACCTGATAACCCCTTCCACCCAACCCTCATACACCTCATTACCTCCCCCCCTTTTGTTAGGAAATAATGACAAAACTTCCTCCTGGCTCCCTTACCTTGCAGGGAGTGAAAGGAGTTACTGTCCTTCCCCCTTCTCTGCTAGGAAACTACAACAATGCCTCCTCCTGGCTGCTTTACTTGCTAATATTGTTACTTAAATCCACAGCACCCACCATGTTTCCTGTGATGTAGTAAACTGCAATATACAGCACCTTTGTATACGTTAGCCTGCAATTGTAAATAGATTATTATGCTGTTATATCTTGTATCTTTGCCTCTGTACATGTGTACCCTTACCTTGTAAGTTGCCTTTCTGTGTTGACCTCAAGTCATGACGTGGAACCTTTGAAAAAGAGCTTTTTGCTCAAAGGTTATTTCAGAAAGATTAAATAAATAAATAAATACAACAAATATAGACACCTATGACAGAAATATACACACCCGAGACACAACTATAAACATCAGACACAAATACAAATGCTAGACACAGAAATACAAATATCAAAAAAGCATCCCATTGCACAGCCCTAATTACTTATTGCTTTGGAAACTGGTGATTGGAAAAGGCACACTAAACCAAGACTCATTCCAGGTGAGACCTAAAGGAAGGATATTTGGGACAAAATGTCATACAGGCAAAAACAAACTGCAACAAATACAAAGTAGTGCAAGTACAAAACAGTACAGACCTAAAAGATGAACAAGCATTTGTCAATGCTGAATGTTCACTGCTGGTATTGCTGTTGTTCTGGGTCTTGCTTGTGCACATTTGTACTGTATATTTACTAAGGACAGAGCAGATGAGATGCAATATCTCATTTTCAGTGTTGTTAGATTGTAATTGCCCAGGACAGGGTAGATGAGAGGTAATATCTACTTTTAAGTGGGCTCCCACATTTTGACAACAGATGTCCAACAGTTTTTTTTATGACCTGACATTATGATCAAGACAGGAGAAATTTTTAAAATCCCATCGAAGGTGATTTACGCTCTGCGACCTAATTAACAGTTTTGGAGGGATTTGAAAATGACACCTACCATGTTCAGGAGGTGGGGTAACACAAGAGATATGTTGAACATTAGGGGCCAAAATCTGCAAAAAATAAAGTTATGAGTAAATGTTGGAGCAATTCATTTGCTCATAACTTTGTTGGCTTTCACATTTTTAACTCAAATTTTCAGCATAATCTTTTTATGACCACTCCTAAGCATGACAGGTGTCATTCATAAAATAAAGTGTGAAACGTCATTTTGTGTCACATGGGTTAAAACGCATGTTGGGTAAGATCTGAGAAATGATAGCTATCACATTAATGAGGTGGTGTGAAAAAAAAAATGGCTATGTTGAAAAGTTGGAGTCAAAATATTGAAAATTACCACAGTTATGAGCGTACATTGAAAAAAAATTGCAACATTGACTCTTAACTTTGTTGTTTTCTCATATTTGTATCCAAAATTTTCAACACAGCCTTCTTATGACCCCACATAGCCTTCTTATGAGCCCACCATATGAACAGGGGCAAAGAACATTTTCAGATCCTGCCCAAAAGATGATTTTGCACCACAAGTGCAAAAACACATTTTGACCAGGATTTGAAAATGACAGCTGCCACATTCATGAGGTGAAGTGAAGAAATGGCTATGTTGAAAATTTGCAGTCAGAATATTGAAAATTACCAAAGTTACAAGCCTGCATTTGCAAATTTCAATGTAGACTCAAAACTTTGTTGTTTAATATTTTTACCCCACATTTTCAACATAGTTTTCTTATGACCCCACCTCAAGAACAAGGGCAGAGAGAATTTTCATTTCCTGCCTAAAAGGTGACTTTGCACAGCGACTGAGAAATCACCTTTCTGGATAGATTTGCCTAATTTCACTGCCATTGTTCATGAGGTGGGGTTCCAAAAAAGGCATGTAAAAAATCTGGGGCAAAATATTCAGAAATTGCCAAGTTATTCCTCCAAGTTCAAAACCCCATTGCTATACATTGAAGTGCATACCTTATTTCCTCAGTTCGCGGTCCAACATTAAAGAGTGAAGACGTGTCTGTGGTTCAGAGAGGATTATGGCATCGGACCCTTGGTGGGTAAGTAAGGGCTTAAGGGGGTGTGGGGTGGTGGGTGCTGAGTAGTAGGGTCGGGTGGAGGAACAGTAATGGCCACAACAGACATCAGTGGATAGGTTTTTTTTTACATGGTTTATTTAACAAGAGAAAAAACTATGAGGGATGGTTTTCTTTCTTTCAGGGCGTGGCATTGGGGGATTGGGCACCCCCAGTGTCAGTTATTTTGGGCATGGTGGGGGTTGAAGCCAGCACAGGGGATTGGGCACCCCCGTGCTGGAACATTAACATGAGTTGGGCTTTGGGGGCATTTACAGCAGGGCAGCAACAGACATTGAAGGACAGTTTTCTTTTTTACATGGTGTACTGAGAAAACAAAACTATAAGGGATGGCTATCTTTATTTCAGGTGGTGACACTGGGGGATTGGGCCACCCCAGTGTCACTGTTATGTTTGTGGGGGAATGGGGGGGGTGCTGAAGGCAGTGTGGGTTGGGGGGACAGTTAGGCCAGTGCCAGCAATAGACATCAATGGACAGTTTTGTTTTGTTACATGGTGCAATTCCTCATCAGGCTGATCATGACAGATTAGCTGTTCTTGCTGGGTGACATAGATCAAAGGAAAGAGACGACCTTTGATTGGGTCAGTTCTTTCCTTTGAAATACACTAAGTTTCTGCCCAGATAACCGGAACACTGTCATCACCAGCCTGGCTGATGAGTGACGTGACACTGACGAGCCCCTTGCAGACCACTCTGCATTGGACTGACAGTGTCACACCCCTAACAAAATGTTTGCTGTGCACGCATGCATGGCGAACATAAAAAGGAAGTACTTTTTTATGGAAATAGGGGTGACAGACTGGACAAGCTTCCAGATGAGGACATCAAGGCTGGAACAGTGGGAAGGTTCAAAAGGGGAATGGAACAGGCACATGGGAATAATGCATATGGGGGCAGACTGGGGGGTGGGGAATGAAAGAATGACTATGGCAGAGTCCTAAAATCAGACAGGCTTGGACAGACAGGATGGAACCCTAGGCTTTTATCTTCCATTGTTTTCTATGTTCCTATGATCTGAAGGATTATATGATGCAGTGTTGTCATAGTCCTAACTTTAGAACCTTTCTCCAAGCATTGGTGTGTGATAATTGTTCTGTGCCTGGAAAGTCAGTGCCAACATTAGGGCAACATTATCTGATAGGGAACATGGGACTATTATTGCCCAGAAATGTTCTGATTCTCATTTAAGCACCCGTGGAGTACCACAGGGCTCAATATTAGGCCCACTTTTGTTTTCCCTGTTTATGGATGCAACCCCAGTTTCTTGTGTAGAGTCTAATATGATTTTGTATGTAGATGATGCAGTCATTTTTAAATCTGGAATTAATTCGGATCAAGCCTTAACCAAGGTCCAACAGGACTTTGAACTATTTCAAAAATGGCTGCTCTCTTGTGAGTTGCTTTTAAATACAGGGAAAACAAAAGTTATGCTTTTCACCGGCCTGAAGACAGTCAGTGATATTTATGCTTCAGTTGTTGATCTGAAGGGGGACAAGATAGAATTAGTGGAAAGTTGTAAACATCTAGGGGTGACCCTTGAGTCACATCTTTCATCTGATCTTCATGTTAATAAAATAATTAAACAAGTCCATCAAATGCTAGAAATGTTGTTTAGAGTTAGATATTTTCTTATGCCAGAATCATTTTGTTATTAGCAAATAGTATCTTGCTTAGTATATTTGACTATGGATTTTTGGTCTGTTCAGGAACAAGTGAAAAAATGTTACATAAACTTCAAGTAACTTATCTTAGAAAATGGGCTAAAAATCTAAGGATCCTGATTGGCTGCCAGTTATACCGGGGGGTGTATTAACTTTCAGAGCCCTGCAAAAAATGAGTGCCAATTTGGAGAACCCCATTACCTAGAGTATCACTAGGCACCCCAAATTTTCAGACTGATCGCAAAGCAGCAAGCAGCAAACTAGCAGTCAATTTCTGCCTCTCCTCCGGCAATATTCATACTTAAAAGGTAACAGTCTGCACAGTTGTACCTCAGGTTATTTGTACCTTTCCCATAGCAGTTGTTTCCACATTTGAAACAGAGTTACTTCTTACTTTGTCCCTGTCATCCCTGCTTTGCTAGCTGACACAGACAGTGGACACCTGACCGGAAATGCAGCATGCCAAATGCGGCTCCCACAGTAAGGGCTCCCAAATCACAAACAACTGCCACCAGCAGGAGAGCACACACAAAAACAAGCACCCCCCACATGCATATCTGCCAAATAGTGCCGTTTTTTGTCACAGTTCTCCCACAGTGAAGAAGAAAAGAAACACTCTCTTTTTAAATTACTAGCACTAGTAGATTATGTCGTGTGCTCAGTGTCACTTGAAAACAACAGTTCTGTAAACTGTACAAGTAGTCACACCTGCTCCAGCAAAACTTGTTTTTTTTTTAACAAAATGAAGTCCAGCTAACATTTTTTAAATCATTACCTCTCTACCTTTGGTTTCCTTGCTCAACCAATCGTGCTGCCACTCTCAGCCTGCCACCTGCATCCAAAGGGGGAAAAAAACACAAATCAGCCTGATCAGTGGGTTATACCACAGTCTCACTAACGAACAAAAAAGAAAAACAAAAATGAAACACAAGTGAACTGGGGGGGAGAAGGTTCAAGACCAAGGAGAGAACACTCTACACATACACACCAGTAAGAAAACTATAAAACTACTGTGAAATCCTGCACTTCCCTCTACTGATAAGTATAGTAACTATACCAGTAGAGGGACTACTTTGCCAGCAAAGCAACTATGAGTTAATTTTTGCTAATTTTTTTACTATTGTTTTTTATTTCTTAAGTATTTCACAAAAATGTTTACATATAGCGCATTTTCTAAGCGCAAAAATACCCAACAGGGTGGGTGGTATGGGCAATACCGGACCTTAAGGAGCTATAAGGCCCACCACCTGCATCGTTGGGCCTCATTACATCCCTTTGCAGTCCAGTATTGTCCGATACCACCCACCCTGTCAGGTATTATTGCTTGCATAGTATTCTTTGATTTATGACTGGTCTTTCCCTAAGAACTCACCATTGTGATATACTGAGAGAAGTAAATTGTCCTTCTTTGAAAAACAGGATTAATATAAAGTTGAGAACCTATGTATTTAAGGTTATTAAGGGTTTTCTTCCCTCTGCTATTGAGTCTATTTTTATTAGATCACAAATATCTCTAGGAACAAGATCTCAGACTCATGGTTTGTTTAAGGTCCCTTATTACAAGAAGACAATTGACCACAGATCTGTGGTCTACAGGGTTATAACATTTTTCAATAGTATCACCTCCATTGCAATTAACTGTAGAACTGTTGGGTCTTTCAAGCACAAGCTTGTACAATGGCTTGATTCTCTTACTGTACTGGTTTCTGATAGTAAGGGGATATGTGATGGCAAGTGGTGTGATACGAGATATATCTTAATGAGTGGCAAGTGAGCTCAGGGAATGTCAAGAGTGGCTCCATGTAGCAGAGCCATGAGTGATTAATCCCTAAGATCACTTGCCATGAGTTAAGATATGTCTCATATCACACCCCTTGCCATCATGTATGTGCTTTATACAATAGAGTTTGTGGTTATGTGCGAGTTGTGCTGCATTATTTTTTTATTTATGTGTTGATTTTAGCTGTTGTTTGGCATGTTCTGTTGTTCTTCTTCGGTGTTCTTCCATGGCTTTACTGCTGTTTTTGTGTATGGGAGTTTGTAGTAATTTCTTATTGGTTGGTTTTGTGACTGGGGTTTTTAGTAGCATTTGATTGGGTGACGTATGTGATATTATGGTGTGGTATTGCATGTGACTGATTGCCGAGGGTGATATTGTGGTTGGTAGTCTGGCTTCTGTGCTGTTATTTAATTGGATTTTGTGTGTTGTGTTGTGATTGGTAGTTGTCTCATATGGGTGGAGTTTTAGGTTTCGATGTTGGCGTGCAGTGTTTGCAGCTTTTTTGGTTTTTTGTAAATGTTACTCATTTTGTATTTATTAATTTATTTCTGCTTCTGTTGGATTTCTGTGGTGCCCTACTCAGAACTTCTGTACCTGTATTTGTGGATTTGTATGGTTATCGTGTTGGAAAGTCAGGAGTGCAAATGTGAGGTATGTGTGTAATGGGGATATTTATTTTTACAGGTATTGTTCATTTGGTGGTGTATTCTTTTGATTTCTGGGATACATTGTGGTTTATTGAGTTACTGAGTTGTCCGCTTCTCTTCTGCTGTGAACATGTTTGTTATTTTGGATGGTACAGCACTTTAGTTTCACACAGTTTAATATAGTACTGGGAACTGAAGCTTACAATAGGAGAGTGATACTATTCCAGTTAGATTTGTTTTTCTGCTTCTAATATTTTGCTCTTACCTGTCCTTGCTTTCGGTTTGTCCCGCAGTCTGCATGAGGTATGCAACTCCTGCATTGATACTAATTTTCTTCCGGTGTGTTATTGTTTTTTGGTTAAGGTTAAGAAATCTAGTTTGGCAGGTTAGCATTTTGACGTGTATACAGTACCGATATTTGTCAGTGACATGTAGCCTGTATAGATAACTGTGGCTTAATTTCACTGTGTACACGTCATGTTTCCGAAATCAGTCTGAGGTTGTGATAGTGAATTTTATTTGATGGCATATCACTTCACCCCTGTTGTATAAATACTGAATATGATATGGATGTATGTACTGCATGTATGTATGTTTATATATTTTGTTTTTTGTTTACATAGTATGTCCTGTTTGACAATTTGTTTTAATGTAAAACTTGTCGCTAGTGAAAATGGGCAATTTGCTCAACTTGCTACCAAGTATAAAGCATAAAAAACGAAATGAAATCCATAATCATTCCAATCCTGAGAAACAACATGCCTCAGATTCACCAAGGCCACAGGGGAATTTTTTTACCCTAATGTCTATTGCTTTACTTTTGTGGCATTATGGGGCAACTCTAACTGTTGCCTAAACATAGTTTTTTGCAATACATTTTGTTTTAAAAGATGATAAAAAAATATAAGCTAAACTGTGTGTACTGTACTCCTGTGTTAAAACATTGTCTATGTGGTGTTGAAGACTCCTTGCAACACTGTGCTTTGTTTTGTAGCCAGTTCCAAAAGATTTAGTAATGTTACACTGTATTCTCAGAGTGTGTTCAAAAGTGCAAGATGATACATGAGAGGAGGGGTCCAGTGGAGAAGTTGGGGAGAGCGCAAATTGTTAATTCTTGGCTGCATGGACATGAGAGTAAAATGAACCTTGACATGTCCTTCCCTTTACTGCATGCCTTGTGTCTCCTTCCTTAGAATTTAGAATAATCAGACCATGACTCTGGGTTCCCTTTAAAGAGATACTATTCTATAAATGTGTAGCCCCTTTGTTACCTGGGGTTACTAGAATCCCAGTAAGACCTAGTGGTAGGCAGGGAAGGCAGTTTGTGAAACTCCAGTTAAACGGGTTTCACACTGTCTCACTCTGTCCTCAGTCACAGCTGAGACTTGAGAGATGACATCATTATAGAACTGTCGCAGCTGCATGAGCCACTTTGGAATCTCCAGCTCAGGGAGTGAAGTTTAGAACTTTGGGAAATTCAAAGTGAGTCTTCCGTTTGTCCTTAAGCAAGAAGGAAGCATTAGTCTGCAGTGTGATCTTTCACCAAGAAAAAAGGAAGTGTTCCTGTATTTTACCTTTCTTAAAGTGGTGGAGACCGCTCCCCCGTTCTCAGTGCCCCCCTCCCTCTGGGGGGGGGAGGAGGAAAGTTCTCTGTGGGTTCCAGGGGCAATCCCCTTCTCCCACCCTGGGAAGAAAGCTGCCTGTTTTAATTTAAGTCTGTTCATGTATAACAGCAAAGGTTACAGTACTCCGCCTGTGGGGCACCTGCAACAAATGGGTGAGTGTTTGGCTCCATTGGAAGGGGTGAACATCTTGTTTTCTTCAGTTGGATTTCAAGTAAATGTGGACTGCTATTTGGGAGGACTATGTCAACTAGGACAAACAAATAGAGCAGTCAACTGTTTAAAGTTTTAAATGGATTTAAAGTTTACCGTAGAGGGGGTGCTTCAGGTCATCCACCGTTCAAATCTACATTTTAAAGTCTAAAGTTTCTGTGTGTCCAGAGAAATAGCCGGATATGGGCTGTGGGAGCTGGAGGTGGGAAACCCCCCCATCTTTAGTAACCAGGTCCACCTCTACGGATTTCTTATATGTTTTTGCTACTTGCCTCATGCACTTGGCCAGTGATGGGGTGGGTACCCAGACGTGGGTCGCAACTTGAAAATCTCTCTAGGAGTCACAGACTCTAAGTGGTGTGGGGAGCCACAGGATGGGAAAATTACTCCTTGTTGGATGGGAGTCTCCTTGTTTGATGGGAGTTTTGATTGGAAGTATGAAAACAAATCTCTCTAGGAGTCGCAGACTTCAAGTGGTGTGGGGAGCCACAGTTTGGGAGTCTCCTTGTTTGATGGGATGTCTTTCCAAGTAAAGTTTGGGTTCATTCTTCAAGTGGACCGTCAGTCGAGTGTCCGGCAGGGGAGCTGGGCCAGTTGGGCTATGTATCCAATGTGCATGCAAAGTCCGGGCTGAGTGCCTGGTGGGTCCAAAGCCAGACATCTGTAGTAATGTGTTCATTCCTCAAATGGACCGCTGTGTTAACCTCTAATCTGCACATACAGTAACGTAGCCCTTTGGGGGACCATGCAGTGCTTTGTTTATGTTCAGTTAGTTAATAAATAAAGCCACACTGAAAAATCCCAATTCTGGTTCTGGACATTACAGTTATTGCTTCCTGTAGTTGGATTTACTTGGGTGCCCCTGTGCAGAGTAGCCAAACCTAGGTCCCTTGTGCCAGGTATCCTCATCCTTCCCCGAACCCGTAGACATACGTGTATATATCCGTGCTTACAAAAATAGAGGCACATGTATATAGCCATGTTACAAAAATGGAGGCACCGCTTTGGATTTGTTTGGAAAGGAAGGTGCTTGGGCAAGTAGGCTAGCGTTTTGGCTATCTGGCAGTCGGCAGCCCAAAAAAGTTGAAGCAATTTCCCTAGTGTGTGCTGTGTGCTGTGACTCTTGTGCTGCTGTTAAAAAAATGCCAACTGTTTACCAAGGAGCTGTAAAGCCAAAGTGTGTGTCCTTGTCCTGCATCAACATAGTTTACAGCGTTTGTCAGTTTTAAAATAAAGTTCTGTGAAGGAAAGTGTGGAAAACTAGGGGTAGCAACAGAGAAATTATGCCCTGGACGTTGGAAATGCTTTCTGTGCAATTCTAGAGACTACAGAGTTAATGGCAATGTTACATGGTTGAAATGGGCTCCCGCCGTGGAGTCAGTTAAAAAAAAAAGGTGCATCTTTTCAGTTTAAATTTGCCTGCTCGACGAGGAGAGGAGCCCTCGTGAGGAAGAAGAGGCTCATTTGCATGGCGTCATGTGGTTGGTCAGTTTGCCATTAGTCCCGCCTCTCAGCCAGCTCTTCAGAGTCTGCATCAGCATTCGAGAGGGAGACAGAGAGTATTGCGAGTACTGGCAGTGGAGGAGCGTTCGCGAAGTGTTCAAAGCACTGTAAACATTAAAAAAATGACTTTCCAGTTAAAAATCGGGCTCAACCCGCTTATCGATCGTGGGATCAGTGAATTGTGTGGTTCATACTATGATCGCGGAGACTGCCCGCCCGTTTGCAATCTGAGGCCTTCAAAAATCTGGCTGCAGGCCGTTTTGCCCCATCGCAGCAATCTGTTTCAATAACAGTGAGTAAACTAGTTAAAACTGCTCAAATCAGTGATTTTCAGATAATGCCATATAAAATGTGTGTGCAGTTGTATAGTCGCTTTGCAAGTAGCGGTTGTGTGATGTCCTGCTGGCAAGTGCAAGTCTGTAAATTCATTAAATGTGTGCATAGCAATGAAAGTAGCCTCAGTTTAAAGTCTGCAGCCAGAGAGAGACTGTGGGTTGTAAAATAAGTGCAACACTAGTAGAAGCAGGCAATCCAGTGCTGAAACCTGAAGTTTTAAAAGGGACTGTAATTAAATGGATGTTGCCAGCATGTGAAAAGTCCAAGGAAAATCCTGTAAATGTGTGAACAGCCAGAACAGAGCAAGTTGTGCAGTTTGAGTAAAAGTTATTAGTAGCTGATGTAAATCGGGTGCGCAGTGGCTTGACCCAGAGTCTGAATGTTGATGCACAGGAGTGATGCCGCTGCCATTACAGGGTGGGGTGGTAAAGTAAACACAGCAGCAGAGGAGCCATTTTAAAGCTACAGAGTGTGTTCATTTAAAGTGGGACTTTCAGTTACAGTGAACTTTTGTTTGTTTTTCTGCAGTTATGGCCTCAGGACCAGCTCGTTACCGGATCATGCCGGGTTGCAGTAACAGCAGCAGTAAACAGATTGAGAGATATTGAAAATTGGTGCTATAGAGGGCAACTCCCTCAGATGTGGCAATTCCTAATTATCCAGTGCGTGTATGCCAGATGTGCTTGAGTGCTGGAAGGGATGTCTTCATGATTCCTCACTGTGCTGGGTGTCTTCAAAAATATGGCTTGTATAAAGCGCCTCAAATTCGTTTGGCTCCCACATGGACACAACTTCAAGAATCTGCAGTTGGCAGCACACAGCATCAGGCAGAGCCTGTGGAGGAAGGTCCCTCGGGGGAGTGTGGCACAAAGTTAGAGAGTGCAGAATTAGAGACTCAATCTGAAATTGAAGCATTGGATGCTGGATCTCAGAAGGCAAGTTCAGATAAAGCATCAATAGACCCCTGGGTGGGGGGGGCCTAGCCCAAGTCTTGAAGGTGAAGATGAGATGTGGGAGGCCTTTGAATGGGAGGTATCGACCTCTGCTCCCAGTGATGAATGGATAGTCTCGGGGGTGAGAACTACTGCTCACTCCTGGGCTCAGATCCTCAGTGAAGAGGAAGATGAGGGGGAACCTATGTCACCTTGTGAGAAAGGAACGGGTACACAGCCTCAAGATCTTGCCTCGGAGGAATGTGTTCAAGATGGTGGTGATGCCACTGCCCTGGCTTCACCAGAAGAAGAAGTCAGGGATCCATTTTTAATTTCATTGAGGAGGCGAAGCTGGCAGAACCAGGACTGGCCACCCCCAAGCCAGGCCAGTGGTCTCAGATTGACCAAAGCAAGTAAAGAGGAGAGACTGGTTCGTAGAAAGGCCAATGAAATCTTTGGTATGACCTTTCCTACCTTTCCTCGAGAGTCTGGGAGGAGATTGAGAACTGCAGGAAATCCTGGATCTGGGATGAAGCAATGAAACATGTGCATCCTGGGGCTAACCAGCATGTAAAGAATAGACTGTTCCACGAAAGTATACACAGTGGAAGAGAGGCAGGACACTGTTTATGGACAGAGTGAGAATAGTGGACGGAGAGGGACGAGAGTCTCCCACTGTGTGAATTATGTGCATCCAGACGGAGTAATAATTCAAGCCCCTGACCCCCTCTACTATTGGACTCAGTGCAAGGACCTCCCAGTAATTAAGCCCGTGCCTACAAAATGGAGAGCCGAGCAGTGGTAGTCAATACTGCCACATCTAGACTGTGAAGTGCCCGTATTGAACTGCCAATATGAATAAACAAGGAATCAGGTGCCCCATATTCTTCAGTCCACAGTGTACTATCCTGTTCAGCAACCATCTACTGGTACCACCAGATGACTTCAGATCCAGAGAGGACACCAGCCCAGCTGTTTCCCGTTCATCGCCTGGTAATCGGATGACACCGGATCAGCTGTTTTTCTTTTTGTTCCTGTTCTAAGGTTCCTTCTCCAGTTATGACATCAGCCCAGCTGTTTCCAGATGTGCACTCCTGTGGGTTCCCGGAAGATGTCCACCCAGCTGTATCAGAAGAAATGCTGCCAGGGAGAGTCTTCGGAAGGGACCAGGTTTGTGATGTCCGAATACTTCAAGAGGCTGGTAAGTCCAAAAGAATCTTTTTATTCTATCTTTATGACATTGCAATACACACCCTATACTACAGACTTCAAACAGTGTGTGAACTGTCCGCAAAGACTCTCCCCTTCAGGATTATTGCCTTAAAGAACTATGCTTCACGGGGATCCGGCCCAGGAGAGACTCTTTAATGGACTGGCCTTCGGGCCCTGTAGTCACTAGTGGGACATTTAGGGCATTCCATCCCCCCAAAGGTGTATTGTTATCAATGTAATTTCTGTACTTTAATGTAAATATTGTTTTTCTACCTTTTTCTAAAAAAAAAAATATTTTTCTTTTTTTGGGATTGTTCAGTGCTTTTTCTGTGTGGTAAGGGTTGTTGTTGTTGTTGTTGTTGTTGTTGTTGTTGTTGCTGTTGTCATTGTTGTTGTTTAGATAGACTGTACATGCAGATTAGGATGTGTTTTTTTTTTTTTGTCTTTTCTTACAGGTGTTCCTGGAAGACAGAAGAGAAAACAAGAAGAGGAGGAGGGGCTCATCGGAGTCCCTCGTCAGTGCTTATGGTGTAGAATTTAAATGTACTGTGTTATTATTGCTAATGGTTGTAGTTGCAGGCTGCCCAAGGTCGGGGAGGTCCACGGGTTTTTGTTTTGTTTGGGATATTATGTTAGAGGCAGATAGGTTTTCCCTAGAGGGTTAGGGGGGATAGACAGGCTGTGGTCCTGAGCGGCCATAGGGATTGGAGTGCTGATCTATCAGGGCTATGCTCTGGACGGTTCTACCAGAGCCACTAGGTGTCCATAGTAAGTGGATAGAGTAGAGGCTGACATGTCAGCTATAGGCCTCTAGGCCCTTAGTGTTGCCTACCTGTGCTTGCACATGGTAGGAGGGGGCCTGATCACCCCCCTCCGCAGGTAGCACATAGGGTGGGATGGCCTAAGGTCAAGTGCATAATGACTGGGGACAGTCATTTTCCTGGTCAAGGGCGAGTGTAACCCCTTTGTTACCCGGGGTTACTAGAATCCCAGTAAGACCTAGTGGTAGGCAGGGAAGGCAGCTTGTGAAACTCCAGTTAAATGGGTTTCACACTGTCTCACTCTGTCCTCAAGTCACAGCTGAGACTTGAGAGATGACATCATTATAGAACTGTCGCAGCTGTATAAGCCACTTTGGAATCTCCAGCTCAGGGAGTGAAGTTTAGAAATTTGGGAATTTCAAAGTGAGTCTTCTGTTTGTCCTTAAGCAAGAAGGAAACATTAGTCTGCAGTGTGATCTTTCACCAAGAAAAAAGGAAGTGTTCCTGTATTCTACCTTTCTTAAAGTGGTGGAGACCGCTCCCCCGGTCTCAGTGCCCCCCTCCCTCTGAGGGGGGGGAAAGTTCTCTGTGGGTTCCAGGGGCAATCCCCTTCTCCCACCCTGGGAAGAAAGCTGCCTGTTTTAATTTCAGTCTGTTCATGTATAACAGCAAAGGTTACAGTACTTTGCCTGTGGGGCACCTGCAACAAATGGGTGAGTGTTTGGCTCCATTGGAAGGGGCAAACATCTTGTTTTCTTCAGTTGGATTTCAAGTAAATGTGGACTGCTATTTGGGAGGACTATGTCAACTAGGACAAACAAATAGAGCAGTCAACTGTTTAAAGTTTTAAATGGATTTAAAGTTTACTGTAGAGGGGGTGCTTCAGGTCATCCACTGTTCAATCTACATTTTAAAGTCTAAAGTTTCTGTGTGTCCAGAGAAATGGCCGGGTATGGGCTGTGGGAGCTGGAGGTGGAAAACCCCATCTTTAGTAACCAGGTCCACCTCTACAGATTTCTTCTGTGTTTTTGCTACTTGCCTCATGCACTTGGCCAGTGATGGGGTGGGTACCCAGACGTGGGTCGCAACTTGAAAATCTCTCTAGGAGTCGCAGACTCTAAGTGGTGTGGGGAGCCACAGGATGGGAAAATTACTCCTTGTTGGATGGGAGTCTCCTTGTTTGATGGGAGTTTTGATTGGAAGTACGAAAACAAATCTCTCTAGGAGTCGCAGACTTCAAGTGGTGTGGGGAGCCACAGTTTGGGAGTCTCCTTGTTTGATGGGATGTCTTTCCAAGTAAAGTTTGGGTTCATTCTTCAAGTGGACCGTCAGTCGAGTGGCCGGCAGGAGAGCTGGGCCAGTCGGGCTATGTATCTAATGCGCATGCAAAGTCCGGGCTGAGTGCCTGGTGGGTCCAAAGCCAGACATCTGTAGTAATGTGTTCATTCCTCAAATGGACCGCTGTGTTAACCTCTAATCTGCACATACAGTAACGTAGCCCTTTGGGGGACCATGCAGTGCTTTGTATATGTTCAGTTAGTTAATAAATGAAGCCACGCTGAAAAATCCCAATTCTGGTTCTGGACATTACAGTTATTGCTTCCTGTAGTTGGATTTACTTGGGTGCCCCTGTGCAGAGGTGCCAAACCTAGGTCCCTTGTGCCAGGTATCCTCATCCTTCCCCGAACCCGTAGACACACGTGTATATATCCATGCTTACAAAAATAGAGGCACATGTATATAGCCATGTTACAAATGACATAATCATTATTGTGAGGGACATGAAGGCTACGAGTCTGGACAAATACTTTGTGCTGCTTGTATTCCTCTCGTTAATGTCACTAGCGGACTCTTTTTAACTATAAAACAGCACTCCTCCCCCAAAATAAGAGATGCAAAGAGAGTTACATTCTTTGTATGCTGCTCACCTTGTCTTTGTCTCCCTGCCCTGTTCTGAAACTTTAGAAACTGTAGTTTGATTATCTGACTGCTCGGGCTGCGAGAAGAACAAATGGAATGAGGATCCCGAGTCAGCTCCAGGATAGCAGGAAACTTGAAATCTGTTCATAGCAGAGCCTTCTCTATTGCTCCTCCACCAGCACTGCAACAAGAGGAGCATGTGATTACAGAAAACAGCAGCCTACAGTAATGATCTAAAATACTATCCAAATAAATAGGCATGCAAATAGAAAACATGAAGCCCTGCAGGACTTGAGCTGATGGACACAGTAGTCACTGTTGTCTTTTTGATGTGACTTTGTGACAAAGTAACACTAACTCAAAGGTACATGGAATATAACAGGAACTAGTTACTTCTTCTTGAATAGCCAGCACCCACCAATTTAAATGGATTTGACTTATGGGTGGTGTTTCCAGCATGAGCCAGGGTGGTCTCCTGAAGTTGGATAGGATTTCTCCATCAGAGTTGCAGTTGCTGGTTGGACCCAATCACGGGGGTCACTGACAAAGTGAGGGGATGTCAGCTGGTGTTGTCGGGCCCAGCTGGGGGAGCTTGTGGCAGTGAGGTGGGACTAGTGCTCACTTGGTCTGTGATGGGGTGCCTGCCTGATGCTGCTGCTTCTGGTTAGATGTTACTGCCTGTGATGGGAGGAGGATGGAGGTCATTATCACTTGAAGGATATTGATGGTGGTAGGGATGGTGAGAGTAATGGGTCCTGAGATGGATTCCTGCAGCCAGGAGCAGAACCCCCCAGCAGCACCGTCGTGGGACAAAGGTACCATCTTCATTCAGTCCTTATTACACAGTGAACAGGAACTGGTGAAGCAGCGGCAAAAGTGTGATCATGTGTCAGATTTGGGGTCAAGTACTCTGAAGGTTAGTAATAGTTTATACTGTAGTTAAAAATAAGTTCTGTGCATGCTTTTCCTCAAGTGTGCCACCAGATTCCAAGGGGCACTCCTTTATTTTGCCATTCAGAAGTCCACGGTACCATATTGAGGGCTTGTCACACAGTTAAAAATCACAATAATCTATGTTTTTCATTTACTCAGTGGACTAGGATGGGGGGGTAGAAGCTGGCATGGGGAATTGGATACCCCCATGCTGAACATTAACATGGGCTGGACTTTGGGTGGCAGTTACGGAGGGAAGTGTCACTGTTATGTTTGTTGGGGGTGTGCTGAGAGTGAGGGTTGGGTGGGTGGGTGGACAGTTAGTGCAGCACCAGCAACAGACATCAAAGGATGGTTTTCTTTGTTACACAGTGTAATTCCTCAGCAGGCTGATCATGACAGATCAGCTGTGCTTGTTGGTCAACGTAGATCAAAGTTAAGAGCCAACCTATGATTAAGTCAGCTCTTTCCTTTGAAATATATGAAGCTGGGGGCGTGGCTTGGCTCCTACTGAGATGGCTGCCTGATGTGAGTGCTCCTCAACTAGGGGACAGTTCTGTGCGATAGCTCCGCGTTTCAGCCCGAGTTATACTGTATAGTAGTACGGTAGGCAACGGGAGCTGTTTGGCCGGTTGGGTCTACTACAAAATTCTTTACCACGCGTCTGTCCAAAGCGATAAGCTCAAAGGACACAATACAATGTCGAGACGGAGTGGCCCTGGGAAGGCCGTAGGTCCTAGTATGCAGCAAACCCAAAACATGTTCGCTACACTATTGAAGCAAATGGCTGAGGTGACACTTGCTCCGAACAACACTATTGTGGCAATTAATAGACTTGAAGCCGGGCTAGGCACAACCGAACAGAAAACAAAGAAGAATGCCGCTGCATTGGAGGATCTTTCCTCTACAGTAAGGGATCAGGAGAGGTCAATCCAGGCTTTGCAGGCTAAAGTGGACAATATGGAGAACCGGAGCTGGCATAATAATTTGCAGCTTTTAGGGTTCCCCGAAGGTGCAGAGCAGGGGAATCCTATTGAATTTCTGTATGATACCCTCCCGGACCTCCTGAAGCATGATCTCCTTCCCGGTTTCACTATCGAGTGAGCACATAGAACACTAGCCCCCAAGCCAAAACCGGGTGACAGACCCAGGCCGCTCATGTTGCGTATCCTAAACTTTGCTAATAAAGAATGGACTGCATCTCGAGCTCATGAGCTCGGAGTTCTTTTCTGGTGAGGGCACAAAATAATGGTGTTTCAGGATTATTCTCATGATCTGGAGGCTCGCCAGAAAGAATACTCAGATGTCAGGCACATAATGCATGACATGGGAATTAAATTCTCGCTCCGTTACCCAGCGACCATGTGCCTGGAAGAGAATGGATCATTCCTTTCATTTGCTACCCCAAACAGTCTGATGGAGTATCTAAACAAGAAGGGGTCAGTGAATGTTAATGGGGACAAGGCCCAAATGGAGCCTGTTGTACCAGTGGAATTAAAAAAAAAGATTGTATCGCTAGAGGGTGCTTTCACCCTTGCATCACAGCCAAATGGTTTTCAGTTTCAGGGCCAGAATCTACCTCTTTCTGCCAGATCACGGAAGCGTCAACAAAACGAGAAGCACTACAAGAGAATCCACCCCCAAGATCTAACAGGAAACGTTTCGGACTTGACTCCTAACCCGATGTTTATATCGGATGTCTGCGAATCTCAGTTCCTCTCCCCTAACAGATTTGCACCACTCGTTACTATCTCCAATGACAAATTCCCAGCATATCCCAAAGAGGAGATGGTGCAGGAGGTCACTAAAGTTGAATCCCCTACCCGTGGAAGCATTCCAGTCATGCCCCTACCCAAGGATTCTCTCCAAGAACTGCAGTTAAACAGCTCAGCAGGTACCAGCTCAGAACTTTGCATTCATCAGTCTCCATCTGACACTGAAATAGTACCGATGTTGGATGCACAGGATCATTGTTAGATAAGTGGCCTTGTTTGTATTTTGAATTGATGGGCTGATGTAGGGTTCGGGAGGGAGATGGATCATGTGTGGTCATTTGCCCTCTCAAAGGGTCACCAGCTACTGGGTTAATTAGCCCTTCCTTGCTCTATAAGGTGCTGTGATGTGATTTATACAAGCGCTGGGATTAGAAAGTACTCACCTTGACCCTGTCCCTAACAGTAGTGTGTGTCAGGGTATTCTAGACTCTCCGGATAGCGGGGAGGAACGTAGTGAAAATTTTTGTTTTTAAAATTACTCTCTCCTATCTAAGATAGGCCCTGGGGATTAAAATTCTGTTCTGTTAAGGGAAGTCCCAAGTTGAATAAACTGGGGAGGGGGTATAGCAATATATGAGTCTTTTTCTGCATAGTTGGCATTGTGATATACTGCAATATGGTACGTTACACTCCCTCAGTATCGGTTATAAATATAGAGGGAACCGCGTACATAATAGGTGGTGAGAAGGAATCCCCTCCCTCCTCGGAGATCACAGAGGACTAAGGGACCACAAAGGCTATCTGGATTGTAATTGGACTAGAATGCGGCTAGGGGAACTGTGTGTGGGGCTATCAATACTATATCACTTATAGCCATTCATAAGGATTCCCCTGGGTGGGATCGCTCGTATAGGGCAGTGTAGTCCCCATTAGCTTACAAGCTCACTACCCTCTATCCAGGTGAAGCGATATGGCCTGTGAGGAGTATGACCCCTCAGCCTGGGATACCGCTTCTCGCCACAGCGCAAGGTAGTGCTCTGTTTGTAAATAGTTTATGTTTCTCTTTTTTTATGATTGTAGTGTTATTATTTGTTATTATTCAGACTATACATTTAACTTTTCTGAATAGGTCAGATATGTTTGTCACTAGCAAATTCTAGCTTTTGCTTGAATGGCTGCAGTATGGATCAGTGGAAATGGTACGTTGGGTCTGTGCTCCCCTCCAGTTAGTCAAACTTACCCCTACTCCTATCCCCCAAAAATGTTATTATAATCTTCCCAATGGGTGATATCTCCTTTATAACTTGGAATGTAAGAAGGTTAAATTCCCCCTCCAAAAGGAAGCAGGTATTTATGCACCTAAAAAGGCTTAAAACAAAACTCACTAAGGAAGATTGTAAATATCTAACCAGGGATTGGCTGGGCTTAGAACTGCATTCCTGTGCTGCCACAAAAAAAAGATGTGTAGCAATTCTGCTCCAAAAGTCACTTCCATGGTCTGTGGTAAGGAGAAAGGTGGACCCTCAGGGGCAGTGGGTAATAGCCTTGCTGGACACCCCCAATGGCCATCTCCTGATGGTAAATATATATGCCCTGAATGTGGATGACCCCTCTTTCTTTTTGGATCTGAATTCCAAACTAGTCACATTGGTAGAGAAAGATACACCTATTATTTTCGGGGGGGGGGATTTTAATCTCACCTTAGTCCTTGTGTTGGATAGGAGTGATCAAGGTAGGGAAACGCACACTCGAGGGGCTCAGGCTGCTCGACACCTCAGTTCTGAGGACCAACTAGTGGACATATGGTGTTTAGTGCATCCTTCAGTTCGGGACTACTCCTATTACTCCGGGGTATATGGCACTTATAGGAGACTGGATTTATGGCTTATTTCCAAAACCCTTACACGCCAAGTCTTGGAATCTGCTATTCTCCCCATGGTAATTTCGGACCACGTGCCAGTACAATTGATTATATCTTGGAGCCCTCCGGCCCTAAGGTCATCTACCTGGAGACTGGATCCGCTTCTCCTGTGGGACCCCAATTTTGTAAAATGGGCTAAATCAGAAACCATAAGTTTTCCTCGGGAGAACCCTATTGAAGATACCTTGGCCCAAAACACCTGAGAGGCTTAAAAAGCGACTATGTGGGGAAGGATTATAGGGCATGCCTCACACAGGAGGAAAACTAGGGAAGGGGAAATGGCACAACTGGAAGGTGACCTGCTTATTGCCGAAAAGACTCTTAAGGTGCAATCTCACCCATCTTCTCAGTCGCTGTGAGGTCGTTGGGTCCTTGCCATAAGGACCAGGTTAAACAAACTTATTTCCAGGAAGGCTGACTTGGCACTTATTAAGGTAAAACACTCATATTGGGAGGGTGGGGAAAAAAGTGGGAAAATTCTCACGTACCAACTGTGGAGACAACAAGGGACTAGGTACATAGGGGGGCTGAAAGTTCCAGCCTCAGGGATAGTAAAAACAAACCCTCAGGAGGTGAATGACATAATGACTGCATTTTATTCTGTTATACACGTCAACCAGGACAAATCCCTGTCTGGACATGACACCATTGTTACATAGTGTGAGGCTCCTGAAGCTATCCCCAGCGCAATGTGTCACTCTTGAGGAACCCCTGACACAAGCAGCGGTCTAAACATCCCTGATGGCATTAAAGAAAGGAAAGGCCCCTGGAAGTGATGGGTTTCCTGTGGACTTTCTGCAACTAGTATCCCCTCTGATATCCCCCTTGTTATGCCAGGTATTTAAGGAGACCGAGGAAAAAGGTATATTGCCCCTTACCCTCAGGGAGGCTATTATCACAGTCCTTCCAAAAAAAGACAAACCTCCTGAGGAGGCGGCTAGCTATCGCCCCATATCCTTGATAAATTGAGACAGCAAGATATATGCTAGAGTGTTAGTTAATAGACTGGCCCCTATTTTACCCTCCTTGATACATCCGTCTCAGGTGGGCTTTGTAAAACGCAGATATAGTGCCGATCATATTAGAACACTCATTAATCTCATTCATATGGCGAGTCAAGATCAATCAATGCCGGCAGCTGCCGTGGCCATCGACTTTGAAAAGGCATTTGAATCTGTAGAATGGGACTATTTGCAGAAAGTTTTACAACACCTGGGTTTTGGGCCGCACTTCAGAGCTGCTGTTTCTTCCATTTATACATCTCCCCTTGCCAAAGTCCTGACCAATTTGGTTTTATCTGAACCATTTCTTCTACACAGAGGCACAAGACAAGGATGCCCTCTCTCACCTCTCCTGTTTGTCCTTGCAGTCGAGCCCTTGGCAGCTGCAATTAGACAGAACCCTCGTATAAAAGGAATTGGCTTGGGGCGGGCTCATGTTTCTACCCTACTATATGCTGATGATTTGTTGGTAACACTGGGGTACATTAAAGAATCTGTACCCCAACTATTAGCTATTCTGGACCACTTCTCATCCATTTCGGGATTAAAGGTAACTCAATCCAAAATGGAAGTACTCCCTTTCAACTCATAGTGTCACTCCCAACTTTTGGCTCAATATGATTTAAAATGGTCACAGCATATGATCAGATATCTGGGTATCAAAGTTGGGGTCAACCTAGCAAAGTGGTGGGACAACAACCTATGCCCCTTGCTGACTAAATGTAAGCTTGAGATGGATTGTATAAATAGGCTTCATCTGACTATGACAGGCAAGATAGCTGCCTTCAAGATGACTCTTGCCCCTAAATTCTTTTACTTGTTAGCATATATTCCCTTATTTCTCTCAACTCATAGGCTTCAGAAAATTGATGTGATGATTGGTTCCTTCTTATGAGGCTTAGACAGACCTTGTTTTAGCAGAAACCAGCTCTGGGCCCATTTTCAGTAGGGGGGATTGAAGGGTATAAATTTGCTTTTCAAGGTGCACAAACATTGAAATGGTTCCACCCTTATAATACTGAATCCCCTCAGTGGCTAATGCTTGAGCAGACTCTCTGTAATAGCCCTACAGCAGTCTTCTTTCTCTGCTCATCCCCCCACCAGGAGTCTTTATCACATCCCACTATTAGCTCTACAATCAGATATTGGAGGCTTCTACACAAAAAACTAAGACTCCTGGCTCTTCCCATTATGTATATGCCTTTATGAGGTAACTCCAACATAACCATCGGGGGCACCACGGTGGTCTAGCCCTTGTGGCAGGAGAAAGGGATTATATTCCTCCAGGACATCTTGGAGCCTAACTCCCTGGTGGTAGATACATACCAGAACCTGCAATCCAGATGGAATTTGGTTAAATCAGATTTTTGGAATTATCTGCAAATGCATGACAGTCTTAGACCCCTTCTATGTCAGGGCAATGCTCTTTCAGGCCTTAATCCTCATTTAAAAGTTAGGCTCCACTTACCTAACAAAGTCGCAGCCACTATGTATGCTGCAGTGAGGGACACGTTACCCTTTTCTAACTCAGCATCCAAGTCTAAATGGGAAAAGGCCCTTCATATACAAATTTCCGAGTCACAATGGAAACAGTGTTGGCAAGTCGAATGTAAGATTCATAAAGATACCCGGAGTAGACTCATACATAATAAAATATTACACTCATGGTATAGGACACCTGTAATACTAAAGAAAATGAAAATCCTTGTACATGCTACTTGCTGGAGATGCCTCCAGCCTGGAGGGATCTGTATCATATTCTTTGGCAATGCCCTCGGAGATATGGTCTATGGGAGAAGATGGTTCATGAAGCTAGCTGGATACTCCATTGCCATATCCCAGCTAATACAACTCTTATGCTGCTGGGTCTGAGATCTGGTGCTCCCCTTCTCTATCATCAGGAATTTAGATGGCTAATGCTACTTATTATGCAGGTGAAACGGGCAACCCTGCAAAATTGGCAAAGTTCTATCACGCCAGGTGTTAATGACATTATATCATCACTTTCTTCCATATATGAACTCGACAGATGGTCACACATGCTTACTGGGAAGATGGGTTCCTTTTTCTCTCTGTTGGGCCTCTTTCATGGCTTATCTGTCTGCCAGAGCTGGTATTGGTTGACCTGTGTCTACCTATCTAACTGCCACCACTCAATTTCTTAACTGAATGTTTTTATATAGCACATATATGACCCTTCTGCTACAATGTTAATGTTGTTAGTGACTGACCTCGTTAGGTTTCGTCTGTAATGATATTAGATGTATATAGTTTACCCGCAAGTTGTATTGTTTTGCTCTGTGGGTATTAGTTGTTAGCAAAAAGGATCTGTGGGTGTTTACTATGTGCATGTCATGTTATGGAATCCTTATAATTGTACCTGGGACCTTCCTTTCTAACATATATAGATTGCACTTTACAGCTGTATTATTAGAGTAGCAGGGCTACGCAGTAGTAGTAGCTACTTTATCTATATTACTTTGTTTACTCTGTGGTGTCATTCCTCCAGATGCAGTGTGGGAAACAACCATGAGAAGGTATGACTATCATATTCCATGAAGCCTTGTCTTATATGTGGTGATACCTCCCTATGGTTGCGTGTGGCTGGGATTAAGGTAGGTGCAATTAGTCATTCTTTCATTTATCATGATGTCAGCTGTTAAAATCCCATCTAACTAGGCTGAACTGGGCAGTGCTTGACTCCCTGAGTGACACCAACAAAGCTCTGGACCTATTTATCAAACGTTTCAATGAAGCCAGTGACATCTGTGCACCAGTGAAAAAGATGAAGGTCAAAGGACAGACCAACCCCTGGGTTACTACTGACCTTTTAACTCTACTCAAGCACAGAGACCACCTCTGGCATTGTGCTTGTGCAACTCTGACGCAAGTAAACATACAATTATACAAAGCAGCCAGAAATGATTGCACTCGAAAAATACGGAATGCTAAACGCAGCTACTACAAAGAGGCTCTGACCAGCTCTTGGGGCCAGGGAAAAACATTCTGGAACAAAATGAAAGAACTCACAGGCAAGTATCCTAAAGCACCACCCACTATGCTCAACCTTCATGGCACTCCTACACTCGACCTAGGTACCATCACCAGCACTTTTAATAATGCATTTACAAACCTGGACAGTGTCCTTCCACCAAATTTTTTCGACGACCTCCCTTCCAGCTCCTCCCAAGCTACCCCCCAACTAGAACGTACAACCCCAAAGTTTTTTTTTAAGGAGGTCCCACCACAAGTAGCTAGAAAATACATTCAAAAGGCCATCGGCAAACAAGGGTACAGTGGTGACTTCATTGACCTGAAACTGCTGGCACAAGTCCTCGATGAAATCTTAGAACCACTTACAAAGATCTTCAATCTCTCGCTTAGATTGGGCCATTTCTCCTCTCTCTGGAAGAAAGCCACTGTCATACCGGTTCACAAAATCGGAGATAGGACACTTCACACCAATAATAGACCTATCTCACTCCTCCCCCCACTATCTAAAGCGCAGGAGCGAATAGTGTCGGACCAACTAGTTGAATTCCTGGATAAGTACAATGTATAGTGCCCAGAGCAGCATCGTTTCAGAAAAGGGCACAGCACCACCACTGCACTACTGGAATTTACAACCTTCATCCATGCCACACTTGACAAAGGGAATTGTGGAGGGGCAGTATTTATAGACCTTACCAAGGCATTTGACACAGTTAACCACCCCCTACTGCTCAAGCAACTGTCCTCCATTGGGATCTCCAGCGATGCCCTTCCATGGTTCACCAGCTACCTTGATAATCAGATCCAACATGTAAGGATTGCAGGGATCTCTTCAGATGAGAAACCGGTCCACTCCGGAGTCCCCCAGGGGTCTATTCTGGGCCCTCTACTCTTCTCCCTCTTCATCAACAATCTCCCCAGTGCCTGCCACCAAAAAATATTACTATACGCAGACGATGCAGTCCTGTTTTCCAGCCACCATCACATTACAGTCCTTGAATCCCAGCTGCAGCTCGACTTCAAGCACATCGAAGACTGGTTCAATTCTCATAAACTTGTCCTGAACCACAGCAAGACTAAAGCCATGTCCTTCTGTAACCGACGGAGCAGGCACAACTCTGTCCCTCACCATCAAGAACCACGCTGGGAACCCACTCGAACATGTCAAGGAGTTCAAGTACCTTGGTATTACCCTGGATAGTACCCTCTCCTACACTCGGCATATTGACACTGTTGCCAAGACCGCCAATATACGGATTGGACTACTACACAAACACAAGCACTGTATGCCTGCAGATGCCCTTAAACTAGCCATCTACAGCTCTGTCACCTCTATCATTGACTACGGCCTTGCCATCTATGGCTCTGCCTCAACAAGTGCCCTCCACAGGATCTCAGTTTCTCTCAACAAAGCCTGTAGACTACTAATGGGTGCGGCCCAACAAACTCACACCTGTGACCTCTATGCACAGGCCAGCTGGCTACCCTACTCAGCAGAATACAATACCAGACCTGCTTACTTACCAAAAAGATTCTCCTCGGTCTCATGCCACCTGGTGTTGGCTCACTCCTTACTACCTACAGTGGCACTCAACAAACATGTGGTGCCCAGTCTCTAACCTTTCAGGTTCCTAGATGTCGTACCTCCATGGGTCAGCAGTCCTTTATCTATAGAGCCACTCAGTGGTTCAATTCCCTCAATAAAGAAGCACTTTCCTCTACTACACTTGGACCTTTCAAAAGGAATCTCAAACTTTATCTCACCTCTACCACTCAATGTGACTGCTTCTCTGAACAGAGATCTCTCTAAACACCTCCCAGCTCACTCATGTCTCACAGCCCGCCCTTTCCCAATCTCATTCCCTCTGGCACCGGGCCTTCCTTGTGACTCCTTTCCTGCTTCGCATCTCTACTGGTACAAGACATTTTCCACCACCATCGGACAGTGGCCCATTAGCCTGCCAACTTCCTCTCCCAGTCGCACACCTGCAATACTAACTGCCTATGGTGCCCTCTATCTCTTATTGTTACCGCAGACAGCTGCCTACTCAAGCTGCTCGTTATATGAATATTATCTCAAAGTATGTTATAACTGAGTACCTTTATTTTTTCTTTTAGTTGTTTTGTTTGTTTATTGTGCATTCTTTTACTACCTCTGTATGTATGTTGACCCTCATCCTTTGACGTGGAACCTTTGTAAACGAGCAGTTTCTGCTCAAAGGTATTTGTAATCCAAGAATTTAATAACTAAAATAAATAAAAAATGTCCGTAGATACAAGTGTTAAAAACTCTAAGGGGCACCCCTCCCCTTTTTTTGTTTCTCCCTGTACCTGTTTATTATTTGTATGACAGTATACGATGGTACACTCTAGGAAGATGTTTAGATTCAGTATATACATAAAGTAGATAAATGTCTGGAGGGACACATTGATTGATCTCTGTACAATGTTACTGCGTGGTGGTCCTGTAATTACCTCGCGTGGCTATCTGTTATGTGTATCATACTGTATCTGCAATTTTGTATTATATCGGAAAACAATAAAACTTTTAACTGAAATATATGAAGTTTCCACCCAGCAAACCAGTACAATCACTGTCATGACCAGCCTGGCTGATGACTGGTGTGAAAAAGATGAGCCTCTTGCAGGCTACTCTGCATTGGACTGACAGTGTCATGCCCCCTCAAAAGTCACTCTCCTAACAAAATGTTTGCTGCATGTGTGTGCACGGCAAACATAAATAGGGTAATATTAAATACACACTGACAACTGAAAATTGAGTTAGAATCGAGGTTTCAACCAATGATGATCTTCAGAAATTAACTATAAAGTGAAAATTAGAAAAAGGTAGTAGCGAGATAAGGGGAAAACAGTGATATGTTTGAGGAAAGAAAATGGGTGGTAGCTCTGGGAGGTAGAAACTAGAAACAAAACAGCATTTTTTGTAATTAATATTTTATTACATTTTTAGATAGTAATACAACCATTTAATGAACAAAACAAAACAAACATTAACTATATGAAAAAGTAATCAGGGACATATAGAATAGAGCAGAGTACATTAATGATCCTACAATAAAATTATACAAAAAAAGTATAATATAAATTACAATACCTAATACATATTACAAGCCTAAGTGCATAATTAGGTTTGAGTTTTACAAAGACTGGATTGTAGGTATGGCTCCCAAATAACAAGAAATGGATCAGTTCTGTCCATACTAACATGTGCCAGCCTTTCATAGCCGGCTCTAGTCACTAAATCTTGCATCCAACCCTATTAGCACCATTAGCACCATATGGCATCGGAACCATCCATTGCTTAACTTGACCCAGAATGGTGGCACCAGATAGAATGAAGGTGAGTTTGGTTGTTTCCAGTGTCTGAGAATTAATTTTTTAGCTGTTATGAAAACAACTGCTAACCAGGACTCTTGATGTACAGTAAAATCAGATAATACATAATAAATTCCCAGTACTGCAAATTTAGCTTAACAAACAAAAATGTTTTTTTAATTACACTTTCACATGACTTAATAACATCACTCCAAAATGGGGCTACATTTTTGCAAGACCAAATTATGTGTGAGACGGAACCTTTCTCAAACGAACATCTCCAGCAGGAATCATCCATGAACAGGCCCAGTTCTAACAATTTACTAGGGGAATAGTGCCATCTGTGGATAATCTTATATTGGGCTAACCTCCCTTTGGACTCCCTGCATGCTTTCAGTATGTTATTCTAACATTGGTTCCATTCATCAGGTGAGATGTGCATGACTAGTTCTTTTTCCCCACTTATAAAGTAAAGAATCAATAGGACTGGACCTAGATTTGATGACCATTTTGTAAATAACTTTACAACCCTTGCTAGTTGTAAATATTTTATTAAGAGTGTGCAGAGGGTTGGCCTGGTGGCAGTGAGGGTTGAGGAGCTGGACACCACACCTTGTGCCATGCCGGCGACCCGGGTTCGGGAATGAGCTCAGGCCATTGGGGGCTGGCAGGGAAGGGAAGTGATTGAGCATCCGGAGGACTGCTCTCCCTTCCAAGGGAGGGATCCAGGGAATACATCGCTCATGGGTAGCCCCTGATGGTCATCGGGGCAGTGCAAGGAACAAGTGGTGCTGCAGCTGCAAGGGGCGGAGTTCTGGAGGACATCGCCATGCTGTGCCATTAAACATCATTGCATGTTTGGGGCCCCCGAGGGGCTAACAAGCAAGGAAAAAAACCCTCCAGTGACCAGTGGAGATGAAGGAGACCTTGGGGACCTGCCCACATCCCACCGTTGGACCCTCCCCTGCAATGTGATCTCCCATGGGCAACCCATTCTCATGGTAAGTCCCTCTAATCCCAGATAGACCACCAAGGGTTCCACACCCTCCCTGGGGAGTGATCCGGGGGGGCTGGACTTGCCATGGATCGGGAGGGAGACTGATGTGGGGGGGTTTCAGACTGGGAGTAGAGGCAGAGATGAGTGGATACTCTGGAAGGATGCCCTGGGATCCAGAGTGAAAAACAGAGTCTACAACAACAACAAACAAGCATTTGTCAATGCCAGATGTTGTCTCGCTGGCATTGGCATTGTTAGTGCTGGAGTTAGAGATGCATAATAGGAATGGCAGTAAAATATTGAAGTGACGCTAACTCCACCCCCACCCTGTAGAGACTGACAGGCATTGGGGTGTGCCTTTGGGTCATCAGCTATAACAATCATGGCATTGCAAAACAATGCCAAACATGGCAAAAACAAAAATGGAAAGGGACCTGAGGGTAGTCATATCAGATGACCTAAAGGTGGGCAAGCAATGTGAGAGGGCAGCAATGAGGGCTGGGGGAATATTGGGATGCATAGGGAGAGGCATCACCAGTAGAAAACAGGAAGTTATTATCCCTCTGTACAGACAGCTGGTCAGACCCCATCTGGAGTACTGCGTGCAGTTCTGGAGACCCAGTCTTCGCAAAGACATAGACAGGATGGAAGCTGTCCAGAGAGGGCAACTAAAATGGTGCAGGGTCTGCACCAGAAGACATATGAAGAGAGACTAAAGAAGCTTAATATGTATAGCCTCGAGGAAAGGAGGGAGAGGGGGGACATGATAGAAACTTTCAAGTACCTCAAGGAAATCAACAGAGTCCAAGAGGGTAGCATCTTTCAAAAAAAGATGTGTGCAAGAACAAGGGGGCACAATTTGAAGATAGAGGCGGCTCAGAGGTAATTTAAGGAAGAATTTTTTCACAGAGAGGGTTGTGGATGCATGGAATGGCCTTCCAGAGGAGGTCGTGGAGTCAAAAACAGTGGTGGAATTCAAGCATGCATGGGACAGTCATAAGGCAATTCTAGGGGATGGGGGTAGGAAAAAGTAGGCTGCTGGTTAACTAGGATCTGCAGCTTATCCAGTAGGCAGGGAAATGGGCAGACTGGGTGGGCCAAACGGTCCTTATCTGCCATCAAATTCTATGTTTCTATGTTTCATTGTACCTCACCCTACAGTGTAGTCACTGACAAGAGTCGTGGTGTGCTTTGGGGTCTTTGGGCCTTATACTTACCCCATTCCATAAGGAAATATGCTGAGGTGGGTGCAGTATAGGAGAATGGGCTGAACTTTGTGGCTGAACAGTGCAAGGCAGACCATGATGCCTGTCACTGGCTGCAGGGTGGGGATAGGGGTGGAATGGCATGAGCATTACAGCCGATGATCCCAAGTCACACCCCTGACACCTGCCAGTCTCTACAGGGTGGGGTGTTACAGTTGGAAACCCTAACACCATAGGCGTGTGTTGGTATTTTCACTTCAAATTTTCAACATGGGCTTTTTGTGATCACACCTCATGAAAAGTGACACAATCAGTTTGTTAGCTGAAAGGTGGTTTTTCACAGAGGCTGTGCCATTTGGCGACACAGGGATGAAAACTCATTTTGGGAAGGATATGGAAAATGACAACTGTATTGTTCATGAGGAGGCATAAAAAATGGCAATGTTGAAAATCTGGAATGAAAAAGTATGAAAAAATTGGTGAAGTCATGAGCATGCATAGAAACTGCACAACACACGTCCGTAACCCAATTATCTTTGGGAGTTTATTAGCACATTTTTAACATAGGCATTTTGGGACCTCCCCTCATGAACAGTGGTGCTGTAATTTTGTGAATCTGTCCCAAAAGTTGATTTCCCACAGCGACCACGCCATTGTGCGCTACAGGTGCGGGAACACAATTTGGGCAGGATGTGAAAAATGACAGCTGTACTGTTCATAAGGTGGTGTGAAAAAAATGCCAGTGTTGAAAATCTGACATGGAAATATTGTAAATTTGCAAAGTTACAAGGTGCGTGGAAACTGCACAATGCACACATGTAACACAGTAATTTTATGGAGTTTCAGCACCAAATGTTCAACATAGACATTTTAGGACTTCTGCTCATGAACAGTGTCACAGTCATTTCCTCAAACTGTCCTGAAAACTGATTTCGCATAGCGACCACGCTATTCTGCGCCGGACATGTGAAAACACATTTTGGCCAGGATATGTAAAATGACAGCTGCTCTATTCATCAGGAGGTGTGGAAAAATGCCAATTTTGAAAATCTGGAGTGAAAATATTACAAATTCATGAAGTTACGAGTGTGCATGGAAATAGCGCAATGCATGCTTGTAGAACAGACATTTTTGGGGTTTGTTTCACCAAATTTGCAACATAGGCTTTTTGAGAGCTCCCCTCATGAACAGTGGCACTGTCGTTTCATTACACAGTCCCAAAAGGTGATTCCATGCAGTGACCTCGAAATTACCTTTCGGGACTGAATAATGCCATGAGAGTGACTGAGTTCATGATGAGGGGTCCCAATAACCCCATGTTTAAAATTTGGTGCAAAAATTCCAAAAAATGCCCGAGATATGCACCAAAGTTGAAAAAAAACTATTTATGTCGTTATACAGCTTACTGGCATTCCTTCAGTTCGCGGTCGGCTTTGAAGAATGCAGATGTGTTCCTGGTCCACCGAAGATCATTGGGCCGGACTCTAGAGGTAAGTATGGGGTGGAGGTGGGGGAGGCAGCGTGCAGGGTGGGCACGGGTTGAGAGAGGGGGGCGGGGAGACAGAGAGGGACCATTTTCTTTTTTCACAGGGTTAAAAGGAAAAAATAAAACATTGCGGGATGGTTTTTATTTTTCAGCAGATTTGGCACACTGGGGTGGGCTCCCAGCATGCCACCTAAGTGTTTTGGGGGGATGCTGTAGCTGATGGGGATTGGGCACCCTCGTCGGCACACAATGAAAGTGGGGGAGCAAGAGCTGAGGGGGATTGGGCACCAGCCCTCGGCACATAACAAATGAGGGGGGTGCATTATGCCAACAGGGAGTGGGCTCCCCTGTCAGCACATACATTGGGGCAGGGCATGCCGACAGGGAGACTGGGCATCCCCAAAGTCGGCATTATGGCAGGCAGTGTGCCGCCATGTTAAATATTTTTTCTCACCAGGGAAAGCACATCGGGAGGTCCGCTACATATGACGAGCTTTGCTCGCATTGCAGCAGACCTTTCCTTAGATGTGCTCACCACATTATGTATGCATGGTGTGGCGCTGGCATGCAGGCTTATTGGGGAATGATGCGTGCCCTGCATTCGCCCAACAGTGACCGCACCTCCAATTCTACTACTACCGCAATATGTTGGCTGCGCATGTGCGAGCCAACATAAAAAAGAGTGTACAAAGAGGGTAATATCACATTAGTATTACTAGAATTACTAAGTACTTCCAAATCTGTAGGTATTTCTTAAATTCTATTCTGGGTAAGTGGAATTTCTGAGATAGCTGAGCAAAGGACAACAGAGAAGCAGTGGATGTGCCATGATGTCTCCTAAGAATCGTATGCCCTTTTTTCCCAGCTTTTTCAATCCAGAGGTTTGCTTTCATATTGAAGATTATTTCCCCAAAGGGGACAGTGTAGGGAGGAATTTGGGTTTCTTTTGTGTTATACATTGTTTAATTTTTTGTTTTTCTTTACATAGGGTTGCACTAGCGCTTTCTGCTGTTAGGAATTTTCCTGGAAAACCTTTTTGTGCAGTGTTTCTACCTTTCAGTACTTCCTACTGCCAGGTTTGATTTATTATTCTTTCCTAATTATTGTCTACTAGAGTACAATATTTAACATCCTGTGAGCTGGTTGCAATTTTTAAAATATTTAAAAAAGGCCATGGAGAATATAATTACAATGATTACATATTTATTTATATGATATGCTACTTCTTTAGCAACAGTCTATGCTCATGAAGTTTACTTTGCACATAGTACGTTGTTTTATCCTTTTTTGGTATTTTTTTTTTCAATGCAATAATTAAAATGGTTTAGGGCAAATTGTAATACATATATATATATATATATATATATATATGAAATTTTTTTTTTCATTTGGTATAATTTGCATTAATAAGAACATTGTACTCCTGTTTATGATGTTGCACCTTTTAATATGCACTTTGACTATGCACTTTGATAATGTTGACCTTTAATGGTCTTTTTAACTTTTGCATTTGTTCTGGTGTGTGCTGCTTAAAGAACTTTTTGTATTTAAGATGTCTAGTATGCTTATTCCATACACCTTTGAGAAAGCATGTGGTGCGAAACATGTCAGGTGACATGCAGTGCATTAGGAAGTACACCACACTGTGAGGGAGCAGGAAATTTGGATTTATTTTATCAACACACTTTGGATCTAAATAAAGGAACCAATTTTTTCATTAAGAAATTGTCTGATGGTGAGTCCTTGCTCTTGTAACTATGGTTGATTGTTGACAGAGTTTATCAACACGGAAAATGTGTTTTACTGTTTTGCCTTGGGCAGAGGTGCCAGTCCTGAACTGTTTTTTTTTCACTGTCCCATTCTAATGTTGTACAGATTTCCTGCCATGCCTTACTAACCTAAGTATAGGATATGATTTCAAAAACCTTAGGACACCTGAGAAAAGAACTGCTCTGGGATGATGTCCTTTTAATAATGCTATTTCAATGTGAAACCAGCCCCGTGTTTCTTCTTTGTTATGTAACCACAGTGATATAATGCTTTGGGCAACAATAAACATCTCATGCCTGCTTCTGCAATGAAGATGATTTAAGCCTCCCCTATTCCTTGGTTGCTGCAATTTAAATAGGGATATACAGAGAGGTTTCCCATCCCAGATGGACTTTCTAAGTGAGGAATCAATCCTTTTAAAATGTATCAGGGTATCTGTGCAGGTAGATGTTGTAGAAAGTAATATATTCTAGGGGCATACATCATGTTAATATCTTGTGTTTTACCCCATAATGATAATGGCATTTTACTCCATCTTCTAAGATCTAATTCAATTGTATCTGAGAGTAACGTGAAATAAATTTGTACTATCTGACTAATATTTACACATAAAGTTATACTGAGGAACTCAAGCCCACTGGGAGATCTTGATTTTGTTTCTTTTAAAGACATTGATGTCTATATTGCCAGACAGTAACAAGGCCTCAGATTTATCTAAATTAATTTTAAAACCTGAAAATCAAGAAAAATCCTGAACAACTTTTAATAATGATGGTATTGATTTAGATGGATGTGTAAGGGAAAGCAAGACATCATCTGCATAGGCTGTACTTTTTTGTGTTTTGCCTGTTGTTTTACCTGAGATAAAGGCTGAAGTTCTTATTTTGGGTGAAGGAGTTATAAGGCCAAGATAAACAATAATGGTGACAGGCAGCAGACTTGTCATGCACCTCTGAAGATGGGTAACCTATCAGAGGACATTCTATTGAGTTTAACCTTTGAAAATCCTTCATAGTACAAAACATTTACCCAATCTGCAGAACTAATCTCCCAAATTATATTTGTTCTGGGTATTAGGTATTCCCATTCTAGGCAATCAAAGACCTTGTTAGCATCTATTGAAAGAAGAGTAGGGTGTGATTATGTGTTTTTGGAGGTATGAATTATATGTAGAACCTTCCTTTATAGATCTGAGCTGTGATGTCCTGTAACAAAATTCACTTGATCTGAATGGATCAGGTACTGGTCAATCCTATGTAACCTATTTACTAACACCTTAGCCAGAATCTTGTAGTTCACATTAAATAATGATATTGGATAAAAATTTTCACACAGTGTCTGTGTGATAACCAAAACAGTATCTTCTCTTAGAGATGGGGGGGGGGGGTCCTAGTTGATGGGCATGTGAAAAGACTCTTTGTAAAAATGTGCATAATGTTTTGAATAATGACCTTAAAAATTCCTCAGTTAGACTGTCTGGTCCTGGTGCTTTACCAGGGAGTAAAGACACAGTAGCTTTAGTGATTTTTTCCTGAGAGATTGGTTTATTAAGTGAGACTTTGTCAGTTTCTGAAATTGTGGAGAGAGTTGGGTTATGAAAAATAATTCCACATTTTCCTTATTAAATTTTATTTCGGACCTGCATAAATTTGAGTAATATTTGCCAAAAGTGTCTGCAGTTTGCTTGGCTAAGAAATGTGTCCTCCCTTCACTGTTTTAACTAAAATAATCTTAGATGCTTCAGATACAGTATCTTCTTTAACTTACGAGCAAGTAATTTCCCTGGTCCCTCACCTGACTGCCAATAACTTTGTTTCAGTACTGAATAGAGTGTACTTGTCTTTTTGATTATGAATTGCATTTATAGCAAAATTTGAGGCCCACTGTCTCATAGTGTAGTTTCATGTTATTACCCATAATATGAATGTATGTATTTATTTATTTATTAAATTTTGTTACCCGGGTAAGCCCACTGAGGCCCAAGGGTCCCTTTTTCAAGGGCGACCCAGAGTAAATAAAAGTGAATAAAAAGCTTTTCTTTAGTTTTCAAATAATTCTATAGTTTAAACAGTTCAGCATCTTTTAAGCCTTTTCTTATGGCTGGAGTAAGACATAATTCTACCCCAATACAAGTTTTAAAGGAGTCCCACAGTATGGCTTCAGAAACTTCTCTAGTTCCATTAAGTTCCATAAAGTTTTTGATTTCATCCCCAAGCCATTTGCTAAATTTTTTATCCCTGAGCAGGCTGCAATTAAACTTCTATGTTTTTTTCTGATGTGGAACGTGTTCTAATAGAATGCCTGTGGACACAGGGGCATGGTCAAAAATTATTATATATCCAATGTTACTTGTGGATAAGCCAGGAACTAGTGATTTAGTTGCAAAGATAAAATCAAGTCCACTGTATGTACCATGTCTTGTAGATTTGAAAGTATAATCTTTATCTGCATGATGGATGTCTCCAGGTGTCCACTAAACCAAATTCCTGACAACAATTGTCAAAGGCACTAGATGAGGAAGTATGATCTATATATCCCAGAGGGTGCCTACCAATGAAGTTATCAGCCACAACATTCATGTCCTCTGCAATGATCAACTCCTCAGTATCATTCCTATCAATAATATTAGCAAGGGAGGCAAATAAAAAAAAAAGATAAATATTAATCAGGATTACATTCCTGTCCTCTATTTTGGTTTTAGTTAAGATAATGAATTTAATGAATATACAAATTGATAAAAAATGCATTGATACTAGTTAAATCCTCATGATGTCATGTCCATAAAATAATGCAGAATTTATTTTTTTCTTCTGGAATTGGCTATAATCATCTACTTTAAATTCTTCTTGAAAGTCATCTTTCTCTTTTTAGGTTTTAATCTTCTTGGGATCCCATTTACGTAATTGGGCCTTCTTTTCTACTTCAGATAGTGTGGTGAAATCTATTTGATGTTAATGGTGAACCCGTTAGGCCTGATCAGTAAGATTGGATATAGTCTACCATAGGCCTGCCTCCCACAGTGAAAAATGAAGGTTCTGTTAGAGTTTTGCTGGACTGGTGCGGAATGGATGCTGTAGACAGCAGGTACAAATCTTCTTGTGGCATCTTTCCATAAAATGCTGACAGCCTGCCTTGCCACCGGTCTGCTCCAGAACCACAGCATGACCCCGTCTGGGTCTAGTTAAGATAAATCTACCTTTGGGATCACTGACAGAGGATTCAGCTGTAACTTTTAAGTTTTTATGAAATAAAATGCGTACATCTCTACACTTAGACTTGAAAGAACTCCCACAAACCAACCCGACTCATGATTTTTTGAGCCTAGCAGTTTCTTAAAGTGAGAGATGCACCTCATGAAGGAATGCAATGTCTGTTTTCAAGGATTCAAGAAAGGCCAGTACCTTAGTTCTTTTAGTGAGATTATTGCATCCTTTAATGTTTCAGGATATGACCTTTAGAATACTGTTTACACTAGACATTACTGTATAGCTATTATGTGTTACTATAGTTATTTTAATTACTCTGCTGAATAGAGCAAATAAATATTAAATTAGCACTATAAACAGACTAAACAAAAATGTGGAATAAAATTCACTAGCAATGAAAAGGATTAGATTAGCAATATAACAGAATGATACTTAAGCTAATAGCTTGGCAGAAGACACCAGGAGACACCAGGAGAAAGGACTGCTGTGTGACTGGACTTCTCTGCTAGGACTAAAGAAGAAGAACTTTTGTACTTGGACCTTTAATTTAGGGTAAAAAAAAAACTAACAAACAAAACAAAAAAAAAGTGTGTGTTTGTCTGGGTTAACTGAACTGTATGGGTATCTGAACAGTTATCTAGGTGTAAATCTCAGGTGATTGAAAGGACTTAATATCTGTGAGATTTAAATTACTTGTAGAAAGATCTAGTAAGTAGGGGGAGTGGCTTAGCTAGAAGGAAGCTACATTTAAAGACTGTCTTAGAAAGATTCTGTTAATAGCTTGGCAGAAGACACCAGGAGAAAGGACTGCTGTGTGACTGAACTTCTGTACTGGGACTATATTGCTCTCCTTCCTTCCCCTCCACCCCCCACCCAAAGCTAGTTCTATTTTTATAGTCACAGGATTTGACTGACAACAGGAACTTCCTGGTTGGGAGCAGGAAGTGAGTGACCACAGAACCACCAAAGACCCACCATCCTAGAAGGACAAGAGTAGCTCTCTGGCCCCCTCTAGCTGCTGGAGGTCTGCCTCTGAGCACGTAAGTGGTCTACTGAGAAATATAGGGTATTCTTGTCTCAGAACAGGACAATCAGGAGCTTAAAGGGCACACAGGCAGAAAGTAAGGAGAGAGAGGAAAAAAACAGAGGAAAGAGTAAAGATTGCAAACAGTTAAGGGGCCAGAAATAAGACATGATTGGAGTGGTGCAGTGCAGTGGCTGTGGAGCAGCAGTCTACCGGAGGCGTTCTGGAGGATGCAGTGTTGTCCCATCTGCAGGCACCTCTCTGGGCTGAGGGAGGAGGTTGCTCATCTCCAGGCTGAGTTGGCCAGAATTTGTGGGACCTCCTCTTCCATCCAGGGACCACCAGTGCCACTGCCGTTGCCTCTGAGGTTGCCAAGAAAGAGGAGTGGTTGGACCACAGTGGGCTCAGGGAGGGTGAGGGTGGTGGAACAGAGGCACATCCCTCCAGTTGTACCTCTCCACAATTCCTATGCCATTCTGGCAAAGTGTGGTTCCTCTATGGAGGCACCCGCAGTGGAGACCAAGGAGGATGCTGGGAACCTCCACAAAGGAGACCCACAGGAGGGTGGCAGGGGACCCTGCAGGGGAAGGAAACAACTCTTGGTGGGGGACTCCATTGTTAGGAAGGTAGAACTGGGGGAGGAAAGGGAGAGGGAGGTAAGGTGCCTGCCTGGTGCCATGGCTTGGACGGACAGGGAGCGAATCCTCAGGATTGCCAGAGCAGCTGCACAGATGTCATTGTCCACCTAGGGACAAATGACCTGGCTAAGAAAGGGATTAGAGAAGTGCTGGAATAGTTTGTGGAATTAGGGAGGGGCCTTAGTCAAGTAGCATGCATGGTAACCTTCTCGGAGGTGCTGCCCATCTATGGCATAGGAGAGGCTAGGGTGTTCTGCACCATGTGATTCAATCAGTGGTTGAAAAACTGGAGTGGAGCTCAGGGATTTGGCTTCATTGGGGACTGGGGGTCCACCTGGAGTGATGCAAGCCTATACTGGCATGATGGGCTGCATCTGTCCAGGAGGGGGGAACCAGGATCCTAGGTGACAGGTTTAAATGCTTTATTGGCAAGCTTTTAAACTAGCCAAGGGGGAGGCACTGGAAAGGAGCAGGGAAATCCTAGTCCCCCCCAAATAATCATGGTAGTAAGTGCGGCAAACACCAACATAGAGGTGTCGATAGGGAGAAGGGCAGGGGTAAATGGAGAAAGTGACAAAGGCAAGAAGAACATGAATGGGGCAAAAGGGGGGTAAGGCCATCAGGAAATGGAGGGTAATGAGTACCAATGCCTGTAGTCTGGGCAACAAGCTCCCTGAGCTGGTGGCCTTGATGGAAGAGGGATGCCTGGATATCGTAGCAGTCACAGAAACATGGTACACAGAGAACCATGACTGGGATGTTAACATACCAGGGTACATAACCTACAGGAGAGACAGGCAGGTGAGAAGAGGGGGAGGAGTAGCTCTCTATGTAAAAGAAGGGATAAAAGCAATTGAACAAAAGAGTAAACAGGGAGGAGAGGAGGCACTGTGGGTCACCTTGGAGACTGGAAAGGGCACCGCAATCCGCACAGGGGTTGTGTACAGACCCCCATGTCAGGGGAAGGGAATGGACAAGGATATGATGGAAGGCATTCTTAGAATGGTAGAGAAAGGGGAGATACTGTTGATGGGAGACCTGAATATGCCAGATGTTAACTGGAGCACATTTGCTGCAGCCACATCCAAGAGCAGGGCCATTCTTGATGCCCTACTGGTGGCAGGCCTTAGACAGCTAGTTTTGGAACCCACTCATGAGGGAGCAATCTTAGACCTCGTACTCTCAAACGGGGGCAGTGAGAGGATCTCAGATCTAGAAGTGGGTTGCCATCTGGGGACAAGTGACCATCAAACAGTGTGGTTCACGTTAAACTCAGCTACAGAGTCAAGCCATACAAAAGTGAGGGTACTGGACTTTAGGAGGACTGACTTTGGCAAGATGGGAGAGTGCCTCAGAAAAGCACTAGCAAACAGGCTAGAAGGAGGTGTGGAGCAACAATGGGGAATCATCAAAACTGCCATCACGGAGGCAACAAGCCTTTGTGTGAAGCAAATAAACAAATCAAAATGAAAGAAAAAGCCACTATGGTTCTCAAAAGAGGTGGCTGTGAAAGTCAGGAAGAAAAAGATTGCATTCCGGAAGTATAAGGAAACACAGAAGGAGCAGGACAGAGAGCTGTACCAGTTAAGGCAGAAGGAAGCAGGGAGGGAAGTCAGAATAGCAAAGGCTCAAACTGAGGAAAAGATAGGTAGCTCAGTTAAGAAGGGGGATAAAACCTTTTATAGGTACATCAGTGAGCGTAGAAAGACAAAGGGAGGGATAGTGAGGCTGAATAGAATGAACGGTGGGTGGGCAGAGGGGGACAGTGAAAAAGCAGGGATACTGAATGAATATTTCTGCTCAGTATTCACAAAAGAGGAGGGGGAAGTGCCTAATTCAATTAACAGAAGCACTCTTGATAGGGGGGTCGATCCCAGTCCTTTCACAGAAGAAAGGGTTCTGCAAGAACTCCTAAAATTGAAGGTGGACAAAGCAATGGGTCCTGATGGAATTCACCCTAGAATTCTAAAAGAATTAAGGGAGGAACTAGTGAAACCACTGGCTACTCTTTTGAATAAATCATTGGAGGATGGTGTGGTACCCGAGGACTGGAGGAAGGCGGATGTGATTCCCCTTCACAAAAGTGGAACCAAGACAGAGGCAGGAAACTACAGACCTGTCAGTCTGACCTCTGTGGTAGGGAAAGTGATGGAGTCACTTGAAGGAAAGAATAGTTGAGTACCTAGAGGCCAGTGGAGCACAGGACCCAAGGCAGCATGGGTTCACAGCGGAAGGTCATGTCAGATGAATCTAATAGATTTCTTTGACTGGGTGACCAAAGTAGTAGACCAGGGAGGGGCTGTGGACATGGCCTACCTAGACTTTAGCAAGGCATTAGACGCAGTCCCACACAAAAGATTAATAGTCAAATTAACCAGCCTGGGAGTGGGTCCCAGGGTGGTAGCCTGGGTAAAACATTGGCTGCACAACAGGACACAGAAGGTAATTGTAAATGGAGTCCACTCTAAAGAAAGAGGGTTTACTAGTGGGGTACCGCAGGGTTCAGTATTGGGTCCAGTCCTTTTTAATGTCTTCATCAGTGACATTGCAGAGGGACTGGAAGGAAAAGTATGCCTTTTTGCAGATGACACAAAGATCTGCAACAGGGTTGATACACAAGGAGGTGTGGAAAGGATGAAAAGGGACTTGGCAAGGTTGGAGGAATGGTCAGAAGTATGGCAGCTAGGATTAAAAGCAAAGAAGTGCAAAATAATGCACCTGGGAAACAAGAACCAAGGGGAAGAATACACAATGGGTGGGGAGGTAGTAACATCAACAAAAAAGGAAAGGGACCTGGGGGTAATCATATCAGATGACCTTAAGGTTAGCAAGCAGTGTGAGAAGGCAGTAGGGAGAGCTGGGGGTATACTGGGATGTATAGGGAGAGGCATCAGCAGCAGAAAACAGGAAGTTGTTATCCCTCTGTACAGACAGTTGGTGAGACCCCATCTGGAGTATTGTGTCCAGTTCTGGAGACCCCATCTCCGTGAGGACATAGACAGGATAGAGGTAGTCCAGAGGAGGGCAACTAAAATGGTGTAGGGTCTGCAAGAGAAGCCAAGTCCAAGAGGGTAGCATCTTTCAGAAGAAGAGACTTGCAAGAACAAGGGGACACAATTTAAAGATAGAAGGAGGGTGGTTCAGAGGCAATGTGAGGAAGTATTATTTCACAGAGAGGGTAGTGGATGCATGGAACAGCCTTCCTGAGGAGGTTGTGGGGTCTAAAACTGCGGGAGAATTCAAGAATGCATGGGACAGACATAAAGCAATTCTTGTGGGGGGTAGGAAGAAATAGGCTGTTGGTTAATTAGGATCTGCGGCCTATCCTGTAGGTAGGGAAATGGGCAGACTAGATGGGCCAAGCGGTCCTTATCTGCCGTCAAAGTCTATGTTGCTATGTTTCTATGTTAAGCACCAAGTCTAAATTTGTTCTAATGAAATATTAGACATTATCTAAAATGTAACAATAAATCCAATAACAATGAGGATGTAATATACTAGAGTAAGTCTGCTGTGATGATACACAGACAGCTGGAGATGTTACCTTCCTTCTTCTAGACTTTACCTGGTTAGCCAATTAAATGAGGCTGTTGTTCCCTGTTATGTAGAATAGAATTGCAATGCAAAAATAAAGTGAGCTGTTACTTTCATGATCATTTTTATGTTGCTTGCATGCATGTGCAAGAAACATAGTGCTATTATCCGAGTTTTTGGAGGTGTGGCACCCATCTTCCAATTCAGTCAGTGTGTTTGCAGGTGCAGCCCCAGTTCCCCAATCACTGCTGCAGCTGTCTATGACAGCAGTTGAAAATGCAGTGGCATGCAGTTGAAAGGGAGAGCTATGCTTCAGTGAGCAGAGCTCTCCCCCCACATACACACGCAAGCACGCATACTGCATGCTGATGTGCTCCCTCCCCCCAACGCACACACTGTATGGCCTACGGGGGTGCCCAATCCCCTGTTGGCTCCATGCCCCCCCACAAAAGCTGTCCTGGTGCCACGCTGGGAACCCACCCCAGTGTGGCAAAGCTTGTTATAGCCAATGGGGCTGCCCAATCCCCTGCCGGCTCCACGCCCCCCCAAAAGCTTTCCAGGTGCCATGCTGGGAGCCCACCCCAGCGTGGCAAAGCTTGTTATGGCCGATGGGGGTGCCCAATCCCCTGTCAGCTCCAGCCCCCCCAAACAGCCTTTCCAGCTGCCATGCTGGGAGCCCACCCCAGTGTGGCAAATGTCCCGCATTGTCTTAATTAAAAAAAATAAACCTGTAAACAAAAAAAGGTCCCTCGTAGTCTCCCTGCCCCCCCACAACCTGCACCCACCCACTCGCACCCTGCCTCCCCCCCCCCTCACCCCATACTTACCTCCGGACCTCAGTGCGATGATCTTCGGTGGACGGGAACACGTCTCACTCTTTGGGCCCAAATTTTCAACATGGGGTTTTTAGGACCCCTCCTCATGAATTCTTGCACTGTCATGGTGTTAATCAGGCCCAAAGGGTGATTTCACGGTCACTGCGTGAAATCACCTTTCGGGACCAATTAATGAAACGTCAGTGCCAGTGTTCATAAGGTGGGCTCTCAAAAAGTCTATGTTGAAAATTTGGTGAAAAAATTCCTAAAAATGACTGTCGAGTGTGCATTGCGCAGTTCCTACGCACGCTCGTAAGTTTGCGAATTTTCAATATTTTCACTCCAGATTTTCAACATTACCATTTTACCACACCTCCTGTTGAGCAGTACAGCTGTCATTTTTTACATCTTGCCCAAAATGTGTTTCCGCCCAAGTAGCACACAATGGCGCAGTCGGTGTGCGAAATCAATGTATGGGACACATTAAGAAAATCACAGTGACACTGTTCATGAGCAGAGGTATTAAAATAGCTATGTTGAAAATTTGGTGAAAAATTCCTAAAAATTACTGTTTTTCGAGTGTGCGTTGCGCAGTTCCTACCGACGCTTGTAAGTTTGCAAATTGTTAATATTTGCACTCCAGATTTTCAACATTGCCATTTGACCACACCTCCTTATGAGCAGTACAGCTGTCATTTTTCACGTCACCCAAAATGTGTTTCTGTGCATGTAGCGCACAATGGCGCAGTCAGTGTGCGCAATCAATGTTTGGGACAGATTAAGAAAATAACAGTGACACTGTTCATAAGCAGAGGTCTTAAAAATGGCTAAGTTGAAAATTTGGTGAAAAAATTCCCTTCAGTCGTTCTGCAATGTTACTAATGAAGACCCTGCAGCACCCCACTGGTCACCCCCTCTCCCTTGACTGCACCCCATTTACCACCACTCTCTGCCTCCTGTCTGTTAGCCAGTTTCTAACCCCCAGTTTACCACCCTTTCCTTCATGCCCAGCCTACCCAGCTAGTTTATCAGCCTCCTATGTGGGATGGTGTCAAAGGCTTTGCTGAAATCAAGGTAAGCATTGTCCACTGCCCCACCCTGATTCACTTCCTTTGTCACCCAGTCAAACAAATCAACCAGATTTGTCTGACATGATGTCCCCACTGTGAATCCATGTTGTCTATGATCCTGGGCTCCGATGGCTTCTAGATGCCCCACTATCCTTTCTTTAAGCAATGCCTCCATGATCTTCCTCACTACTGAGGTGAGGCTGAACGGCCTATTGTTCCCTGCCTCATCCCTGCTGCTGCATTTGTGTAGAGGGACCACATGTGCCCTCCTCCAATTCAATCATGTTGAATGACTCAGTGAACATGGCTGCCAGAGGTACTGCTATCTCCCTTCGCAGTTCTTTTAATATCCTTGGGCATATGCCATCTGGTTCCATCGCTTTATCCACCTTCAATTTAATGAGCTCCTGCAGGACTCTTTTGCCTTTGAATGGACTATTGTCCACCTCTTCATCCCCTTGGCAACTGCTGTACTGCTGTGGCCCTTGCCCCTCCGACTCTTCTGTGAAAACTGAGCGGAAAGACACAGTGGATGACTTGGGAGGAAGGCATGGAACTATCACTTCCAAATACCTAAACAGCACATACAAGCAAGCAACATTCGGCATTGACAAATGCTTGTTTTTTCAGTATTGGTTAAAAGCAGGTATGGTGAAAGGGTAATAAACTCAGCTTCTCCATTGGCTCATACATATGTATCTCAACACAAGCCATACTCCAAATACCAACAGTATTCTAATGTCATTAAATTTAATTAATAAACACAAACAATATCTGACAGGGTTCAGCATAGTGTGTAATGTGTTGCTAAAACTTGCTGCAATGGAATTATGTCAAAGTTCATATAGCAGTGCAGACCTCATGGGACCTTATCCATATTTATAGTTATGGGTAAGTGATACCAATGGACCCTGAGCCACCCCAGCTCCCTGTGGTTCTTGGGTGATACACTGTCTGCATCATCAATAGCCTATGGGATATATCCTGCCACTGGCAATAGTCAGTGAACCTTTAGTCATATGCTTACAGGAAGTATGAAGAACATAGGTAATTTTCAGCAGCACACCACCAGAGCTCCTAGCAGATTTGTTCCAGACACCTAAACAATAATAATTGGTGTATCTGCTTTGAGAGATGGACCAATATTAAGACAGATGGCATGATAGTATGTGCAACCACAAACATATATGAGCCAATCATCCCTTATTTTAAAATAAAAGATAAAGCCAGTATGGAACAACATTATATTGCAACTGTATCTGAATTTATTCAGATTGTGGTGTATAAACCTATGTAATAACTGCCAAAGTTTAAATATAACAACAGGTTGCATACATAAACATAATAAGATTGTCAACAGGATGTTAAGATGACCATGCTGCAATGTATAAAATATAAGGTCCAGTGCAGAGAACGATCTTATTTGAACTGGGTGACCGTCAGATGAAAGTGTATTACCAGATGATGAGTTGATGATGTGTCATAGAAGGTGTTCCTCTTGTTGCAGTTGTGGTAGATGATAAAGAGTTAGATTTTAACTTTTAAAGGGTATTCATACTGAAAAGAAATAAAATGCACCATGTTGTTAGTCCATGGTCACGTCAAAGATGGCAGACATGTCACAAAATGAACTGGAAGTGTTAAAAGGAGATGTTGCTCTTCCTATAGCATCAGCGATAAATGATTCTGGGAGAAAGTCATTCAGTAACCATTTTGGAGGTAGCTGACTGTTGGCTCAAAGCTAGGACTGGTTCTGGAGAGGATCGTGATGGAAAGCTGGAAGCACTTCGATTATTCCTACAACCTCTGCTTTTGCTAAGATTTCTTTTTTTGGTGGTTGAATCCAGATTGTGAATGGCGGTGAGAGATATATGTTCTAGCTGGTGGCTTACTTTTACGATTAATGTTAAAGAACTGGGTGGTCTTTGGTTTCACAGCATTTTTTAACTACGTAAGAATAAGGGAGGGGAGTCAAGACTTGTACTTTTTCAGAGATATTCTTCTCTGAGTTGCTATTCTGTGGATTGCAGACAGCTCATGCAGGTTCCAATGTTTCAGACTAAGTGTTCATGATTGGCAGCTCTTCAGGTCACCCTGTTGTGGAACCTTGGTGGGAGTTTGAATCAGGGACAGTTTGTGAGGGTGCCTATGAGCAATGTTTTCTATAATGTCACACGTGGCCTCAAGAAAATCACAAAACTGTGGGTGACTACCATGCTCCATAACAACCAGTGTGGCAGGGTACTTCAAATAATGTGGAATGCCCATTTTCTGCAGGTTTTGTTTAGCCTCGACTTTTCTCCATAACATCACAAGAGAAGTCTTGAAAAATAGAGATTCTTTCCCCTCTCCAGAAAAGCTGCCTTCTCTACATTGCAATTTTCATTATTTTGTCCTTTACGAAGAATCTAAGTTCAGTAAATTGGCAATAATTATTCTAGGTCTGGCACCCGGCTATTGAAGGGGGGGTGTTAGGGATTGGTGAGCCATCTTAATTTTGGGAGGTCAGGGCCACCAATAGGATAATATTTCAGGAATAAAACGAATTAGGAAGTCAATCATACTATTGCCCTCAACCCCCTTGGGAATATCCACAATCCTAATATTGCACCTCCTTTCCCAATTCTCCAAATCATCTATTTTCTCCAGCAGATACTGAATTTGTTCTACCTGATGCTCCAACTTAGTTTCTAAGTACAGTACTGTATCCACACAGTTAGCAATGTTATTTGCATTTACTCCTGTCCTCTTAGTCATAGCTTCAGACTCTTTTTGAAATTTATTAAGAGTCCTTCATATTTCAAATATCTAGTTTAATCCTGCTCAGCATATCCTTAATCTGTTGAAAATCAGACTTATTTTGTATATTGACAGAAGTGGCTGAAGAGCTGTATTGTGAGACTTTCACTTCGTCAGTCAGTTAAGAGTTCGCTGGAGCAATAACTTCTGTCTGAAAATTTTGGTTTTCTTTTTCAAAAAACTGCCCAAAACAAGTGAGGAGAGCTGATCCTGGTATTTTTCAATATCTGGAGATTTATTCAAATGAACCTGAAGATTTATTCAAATGAATGAAGTCGAAAACAGATGAATTTTGCAAGGAAAGACCATTTTTTTAATAAAATAATAGAGTGAGTGAAGCAGCAGAAGTCAAGATAAGTGGCCATACTTGTCAGTGCTGAGTGCACTGAAACAAAACAGTGTCAGTGGGGAGGGTGGGTAGAAGTGAAGGAGATGAGGAATTCTCAAGTAGGGTCTAATAGACTAGGGGTTGTAAAAAGACTGAAATATAATAATTGTGGGGTAGGGAGTCAAGGAAACCAGAAAAAATGAAAATTGATATGTACACATAGCACAAGCACAGAGGACGTGTAAGTATGCTCACACACGTCTTGAATAGATGTGTGTACAGGCATGCCTACAAACAGAAACATCATATGCACCCATGAAAACAATTATATCAGAAGGGTAAATGTAATGAATTTACTGGTAAACTATAATTTGTCTGTTGTTTAAACCAGAGTGCTGCTGGGAGCCTAAGCAGATGATAAGCTCAACTTTGATGTTTTTTTCTTTGGTCAGCATCCCAGATCCCCTGCTGAAGGACACATACAGAAAGATCATTGACATCATGGTCCTTGGAGGTAAAATGGGGCACAATGCCTTTTTTGTGGAAAAGACTTTATTGAGATCAAAGGTAATAAGATTTAATAACCAGTTTGTTAATATACCAGAGCATAAGCAACCAAAATCAAAATATTACTTACATATTGACCTATCAGGTAGCAACTTGGACGTCAAGCTAGTTTTTACATTATAAGACATCACCTAGTTAGGTACCAAATCCTCTTTTTAATTATTATGTCAAAGGGGGCCTGGATTTTCTCCCCTGATCCTGGCATTTTCTTGTCACTACAGTGTATTCTTTCAGTCTTTATTAGCTTTATCATTTTATGCCACAGTTCCAGAGGTGACATGATAGAGCCATACATGTATCTCACAGGGGTGAACAGGGTGAAGGAGGGAAGTCTCTTTCAAATCAGAAGGAGCACCAGGACCAGGGGGCATGAGAAGAAGCTGCGGGGGTGGGAGGTGGAGTTTAAGAGAGACCTGAGGAAATATTTCTTCACTCAAAAGGTGGTACCTACCTGGAATAGACTGCCAGCAGAAGTGGTGGATGCAAAAACAGTGGAGGGTTTCCAGCATGCTTGGGATATACTTAAGAGTTTATTAGAAAATAGGCAGGGAGGAGGGAGGGAGGGAGTGTCGCTGGAGACCAGTTAGGGTCTGCAGAGACAGGTTAGGCAGGAAACATCTGGGCAGACTGAGTTGGTCAAATACTCCTTTTATGCCAACAAATTCTATGTTTCTATGTTTCATTTTAAGAGTATACATTTATTGGCATTTATGATTACCAGATGTAGGAATACTGCTTGAGGTGTGGGTAGTTCAGATCAAACATTATCAGCTTATGGATTATCATTAACTTAACATCCAGAGCCTGGAAAAGTGTATGGTATATTCCATCCCAAAACAGTTTAATTTTTGGACATTGGACAACGTGTGGATGAGAGTACCTGCTAAGTTTTGACATCTAGGACAACTATCAGTAATGTTAGGATTTATTTTATGTAATTTAACCAGAGTAAAATATGTACAATGCAGAATGTTGTATTGAATCTGTTGATGTTTTGATGAAAGAATGCCTTCAAAATGTGTTGTCATTATTGTTTCCCATTCATGACCTGAAATGTTGCTCCACAGGTCCAATTCTCATTCAGCACAATTAGTTTATCAGTGTCTTCATTTTGGACTGCTCTGTAGCATTTCCTGAAAAGGTCTGTCAGTCTCTCCCAATGTACTGTAAATAGCTGCATACCTCCTGCAAATAATACATTGCTTAGGCATAACAACTCTTTGGTGATGTAAGAAATGCTCTGGATTTCAGTGAGACCAGAGGAAAACTGACAGATGTAACAATGAGTTCTGGTACAAGCCTTGATGTCTGGTAGGATCAAACAGTTAGGAGAGTCGAAGCAGCTACTGTATATACTAGGAGATTCCAAAGGTTGGGTGGTCTGCGATATCAGGCAATGGGTGGCTCTGTAAAGAAAGCTTTGATATTAGGGTCAGTTTGTTTGCAGAATGGGAAAGCTCCTTGTGATTGTCCTGTGATGGGAATTGGGTCTTGGAATGGAAGAGAAGTATAAGCAAAATACATAAATGTTTCCACAAGTGAGTATCTCTTGTGGGAGGGTCAGGATTACAGGGCATGCTGCTGACCCATGAGAGTGCTCTGTCCACTGTACTTTCTGTGTAACCTCTATTAATAAAACAAAACCTGTGCGTAATTTTAGCCTGCTCAGCAAAATCCTTAACTTCACTGCATAACCTGTGAAGTCTTAGAAACTATGAATATGGCAAACCATTCTTCACAATATTGGGATGGTAGCCACTGTGGAGGAGAAACCTGTGTGAGTACATTGGCTTGTAATAAATAGATGTCGTGCTCTGCATACAATCCCATTTCGCAGACCCCATCAGGTCTGCCTCTATCACCAAATCCACCTGCTCATTTTAATCTGTCCATTCCACTAAACAGGCCTATTCCATCACAGGCCCTGCCTGGCCCACTGCGTCCACCTGTTTCACCAAACCTTCCTGCCCTATGGTTGGGAGATTACCTAAGACTACTTACTCCACCATTGTCCCCAGTGAGAGAAGAAGTGAATGCAGAACAGAGAGTATGGTGTCTAGGTGGATTGATGCAAACATTCCACCACCCCCCTTTTTTAAGAACACAGCCATAGCCAGGCCAAGATGTTTCAGCATTAGCTTGTCATTTCCTAATTAGTAGTCAGTGATATATTTTCAGTGTGTTCTATTTGGTATTGATTAACAATTTATAACTTGATACTTACAAATGGATTTAAACATGTTTGATATTGTATTAATTGATTAACAATTTATAGCCTAATACTTACAAATGGATTTAAATGTGTTTGATTTTGTGTCAGTTTATAACATGTTAAATTGACTCTGTAAGTCTAAAATCTAAGTTCTTACTTTTTATTTTTTTCTGTCAACCTTAAACAGAGTTAATTATGGAAGTCAGACTTGTAATTTTCCAAACATGCTGTGTCCACATGAGTTTTGAGTGTGACCTCTTCGACTTCAGACATCTGTTGGGTACTTTCCACTGGTAACTACAATCAGTATATTTTTACCTATATATCCTAAGTTTTAACAGGTTAGCAAGCGGTCAACCCTGTTCCGTTGTGTGAAGGCCTGTCCGCATGAGCAATCACAACCAGTCGACCCAGTCCTATTTGCTAAACAATTGACCACTTGAGTGATCAACCTCATATTATTCAGTAAACAACTAACCACAATCAGTAGTCAGCTGTTCACACCTCTGTCTAAAGTGTGATTCCTCTCAGGCTGTGTACCTTGTTTGAGAATACAATCAAACATTTTAAATATTTTAAAAATTATAGAACAATCTTAAACTATGATTGCTGGCACAAACTTAATGGTGTCAGGCCCAGGTTACAGTAAGCATCAATTAGTAGTAACTTAACTTTTAAACAGCTAAGATCTAAAATTACCAAAGTATCTGGCTCTCCTATTTCACTACTTTGGTAAACTTTAAAAATTATTAAAGTATTTAGTCCATCTATTTTCTGCCTTGGCAAAAAGTATTTAAACCCTTAACAACCCTAGTATGGTAAGGAGTCTCAGAGGGAAAACCAAGAATCACCTCAACTCTCAGGATCTTGTAAGGATATCAGTTTGTACTGGTTGGTGAGTTTGTTATCTTTATCTCAGTCATAGGACCGAAGGCTGACAATCTGCCTGCATTTGTTTCAATTTATTTTATTGCGACAAAGAAATTATTTTCCTCTTTTGCACTGCTGTTCAGATAAACTTATGACTGCATTTTAGAATTGTAACTGCATTTTGAATTGTGACTGCTTATTCATGTTAATGCCAAAACTGCTCTGTAAACCTTGAACATTGATATTAAAAGTAAAAATGTTTTCTAACCATAATGTCTGACTTCACTTATGCTTCTCAACTTAATATTATAAAACTTAGGGCACTTAGTCTAGAAAAGGATAACCTAAGAAGTAAGTCAAAATTAGATTTTTCCTTCATTGGTCATGCTAGTATTCTTAAGATAACAGTCCCAGGTTATATTCATGTGGTAAATTGTACAGATTTTCTATGTCATGAAAGCCTACATAAATATTTGGGTTGGTGTCTCATTGATCCTGATAAAAAGCATTGGTGTAAAATATATGACTGTCCCAGACACAAGTTAACAGATGGGTTTAAAGTAAATGTGAAAATATTCAAGAAACTAGGAAGGACCCATTGCCCACTGACTAATAATCACGTCCACAAAGAAACATTAGACTTAAATGAACACACTACCTTCATAGACCAAGACCAAATAGTCTTGGTTAGTCAGGTGTCAGACAGGTAACTATGGCAGGTGGTCTAGATCATGACACAGGTGCCACCCTGCCAACCCTCTGTGTCTCCACTCCAAACAAACTTCATCCTGACCAAGCCCAATTACTGGATGACTCGGAGGGGCTGCCAGTCTCCGATGGTCATGGTGAAAGCCGTGTACATGAGACTGAGCAAAAAAAGTTATATCGGAGAGCCGAGAAGGCTCTCCATCTAACTCAGTCTTAAGGCCACTGTTATGCACCAACAGGTCTTAAGATAGTGGAACTAAAAGATGAGCAACAATAGCATATGGTATGTCATGATAACTTAAATGATAAACAAGATGCCAAATAACTAGCGTAGGCAGAAAACAGCAGTCTTAGATCAGAAGAAGAATAATAAGTGCCTGAGGTCCCCAACCCTGCTGCCTCTGAAAAGAGTGCTGAGTGGCAAGAGAGAAACTGGGAGCAGGAACAGGAGAGAGTTAAGCGAGCTCTTTGGAGATGTTTGAGAGAGCAGTGGAGGAGGAGTGGCAGAACTGAGGGTTTACATTATTCCAGAGGGAGGGAAGGCTGAAGGAGAAGGCAGTTTGTTTTGCAGTTATTTTGCAGCAAGGGACAGCAAAAGATTGAGAATCAGCAGATCTAAATACAGTTAGGTATGTGGATGGAGGTGGGGGAGAAAGGGGAGGATAGATACATAGGAATGGAATGAGGGAGGAGAACCAGAATTTGGAGAGAAAAGAGGAGCAATGAGAAAGGCCACTGTACATAAGATGAGAGAGAGGAGGAAGAACGAGAGAGTAGAGTAGGGTAAGCATCAGGTCAGATGTGGTCCTGCAGAGGGGATTTTGAATGCCATGGGACAGTTGATGGAGAAGATGCCCCACCCTTCCAGTGACTATAAAGAGTACAGATGTCTCTGGTCCTTCTCTGGAATCAGGCCTAACCACCCCTCCCCCCGGGATGAGGAGGACTTTGACACTTGGAGCAAAGCGATCTTCTGAGATGGTACAGGACTTGAAATGTTCTGATTATGAGTAAAAGCCTGAGTGGTGCTGCTTTGAGTGTCAGATGGGTTATCATGACATCCAAGGCAGACACAACAACAAAGGACTGTTTAGCCATTCTGGAATGCATGTATGGCAGTGTAGAAAAAAAGCCAGGGAATGTTTTCATGCAATAGTCTCTACGCAGACAAATGGAGGGGGAGATATTGTCAGATTTACTGGTAAGAAACATAGAAACATAAAATTTGATGGCAAATAAGGACTTCAAGGCCCATCCAGTCTTCCCATTTCTTTTCCTACCTTATGAATGTGACATTGGCCTTTGCTCTGTCAATGGCCTACCTATTCATACTCATCTGTATTGCTCCCTTATGCCTATCCCATGCCTGTTTGAAGCCCTGCACTGTATTCATATCCAACACTTCCTGAGGTAGGCCATTCCATGCATCCACCACTCTTTCTGTGAAAAAGAACTTCCTCATATTACCCCTTAATGGGCCTCCCTCTAATCTCATGCTGTGTCCTCTTGTCCTGCTAATTTTCTTATATTGAAACATGTTAGACTCTTTCACCTTGTTAATGCCCTTTAAGGTGTTTGAATGTTTCAATCATATTACCTCTCTCCCTCCTTTGCTCTAGGGCATACATATTGAGCTCCGTTAATCTGTCTTCATATGTTTTCTGATGCAGTCCCTGCATCATTTTGGTTGCCCTTCTCTGGACTGCCTCAATTTGGTTAATGTCCTTGTGAAGGTGTGGCCTCCAGTACTGCACACAGTACTCCAGATGGGGCCTAACCAGTGTCTTGTAAAGAGGAATTATTACCTCCCTCTTCTGACTTGTGATACCCCTACTAATACACCCCAACATCCCCCTAGCCTTACCTACTGCTTTAGTGGTCTGCTTGGATGATTTCAGGTCATTGGTGATAATGATGCCCAAGTCTCTTTCTTCCCTTGTGACTGCCAGCAACTCTCCTGCCAGCTTATAGGTGGCTTCAGGGTTTCTCTTCCCTATATGCATGATCTTGCACTTCTTTGCGTTAAACCCCAGTTGCCACTCTTCCAACCATTTTGCCAGTTTATCCAGATCTCTTCTTGTTCTGCCCACAACATCTGGATCGTCTACTCTATTGCAGATCTTGGTGTCATCTACAAACAGACAAGCCTTACCCTCCAGTCCATCTACAATATCACTGATGAAGATATTGAAGAGGACTGGCCCCAGAACTGATCCCTGAGGTACCCCACTTGTGACTTGCATCTCTTCTGACTGTATACTGTTTACCACCACTCTCTGTTTTCTGCCTGTCAACCAGTTTGCCACCCAGTTGATCAACTTCTGACCCACCCCGAGCCTACCCAACTTGTTAATCAATCTTCTATGTGGAGCGGGATCACATGAGCCCTTCTCCAGTCTTCTGTGACCTCTCCTGTGCTCAGAGACTCACTAAACAGTTCTGATAATGGCTCTGCTATTTCCACCCTTAGCTCCTTTAGTACCCTGGGATGTATGCCTCGCGGTCCTTATCTGCCGTCAACTTCTATGTTTCTATGTAACAGTATTGAAAGCTTTGCTGAAGTCAAGGTAGGCAACATCAACTGCTCCCCCTTGGTCCACCACTCTGGTTACCCAGTCAAAGAAATCTATAAGATTAGTTTGACAGGACCTTCCTTTTGTAAACCCATGCAGTCTTGGATCCTGTGCTCCTATGGATTCCAGGTGTTGCACTATCCTTTCCTTAAGGAGTGCCTCCGCAATCTTGCTCACTACTGAGGTAAGACTGACTGGTCTGTAGTTTAATGCCTCCTCCCTGCTACCACTGCTGTGGAGCGGGATCACATGAGTCCTCCTCCAGTCTTCTGGGACCTCTCCTGTGCTCAGAGACTCACTAAACAGGTCTGATAATGGCTCTGCTAGTTCCACCCTTAGCTCCTTTAGTACCCTGGGATGTATGCCATCAGGTCCCATTGCTTTGTCCACCCTGAGCTTATCAAGCTCTTGTAGGACCCTTTCTTTTGTGAAGGGACTAATGCACACCTCCCTCCCTCTGTGTCCTTGGTGCTGAGCTTTGGGCCCTGCCCTTCCTTCTCTTCAGTAAGTACTGAGCAGATGTATCTATTTAGGATAGATACTTTTACATGGTCCTCCTCCTCCTCACATGCCCCCTTATTCCCCTTGATCTTAGCAGTACCTCTTCTGGACTTTCTTCTTTCACTAATGTTTCTATAGAAAGTCTTGTCACCTTCTTTTACTGTTTGTGCTAGTGTTTCCTTGCTTTGGGCCTTTGCCTGCCTTCCTGCCTTCCCTGCTTCCCTTAGGGAAGTTTGGTATGCCTCCCAATCTTCATCCTGCTGTGTTCCCTTATATTTCTTGAAGGCCAGCCTTTTGGCTCCGACCTTTTCTGCTACTGTTTTTGAGAACCAAAATGGTTTCCTTCTTGTTTTGCACTTCCTTTTCTCTCTAACACAGTGGAATGTTGCTTCAAGTATTGCATCCTTAATGCTTGCCCACTTTGCCTGTACCCCCTCACCTGTATTTCTTTTTGCCAGGGCTAGCTTAACTCTGCTGGCCATCTTATCAAAGTCAGCTCCTCTGAAGTCCCATATTTTTGCCTTGGAATGGGATGATTTAGTTGTAGTGGCCAAATTGAACCATACTATGCCATGGTCACTGGCGCCCAGGTGACCTTCTACCTGGAGATCTGTGATCCTTTTCCAGTTAGTCAGTACTAGATCTAGGATAGCCCTGCCTCTTCTGGGTTGTTGTACCAGTTGTTTAAGGCCCTCCCCCTGCATGGAATCCACCATGTGTCTAGTTCTGGCAGATGTTCCTGCAGGTATTGACCAATCTGTATCTGGCATGTTGAAGTCTCCCATTATCAGAACCTCCCCTTTAGCTGTCATGTTTGCATATCTTCTAATAGTAATGTGTCTACGTCCTCCCCCTGGTCTGGAGGCCTGTACACAACCCAAGTTTGTATGGCTGTCCCATTTCCTGTTTCCAGGGTGACCCACAGTTCTTCTGGCTCCTTATGTGTATTCTGAATTTCTGTAGCTTTGATATTTTCATTGCCATAAAGGGCCACTCCACCCCCCCTTTTTGCACCTTGGTCTCTTCTGAACAGTATATAGCCAGGTACTGAAGTCTCCCAGGTATGGTTATTGGTAAACCATGTCTCACTAATGGCTACTATGTTCAGTTTAGCCTCTGTCATTATTGCCTGCAGGTCTGGGATCTTGTTTCCCAGACTGTGAGCATTTATGTACATGATTTTCCATTGGTAAGATTTTGGTGTGTTAGTTGTGGGGTGAGGTCTGGCGTTTCCCTTGTGCGTCGTATGGGGAACCGGACCTTTTTCCTTACCTAGTGATGCAAATGAACTACCAACATGCTGCTCCTGTTTGACCACTAGCTGAGGGGGGAGGGGTGTTCTTCCCATTCAATTTTTGGGGTGCTGCACCCTTCTCCCCATTTGCTAGTTTAAATATTCTGCAAAGATATAAAACTTCTGCCCCAATGCACTGACTCCATCCTTAGTCAGATGTAGTCCATGTAATTTAAAGAACTTTCACTCCCAATACTGTTGCCAGTTCCCTACACATTTGTGTCCTTTTTCCTGGCACCAGCCCTTGAGCCACATGTTTAGCTCCCCTATCTCCCCTTCTCTGACCTTCTGTCCATCTGCCCCCCTCTCCCAGACTGGCAGAATCTCAGAGGAGATGCTGGACAAAATGGATGATAGTTTGTCACCCAGCCTGGTCAGGTGTTCCTGGGTCTCCACAACTGACTGGCTGGTGAGATCATTAGTCCCTATGTGTACCATCAATGTTTTCTCCTGCTTCCTGAACAATTTTAGCAATGTGGTCAGTGTCTCTCCATGCTGATGTACCTGGGAGACATCTGACTATTACCCCTGGCTGGAGATAGTTATCAACTCCCTGAATCATGGAGTCTCCTATGATCAGATGTTTTTTGGATTTTCTTTTTGCCTTTTTTGTTTTGGTTCCTGTTTTGGGTGAGTTTTGCCGTGCTAGCTCCTGTGCTGCAGTGTCCTGTGCCCCTTTGTTTGATTTCAGAGATAGAGGCAGATCCCTGTTTGTAGTTTTATGGTGGGCAGATCTTATAATATATCTCCTCTTGAATATGCAATTTGATGTGTGCAATCTCTGCCCATGCTGCCTGGAGCTGAGCCCTTAGATCTTCAATGGCCCAGCATGTAGGACAGTGTCCTAAATCCTGTAAAACTGCCCTTCTGAAAAGTGTTCCACAGTGCCTGCAGTTAATGATATCCACTCCAGATAAGTTGCTGGGTTTATAACCTGGTCAGAGTAATTAGAAGGAAGAAACTGAGAGCAAAAGTTTGATTTTGTGTTTTGTTTGTTTGTTTTTGTATAACTTGTTATAACAAGTTAAATTACTAGTGCCCCGGTAAATGAGGTCAATGTGTGGATACCCCTCTGATCCACCTCTTTCTGCTTTGCTATAGGAAATGTCATGACTGTGCTACCCTATAAAATGAGTGTAGTGTGGGGTGGTTGGGGATGGGTGAGTGGCTGGGCCCTTCCCATGCCAAAAAAGAAGAACCAAGGATGAAAGAAACAAGGAGGTAAGTGCAGAAACAACCAGCCGGCAACAAATGCAGGAGCCCTGAAAGTTTATCCTAATGATAGATACAATTGTAAAACCTGTAAAGCACCACCTGTAATAATTTTACAGAAGATATACCCTGTAAGAAACACTTTGCTATAGAGAAAAATGAACCAATAGAAGGAGATACACCTCACAAAAGACAATTTGAATCAGAAGATTACAGTAGTAATCTGTAAGCACACACCCATAAGCACACCCTGTAATAATGCAACAGAAGGTATACCCAGCAACAACAATTTGAATCAGAGAAAAATAAAGCAATAAAATGTTAGCAACAAACAGTAACAATCCCTGTGAGTACAAAATAAAAATAACAACAAACAGTAAATCTGCCTAGCCAAAAGAAGCCTTAATCCTTTTCCTTGCTCTGGTAAGGTTCTTTGCTCTGTCCTTTCAAGAAGAAAAGAGCGTAGGTGAAGCTAGGTGCATTGGCCAGCAAACCTAGTCTTCCATGAAGGATGGGGAAGGTCATCCAGCATGCTTATTGAAAGAAAAGTCTAGTTACACCCCAAATGGATTGGATCAAAGTGGAGCAGGTGATTGAGAGAGTGGTCAATGCCAACCAGATACTCATGGCTTCAGGATCATTTTTCCATGCCACCCCTGTAAGGAAATGTGGTTGGAGAAGTATGGGTGCTGGAAGAATGGATATATCAGTGAGCCCGACTCAGCAGGAGTTGTGATTGGGAGCATCCTGGTGTCTGAGTAGGAGATATAGAGAATGTTAGAGTTACTGACCTGGATAGAGAACTGACCCAGATGGTGATGGAGAAACATAAGGATGGATGTTTGAATGGTGGAGGACCACCATTGCCAACGATGGTATTCCTTGAAGAGAGGGCAAGAGAAGTGAGCCTAGGTTGGCATTTATTGATGACAGCATCTGTTTTCAATGTAGAAAGATTAAGCATATGTCTGGACTGTTGGGGTGCAGAAGACCTACAGAGGGTTAATGCCCATTCTTTATGAAATTCCTGTAGCAGAGAAATGCCAGTGAGGGCCAGAAGGGGAATGCACTGGAGCTGTAACAGCAAGATGCTCATCTCAGAATGTTGCCAAGTCCACAATCAAGAATGACCGGGACCAGACTATTGCAATGGATGATATGGCTGGACTTCATCCAAGATACCTTTTAGAGCTGAAGGACAACCAACCTGTGTTGTGTTGGACAGTGGGTCCCAAGTAAACTATTTAAGGATTTCCACAGCACGTATTTAACACATCTCCCCCTGTTGCCCCTACAAGGATTGGATGTCTGGAGGCTCAGTGGCAAAGCTTATCTTTACCTGGGATGCATAAATATGTGCATCAACTCCCCTGATGAAGTGTTTGTGGTTAGACAACCCATGGAGACCCTGGCCTTAGTATGACAGGAACCCAAGATGTATGACCACATCCCCATGATCATCACCACTACTTCCCACATCTTTGGGCAGTTAAAGCAACTATGTGATGAAGAAGAAGCTCAATGATGGGGCTGGCTCCTACTAGTTTATGGGTTAGTGAGACAGGCCTATCAGAGGCACAGCCCGTCGAGTGCCAAGGAAGTTGGAATAGTGTGGCACCAAGACTGGGAGAAGATCACAATGCCCCTGAATGCTGAGTGTACCATTGTGCTGTACATTTTAGGAAAAAGGCTGCTAACTATATACTGATGGCCGACACCCCCAGCGGAGCATAGATTACCCAATACACTGCTAGTTAAAGCTCTTGTGTTGTCAACTCATGCACATGTTATGGTGCCTGTGGAGACATGAAAATGGTTTGTGGACTTGTAATGGACTTAGTTCAGGCACCTTTGCACCACTCAATCACCTGTGACCTCCTCCAGACTAGCTTAAATGTGATTGACAGATTGACTAGTCAATCCAGAGCAGCGATTCCCCGGTGAACAGCTGGGATTGTCCCAGAACCCAAGTCAAATCTGTGTGAGATCCTGAAGAGTGAGGTGTCTGTGTGCTGTTGAGAGAGACAGCTTCCTACTCTTCTGCAGCAGAGACAAAACATGCATCTGCCAGAGACAGAGTGAGTAGTAAGAAGCAGATCCCCTGCAGTGAGAGAAGGAGGGAATCAGGCTAAGCGCAGCGTGAATTGAAGCTGAAGGCTGCAGCAATTGAAAAAGAAAATGCATACGCAGACCCAAACTGTGATTGCAGCTAGTCAGGAAAGCCACCCAGTCAGTACTACTGCCCAGTGTTGGTTACCACCATTCACTAGGAACAGGATGCCAAGACATAATGTGTTGGGCAGGTAGGATTGTTTTTTTCGCAGGCTGAGCTGCTCTGTTTGTGCATCAGAGAATCAGTGATGAATGCTAAGGCCAGGAGAGGCCTAACCTGGACCAGAAAAGCAGGTATCTACCAGCCAACACCAGAGGATTCATATAGTACCTCTCAACTGCTATGCATTTCACACAGTGCTTTAAATTGTACACTCAAATGTATCCTTGCTCTGCGAAGATTTACAAATTTTTCTCATAATGTCAGAGCTATTTCTGGACACACAAACTACTAAAACAAGCACTGGCCAATGCCAAATGTTTCCTTGCTTGTATTTGCTGTATAGCTGTTGAGCATAGATAGCACAGCAGTTAAACTTAACAAATTAATAACACAAGTTATAACAGTGAAATTGTCATGATTGGGAAATGAAAAGGTACACACATAAAGCTGCTGTTTTCTTAGATTGTGATCTTGAATTTTCAAGATAGTAGATCTTATTACCCCAGTATAGGGATATGGCCCCACCCAGGCCAAAATGTGATTTTGTACTGTAGAACAACTGCAAAAACAAGGTTTTGGAGGGGATTTGAGAATGACACTTGCCATGTATATTCTATGGGGTTAAAAAACAAGACAGTTTTTTTAGATTTTGACCCCAAATAATCAACACAGCCTTTTTAGGATACCACCTGAGAGGCATGACTGGTGTCATTTATGAAATCCTGGCCAAAATGTTATTTTGTAGCACAAGCATGAAAAGACTTTCTAGGTAGGATCTGAAAAATGACACCTGTCATGTTTATGAGGTGGGGTAATAAATGGCTATGTTGAAAACTTGGGGTCTAATACCAGCAAAATAGTAAAGTTATGAGTAACATTAAAGAATTTCAATGTTTCTTCATGACTTTGTTGTTTTTTGATATTTTGACCCCAAATTTTCAACATCGTCTTTTTATGACCTCACCATATTTTATGAAATCCTGGCCAAAACTTCAGTTTGAGGCACAGACATGAAAATACATTTTAGGTGGGATTTGAAAAATAACACTTGTCATGTTTGTGATGTGGAGTAACAAAAAGGCTATGTTGAAAATTTGGGGCCAAAATCTGCAAAAGAAAAAAAACAAAGTTATGAGTAAGTGTTGAAAAAATCAAATTTTTTTTACCTCAAAATTTCATCGTAGTCTTCTTATGACTCCACCTTATGATCAAGACTGGTGGAATTTTTTGGAATCCTGTCCAAAGGGAGATTTTAGGGAGTAACCCCTCTGTTACCTCTGTGGGTGCCAAGGTGGAGGAATGACTGGACTGTAGTGGGCTCCAGAATGGTGGGGGTGGTGGATCAGGAACACAATCCTCAGCCAATGCCACTAACAAACACTTACTCTGCAATGGCAAGGCAGGATTTCTAGAAGGAGGCAAGCATGGTAGTGGCCAGTGAAGATGTGGGTGCCATCCAGAGGAAGGACTCAAGGTCGGTGGCAGAGGATCCCAGCAGAGGAAAAAAGAAACTTATGGTGGGGGACTCAGTCAGGGGAGTAGTTTTGAGAACAAGATGGGAAAGGAAAAGGGAGGGGAGGTGAGGTGGCTGCCTGGAGCCTTGACATGGAGGGATGGAGAGCAGATCCTTAGGATCACTAGGGAAGTGAGGCAGGAGAGGGAGCTGCATGTCATTTTCCATCTGGAAACAAATGACCTGGCAAGGGACACTGCAGGGGCAGTGCAGGATAGGTTTAGGGAGCTGGGGAGAGGTCTGAAGCAGGTAGCTCGCAAGGTGGCATTCACTGAAATGCTACCTGTCCATGGTCAGGGGAAGGACAGGGAACTTGGCTCCGGATTCTTCAAAAATTGTCTGAAGGAATGGCACAGGGAGGAGGGCTTTGGCTACATCAGGGACTGTGGTCTTACTTGGGGGGGGGTAGAGGCCCACATACTGTAAAGGTGATGGCCTACATCTGTCCTGGAGGGGAATGGCAGTCCTGGGTGAAAGGTTTACACGCTACTTTGATGGAAATTTAAAGTAGCCAATGGGCAGGCAGAAATACTGTGGGAGGCAGTGACTATGCCCCCCCCCCCGGAGAAGAGGACATCAGCGAGTAACAGCTCAGGGGAGAGAAATTCCTCAGGGGTAATGGGAAGTAAAAACTAGGGGGTAAGAAGTTTGTGACGGTCAGCAAGGGTACTGAGGTTGTGAAAGTGGCTAGGGAGGGCAGACAGGTGATAGCTGAAAAGGCAAGGAAAAGCCAGAAAAGACGGAAAGGGCAAGGGAAGGAAGCAGAAGGTGGGGAACTGGAGAGGAGGAAGTAGGATAAAAAGCAATGAAAGGCCATGTGTGCCAATGCATGGAGCCAGGGAAACAGAATCCCTGACCTTAAAGCTATCATTGTAGAGGCAGACTTGGATCTAGAGGCCATAACAGAGTAATGGTGAAACAACTACCACAGTTGGAATTTGGCCATCCCAGGGTACACCATGCTTCGTAAGGACAGGGTAGGGAGAAAAGGCAAGTGATTTGTACTTGGTGAGGGAAGGAATTAAGGCCACAGAGATACAGGGTCACCAGTGGGAAAAGAGGAGATAGAGGGACAATGGGTCAGCTTAGAAACAGCATTGTGGTCTTTATTCAAGTAGGAGTGGTATACAGACCACCAACAAGAGGAGGAAATGGACAGGGCCTTGGGAAAGGCCATATAAAAATGGTAAGCAAGGAGATAGTACTAGTTTTGACAGATTTTAACATGCTGGATGTAGACTGGAGCACACTGGCCACAGCTACATCAAGAAGCAAGGCCATTCTTGACTCCCTACAAAGGGGGGGCATTTTTGAGGCAGCTGGTTACAGAACCCGTTAGAGATGAGAAATTGTTGTACCAAGAACTTACAAACAGGGATAGCTTTATATACATCACAGTGGGCAGTCCCCTGCATACTACTGATCACTGTACAGTGTGGATTGGCATACAAATTGGGCAGGAGAGAAACCACACAAAGATGATAGTCCTAGACTTCAGAAGGGCAGATTTACAGAAATGGGTAACTGCTTGAAAGATCACCTCAAAGGAGTGTATGGTCCTGAGGGTGTGTGGACACCCTATGGAATAAGATTAAAGGGGGCATAGCTAAGGTGATGGCATGCTACTTAAATGAAGTTAGTAAGGGAAGGAAGAGGCCACTGTGGTTCTCCAAGGAGGTGGCAAAGGCAGTGAAGGAGAAAAAGACAGCCTTTAGGAAATACAAAAGGACACAGAAGGAAGAGGACCAGGAGGTATACCTGACAAAGTAAAGGGAGGCAAGAAATAGGGTGAGAGCAGCAAAAGTGCAAGTAGAAGAAAAAATAGCCAAAGCGATGAAGAAGGGGGACAAGACCATTTTTAGGTATGTGAACGAGAAGAGGAAGAAATGGAGATGGATAGATAGTGATAATCAGGAGGGCAGAAGGAGAGCAGCACTATGCAGAAGAAGATAAGGAGAAGGCTGAAATTTTAAATGATTACTTCTGTTTGGTCTTCACAGCAGAGGGAGGGGGTACAGACCAGCATGTAGCGGAAAGCTCCAGGAAGTGGGAGAAGTGGATACTAGCCCCTTAACATAAGAGAGAGTTTGAAAGAGGTTGAAATCCCTAATGGTGAATAAGGCAATGGGGCCAGATGAGATTCAACCAAGGATCCCAAAGGAGCTGAACAAGGTGCTAGCTGCCCCTCTGGCAACACTATTCAGTACCTCTTTAAAGACAGGGGTAGTACCAGAGGAGGGATGATGTGATCCCTCTGTATAACAACAGCAGCAAGGAAGAGGCTAGCAACTACAGGCCAGTCAGTCTCACGTCAGTGGTGGGGAAACTGATGGCGACCCTAGTGAAGGAGAGGCTGATGGAGTACCCAGAGTCAGAAAGGCTACAAGACCACTGGCAGCATGGCTTTACAAGGAGGAGGACATGTTAAATAAATCTCATAGTTTCCTTTGTTACAGTCTGTACTGCTTAACCAAGCATGGTTCTGTATTATGTTTTGTTATTTAATTATGTATTTGATGCTCGCTATTATACCTGTGGCAGGACTTCCTTGTAAATGAGCTTGCTCAATGGAGCTTTCCTGGGGAAATAAACTTGAAATTCATGTGACTGACTAGGAAGGTGGATCAGTGAAAGGCAGTGGATGTGGCTTATCTGGACTTCAATATGGCCTTCGATACAGTGCCACACAGGAAGCTAGGGAAGAAATTAAGCAGCTTGGGGATGGGGAGAAATTGGCAAGCTGGATATCAAACTAGCTGAAGAATAGGAGGCAGAGGGTAGTGGTGAATGACAGACATTCAGGGAACAGAGAACTGACTAGCGAGGTGCTGTAAGGATCAGTGCTGGGGCCGGTCCTCTTCAATGTCTTCATAAGCAGCATTGTGGAGGAACTGGAAGGGAAGTCATATTTCTTTGCAGATGATACAAAAATCTGCAACAGAGTGAACACTCAGGAGGGGGTGGAGAGAGATTGCATAGGGATCTGGGGAGGCTGGAGGAGTGGTCTAGGGGGTAGCAACTGGTTTTCAATGCCAAAAAGTGAAGGCCATGCACCTGGGGTGGAGAAACCCAGGAACTGTGTATAGGATGGAGGGAAGTACTTACAGTCACCAAGCAAGAAAAGGGACTCAGGGTCATCATATCTGATGACCTGAAGGTAGCTGGTCTTATCACAAGGCAGTTGGAAAGGCTAGTGGGATACTGGGGTGCATAGGTAGGGGGATTTCTAGCAGAAGGAGAGAGGTGGTGTTGCCACTGTATCGCTCACTGGTGAGACCCCACCTGGAGTACTGTGTCCAGTTCTGGAGGCCGAACCTCTGACAGGACATAGGATGGAAACAGTACAGAGCAGAGCCACCAAAATGGTACAGAGACTGCACAAGAAGCCATAGAAAGAAAGGCTGTGGGATCTCAACATGTACTCCCTAGATGAGAAAGTGAGAAGGGATATGATTGAGATGATCTATAAGTACATAAACACCTGTAAGCACCTAAACACAAAAGAAATGAAGACCGCTCTGTTGGTCAGAGCACAGCTGAGCTTGGTGTCTCCAAGAAGGGTTTGAGCCAAATACCAGTCAGGCGTAAGACTACGCCCCAGCCCTGTGGAAGGACCAATCAGGAAGAGGCACTGATAACACTTTTTTCTCCAGGGCTACTAACAGCAGACATGGGACCCAATGAGAGTCAGAACAGGAGATGTGGGGATTCAATGCGGCAGCTAGGAATCCCACCAGCAGCGCTTTTTCGATCCCCCAGATAAAAACACAAAAGAACTGAAGACTGCTCCATAGCTTGGAGCAGAGCTGAGCTTCAGGACTCTGGGAAGGGCTTGAGCCAAACACCAATCAGGTGCAACACCATACCCCCAGCCTTGTGGAAGGACAAATATGAAGAGGCACTATTAGCCCTTTTCCTGTCATTGTCCTGTTTAGCTGCACAAACACCAAGCGCCCCCACCCCCCATTAAAGACCCCCGAGACAAGGACATCACAGCGGAGTCTGCCCACCTGAGTCAGCCAAATGAGGCAGCTGGTGGCCAGGCACACTGCATTGCAGTAGCAAGTGATTAAAGCAGGCAGACAAGGAGAAAGCAGGGTAGCAGGAGGTCTGCTAGGGAAGGCAGGGGTGGACTAGGAGCAGGAGTTGGGGAACTGCCCTATCTAGGGTAGTTCTACAAAAGGGGTCTATGTTAGGAGAAAAGAAAAAAGTGAGGGGAGATGACAGTAAGAAACCTAACCAGATCAGGACACAGGGGACCTAGTATTTAAGGGGTAACAGAGCAGAAATTATGATAGGAGTGGTGCAGAGCAGTGGCTGTGGGGCAGCAGCCTTCAGGGAGACCTTCTGGAGACTGCAGTGCTGCCTCATCTGCAGGCACCTCGCTGGGCTGTGGGAGGAAGTTGCTAGACTCCAGGCTAAGTTGGCTAGGATTTGGGGGCCTCCTCCCCCACCAAGTTCACCAATGCTACCTCAAGGACACCAGGGAGGAGGAGCAGCTGGACTACAGTGGGCCAGGAAAGGGTGAGGGTGGTGGGTCAGAGACACATTCCCCATATAGTACTACTACACAGTTCTTACACTGCTCTGGCATGGCAGAACTGTCCCAGGGAGGCACCCATAGTAGTGACCAAGGAGGATGTGCGGAGTTCTCTGTTGTGGAGACCACAAGGAGGATGATAGAGGACCCCAGAGGAGGAGGAGGAGAAAGCAATTCCTGGTGGGGGATTCTATTGTGAGGGGGCTAGATCTGGGGACAGAAAGGGAGGGAGAAAGGGGAGGTTAGGTGCCTACCCGGTGCCAAGGCTCGGAGGGATGTAAAGTGGATGTGGAGGATTGCTAGGGCAGCAGGGCAATAGGAAGAGCTTGATGTCATTGTCCACCTAGGGACTAATGACCTGGTTAGAGACGAGGCTAGGATAGTGCAGGAGGAGTTCAGAGAGTTGGGGAAGATTCTTAGGCAGGTAGCATGCTCAGTGGCCTTTTCAGAGGAGCTGCCTGTCTATGACAGGGGAGAAGACAGGGTACTCTGTACCAGGAGTTTCAACACATGGTTGAAGGACTGGTGCAGAGAGGAGGGGTTCGGCTACATTAGGGACTGGGTTCTCACCTGGAGGGATATGGACCTATACAGGGGAGATGGACTGCATCCATCTAGGAGGGGAACTGCAGTCCTAAGTGAACAGTTTAAATATTACATTTAGGGGTGGGCAAACCAGTTCACTAAAAATCCAAACTGACCTGAACAAGCCGAAGTGTTCAGAAACTAACAGCTTCTGAACACTTTTGGCTGTTTGGATTGGTTCAAGCAGGTCCATGATGGGAATTGGGTGCGAGAAGCGTGAGAGCACAGGAGGGACCAGAGACAAGACTCTGGTTCCTCACTAGACGGGCAAGCAGTCCATCTTTCTAAGGTGGCACCTGATTGGGTTTACTCTGTAGCAACCCACGTACTCCACCTTAGGAGCTGGTGCAGAGGAACAGAATGGAGAAGGAGCAGCAGTGTTTACTGGCTGCTGTGTGTGTGCTGAACCTCCAGCTTGCTTTCTGCTTTGTATTTTTGCCGGCTGGGCTGAGCAACTAACATAGAAACACAGAAGCATTGAATCTGTCGGCAGATAAGGACTATACAACCACCTACTCTGCCCATTTCTGTACTTGGTTTGGCAATCCCAACGCTTATCTGGACTGCCTTTCCCCCGCGCTCTGCTGTACAGCAGGGTGCCTTTATGCTTATCCCATGTACTTTTGAATCCCTGTACTGTTTTTGCTTCTACCACTTCCGCTGGTAGGCTGTTCCATGGATCCACCCCCCTCTCTGTGAAAAAATACTTCCTAGCATTCCCCCAAGCCACCCTCCCTCCAGCCTCATGTTATGTCCCCTTGTTCTTGTGCACTTTCTTCTCTGAAATATGCTCCCCTCCTGTACCCTGTTTATTCCTCTAAGGTATTTGAAAGTCTCTATCATATCTCCTCTCTCTCCCTTCTCTCTTCCAGTGAACAGATGTTTAGTTCCTTGAGTCTTTCTTCATAAGGCTTTTGGTGCAGTCCATGTATCATTTTTGTTGCTCTTCTCTGGACTGCTTCCATTCTGTCTGTGTCCTTCCTGCGATGTGGTCTCCAGTATTGGACACAGTATTCCTGATAAGGCCTCACCAGTGATCTATACAGTGGCATCACCACGTCACTCATCCTACTGGTTATGCCCCTTCCTATGCACCCCAGCATTCTGTTTGCCTTCCCCACTGCTTTTTTTGCATTGTTTGGCTGACTTCAGGTCATTGGATATGATAACCCCCAGGTCTCACTACTGACTTATGGTGGCTAGAACATGCCCCCCATCCTGTATTCCTCTCTTGGGTTTCTGTGTCCCAGGTGCATTATCTTGCACTTCCTAGCATTGAAACCCAATGGCCAAACCCTTGACCATTCCTCAAGTAGTCTTAGGTCATTTCTCATTTTATTTAGCCCCTCCTGTGTCAACTCTGTTACAGATCTTGGTGTCATCTGTGAACAGGCATACTTTTCCCTCCAGTCCCTCTGCAATGTCATTTATGAAGACATTGGATAGAACTGGACCCAGCACCGATCCCTGTGGAACCCTGCTGGTCACCTCCCCATCTTCTGATTTTATGCCATTTACTTCCACCCTCTGGGTCCTGCCTTTTAGCCAGTTTCCAACCCATTTTACCACTTTAGAGCCCACACCCAGATTCCCCAATTTGTTAAACAACCTTCTATGAGGAACGGTGATGAAGGCCTTACTGAAATCCAGGTAGGCCACATCCAGCGCCCCTCCCTGATCCACCACCCTGGTCACCTAGTCAAAGAAATTGATAAGATTAGTCTGACAGGACCTACCCTAAGTGAATCTATGCTGCTGTGTGTCTTTTGCACCGCTTGACTCCAGGAACTTTACTGCCCTCTCCTTAAGCATGCAGGGACTCCATCAGCTTCCTCACCACTGAGGTGAGGCTTACAGGTCTGTAATTGCCTGCCTCTTCCCTACTTCCAGTCTTGTGTAGAGGGATGTCCTCTGGCCTTCACCAGTCCCCAGGTACCTCCCCCATCTCTAGTGATTGGTCGAAGATGGTTGTCAACCGACCTGCTAGGACTTCCCTGAGTTCCTTCAACACTCTAGGGTGAATCCCATCTGGCCCCATTGCCTTGTCTGTCTTTACTTTTTCTAGTTCCTCCAAGACTCTATCCACCGTAAATCGGCTGTTGTCCATCTCTCCCCCCTGTACATCTTTCCTCATGAGTCTTGGCCCCTCCCCTGCATCTTTCTTGATAAATACTGAGCAAAAATATTTGTTCAGTATCTCAGCTTTTTCAAAGTTTCGACTTCAAGATTTCAACTACTAGTCGGGAGTCAGGACTCGTCGGACTCTCAAAAAAACAAAATTATATATATATATATATATATATATATATATATATTTTTTAAAACAACACAAACAAGAGAATCAGAAAACTTGGGGTGGGGTTGGGGACTGGGTCTAGGAGTCGGGGAGTGGGGATTGGGGATTGGGGAGTTGGAGACTCGGAGAGGGGAGCGGGAATAATGGGGGCAAGTGAGTGAGTGCTTTTTTTTTTTTATTTTGGCAGCAGAAGGGGTGAACTGTGTCACCCATTATCCAGGCAAATTAGTCAACCAGTGCAACTTGTTCCTGCGTGCACCCCCCTCCCCCCCTGAGCAAGTCAGTCAGCACTCATGCCCTGCCTGAGCTTCATGGGGTAAATTTACAAGCTTTGGTTCAGAAGGCATTCTGTCACATGGAATAATCCTTGAAGGAAAAGTATATTACTATGTCAGAGAGGGTTAGGCCAGGTCCCTGAATCTCTGTGGGTAGCAGCGGCTGCAGTATCAGCCCTTATAGCCTAGGTGCAGTGTGTGAACTACTCCGTGTGTGTGCAAAATAAAATCTGACAGCCAGCCACCAGTGCCACTTCTTGCATACTGTCTGTGTGACCCCCCTCACCCTGAACAAGACAGTCAGCTTTCATCCCCTCAATGTGCTCCGTGGGGTAAATCAACAAGCTTTGGCTCAGTGGGCAGGGCATTCCGTCACGTAGAATAAATAAAAATAATCCTTGAAGGAAAAGTACTGTGTCAGAGAGGGTTAGGCCAGGTCCCTGAATCTCAGTGGGTAGCAGCTCCTGCAGCATTTGCCCTTATAGCCTAGTTCCAGTGTGTGAACTAGTGTATGTGTGACAGATCTGTGTGTGAATCAAAATCTGACAGCCAGCCACCAACCAGTGCCACTTCTTGCATGCTGTCTGTATGACCCCCCCGCCCTGAACAAGTCAGTCAGCTTTCATCCCCTCACTGTGCTCCATGGGGTAAATCTACAAGCTTTGGCTAAGTGGGCATTCCATCACATGGAATAAATAATCCTTGAAGGAAAAGTAAAGTACTGTGTCCAAGGTCCCTGAATCTCTGTGGGTACCAGCTGCAGCACCAGCCATTATAGCCTAGTTCCAGTGTGTGACCTAGTGTGTGTGTGTGTGACAGACCCGTGTGTGAAATAAAATCTGACAACCAGCCACCAGTGCCACTTCTTGCATACTGTCTGTGTGCCCCCTCCCCCCGAACAAGTCACTCAGCTCTCATATCCTCCTCTCTGAGCTCCGTAGGGTAACTCTGCAAACTTTGGCTCAGTGGGCATTCAATCACATGGAATAAATAAAAAAATAAATAATCCTTGAAGGAAAAGTAAAGTACTGTGTCATACAGGGATAGGCCACTTCTCTGAATCTCTCGGTAGCAGCTGCAGCACCAGCCCTTATAGCCTTGGTCCAGTGTGTGAACTAGTGTGTGAGACAGACCTGTGTGTGAAATAAAATCTGACAGCCAGCCACCGACCAGTGTCACTTCTTGCATACTGTCTGTGTGATCCCCCACCCGAACAAGTCAGTCAACTCTCATCTCCTCCCTGTTCTCCGTGAAGAAAATCTACAAGTTTTGGCTCAGTGGCCATTCCGTCACATGGAACAAAATAATAAAAATAAATAATCGTTGAAGGAAAAGTAAATCACTGTATCATTCACTTCTCATCTCATTTCACTCATTATGCTATTTATTACTACTAAACAGTGGTTTCATTGTTTTTTTCTACAGATGTGTTGATTAAAAGCTGTTTAAAATGATTTTAACATACAGTTACCATAAAACAATAAAGGCTATAAAAGGTTTGGATAAGGATCCAAACCTTTTTTCACTTATCAGAACCTTTTAGAACCTCAGAACCTTTTGAGGTTCTCCCATCCCTAGTTACATTATCAAGCATTTAAACTATTCGAGGGAGTGGGGGAAGGAAGTAGGGAGTCATAAACTGTCCCTTCCCCCCCACAAGCTGAAGTAGTCAGTAGGGGAACCCTAAGGGAAAGAAATCCCCAAGGGCACCTAGCAACAAGAAAAACAAAATTATAGAAATAGAGAGAGATGGGAATGAGAGCGGGGGGAGTCTAAAGGGAACAAGCATTTGTCAATGCCGAATGCTTACTTGCTGGCATTGGCATTGGTAGTGTAGGAGTTAGAAAGCTGCATAATAGGAATGGCAGTGAAGTATTGAACTGAAGCCAACCCCGCCACCACCCTGCAGAGACTGACAGGCATTGGGATGTGCCTTTGGGTCATCAGGCATAACAGCCACGCCATTTCACCACATCCTACCCTGCATAAACCGACAAGTGTCACGGTGTGCCTTGGGGTCTTTGGCCCTTATGCTCACCCCACTCCATCAGGAAATACGGTGAGATGGGTGCTGTATAGGAGAATGGGGTGAACTTTGGTGCCAAAGAGTCCAAGGCACACCTCGATGCCTCTCACTGGCTGCAGGGTGTGGAATGGTATGAGCATTACACGCAGTAATCCCAAGTCACACCCCGATGCCAGTCAATCTCTACAGGGTGGGGCGTTATGGTCGGAAACCCTAACGTCTCAGGCATTCGTTGGCATTTTCACTCCAAATTTTCAACATGGGTTTTTTGTGACCCCCACCTTATGAACAGTGGCAATATCAGTTAGTTAGCGGAAAGCTGATTTTTCACAGCAACTATGCCATTTGGCACCACAGGTGCGAAAACACATTTCAAACAGGATCTGAAAAATGACAGCTGTACTGTTCATGGGGAGGTGGAAAAAATGGCAATGTTGAAAATCTGCAGTGAAAATATTAAAAAAACTGGTGAAGTCACGAGCGTGTGTAGAAACTGCGCAACGCACACCCATAATGCAATTAGTTTGGGGATTTTTACAGCAGATTGTCAACACAGGCATTTTGGAACCTCTGCTCATGAACAGTGTTACTGTGATTTTCTTAATCTGTCCCAAACAGTGATTTCCCACAGCGACCACGCATGTCTGCACTGGAAGTGCGAAAACACATTTCGGCCATGGTGTGAAAAATGACAGCTGTACTGTTCATGAGGAAGTGTGCAAAAATGCCAGTGGTGAAAATCTGGACTGAAAATATGAGAAATCCATGAACTTACGAGGGTGCGTGGAAACTGCACAATGGTCACTAGTAACACAGTCATTTTATGGAATTTTTTCACCAAATATTTAACATAGCCATTGTAACACCTCTGCTCATGAACAGTGTCACTGTGATTTTCTTAATCTGTCACGAACATTGATTTCGCACACCAACTGTGCCATTGTGCGCCACATGTGCGAAAACACATTTTGGGTGAAATGTGAAAAATGACATCTATACTGCTCACAAGGAGGTGAGGTAAGATGGCAATGTTGAAAATCTGGAGAGATAATAGTGAAAATTCACGAATTTACAAGGGTGTGTAGGAACAGCGCAATGCATACTCGTAAAACAGTCATTTTAGGGAATTTTTTTACCAAATTTTTAACATAGCCATTTTAACACTTCTGCTCATGAACAGTGTCACTGTGATTTTCTTAATCTGTCCCAAACATTGATTTCACACACCGACTGCGCCATTGTGCGCTACATACACGGAAACACATTTTGGGTGAAATGTGAAAAATGATAGCTGCACTACTTATAAGGAGGGGTAGTAAAATGGCAATGTTGAAAATCTGGAGTGAAAATATTGAAAATGCGCGAACTTATGAGCGTGCATAGGAACAGCGCAACGCATGCTCGTAAAACAGTCATTTTTGTGAATTTTTTCACCAAATTTTCAACATAGGGTTTTTAGCCTACCTCATGATCTGTACACTGTCATATCGTAAATCAGTCCCAAAAGGTGGTTCCACGCAGTGACCGCAAAATCACCTTTCGGGCCAATTAACAAAATGACAGTGACAGAATTCATGAGGTGGGGTCCCAAAATCCCCATGTTGAAAATGTGGTGAAAAAATTCCCCAAAATGCCTGAGGTATGCCTCAAAGTTGAAAACACCCTATTTATTACATTATACAGCTTACCGGCATTTCCTTAGTGCGTGGTCGGCTTTGAAGAGTGCAGACGTGTTCCCGGTCAACCGAAGATTGTCGCGCCGGACTCTGGAGGTAAGTATGGGGTGAGGGGTGTGTGTGTGGGGAGGCAGGGTGCACAGAGGGTGGGCACGGGTGGGGGAGAGGGGTCAGGACAGTCAGTGAGGGAAGGTTTTCTCTTTCAGGTTTCTTTTCTTTTTTCTTGGACGCGGGACTTTTGCCACGCTGGGGTGGGCTCCCACCGTGGCAGCTAGAAGGCTGTTTGGGGTGGGGGAAGTGGAGCCAACGGGGGATTGGGTACCCCCTTCTGCCATACGGACTGTTGCCACGCTTGGGTGGGCTCCCAGCATAGCACCCGCTTCTGTTGGGGCATTGGAGTCGATGGGGGATTGAGCACCCCATCGGCCATATCAGTGTGTGGGGAGCGACAGCATCAATATGCGTGCATGAATGTGTGGGGGAGCGATCCAGGTACGGCTATTTTCTTTTAAATTGGTGGCAACGTTCCAAACTAGTGTCACCAGCTGTGTCCCCATTATTGATGGACATCACACACCCCAAAATGCTGTGCCGGTGTGTACAACAGTGCCACACCTCAGAACCTGCTTCGCACCAAGCTGACGCAATATATGTTTTTGTGTCGCCGCAAGGCTAAAAAAGGGGTTGACAAGCAGAATGTTAGCAAAATATGGAAGGCCATGTGTGCAGATGCTCGATGTCTGGGAAATAAAATCCCAGGGATCTTGAGGCTATTATGGAAGAGGCAGACCTGGTCATTGTCGTCATTACTGAGTCATTGTGCAATGAAAACCATGACTGGGTTATAGCCACTCCAGGCTATACTCCGTTCAGGAAGGACAGGGTGGGAAAAAAAGTGGGAGGAGTGGCTCTTTCTGTAAGGGATAGCATAAAAGCAACAGAGGTACAGCTAATGTAAGTAGGGGTGAAGGATTACAAATTGTATATTTTATTTATTGGGAAATATTCAGAAAGACCTTTGAGTCGAAGACTCATTTACAAAGGTTCCACGTCACACATTAATGCACAGAGCAACATTTGCTAGCAGACATGACAGTACAGTATAATACATAATGAAGAATTACATTACATTTCATTACATGGCAGTCAAGGGTTGATCAGGAGGAGGCTTAGGTCAGGATAGTAATTGATTCGCATTTTAGCACAGCCACATGGTTGCAGAAAAAACTGTAACTGGCTGATAGTCAGATAGTGAGATAGGAGAGGTTTTGAACCAGAATCAGAAACAGTTAGGGGCGATAATAGGACAACATGCTGCAGGACTGTGTCAGGGGCAATCACATACATTAGAGTCTTGGAGGAGCTCCTTAGTCTAGCTTTAAAAGGACCTAGCCTTGTTTCGATATGTGGATAGGGAGAGAGTTAGTCCAATTAGAGGCTTGGTAGCTGGAAAGTCCTTTGAAGTTGGGAGGTATGAGGGTGGGGTACCCATAGTAACGGCTTGTTTGAGTTTCATGTGGATCTGGCTGGGGATGCTGGGTAAATAATAGAGGAGAGAGAGGGAGGGGCGAGACCTAAGAGTATCTTCTTAGTCATTAGGCATGTATGATACCTGATGCTGCTATCTAGGTTTAGCCAATTTGAGGAGTTGTAGAGTGTACAGGTGTGGGTGAGAAGATCACAGCCGAGAATGAGATGGCAGGCTTTGTTAAGTACAAGACAGAGTTTGTTTAGCACGGAGTTGGGGGCAGCACTGTATATGGTAATACCATAGTCTAGGAGGGCGAGGACGGAGGAATTGATGGTGAGCCGTAGTGCCTCCAGGGTGAGGCAATGTTTGTACCTATAAAGCACACCTAATCTTGAGTTTCGGGCCAAGGCAAGGAGTTGTTGTTTATAGTTGATGGCCGGGTCTAGAGTGATCCCTAGGTATTTAAAGTTGCTAACTTGCTCGAGAGGGGTGTGGTTGACAGTGGGAAATGGGGAACAGAGGTTCTTGTGGGGGTTCTACGGGTGTGAGAAGATCATGACTTTTGTTTTCTTGTAGTTGATTGTTAGACGCTGGGTGGAGAACCAATGTTCTGCTTCGTGGAAGCTATGTTGGAGTTTGGTGGAGATGAAGTGGGTCAGAACCGAGGCGAACAGTACAGCGCCATCCGATAGAGGAGCAGGTTTCGGAGATGGCCAATGGGAGGGAGTTTAGGTATAAGCTGAAAAGTAGGGGCCAAGAATCGACCCCTGTGGAACTCCAGAGCGGACCAGGAGGCAAGGGGACAGGACAGTGCCTACCTTGACCTGTTGTGTTCTATTCGACAGATAGCTGGTGAACCAGTTTAAAGTATTGTTGGAGAAGCCACTGGAGGCGAGTGTGTTAGCAGTAGGGTGTGTGTTGACAGTATCAAAAGCTTGAGAGAGGTTCATGAAGACAGCACCTGTGAGGTGGCCGTGATCCAAGGTGGAGTGGGCATGCGTAGTGAAAGAGAGGAGGGTGGTGGTGGTACTATGCCTCTTATGGAAGCCATGTTGTTGGTCACAAAGAAGATTGTATTTTTTGAGGTGGTCAGTGATTTGGTTGGCGACGATATGCTCTAAGGCTTTGGTGGGGGATGGATATATGATGGTAGTTGGTGGAGGTGCGGTCCCCATTCTTATAGATAGGAGTAATGGAGGCCAACTTCCAATGGGAGGGGAATTTCGCTTGACAAAGGGAGCGATTTAGAATATGAGTGTGAGGGTAGAGGACTTCCGGGAAAGTAAGGTGAAGAAGTCTCGGCTAAGGGCTTTGGCTAGGTAGGGTTTGGCAGCCACAGGGGAGAGAACGTGTAGGCGAAAGAGAGGAACAAGGGGAGGTGTATGGGCCCGGGCCAGTGGGGGGTCGAAGAAATTAGGGGGAGAACATGGTTGGTGTTTGTGAAAGCGGAGTTTAGGGCTGAGACTATGCCAAGGGGATTCGTGGAGATGCGACCGTCTATTTCTAATTGTTCTGGGGGCTGGTTTGGGGTTTTACCTTAGAGTTCCTTAGTATTATTCCAGAATTTGCACCCATCACCCCAGGTGGATGTTAAGGAAGCTTTGTAGTAGTCCGCTTTGGCAGTGCAGAGGGCCCACGTGCATTTGTTACGAAACTCCCTGTAGCATTGCATGTCAGCTGGCCATTTGGTTTCATTAGCAATATGCCAAAGGGAGTCACGCTGTTGCATTAGGCCCAGGAGGTGATCAGAGAACCAGGGGACCTGGTTGCCTTTGGACATTCTCCTGGTGAGGAAGGATTATCACAGATTCTATTGAATGTGGAGATAAATAGATCAAGCCATGATCGGGTCTGTGGTGTTTACGAGGGGTGTCCAATCCCAGTTTCTAAGGTGGGCCTTGAGTTGGGAGAGTTTGCCAGGGCCAAGCTTGCACTGTAAGGTAATTTTGGGGGGGTGTGTGGGAGCCCTACAGGACCAAGAGCAGAGCACAGTAGAATGATCATTTAGAGCATTGGGGAGTACCTGGGTGTTGGTTATTCTGTGGGAGGTACTGTGGGTCACCCTAGAAACCAGGAATGGAGCTGCACTTCATACTGGTGTGATCTACAGACCTCCAGCATTGGGGGGGGGGAGGAGACAGTTGGACATGGTTCTGGTGGAATACATCCAAAAGATGGTAATTAAGGGGGAGGTGCTGCTGGTAGGGACTTCAGTCTGCTGGACATAGACATCCTGGATTCCCTGCAGGAGGCTTCCCCTAGGCAACTAGTAAAACAGCTCACTTGTGAGAGAGCAATACTGGATCTTGTACTCACCAGCGGGGACAGTGTGTTGTAAAAACACAGTTGGTAGCCAACTGGGGACCAGTGATCACCATACAATGTGGTTCAATATATGCACTGAGGCAAAAATCGAGCCACACAAAGGTGAGGGTCCTGGACTTCAGGAGAGCAGATTTTAAAACAAGCATTTGTCAATACCGAATGTTGATTGCGTTGGTCAGTTGAGCTCGCTCACTGCCCCTGTGTCCCTCACTAGTTCTGTTTCTCCTGGTGCTGCAGACTGCTCTTTTGTACTGGACTCCTGCCTGCGCTGGCACGTTTTTCTGCCACCAAAGAAATCTGCAGCTGTCCCGACAGAGCTACATTGAAGTGGGTCACTCCCCCTCTCTCACTCGCTCATTCTGTTTCTGCTGGCGCTGCAGGGCTGCTCCTTTGTACTGGGCTCCTGCCTCTGTTGGTGGCTTTTTCTGCCCACAAAGAAATCTGCAGCAGTCCTGACACAGGTCCATTGAGCTAACTCCACTCCTCCATCTCACTTCGCTCGTTCCATTTCTGCCAGCGCTGCAGGCTGGCCTTTTGTACTGGGCTACTGCCTGCACTGCCGCCTTTTTCTGCCCACAAAGAAATCTGCAGCAGTCATGACAGAGCTCCGTTGAGCTCGTCTCTCCCTCTCTCACTTGCTCATTGTGTTTCCCCCAGCCTGCAGGCTGCCCTTTGTACTGCACTTCTGCCTGCGTTGACACCTTTTTCTGCCCACAAAGAAATCCACAGCTGTCCTGACATAGCTCCGTTGAGGTCGCTCACTCCGCCTGTCTCACTCGCTCCTTCTGTTTCTCCTGGCACTGCAGGCTGCCATTTTGTAGTGGGCTCCTGCCTCTGTTGGCGCCTTTTTCTGCCCACAAAGAAATCTGCAACAGTCCCGACAGAGCTCCGTTGAGCTCGCTCACTCCCCCTATCTCACTCGCTCATTCCATTTCTGTCGGTGCTGCAGGCTGCCCTTTGTACTGGGCTCCTGCCTGCATTGCTGCCTTTTCTGCCCACAAAGAAATCCGCAGCAGTCCCAACAGAGCTCCGTTGGAGTCATTCACTTCTCACTCACCGCTTCATTCTGTGTCTCCCAGCGCTGCATACTGTCCTTTTGTACTGGCTACTGCCTGCTGGCACCTTTTCCTGCCCACAAGGAAATCTGCAGCAGTCCCGACAGAGCTCAGTTGAGCTCGGTCACTCCTTCCCCTCTCTCACTCGATCGTTCTGTTTCTCCTGCCGCTGCAGACTGCCCTTTTGTACTGGGGCCCCTGCGTGCATTGCTGCCTTTTTCTATCCACAAAGAAATCTGCAGCAGTCCCAACAGAGCTCCGTTGAGCTCATTCACTCCCCCTCACTCACTCGCTCATTCTGTGTCTCCCAGCGCTGCATACTGTCCTTTTGTACTGGCTACTGCCTGCATTGGCGCCTTTTCCTGCCCACAAGGAAATCTGCAGCAGTCCCGACAGAGCTCAGTTGAGCTCGGTCACTCCTCACCCCCTCAGTCACTCGATCCTAATCTGTCCCAAACACTGATTTCTGACAGCAACTGTGGTATTCTGCGCCGGAAGCGTGGAAACACATTTCTGCCAGGATGTGAAAAATGACAGCTGTACTGTTCATAAGGAGGTGTGAACAAATGCCAATGTTGAAAATCTGGCGGAAAATATTACTAATTTACAAACTTACAAGGGTGCGTAGAAACTGCACAACACACACTTGTAACACAGTCATTTTATGGAGTTTCATCACAAAATGTTCAACATAGGCATTTTAGGACCTCTGCTCATGAACAGTGTCAGTGTGATTTTCTTAATGTGTCCCAAACACTGATTTCCCACAGCGACCGTGCTATTGTGTGCCAGAAGAGCGAAAACACATTTCTGCCAGGATGTGAAAAATGACAGCTGCACTGTTCATAAGGAGGTGTGGAAAAATGGCAATGTTGAAAATCTGGAGTGAAAATATTGCAAAGTTGTGAAGGTATGAGCGTGCGTGGAAACTGAGCAATGCACATTTGTAACACACTCATTTTATGGACTTTCGTCACCAAATTTTCAACATAGGCATTTTAGGAACTCTGCTAATGAACAGTGTCACTGTCATTTTCATAATGTGTCCTGAACACGGATTTCCCACAGCGACCGCGCTATTCTGTACCTGAACTTCGAAAACACATTTCAGCCAGGATGTGAAAAATGACAGCTGTACTGTTCATAAGGAGGTGCAGAAGAATGGCAATGTTGAAAATCTGGAATGAAAATATTATTAATTCGCAAAGTTATGAGCGTGCGTGCAAACTGAGCAACCCAAGCTTGTAATACAGTTATTTTATGGAGTATTGTCACCAAATTTTCAACATATGCATTTTAGGACGTCTGCTCATGAACAGTGTCACTGTCATTTTCTTAATCTGTCCCAAACACTGATTTCCCACAGAGACTGTGCAATTCTGTGCCAGAAGTGCGAAAACACATTTCGGCCAGGATGTGGAAAATGACAGCTGTACTGCTCATAAGAAGGTCTAAAAAAATGGCAATGTTGAAAATCCGTCTTGAAAATATTGCAAATTCGCAAAGTTACGAAGGCAGGTAGCAACCCCAACACATGTCGTTAAACAGTCATTTTTTTGATGCCCCACCAAATTAGTGTAACATAGGCTTTTTGAGCCCACCATGAAATTGGCACTGTCATTTCGTTAATCAGTCCCAAAAGGGATTCTCCGCAGTGACTGCGAAATCACTTTCCGGGGCTGAATAACGCCATGACAGTGCCAGAATTCATGAGGAGGGGTCCCAAAAACCCCATGATGAAAATTTGGTACCAAAATTCCCCAAAATCCTTGAGGTATGCATCAAAGTTGAAAAAACCCTATTTATTCAATTATACAGCTTACCAGCATTTCCTCAGTTCACAGTCGGCTTTGAAGAGTGCAGACGTGTTCCCGGTCCACCAAAGATGGTCGCGCTGGACTCCAGAAGTAAATATGGGGTGAGGGGGTGTGGGAGGCAGGGTGCACAGGTGGGATGGGAAGGGGCAGGGAGACCACCAAGGACTGCTTTTTTCACAGGTCAAAAAAACAGACATCACGGGACCGCTTTTTGCTTTCAGGGCATGTGGCACACTGGGTGGGCTCCAGTGTGCCAAAAAGATTCTTTTTGGGGGCAGCTGTAGCCATCAGGATTGAGCACTCCCATTGGCACACAATAAAGGGGGGGCACACCACAACAGAGGCAGGAGCCCAGTACAAAAGGGCAGCCTGCAGCACCAGGAGAAACAGATTGAATGAGGAGACAGGCGAGGAACAACTCAACGGAGCTGCATTGTGACTGCTGCAGATTTCTTTGTGGGCAGAAAAAGGCGGCAACGCAGGCAGGAGCCCAGTACAAAAGGCCAGCCTGCAGCTCCAGCAGAAACAGAACAAGCGAGTGAGAGAGGGGGAGTGAGCAAGCTCAACGGAGGTCTATCGTGATTGCTGTGGATTCCTTTGTGGCCAGGAAAAGGCAGCAATGCAGGCAGGAGCCCAGTACAAAAGGCCAGCCTGCAGCGCTGACAGAAAAGAAACAATCACGTGACAGAGGGGGAGTGAGCGACCTTAACGGAGCTGTGTCAGGACTGCTGCAGATTTCTTTGTGGGTAGAAAAAGCTGCCAATGCGGCAGGAACCCAGTACAAAAGGGAAGCCTGCAGCAACGGGAGAAACAGAACAAATGAGTGAGAGAGGGGGAGTGAGTGAGCGAGCTCAATGGAACTCTATTGTGACTGCTGCAGATTTCTTTGTGGGCAGAAGAAGGCGGCAACACAGGCACGAGCCCAGTAAAAAGGGAAACCTGCAGCACTGGCAGAAACGGAATGAGCAAGTGAGAGGGGGGAGTGAGCGAGCTCAACGGAGCTATCATGACTGCTGCAGATTTCTTTGTGGGCAGAAAAAGGAGCTAACTACAAAATGGCAGCCTGCAGTGCCAGGAGAAACAGAATGAGTGAGTGAGACAGGCGGAGTGAGCAACCTCAACGGAGCTCTATAGGGACAGCTGTGGATTTCTTTGTGGGCAAAAAAAGGTGTCAACACAGGCAGAAGCCCAGTACAAAGGGAAGCCTACAGCAGAGGAGACACAGCACAAATGAGAATGAGGGATGGGGAGTGAGTGAGCTCAAGCAGACTCTGTTGGGACTGCTGGGATTTCTTTGTGGGCAGAAAGGCAGCAATGCATGCAGGGGCCCAGTACAAAGGGCAGCCTGCATTAGCAGGAGAAACAGAATGAGCGAGGAGAGAGTGGGACTGAGTGACCCCAATGGAGCTCTATCATGACTGCTGTAGATTTCTTTGTGGGCAGAAGAAGGCGGCAATGCAGGCAGGGGCCCAGAACAAAAGGGCAGCCTGCAGCACGGGCAGAAACGGAACGAGCGAGTGAGAGAGGGGGAGTGAGCAAGCTCAATGGAGCTCTATCAGGACTGCTGCAGATTGCTTTGTGGGCAGAAAAGGGTGCCAACAGAGGCAGGAGCCCAGTACAAAAGGGCAACCTCTAGCGCCAGGAGAAACAGAATGAACGAGTGAAACAGGGGGAGTGAGTGACCTCAATGGAGCTCTATCGTGACTGCTGCAGATTTCTTTGCGGGCAGGAAAAAAGCAGCAACGCAGGCAGAAGCCCAGTACAATAGGCCATCCTGCAGCGCTGCCAGAAATGGTACGAGTGAGTGAGAGAGGGGGAGTGAGCAAGCTCAACGAAGCTGTGTCGGGACTGCTGCAGATTTCTTTGTGAGCAGAATAAGCCATCAATGCAGGTAGCAGCCCAGATTTCTTTATGGGCAGAAAAATTCAGCAATGCTCCCGGGCCCAGTACAAGAGGGCAGCCTGCAGTGGCGGAGAAACAGAATAAATGAGTGAGAGAGGGGAGGAGCGAGCTCAACGGAGCTCTATTGTGACTGCTGCAGATTTCTTTTTGGGCAGAAAAAGACAGCAATGCAGGCAGGAGACCAGTAAAACAGGCCAGCCTGCAGCACCGGCAGACACGGAATGAGAGAGTAACAGAGGGGGAGTGAGCAACCTCAACAGACCTGTGTTGGGACTACTGCAGATTTATTTGTGGGCAGAAAAAGCCACCAACAGAGGCAGGAGCCCAGTACAAAAGGCTAGCCTGCAGCACCAGGAGAAACAGAATGAGCGAGTGAGACAGGGGCAGTGAGCGACCTCAACAGAGCTCTGTCGGGACACCTGCGGATTTCTTTGTGGGCAGAGAGGGGGAGTGACCCACCTCAACGGAGCTCTGTTGGGCCAGCTGCAGATTTCTTTGTGGACAGAGAAGGGTGCCAACACGGGCAGGAGCCCAGTACAAAACAGCAGCCTGCAGCACCCGGAGAAATGGAATGAGAAAGTGACAGAGGGCCAGTGAGCGAGCTCAACGGACCAACGCAATCAACATTCGGCATTGACAAATGCTTGTTTCTAATTGTGGCTGCTTCAGTTTATTGCTTTTTCTCAACTGTTATTAAGCAAAATCAATGGTTGGGTGAAACAAAATTCATGGTGGGACTGAGAAGAGCTGATGGGCTGAAGCAAGGGTATAAGGCATTTTTCCATTATATATGAAGGAAGCATAAAACTAAAGAGATAACCCAGAGGGAAGTGGAGTACACACTGCAATCTAGGGTCCCCTTTAAGTGTTAAAACTATCACTGCTGTTATTAATTGCACTATAACTACACTGCATTGACTTTCTATTACACTCATCTACCACTGCATTATTTTGTTGTTTTAGATGCACACTGCAGAAGCACTGCACATTTAATTTTTCTTGTACACTTCTTTACAACTGCATTACTTTTGGTATTTTTAGATGCACACTGTAGTAGCACTGCACACAGTTCAAATTTTTAGATAATTCTCAAACACTTTTTCGCACATTATAGTTATTAGTATTGCTAACCTAATGGAAACTCCTTGTAAATGTTCAAATTGTTTTTGTTATTCTGGTTTCACTAACAGAGCTTTAGAGTTAATTTCCCTCATGCACATTTCTTTAGATTAGTTCAATTTAAACTAATTTTTTATTCATTTTTTTATCCTTTCGCCATCTCACAATTAATGTTACTGTCATCTTAGCTTCATACATATAACTTGTTTATGGTAAATCTACTCCAGGTATTCACTGCCATCAGTACCTGCATTTGGCGCATGCAAACCACACAGCCACCATGGTGGCATGCTTTATTTTCCACCCATTCCTAGCCCTGGCAGGAGGCTTTCGAGTCCCATTCCCAGCCTCAGGCATCTCAGCCCACATAACCATGTTGGTTGGCTCCTGAGTTCTCCAGTCCCTTACAGAAATACAAGTGTGCAGCATGAGTACAGAATGTATGCCACACACAGAATTGCTCAGTGACTGCTGGTAGTTCGTGATACACCAAGTGAATCTAAGTAAACTTGATAAAGCTTATCAGGTTCGCATGTAACATGCTTGACATGCATGTAGCAGCTAATTTAGAAAAAGTCACAATAAACAATTACTTCTTCATAACAAAAGAGGCACTTAATTGTTTTTATCTGTTTTGCAACAGTCCCAATAAAACTCTCCATACCTTGCTCATTGTTGGTGGAGAATCCTTATCTTCCCCCATCACAGCCCACTAAATTCCTATTGCACCCAAGCCCGCCTGCTGGGTTCCTCACCTGCACACATGCCCAGCTTACTGAGTCCCTCTTGTGCACCAAAGCCAGCACAGTGTGTCCTCTCCTGCACCTACGCACAGCCCAGTGGGCCCCTTTTGCACCCATGGCCAGCCCGGTGGATCCTTCTAGTATTTCTGACCAGTCCAATGGCCCCCCTTCAGCCAAGTCTAGGCAGTTGCTCTCCCTATGTTTGTGTTGTGGAATAGCTGGAATGGACCTCCCGTGGCTCCAGCAGTAAAGCCAACCTTAAAAGAGCTGTACTAATTCTGTTGTACTTTTGTTACAAAAAAACTAGAGCACGGTTTGGTCAGTAACAGGATAGAGTAGCAGCAGCTAGCCACGCTGTTCAGCCAGTTGCTGCAGCACAGTCAGTCCCTCAAGTAAAATTCCAGACAACAGCAACAGCAACAACTGAATCAGCTACAGCAACCACAACCAAGAGAGAAGTTGCCGCAGAACCAGACAGGGTCCTGACTTCTTGTGACTTTTGTTGAGGTAAGTGGCTGTGTTTATTTGAAAATGTCTCTGTATTGTGGGGTGTGCAGGGACTCAAGGGAGAGAGCGCATGGGCCTCATCTCCTGGCCGTGCCACTGTAGGTGAGCAATCCATTGGGACCTATTTGGGAGGTTGATAGCTGCTGGAAAGATGTGGGATGGCCCTACTTCTCCTGGCTCATGGTGGAATGGCCCTGCTTCTCCTGGCTCAGAAGGGTGGCCCTGCTTCTCCTGGCTCAAGAGGGATGGCTCTGCTTCTCCGGCTCGGGAACCAGGTATGACCCTACTCTTCTGGCTTGAGGTGCCCCCTTCTCCTGGCTCTGGGGAATGACCCATGTCTCTAAGCTTGAGTTTTAGTTTCACTTATACTATACTTATTTTCATCTTGTCACAAACACCCATGGTGTAAGCCATCTTAAAGTGACCAAGTTCTTGTTTTGTTAATTTCTGTGAATATAAACTTTCTAAACAGGATTTTTGTTAAAGATGATTTTTTCCTATGATGATACCTTTATTAGCCATGGCACTGGGAACCTCTGTGGCTCTTTTTTAATTAGCCATGTGAGCTTTACTTCCACCTGGACAGAGACTAGAGATGAGCAGAAAGGACTTTGGTTTAACATTTCGTCTGAAGGATGGCACCTCAGCAACCATTGAATCTGCATCCCTCCAATCTACCTCCCCTGCATGACCATCTTTCATAAATCAGACCACTATCAGCCCCACGACCAGCCTCCCCAGCTGAGCAATATCCTTGAAATCCCCTCCCCATCTGGGGTATGTGCAAGCCACAGGAGGAGGAAGAAAGAGCAAGAATTCAGGGTGTTCAGTCCTCATTCAGGTGGCAAAAGTTGAAAAGTATGGTCCACTACTACCATAGGCCATTGTTGCAAATGGCAATTACATAAATACATACTACTCAGCTTATTGTGTGGAAAATTTGATTGTGCTGCATGTTTCTGTAATCACAGTAATCAGTGTTGGTTAAAGGCCCACATTAAACAGCATCCAGCTGAAGAAGTGGATTGGAGAGCTTTACTAGTTGCCTTTGGTAGAGTGACAGAGTAGGGGTATGAGGAACACCTGGACAGCAAAGACTGCTTTTTATGTCTGCTTGGACGCATGTGCAAGAATCATAGTGCCACCATATGAGTTTTTGTAGGTGTGCCACCCCCGCTTCCAATGCACATCTTTTCGCAGGTGCAGCCGCGCCGCACCAATGAATGTCCGAGCTGTCTATGACAGCAGTTCAGATGCAGTGGCATACAGTTCAGAGAAAACCACCACTACAATCAGCAGTGGTAATATGGGGTAATTTGCATACTGCCATCGGCAGTATGCAAATTGCCTACACGCCACCACTGCATCTGAACTGCGTCATAGACAGCTCATTTACTTTACAGTGCGGCAAGTGCATGGCACATAGTGCATGCCAACACCCAATTCAGTTGCCCAATTCATTTTGCTTATGGGGGCCACTCCCATCGGCATAATGTACCCCCATTTGTTGGTGTGCTGGCAAGCCCAATCCCCTCAGTCTCATGCCCCTCAACAGTCTTTATTTGCCAATGGGGGCCGTATCCCCATCTGCTTAAGTCCCCACTGAAATCGCAGGTGGCACACTGGGAGCCCACCCTAGTGTGCATAAATGAAGCCTGAAAAAAAACCTTTCTGAGACATCCTTTTTATTATTTTTGCCCTGAAATAAAGAAAACGGTCCCTCGTGGTCTTTGTGCCCTCTCCCACAACCCGCGCCCACCCACTGCTCACCCACCTCCCACACCCCCTTAACCCATACTTACCTCCAGAGCTATTGCATGGAATCACCTTTCAGGACTGATTAAGGAAACAACAGTGCCACTGTTCATGAGGTGTGCTCTCAAAAAGCCTATATTGCAAAGTTGGTGAAAAAATCCAAAAAATTACTGTTTTACGAGCATGCATTGCACAGTTTCCATGCACCCTCGTAACTTCACAAATTTATAATATTTTCACTACAGATTTTTCCACATTAGCAATTTTTCAGACCTCCTTGGAACAGTATAGCTGTCATTTTTCACATCCTGGCTGAAATGTGTTTTCGCACTTCCGGTGCAGTTTAGCACAGTCACTGTGGGAAATCAGTGTTCAGGACACATTAAAAAAATCACAGTGGCACTGTTCATTAACAGAGGTCCTAAAATGCCTATGTTGAAATTTGGTGATGAAAGTCCATAAAATGACTGTGTTATGAGCATACATTGCGCAGTTTCCACGCACCCTCATAATTTTGCGAATTTGTAATGTTTTCACTCCATATTTTCAACATTGGCATTTTTTCACACCTCCTTATGAACAGTACAGCTGTCATTTTTCATATCCTGCCCAAAATATGCGTTTACACATCTAGCACAGAATAGCATGGTTGCTGTAGGAAATTAATGTTTGGGGCAGATTAAGAAAATCGTAGTGACAGTGTTCATGAGCAGAGGTCACAAAATGCCTATGTTGAAAATTTGGTGAAATAATTCCACTAAATGACTGTTATGCACATGCATTGCACAGTTTCCAAGTATGCACAGAATTTCTAGCATTTTTAATATCTTCACTACAGATTTTCAACATAGCCATCTCTTCACACCTCCCCATGAGAGCTACAGCTGTCATTCTTCACATCCTGCCCAATCTGTGTTTTCATACATCTGGCGCAGAATGGCATGGTCAGTGTGGGAACACAAAGTTCAGCACACATTAACAAAATCACAGTGCTACTGTTCATGAGAAGAGGTCCTAAATGCTTTCACGAGGTGTGGGTCACAAAAAGGCCATGTTGAAAATTTGTAGTGCAAATACCACCCAATGCCTGGGGCGTCAAGGTTTCTAACCATAACGCCCCACCCTTGTACAGACTGACAGGCATCGGGGTGTGCCTTTGGATTGAAGATTGTAATGCTCATGCCATTCCACCCCAACCCCTCCACCCTGCAGCCATTGACAGACATTGAATTGTGCCTTGGACTCTTCAGCTGAAGAGTTCACCCCATTCTCCTATACTGCACTAATTTCAGAGTATGTCCTTCTGGAATGGGGTGACTGTAAAGCCAAACACCCCAAGGCACACCTCAACACTTGTCAGTGTCTGCAGGATAGGGTGAGGTGAAATGGCATGAACATTATGGGCGACGACCCAACTGCATACCCCAATGCCTGTCCCTCTCTGCAGGGTGGAGGTGGGGTTGGTGTGAAGTTCAATACTTCACTGCCATTCCTATTCTGCATCTGTCTAACTCCTGCATTCCCAATGCTAATACCAGCAGGCAAACATTCGGCATTGACAAATGTTTGTTCAATATGGGATGGGGAAAGTGAAGAAGTGCCACTGGATGCCAATGACTTAATTTAAATGGAATAAGAGGAGAGAGGTGTTGCCCAATGGATGCTAGGGACTGCTAGTCCACTGCCCTAACCCTTGACTTAAACTCCCTTTACACCCCACCAAACCCCCTCTGTGGAAAGGGGGGGGGTTCAAGATGTGGGATGGAAGCACATGGCCAGTATGTTTTTCAGTAGGTCCAACTTCTGGGGCTGGCTAGTCTGTGTGAAGGGAGTTCCAGCTATGGGGGTAGACTGGTCAATTATCCCCAACACTTTATGTCCCCTCTCTTTACAGATCACTAAATCCTCTCTCATGCCCTTTGCACTCCTTTCACAGCCCCTGAGTACTCCCCCTAAGTCCCTCTTCTAACAAGTAACACCTATCAGCCACAGCAACCTTAACATTCCTGTCCTTCTCTGGTCAGTTGAGACCCCCTCATGCCCTTGACCCATTGCTTCCCTGCATGACCCCCCCACTGACACCTCCCAGACCCATTAAACACCCACCCACACCACACAGACTGTCAAGATACTTTTCCTCCACAGGCCTGCATAGCCCCAAACACTAGCCCCCTTCCCTTCCCTTCCTTTGTTGCCTGACACTAGCTAAGTCTTCTTACACAGCCCCAGATACTAGCCTCACCACCTTCCATGGACCCTGACACTGCCTGCCCTCCTCCACATACCCACAGCTCCTCCACAGTAAACATTCCATCCATAACCCAACTCTGAGTCCACTTACCACCTTCTTCTTCCAGACTTATCACCATAGTTCCCAACACCTCCACTGTCTCCACTGTCTCCATAGTCTCCCACCCTCTACCACCAGCCTGCACTTTACTACCAGTGATACTGACTGAGAGAGGTTTGAGCGGGGAGTCTAGTCAGGGATCTGGAAGTGGAATGCGGTGGTGTGGCGTGTAGTCAGCCAGGGGGAAGGGTTCCAGTTACAGAGAGAGTGGTCATCTGGGGTGATGGTGAACTTGGGGCAGGTCTATTTGCAGGGAGTTTTGGGGAGTGGAGGGTGGTTAAGGTGTAGGATGTTGATTCAGCTACAGGGAGGGTGGTTAGGATGCTACTTCAGGTGATGATAGTTGGCTAAGACAGGGAAGGCAGTGTTGTGGGGGGTATAGCACGCAGAGTATAAAAGAACTCACTAAACCCCATTGGTTGTTGCCATGACACCCATCATGGAAACAATGTTGTCACATTCTTGTGCTATGCTGTTGACCCAAATCCCTTCTGTGATGGCATGTTTAGTCAGTCAGTGCTGCCATGGTAACAGTGTGATTTTTTTTACAGCTCAAGATTGGCATCTAAGCCATTAACCCCACACATTTACACAAAACAGACACTTTTTTTAATTTTCCTAGTCAGACAAACTTGCTGGTTAGCCAAAACCGGCATCAGCATGATGTCAGAATCTGACATACTGTTTTGCAACTGCGCAGATGTTCTTGATGTGCTCTGTAGCTCTGCAGAAGCAAATATGTCTTTGAACATCTGTAAGCCGAACTGGAACATAAACGGACTGTGAATGTACTGATGACCAGATGGCGGAAGGACTTTTTGAATATAAAATCAGGTACAATTAATAAAAAATGTAAACAGCTAGTTTAAAGAGTTTTTTTATTCACATTGCTAAAAACAATAAGGTACTCACATGGTTGGAAATATATTAATCACACCTTGGGCATGGCACTCAGCTTGCCTTATGCCTCATTACCTCACAAGTATGTGATTTACATATGTTTAATACAGCCCTGGTCATTCCTTATTGCTTAAATATTTCAGGCCTGCCACAGTGGCTTCTTGTTCAGCTGTGACTATATTTGATCTCCCAAGACTCTTTTCAATTATGAAAACTTGTGCAGAAAAAGCAGGACTTTACTGAAAAAGACACCTTTCATTTTTGACAGCCCTAGGTAAGTAAATGGGTAAATAAAACCAGTCCTCTAAGATACGTTCTTGTGTAATTGTTCTTATGACTCTCATTTTTTTATATAAATAATCTGGAACATCTTGTAAAACTGACAGATTGCACTTGCATGTTACTTTAAAAATCTACTCAGCAAAGACTTCATTTTCTGTGACTCTTTTGCTTTTTGGCAGGATGTGATACTGCCAGAGGGAGGCACTTCCTAGTTCCCTCCTAGTTTAAAAACAGTCTTGGCAGTTGCAGCTTCTTTGTGAGACCAGTGAGAAAAGAAATGCAGAGACTTTTCAGATATTTGTTTTCTACAGTTTTGTAAAAGTAAAAACAGAAAGGTGTTTTTAATCTAGAATAGTTTTAGAGCGTCTTAGCTTAAATACAGTGCAAATTTGCAAAGTTTCTAATCGCAGTGTGGGTCAGATTGCAATTTAAATTATTGACTTGCTGCATATGTTTAGTGCTTTTTTGTTTTTACTGCATTTTAAAGTTTTGTCATACAGAAGCTGGACTTTAGACTAAGAAATGTGTGCATTTGCAGTTATTTGAATGTATACCAACATGTGTTCGTTGGGTAGGAGTACACTTGAGGAGTTCTTCTCCAGGCTTTAAATTCAAATGTAGTATTTGTAATGCTGTTGTTTATATATATATATATATATAGGTACCAATATGCTACTCGAGAGACAAAGTGTGACAATCAGGTTCCAAAATTTATTTGTGCCAATTGTCATAACCATATCATATTTACATTGGATGCATGTGGTAGTATTTCAGTCCCCAACATAAAGATAGTTTGTAGTTCAGAGGTGCTAAAAATTGGGATTAAAAGTTCCCACAAGGGCAACGTAATGTGAATAACATCGTGTCCTTGACAGCAAATTTGTCATATTATCAAACATATATTTTTTTGATATTACTATGTCTATGGTATCTATTTAGGTAGCATAATGTCTAACTTTTCAGTTTTTTATCATAAACTTAACTTGTTGATAATTATGCCACAATATGTTTACTGATCACAGTATGCCCAAATCTGGACATGTTTAAGTTTGGCTACCACATTCATGTCCTTGATTTTCTAGCCCATTGTTTTTTTCACAACTATATTACCCTCATCGAAAAGACAGAAATCACTTAATTTTCAGAAAGTGAATTATACTTTATTTACAAGGGTTTTTCTACAGGATGTCACGAGTAACTCAGACTACACAGGACGTCACATGAGTAACAAAGACACAACACAAGAAGTCACATGAGTAACATGGACACCAGAACAGTAGTATCAGTATCATACCAAGTGTCTCACTAAGTCATACCAAAAGTTATTGCTAATGTTCAACCAAAAAAATGATTGTCATACTATGGATATTTGGTATAACATTTTTTGAACATTTTGAAGATTGTACTGTAGTCACAACATTATATTAACTTAAAATATTCACAAATGTTTTATGTTACAATGTAGTATGGATTGAATCTCACCTGGTCTGTCTATTACATATACTAGCTGGTCCCAAGCCTACAATAAGAGAGAGGGAAACCAACTATATCTTTATGAGATGAATGGGGATGTTTGGGATTAATGCATGCCCTTGCTGCTTGCGATATTCAAGGCTGAAGGCAAAACACTGACAGTGTATTAGTACTTATAACATGGGGTAGATAAAGGCAGGTGAGTGATAAACAACCATCAGGTGACCATTGCTTTCTCCACAATATATGATAGCTAGTGGTGAACCATCCTCTGAGAGATCAGCCTGTGTTTCTGTTCTGAGCTTGTTATAGTGCAAACTTGCAGTCTGTGGAGCAGCCATTACTATTCCTGCTTAGTGAGTGAGAGCCAAGGCCTGCCATGTAGTCCCAGGCAGTGCAGCAACAGTAGCTGTAGTGTTCAAAGTTTGTAGTCTTGCTTCTTACCCAAGCTTGTTTCCAGAGTGAAGTGTGTGGTCCCGGAGGTCATTTTTCTGTTGCACAGCCAGATTGACAGGTAAATCCCACAGCTGTGGCATAAAGTCAGATGGAACAGTGTGAAGAGAGGGAGACCCTCCCCAGTGATGTCATGATCTGAAAGTGAACTTTACGCTGGTGGACTGAGAAACAGAGTTCCAGAAAAACCTGCAAGCTCTGAGTCCCATTAGTAGCCATTTCTTAATTGGTAGAATACAGTCTGGTAGACTGTGTGACTGCACTGCTGGGGAAAATGTTTACTTGCTTGCCATGCATTAATGTAACCACAGACAGAGAGACAGAGCAGCTAAGCCAGTGGAGGTATAGACACCGTGTCTGTACCACAAGAGGCAACTCCATATTTTGTACTTCAGAGCTACTGTGCTGTCTCAGAAGGCATATCATGCACAACAAATGTCAGAGAAAGCATAGAAAACACTTTCCTTCTGACATCTGTATGTGTATGGCAGCCATTTTTTGGGGGACTATTTTTTAGGCAGCAGAATACAGTAATTTGCTTGTCTTTTATAAAAGGAGAAAAAATATGTATATTGCTTTCTCCTTGTTTTGTAGTGCACCCTCTGTTATAAGTGTAATAGCCCACTCCAGGGTGTGCGGTTATTGGGGATTAAGCAACACACTGGGTGTTGTGAGGATACTCAGCCAGCAGCCTCGTGCTTCACAATGCACTCGGGGTATTGATTAATCCCTAATAACTGCACACCCTGGAGTGGGTTACTTCCTACTAATAGAACTATGCCCTTGAGTGGGTTGCTTCAATCTTAAAATGTGTTTTAAGAAATGAAAATGAAATTAAAAACTGACTTCAGGGGCCAAATCTTCAAAAGCTTTCCCATGTGCAGGTTCCAGTTTTTCTGCACAAACCCAGATTTGCGAGATGTCCATATTCCAAAGCTCTGTTATGGGCAAACAAGGTTTGTGTCCGGGAGATTTTCTGAGGTTGGCGCAATACAAATGGAAAGTCATGGACCTGAAATCTGGTGAAGTCCTGTAATCACAGAGTGCAAGGTAATTTTGCATGGTCCCCTTGTATGGTGCAGATATACACAATTATCCCTGTTTCTAATGATGCCATCCCACAGATCACAGCCACAACTGAAGACACAGCCCTTCCTGTTGTCAAATGGACCCCTCCATGGTACCGTCACTCCTGTGTCCACAGCATGGTCCTGCAGGTACATATGGCAACCAGTGCATTTTGAGGGTGCACTTTAGGTTTCTTCGCTATTGTAGGAACATCAGTAATTGTTTGATATGCCATGCTAGGCCCTCAGCCTATCATGCAGCACATGGCACATCAAACAATTACTGTGATTCACTGCAACAGCAAAGTAAGCCTAAAAGTGCACAAAAAAAAACAGAATAAAAAAAATACAGAACAAAGGGTAAAAACAGAATGAAAACAAAATACAGAACAAAGGGTAACACTTTAACAGTCACTGACTGCAATCATCCCAGTAAGGAAAAAACAGTATTTTTCTTCACTTGTACTGCCATGGAAGCCATTAAAGGCATACCATGTAGCACATAGCCCAGTTACTGAGATACACTGCAACAGCAGCCAAATGAGCCTAAAACTTTACAAAAACAATGAACAGGGTTGATGTTTTTGGTGACTGCAACCCGGTTACCATCAATTGCAGTCATTTTACATCCATTTTGGTGTTTGTGCCTTTAGGCTCGTTTTACTGTTGCTGTGAATCTCAGTAATTGTTTAATGTGCCATAGCTAGACTCTTGGCTCTAACATGCAGCACATGGCACTCCTAATGATCACAAAACATATTGCTGAAATGTAAATGGTTCTGTGCTGGCGCTGAGTGCTCAGTGTTGAGTCAGTGGGCAATATGTATTTTTAAAAGTTGCCATCTTATAGACTCCTGTGGATCTGAGAAATTTGTGGATTACCCAATGCTTCGTTTACTGCTGCTGTTATTTGCTTTCTTCTGCTGCTAAATGGCTTCATGCACTTGCAAATAAAATAAATAAGTACTGTGAGTACGTTTGGAGTGCTGACCATTTTTCTGTTCTACAGAAGTGTTTTCACAAAAATAAATATGATATTAACCAGGATTTCTTTTTAAGTTTAGCAGATAAGCAGGTAGTTTAAAAGTAGTTCTGGTGTTCTGATGCCTCCAACACAATATAAGCCCCTAAAGAGATCAGGTCTACACAAACTAAGCACCTGCAGAGACCAGGTCCTATTCATTTACTCCCCAATACAATATGCATTTTATTTCTCATTACAGAACTCTCCAAACTGTAGATATGGTGTTCTGATGCCTAATACAAAATGAGCCCCAGCACTAACCAGGTCCAATTAATATACTCCCCAAAACTACAATTTTTTGCCTAGTACAGAACAAACTATTTAGCAGCAGTAACAGTAAAGGTGCCCCTGATAGAGAATAGGATCACACAAATGCCCCCCACAGGGACTAGGGCCACACAGAATGATCCCCATGTAGAGACTTGGTCTATAGAATAGGTAAATATGTATAACCATTTAATCTAGGAAACCTGCAGTTGTTCAACTTTAAAATGCTTTATAATCAACTCTCTGACCCTACCCCACCCTTCATACACCGAGCTCAGCATCTTGGGACCATGAGGCAAGATCCGACTACATGTCTCTGTTGCCTAAAAGCAAATGGGTACCTTTACAAGCTACAGACATTTGACACACTGGGGAACAAAAGAGCAGCTGAGATGCAGAGAGAATAGTCACTGTAATGCTCAGAACGTGCATAACTCCAAACTTCAGGAGGACAACATGTCTTGTCCAGAATGTAGGTGGCAGTACAAAGAATACAGACCCACCAGGTCCACAGCTTTAAAGAGCCATGGGTGATGACTGAAGATGTCAGCATGCATTTCTGGTTTTGAACATTCTGGGCGGTGGAGGAACCAATAGTAACGTGGGTAACAAAAAGGACACAAAAATAACACGCCATGGAAAAAGGAATTTTCTAAATAAATGAGTTATAACAAACTGCAAGGTTTTGGCAGCATGTCAGTAACAAAAAGAAGGTCACCAGACACAATAATGCTTTTGGACCACAGTTCATGCAAATTAAAGGCACAGTCTGCTTAGGATGAGGTACTAGATGGACACTACATGTAATGAACGTTACAGCTGATAAAATGATTAAATAAAAGGCAAAACTTTTATTCTGTACAGGGAGGTCTTGGGGAGGCTTAAATGAAGTAATTAGATAACACATTAACAACAATTGGGTTTCTAAGGCACAATAAAGGGCTGTATTTAAATACTTAAATTGGGAATGGAAGCAATGTCACAAAATGGAACCCTATTTGAAGGGTAAATTGATGTTTGTGATAAAACTGAAAGAGCACAGTGGAACCAAACTGGGTCATGTTATGTTTAATATCTCTCTAATGTGGGACTACAAATTAAGTGTGTCATGTGAACCTTTAACAATTTAGCAAAAAGTTACAGGGTGTCAATGTGCAGTAGGTATGAGTCTCTCGTATTGTATTCATGCCTATATATATATATATATATACACAAACATATACTGTAGTATGTTGCAAGCCAGGGAATGTTACTAGGACATTTACTGCTCAACCTTGTGCCATTTAAGCTGAAGAAATATTTTTTTCTTTTATTGGAACAAGGGGTGAAAATCAGGAACAGCTGGCTTAACAAAATATTTAATATTAGCTGAAGAAATTGTGGCTGTGTGTTCATAGTATTTTGTGAAAGAAATCTATACTATGGCACTGATATCTGGCATGGATTGTTACCCAGGTGTCACAGTGGATGGAAATAGTATGGGGGATGGGAATACCATGAATGCCATGATTCAGCCTGTCCACTACATTTTTCCAAAGTGAATTTCTGCAAGGTGGGGGAGCTTTTACTGCATCCGTGAGGGTGCCCTGTATGGTACCGGTGCCAGGAGAACTCAGTCTATGGCCAGCTGTGGAGATGATCAGAAGGCTATGCCAGTTGCTGGCTGTTGGTGTTGGATCGAGGGGGTAGTGGGGAGATAGGGCACTATCTGCCAGAGTGGAGGTCCGCTAGACCACCAGGGACAGGGTTTGTCTGCTATGGGCAGGTAGGGGTAAGGGAGGGGGAACCACTGGACCACCAGGGAATTCTTTCATTTTCCAAACAAGGATGGGGATCAGGGCTGGTGAGAGATCACTGGACCACCAGGGAGTGTATTGTTTTTAAAAAAGGATGAAAATTGTGGCATGGGAGGGAGACATGGTCCAGCACACTCAGTCGTTGCGAAAGTATGCAGAGGAGTCAATAATGGGCATGCAAATGACCTTGTAGTACAGTGGGTTCATCTGCATCTTTGAATATTTGCCCATGGGGTGCAGGACTAACCAGTGTGTGCTGTGCATTACCCCATGGTTAGTCTTCAGCCCATATCCTTGTAACACAGTACAAAAACATGGTGAACACTGGCTGGGTGCCATGCTACCATGGCTGATATTCAAATGGATAGTGCAGTCAGCTCAGATCGCATTATTTCATTTAATATGGCTGAGCCAGTTGTCCTATTTTTTCAAGTGGCACCCCTGCGGTGCATGTGCAACTGGCTGACTTTGAATATGGGGCCCATAATGCCTTACCTATTAAATAAGTACAGTTTGATTTGTGTGCAATGGGTTATGTGGGTATATAATTATATTAACACTAATTTAAGGTTCGAAGAACTCTAGGTTTTGAAAGACTTAATGAAATAACTGTTGCATTACCTACAATATTTAGTAGATCAACAGCATGGGAAAGTAAAAAAAAAAAACTAGAAACAATAAAGTTAAAATACAATTGGGAAAATCTAGTGTTTTTAACTCTTTCTTATAATACAGTAGTTTCTCTTTAACTCTGTCTTTTCACTAAAACTCTGCTTTATTTACTGCTATGTTGTATTACCATTTATATCTCTCCGCGCTTTCTATCTCTACCAAGCTACTATACGTTCATCATTTTACTTTTATTTTAACAGATCTGGCCAGATGTTGACTGTTTACCTTTCAGATAAGTATTTATCTTGTTTAAATTCTAACCCCTAGTCTCTCCTCTAGAACCTCTGACACTTTTTTGTCCACATCCTTTTCTGTGCTTTCCCTTTACATACTACCAGAATACCCCAAACCCAAGCCAATCCAACCCTGGATACTGTGATTCAACAGAGCAGGTAAGCCATATTTAATTTACGGATCAAAATTGGTTTTTGCAGCACACAGCTAGCAGAGCTAGTGACTGGGAAAACTGATTTTCTTGTTTCGTAGCCAGGTAAAAATCCCACAGACTTCTCCACTGGCCCTGCTGGTGTACTTACTGAAGTGTTACCTTCTCCAGTACAATTCCACAGGGCTAGCTAAAGGAAAATCTACTAGCTAGATACAAAATCTGCTACATCTAGCTAGTGGGACAGTGCCAATGTTGATGCCAGGAAGGAGGTGGGGCTAGTGTCTTGTGCCAAGGAATGAAGTGGGCTATTGTCAGGGGCTGAGGGGGCTAATGTCTGAGAAGTGGGATACCAGTGTCTGAGCTTTGGAAAATGGGTCAGCTAGAGCCAGGGGTTGTGGATGGAGGGAGGTGGCTAGTTTCAGAGCCTGTGGAGGAGAGTGTAGAGGAGGGTGTATGTGTGCCTCAGGTGTCTGAGGAGGTGGTGTCCAGAGGGAGCCTTGCAGGGCAGGTGGGTAACAAGTGTATATATATAATTCTCAAATGGCTGAGGAGGAAGTGGTGTGGTTTCTGGGAGTCGGGGGCCCAGGAGGGAGGGAGGTGATATCCATTAGCTACAGAAGTGAGATGCCTAGAGAGGGAAGGGTGTTCAGAGAGACTGTGGTGAAAGAGAAGGAGGGAGGGTGGTGTGTGTGAGGGTTGAGTCAGGAAGTAGAGGGAGGGGGTTGGTGTCTGGGGTGATGGAGGGAGCCAGGGTAATGTTGGGGGCTGTGGAAGATGTACAGTCAAGAGGGCTACTGTCATGGGGGGCTGTAAGGAAAACATGCTAGTGTCAGGTGCTGTGGAGGGAAAGGGCTAGTATCGTGGAGGGAGTTGGCAGATGTTGGGTGCTGTGGACAGTGGTGGCTGGTGTTGGTGCTGTGGACACAGGTGGCTGGTGTTGGGTGCTGTCGATTGAAGGTGAGCTGGTGTAGGGTACTGTGGAGGCAGGTGGGCTAGTGCTGGGTGCTGTAGAGGGAGAGGGCTAGTGTCTGGAGCCATGGGGATGATTAAACACCAAAAGCATGAGTGAATAAAGTTTTCAGACCCTGCTTAAAAGCCTCTACCCCTGAGATACAATGTACCACCTCTTGGTTGTGTTTGTTAGACCACTTCCTCCCTGTGCCCCTCACTAGGGAATCCTTGAAAGGAATAAACAAGGTGAACTGTGAGGAACTATTTAGCCTGAGCAACAATTAAGAAATGGGTGCTATGAATGGAAATGATGAAAAGAGGCTCAATAGGGATATGAGAAAGATTTATTTTCTAGAAAGGGTAGTACAGTCCCCAGCCAAGGTGGTGGGTGCCAAAATAAATGATTTCAAGTATGGTTGGGACCAGTGAAGGATGTAGTGGTTACTCAAGATGGCTGTAGTATGTGGGCAACAGTGGATAGATAGTGAGGGCTAGTCCCCTGTATGGGCAATCAGTCCTGGGGTTTAATAAGGAACTACAGACAGACTGGATGGACCTTTGGTCTTTTCTGTCATCTCTGTCTATGTTTATATTGCATCACATATATTCTCCTGTTACCCACTATGTGAATCTCCTCCATCTTTGGTCTATGTCCCTATGTCCTCCATGATTCAAGTGGTGTAATTTATTTTGGAGGGCTACATTTGTGTCCAGTTCCTGATGTGGGATACGACTGGATGCAGGCCCCACCCCACAAAAAGGGCAGGGAATGAACTGCATCTTACAGGTACTGTACAGGGCCTGTACAAGGCATCCTTTGTAGGTATGCTCAGGTATAGGACAAGTACTAAGCAGGCAAAGAAAGGCAATGTGAAGGCATTGGACAGTACTGCTTTTTCAGTATGGACTCCTCTTGACCTTTAGCTAACCTACTGCCCTGATTGGTGGTTCAAGTTGCCAAGGCACCTTGCAGCCAATCAGGAGTGAGTTGTCCCCCGAGGTGGGAATCTGTCAAGGTAGCACCTCCTGACTACTGTCCTTACCTCTTTGAGCCCTTGTTTCACCCTCCTTGAGGTAAACACCCCAGGTTATGGTGTGGGTGGATAGGTGGCAATTCCCTAGACACGCTACCTTATACTTTTTCGTTATATCCTCTAGCTGTTAGGCACAGCCAAACAAAAGCCCCCACCAACTTTCATTTACTATCTGACTGATCCTGCTGCCAATGTCAAGATGTCCTAATAATTTGTGCTAGCCAGCATGTGCCAAACATGGCCTGCCTGGAGTTAATCTGGAGGATTGCTTGCCCCCAGTAGATACTTAATTAAATCTTATATATTTTGTATTTTTTTATTCCCTTTGGGCTTTGCTGGCCGCTGTGGTTATCTCTGGGATCTCCTGCCCTAATGTGTACTACTGCTCCCCCACCTGCTCATCTACCGACCTCTTGGGCTTGATTGCAGCTGCAGGTGGCTTGTCTGTTACTCCCTTGGGAGCGCCAATCTTACCTGCATCCTGCAGACCTTACAATTAAGTTTAGCCCCTGAGATTCCTAAAGCCACAGTGTGCTTAAACTATGTGACACCTCTCTCTCCCATTGCCCAACTCCACTTTCCTCAACCAGATCCACATCTCCTTGCAGGGTTCACTGCATCCTGAAGGGGCAAAGGCTCTGGCTTCCCACCCTCTATCTTCCCTTCTATGTCACCCTTCCACCCTACCCTCCTATCCCCCTCCCCTAGACCATCAATACTTTTGTCTGCCAGCCTCCAGCCCTTGCAGGGTTCTCCACATACTGAAAGGGTGTCGCACTGGCTTCTCTCCTCTTAGCCCAACTTACTTTCCTCCTTCCTCTCCAAGTTTCCCCACCCCTTGCAGGGTTCTCTGCATCCTGAAGAAGGTGTAGGCACTGGCTTCCCTATCCCTCTCCCCTTAGTCCAACTTTATTTTCCTCTGCTGTTCCCCATCTCCTGCCACTGCAGGATTCTTTACTCCTGAAGGGAGAAGACAATGGCTTCCTTTCATTATCCACCATTCTACCCCCAATTCTTCCTTTACTGCCCCCCACTTCACACTATCCCTAGTAACCCCACGCCCAGTCCATGTTCTTCTATCCTGTACACACCTTCTCCTCTATCTTTCTAATGCCAGCTCCCTTGTCCCTTAACAGTTGGTTAAACAATGTTCTCTAACAGGTGGTTCTCAGCACCTTGGGGGAGGGTGAAGGCCTAGGCCTCTTCCCTCCCCTCCTTCCTACACCCATCCCTGGTATTTTACATACTAGGTCAATCAGCTAGCACTTGGCTACTGTCATCCCAACCAAGCACTTAGCCCCTATGCCTCCTTACAATCTCAAAGTACTAGCATTGTAATCTACTTTCAGTATCTCCACACTTTATTGCCTGGTTTAAGTCAGCTGTCTTATCCAATAATGTTTGCTGCTCTGCTCATCATGAGGCTGTGATGTAACTTATGCTCATGTTTTTTTTACCTGGTCTGTAATTGAAATGTATAGATTTTGTACGCTGCACTAGTTCTTAATTATCTATTACTTGTAACGTCTATGATTCTGTTCTCTGTTTCTTGTAAATGATTGTCCCATGCTTCTTCGTATGTAACCCCTATGTAACTTCCTCCAATTTATGAACATGTTGGGCTTCACTCAGGTTGTTGCCTCTGCAACCCATGATCAGGATCACTCACTCAATCTGGTTTTCCTCCTGGGGATAGAAGCCTCTGACCTGGTGGTGGAACTGGTTGGATGGTCTGACCATCACACTGTAAGGTTCAATTTCAGGGCTTCCCCTATAGGCCTGCCTCTGTAGAGATGGTCAGATACCACCCTTTGAGGGATGTTACTCCCGTTGGTCTTTTGGCGGTACTAGATCTATCGGGATTTCGGATGCTAGCGAGGGTCCAGAGAATCTAGTCAAAGCTCTAATAAGTGCTGTGGTAGGTGCTCTGATTCCATCGCTTCCTCTCAGGTTTGCCCCCCTTGCCCTCAGTCCCCTTGGTTTGATGGTACCTTGAGGAAGTTGAGGCGAGTGGGATGAAGGCTAGAACGGTGCTGGCGGAGATGTGCCCTGGATGCCGACCACCTTAGATTGATGGAACATTATTAAGTCAATCAATCAACAATCTCCCACAAGAAGGCAGAGTTCCTGTCCAGGAAGATTGCTGTGGCTCAGAATTCCACCAGCTCAGCTCTTTCAACTGTGGACAGGCTGTAGCAACCCAACCTGTCTACAAACTCGGAGAGCATTTCACAGGATAAGTGTGATGAGTTTGCGCAATTCTTTGCTAACAAAGTGGCCGACATTAGGGTGGAGATCCATTCAACCCGCCTATGGGGTTTACAGTGGTCGGCATATGGTTACTATGCCTCAAGTTTACTTGGGTTCACTTTTACCGGCTGGTGATCTCTGATGTCGTGCAGATTGTCCAGAGTATGCAGCCTACATGCTGTAGCTTGGACACGGGCCCTACACTTCTTATTTTGGGATGTGTGGATACCACTGGCCCTGTTCCAGCAGAGATAGTTTGGTGCTCTTTAGAGTTAGGTGAGTTTCTGAACTCCCTTGAAGGAGGCAATGGTTATACCTCTCCTTAAAAAATCTTCTCTGGACCCAAACTGCCCTGCTAACTACAGGCCAATCTCTAAACTTCCCTTTGTTGGGAAGATGATAGAGAAAGTAGTTGCCCTACAGCTGGGGAACCATTTGACCATCCATGGCATCTACGATCCCCTCCAGTCCAGTTTTCAGAAGAGGCATAGTACTGAGACCACTCTGGTTCGGGTGCTCAATGATCTCCTGATTGCAAGAGATCGAAGCATCATCCAATCTTGATCCTTCTTGATCTGTCATCAGCCTTTGACACCGTGGACCACTGGAGGCTGATGGAGTGCCTGAGGGACATCTGCGGCCTGTCAGGTACAGTCCTTAGTTGATTTAGATATTTTCTCACTGGCAGAACTCAGAGAGTGGTGTCTGGGATTTAGTCCTCGGCTTCATTCTCTCTGCCATGTGGGGTTCCTCAGGGCTCTGTGCTGTCCCCTATGCTGTTTGCAGTGTATTTGCTGCCATTGGGAGACATTGTGAGATGGTATGGGCTAAGGTTTCACTGTTGTGCAGATGACACCCAGCTCTACCTGTCTTTTGCACCACACCAGGATAGTACGGTCTCCATCTTTAACAGCTGCCTCACTTAGAACTCCAGGACTGGATGCAGGCCAGCCGGTTAAGGCTGAATCCCAATAAGATTGAGGTGTTGGTGGTGGATCTGGATTGCGGGATAGAGAGGGCAGGGGCACGGTCTGCCTCTGGGCTTTGGCACAGAGGTAACCAGCTCATGCCTTCTGTTCAGGTGTGGAATCTGGGGGTGATCTTTAACGAGGGTCTGACACTACATACGCAGGTGTCGACAGTAGTCAAGTCCTCTCTTTGTCATCTGAGGAACATCTCCTGGATTAAGCACCTTGTTCTGTCTTGTGATCTTCCAACATTGATCCACATCTTTGTGACCTTGTGCCTTGACTCTTGTAATTCCCTCTACCTAGAGTTTCCGGTGGTTGATATCTGCTGCCTGCAGCTGGTGCAGAATGCTGTGGCCAGGTTACTGACAGGGGTTTCCCGGGCCAGCCATATCACCCCTGTGCTGTGCGAACTGCACTGGCTGCCATTGCAGTGGCAGATCACCTTCAGTGCCGGTTTACATGCACTCCACAAGGCCCCCTATTATGGAAGAGGCAGACCTGGTCATTGTCGTCATTACTGAGTCATTGTGCAATGAAAACCATGACTGGGTTATAGCCACTCCAGGCTATACTCCGTTCAGGAAGGACAGGGTGGGAAAAAAAGTGGGAGGAGTGGCTCTTTCTGTAAGGGATAGCATAAAAGCAACAGAGGTACAGCTAATGTAAGTAGGGGTGAAGGATTACAAATTGTATATTTTATTTATTGGGAAATATTCAGAAAGACCTTTGAGTCGAAGACTCATTTACAAAGGTTCCACGTCACACATTAATGCACAGAGCAACATTTGCTAGCAGACATGACAGTACAGTATAATACATAATGAAGAATTACATTACATTTCATTACATGGCAGTCAAGGGTTGATCAGGAGGAGGCTTAGGTCAGGATAGTAATTGATTCGCATTTTAGCACAGTCACATAGTTGCAGAAAAAACTGTAACTGGCTGATAGTCAGATAGTGAGATAGGAGAGGTTTTGAACCAGAATCAGAAACAGTTAGGGGCGATAATAGGACAACATGCTGCAGGACTGTGTCAGGGGCAATCACATACATTAGAGTCTTGGAGGAGCTCCCTTAGTCTAGCTTTAAAAGGACCTAGCCTTGTTTCGTTGGCGATGTGGATAGGGAGAGAGTTAGTCCAATTAGAGGCTTGGTAGCTGAAAGTCCTTTGAAGTTGGGAGGTATGAGGGTGGGGTACCCATAGTAACGGCTTGTTTGAGTTTCATGTGGATCTGGCTGGGGATGCTGGGTAAATAATAGAGGAGAGAGAGGGAGGGGCGAGACCTAAGAGTATCTTCTTAGTCATTAGGCATGTATGATACCTGATGCTGCTATCTAGGTTTAGCCAATTTGAGGAGTTGTAGAGTGTACAGGTGTGGGTGAGAAGATCACAGCCGAGAATGAGATGGCAGGCTTTGTTAAGTACAAGACAGAGTTTGTTTAGCACGGAGTTGGGGGCAGCACTGTATATGGTAATACCATAGTCTAGGAGGGCGAGGACGGAGGAATTGATGGTGAGCCGTAGTGCCTCCAGGGTGAGGCAATGTTTGTACCTATAAAGCACACCTAATCTTGAGTTTCGGGCCAAGGCAAGGAGTTGTTGTTTTATAGTTGATGGCGGGTCTAGAGTGATCCCTAGGTATTTAAAGTTGCTAACTTGCTCGAGAGGGGTGGTTGACAGTGGGAAATGGGGAACAGAGGTTCTTGTGGGGGTTCTACGGGTGTGAGAAGATCATGACTTTTGTTTTCTTGTAGTTGATTGTTAGACGCTGGGTGGAGAACCAATGTTCTGCTTCGTGGAAGCTATGTTGGAGAGTTTGGTGGAGATGAAGTGGGTCAGAACCGGAGGCGAACAGTACAGCGTCATCCGCATAGAGGAGCAGGTTTCCGGAGATGGCCAATGGGAGGGAGTTTAGGTATAAGCTGAAAAGTAGGGGGCCAAGAATCGACCCCCTGTGGAACTCCAGAGCGGACCAGGAGGCAAGGGGGACAGGACAGTGCCTACCTTGACCTGTTGTGTTCTATTCGACAGATAGCTGGTGAACCAGTTTAAAGTATTGTTGGAGAAGCCACTGGAGGCGAGTGTGTTTAGCAGTAGGGTGTGGTTGACAGTATCAAAAGCTTGAGAGAGGTTCATGAAGACAGCACCTGTGAGGTGGCCGTGATCCAAGGTGGAGTGGGCATGCGTAGTGAAAGAGAGGAGGGTGGTGGTGGTACTATGCCTCTTATGGAAGCCATGTTGTTGGTCACAAAGAAGATTGTATTTTTTGAGGTGGTCAGTGATTTGGTTGGCGACGATATGCTCTAAGGCTTTGGTGGGGGATGGATATATGATGGTAGTTGGTGGAGGTGCGGTCCCCATTCTTATAGATAGAGTAATGGAGGCCAACTTCCAATGGGAGGGAATTTCATTGACAAAGGGAGCGATTTAGAATATGAGTGTGAGGGTAGAGGACTTCGGAAAGTAAGGTGAAGAAGTCTCGGCTAAGGGCTTTGGCTAGGTAGGGTTTGGCAGCCACAGGGGAGAGACGTGTAGAAAGAGAGGAACAAGGGAGGTGTATGGGCCCGGCCAGTGGGGGTCAAGAAATTAGGGGGAGAACATGGTTGGTGTTTGTGAAAGCGGAGTTTAGGCTGAGACTATGCCAAGGGGATTCTGTGGAGATGCGACCGCCTATTTTAATTGTTCTGGGGGCTGGTTTGGGGTTTTACCTTAGAGTTCCTTAGTATTATTCCAGAATTTGCACCCATCACCCCAGGTGGATGTTAAGGAAGCTTTGTAGTAGTCCGCTTTGGCAGTGCAGAGGGCCCACGTGCATTTGTTACGAAACTCCCTGTAGCATTGCATGTCAGCTGGCCATTTGGTTTCATTAGCAATATGCCAAAGGGAGTCACGCTGTTGCATTAGGCCCAGGAGGTGATCAGAGAACCAGGGGACCTGGTTGCCTTTGGACATTCTCCTGGTAAGGGGGGCGAATTATCACAGATTCTATTGAATGTGGAGATAAATAGATCAAGCGCATGATCGGGGTCTGTGGTGTTTACGAGGGGTGTCCAATCCCAGTTTCTAAGGTGGGCCTTGAGTTGGGAGAGTTTGCCAGGGCCAAGCTTGCACTGTAAGGTAATTTTGGGGGGGTGTGTGGGAGCCCTACAGGACCAAGAGCAGAGCACAGTAGAATGATCATTTAGAGCATTGGGGAGTACCTGGTGTTGGTTATTCTGTGGAGGTACTGTGGGTCACCCTAGAAACCAGGAATGGACTGCACCATACTGGTGTGATCTACAGACCTCCAGCATTGGGGAGGAGACAGTTGGACATGGTTCTGGTGGAATACATCCAAAAGATGGTAATTAAGGGGAGGTGCTGGGTAGGGACTTCAGTCTGCTGGACATAGACATCCTGGATTCCCTGCAGGAGGCTTCCCCTAGGCAACTAGTAAAACAGCTCACTTGTGAGAGAGCAATACTGGATCTTGTACTCACCAGCGGGGACAGTGTGTTGTAAAAACACAGTTGGTAGCCAACTGGGGACCAGTGATCACCATACAATGTGGTTCAATATATGCACTGAGGCAAAAATCGAGCCACACAAAGGTGAGGGTCCTGGACTTCAGGAGGCAGATTTTAAAACAAGCATTTGTCAATACCGAATGTTGATTGCGTTGGTCAGTTGAGCTCGCTCACTGCCCCTGTGTCCCTCACTAGTTCTGTTTCTCCTGGTGCTGCAGACTGCTCTTTTGTACTGGACTCCTGCCTGCGCTGGCACGTTTTTCTGCCACCAAAGAAATCTGCAGCTGTCCCGACAGAGCTACATTGAAGTGGGTCACTCCCCCTCTCTCACTCGCTCATTCTGTTTCTGCTGGCGCTGCAGGCTGCCCTTTTGTACTGGGCTCCTGCCTCTGTTGGTGGCTTTTTCTGCCCACAAAGAAATCTGCAGCAGTCCTGACACAGGTCCATTGAGCTAACTCACTCCCCTCCATCTCACTCGCTCGTTCCATTTCTGCCAACGCTGCAGGCTGGCCTTTTGTACTGGGCTACTGCCTGCACTGCCGCCTTTTTCTGCCCACAAAGAAATCTGCAGCAGTCATGACAGAGCTCCGTTGAGCTCGTTCACTCCCCCTCTCTCACTTGCTCATTGTGTTTCCCCCAGCGCTGCAGGCTGCCCTTTTGTACTGCACTTCTGCCTGCGTTGACACCTTTTTCTGCCCACAAAGAAATCCACAGCTGTCCTGACATAGCTCCGTTGAGGTCGCTCACTCCGCCTGTCTCACTCGCTCCTTCTGTTTCTCCTGGCACTGCAGGCTGCCATTTTGTAGTGGGCTCCTGCCTCTGTTGGCGCCTTTTTCTGCCCACAAAGAAATCTGCAACAGTCCCGACAGAGCTCCGTTGAGCTCGCTCACTCCCCCTATCTCACTCGCTCATTCCATTTCTGTCGGTGCTGCAGGCTGCCCTTTTGTACTGGGCTCCTGCCTGCATTGCTGCCTTTTCCTGCCCACAAAGAAATCCGCAGCAGTCCCAACAGAGCTCCGTTGAGCTCATTCACTCCCCCTCACTCACTCGCTCATTCTGTGTCTCCCAGCGCTGCATACTGTCCTTTTGTACTGGCTACTGCCTGCGTTGGCACCTTTTCCTGCCCACAAGGAAATCTGCAGCAGTCCCGACAGAGCTCCAGTTGAGCTCGGTCACTCCTTCCCTCTCTCACCGATCGTTCTGTTTCTCCTGCCGCTGCAGACTGCCCTTTGTACTGGGGCCCTCGTGCATTGCCTTTTTCTATCCACAAAGAAATCTGCAGCAGTCCCAACAGAGTCTGCTGAGCTCATTCACTCCCCTCACTCACTCGCTCATTCTAAGTCTCCCAGCGCTGCATACTGTCCTTTGTACTGGCTACTGCCTGCATTGGCGCCTTTTCCTGCCCACAAGGAAATCTGCAGCAGTCCCGACAGAGCTCAGTTGAGCTCGGTCACTCCTCACCCCCTCAGTCACTCGATCCTAATCTGTCCCAAACACTGATTTCTGACAGCAACTGTGGTATTCTCGCCGGAAGCGTGGAAACACATTTCTGCCAGGATGTGAAAAATGACAGCTGTACTGTTCATAAGGAGGTGTGAACAAATGCCAATGTTGAAAATCTGGCGTGAAAATATTACTAATTTACAAACTTACAAGGGTGCGTAGAAACTGCACAACACACACTTGTAACACAGTCATTTTATGGAGTTTCATCACAAAATGTTCAACATAGGCATTTTAGGACCTCTGCTCATGAACAGTGTCAGTGTGATTTTCTTAATGTGTCCCAAACACTGATTTCCCACAGCGACCGTGCTATTGTGTGCCAGAAGAGCGAAAACACATTTCTGCCAGGATGTGAAAAATGACAGCTGCACTGTTCATAAGGAGGTGTGGAAAAATGGCAATGTTGAAAATCTGGAGTGAAAATATTGCAAAGTTGCGAAGGTATGAGCGTGCGTGGAAACTGAGCAATGCACATTTGTAACACACTCATTTTATGGACTTCGTCACCAAATTTTCAACATAGGCATTTTAGAACTCTGCTAATGAACAGTGTCACTGTCATTTTCATAATGTGTCCTGAACACGGATTTCACACAGCGACCAGCTATTCTGTACCTGAACTGAAAACACATTTCAGCCAGGATGTGAAAAATGACAGCTGTACTGTTCATAAGGAGGTGCAGAAGAATGGCAATGTTGAAAATCTGGAATGAAAATATTATTAATTGCAAAGTTATGAGCGTGCGTGCAAACTGAGCAACCCAAGCTTGTAATACAGTTATTTTATGGAGTATTGTCACCAAATTTTCAACATATGCATTTTAGGACGTCTGCTCATGAACAGTGTCACTGTCATTTTCTTAATCTGTCCCAAACACTGATTTCCCACAGAGACTGTGCAATTCTGTGCCAGAAGTGCGAAAACACATTTCGGCCAGGATGTGGAAAATGACAGCTGTACTGCTCATAAGAAGGTCTAAAAATGGCAATGTTGAAAATCCGTCTTGAAATAATGAAATTGCAATTACGAGGCAGGTAGCAACCCCAACACATGTCGTTAAACAGTCATTTTTTTGATGCCCCACCAAATTAGTGTAACATAGGCTTTTTGAGCCCACCATGATTGGCACTGTCATTTCGTTAATCAGTCCCAAAGGGATTCTGCGCAGTGACTGCGAAATCACTTTTCGGGGCTGAATAACGCCATGACAGTGCCAGAATTCATGAGGAGGGGTCCCAAAAACCCCATGATGAAAATTTGGTACCAAAATTCCCCAAAATCCTTGAGGTATGCATCAAAGTTGAAAAAACCCTATTTATTCAATTATACAGCTTACCAGCATTTCCTCAGTTCACAGTCGGCTTTGAAGAGTGCAGACGTGTTCCCGGTCCACCAAAGATGGTCGCGCTGGACTCCAGAAGTAAATATGGGGTGAGGGGGGTGTGGGGAGGCAGGGTGCACAGTGGGTAGGCGCGGGGTGTGGGAAGGGGGCAGGGAGACCACCAAGGGACCGTTTCCTTTTTTCACAGGTCAAAAAAAACAGACATCACGGGACCGTTTTTTGCTTTCAGGGGCATGTGGCACACTGGGGTGGGCTCCCAGTGTGCCAAAAGATTCTTTTTTGGGGGGGCAGCTGTAGCCATCAGGGGATTGAGCACTCCCATTGGCACACAATAAAAGGGGGGGCACACCACAACAGAGGCAGGAGCCCAGTACAAAAGGGCAGCCTGCAGCACCAGGAGAAACAGATTGAATGAGTGAGACAGGCGGAGTGAACAACCTCAACGGAGCTGTATTGTGACTGCTGCAGATTTCTTTGTGGGCAGAAAAAGGCGGCAACGCAGGCAGGAGCCCAGTACAAAAGGCCAGCCTGCAGCTCCAGCAGAAACAGAACAAGCGAGTGAGAGAGGGGGAGTGAGCAAGCTCAACGGAGGTCTATCGTGATTGCTGTGGATTCCTTTGTGGCCAGGAAAAGGCAGCAATGCAGGCAGGAGCCCAGTACAAAGGCCAGCCTGCAGCGCTGACAGAAAAGAAACAATCACGCATGACAGAGGGGAGTGGTACCTTAACGGAGCTGTGTGCCAGGACTGCTGCAGATTTCTTTGTGGGTAGAAAAAGCTGCCAATGCGGCAGGAACCCAGTACAAAAGGGAAGCCTGCAGCAACGGGAGAAACAGAACAAATGAGTGAGAGAGGGGGAGTGAGTGAGCGAGCTCAATGGAACTCTATTGTGACTGCTGCAGATTTCTTTGTGGGCAGAAGAAGGCGGCAACACAGGCACGAGCCCAGTACAAAAGGGAAACCTGCAGCACTGGCAGAAACGGAATGAGCAAGTGAGAGGGGGGAGTGAGCGAGCTCAACGGAGCTATCATGACTGCTGCAGATTTCTTTGTGGGCAGAAAAAGGAGCTAACTACAAAATGGCAGCCTGCAGTGCCAGGAGAAACAGAATGAGTGAGTGAGACAGGCGGAGTGAGCAACCTCAACGGAGCTCTATAGGGACAGCTGTGGATTTCTTTGTGGGCAAAAAAAGGTGTCAACACAGGCAGAAGCCCAGTACAAAAGGGAAGCCTACAGCAGAGGGAGACACAGCACAAATGAGTGAGGGATGGGGAGTGAGTGAGCTCAACGGAGCTCTGTTGGGACTGCTGCGGATTTCTTTGTGGGCAGAAAAAGGCAGCAATGCATGCAGGGGCCCAGTACAAAAGGGCAGCCTGCATTAGCAGGAGAAACAGAATGAGCGAGTGAGAGAGTGGGACTGAGTGACCTCAATGGAGCTCTATCATGACTGCTGTAGATTTCTTTGTGGGCAGAAGAAGGCGGCAATGCAGGCAGGGGCCCAGAACAAAAGGGCAGCCTGCAGCACGGGCAGAAACGGAACGAGCGAGTGAGAGAGGGGGAGTGAGCAAGCTCAATGGAGCTCTATCAGGACTGCTGAGATTGCTTGTGGGCAGAAAAGGGTGCCAACAGAGGCAGGAGCCCAGCACAAAAGGGCAACTCTAGCTGGTGGGAGAAACAGGAATGAACGAGTGAAACAGGGGGAGTGAGAGGACCTCAATGGAGCTCTCATCGGACTGCTGCAGATTTCTTTGCGGCAGGAAAAGCAGCAACGCAGGCAGAAGCCCAGTACAATAGGGCCATCCTGCAGCGCTGCCAGAAATGGTACGAGTGAGTGAGAGAGGGGGAGTGAGCAAGCTCAACGAAGCTGTGTCGGGACTGCTGCAGATTTCTTTGTGAGCAGAATAAGCCATCAATGCAGGTAGCAGCCCAGATTTCTTTATGGGCAGAAAAATTCAGCAATGCTCCCGGGGCCCAGTACAAGAGGGCAGCCTGCAGTGGCGGGAGAAACAGAATAAATGAGTGAGAGAGGGGGAGTGAGCGAGCTCAACGGAGCTCTATTGTGACTGCTGCAGATTTCTTTTTGGGCAGAAAAAGACAGCAATGCAGGCAGGAGACCAGTAAAACAGGCCAGCCTGCAGCACCGGCAGACACGGAATGAGAGAGTAACAGAGGGGGAGTGAGCAACCTCAACAGACCTGTGTTGGGACTACTGCAGATTTATTTGTGGGCAGAAAAAGCCACCAACAGAGGCAGGAGCCCAGTACAAAAGGCTAGCCTGCAGCACCAGGAGAAACAGAATGAGCGAGTGAGACAGGGGCAGTGAGCGACCTCAACAGAGCTCTGTCGGGACACCTGCGGATTTCTTTGTGGGCAGAGAGGGGGAGTGACCCACCTCAACGGAGCTCTGTTGGGCCAGCTGCAGATTTCTTTGTGGACAGAGAAGGGTGCCAACACGGGCAGGAGCCCAGTACAAAACAGCAGCCTGCAGCACCCGGAGAAATGGAATGAGAAAGTGACAGAGGGCCAGTGAGCGAGCTCAACGGACCAACGCAATCAACATTCGGCATTGACAAATGCTTGTTTCTAATTGTGGCTGCTTCAGTTTATTGCTTTTTCTCAACTGTTATTAAGCAAAATCAATGGTTGGGTGAAACAAAATTCATGGTGGGACTGAGAAGAGCTGATGGGCTGAAGCAAGGGTATAAGGCATTTTTCCATTATATATGAAGGAAGCATAAAACTAAAGAGATAACCCAGAGGGAAGTGGAGTACACACTGCAATCTAGGGTCCCCTTTAAGTGTTAAAACTATCACTGCTGTTATTAATTGCACTATAACTACACTGCATTGACTTTCTATTACACTCATCTACCACTGCATTATTTTTGTTGTTTTTAGATGCACACTGCAGAAGCACTGCACACATTTAATTTTTCTTGTACACTTCTTTACAACTGCATTACTTTTGGTATTTTTAGATGCACACTGTAGTAGCACTGCACACAGTTCAAATTTTTAGATAATTCTCAAACACTTTTTCGCACATTATAGTTATTAGTATTGCTAACCTAATGGAAACTCCTTGTAAATGTTCAAATTGTTTTTGTTATTCTGGTTTCACTAACAGAGCTTTAGAGTTAATTTCCCTCATGCACATTTCTTTAGATTAGTTCAATTTAAACTAATTTTTTATTCATTTTTTTATCCTTTCGCCATCTCACAATTAATGTTACTGTCATCTTAGCTTCATACATATAACTTGTTTATGGTAAATCTACTCCAGGTATTCACTGCCATCAGTACCTGCATTTGGCGCATGCAAACCACACAGCCACCATGGTGGCATGCTTTATTTTCCACCCATTCCTAGCCCTGGCAGGAGGCTTTCGAGTCCCATTCCCAGCCTCAGGCATCTCAGCCCACATAACCATGTTGGTTGGCTCCTGAGTTCTCCAGTCCCTTACAGAAATACAAGTGTGCAGCATGAGTACAGAATGTATGCCACACACAGAATTGCTCAGTGACTGCTGGTAGTTCGCATACACCAAGTGAATCTAAGTAAACTTGATAAAGCTTATCAGGTTCGCATGTAACATGCTTGACATGCATGTAGCAGCTAATTTAGAAAAAGTCACAATAAACAATTACTTCTTCATAACAAAAGAGGCACTTAATTGTTTTTATCTGTTTTGCAACAGTCCCAATAAAACTCTCCATACCTTGCTCATTGTTGGTGGAGAATCCTTATCTTCCCCATCACAGCCACTAAATTCTATTGCACCCAAGCCCGCCTGCTGGGTTCCTCACCTGCACACATGCCCAGCTTACTGAGTCCCTCTTGTGCACCAAAGCCAGCACAGTGTGTCCTCTCCTGCACTCCACGCACAGCCCAGTGGGCCCCTTTGCACCCATGGCCAGCCCGTGGATCCTTCTAGTATTTCTGACCAGTCCAATGGCCCCCCTTCAGCCAAGTCTAGGCAGTTGCTCTCCCTTATGTTTGTGTTGTGGAATAGCTGGAATGGACCCCCGTGGCCCCAGCAGTAAAGCCAACCTTAAAAGAGCTGTACTAATTCTGTTGTACTTTTGTTACAAAAAACTAGAGCACGGTTTGGTCAGTAACAGGATAGAGTAGCAGCAGCTAGCCACGCTGTTCAGCCAGTTGCTGCAGCACAGTCAGTCCCTCAAGTAAAATTCCAGACAACAGCAACAGCAACAACTGAATCAGCTACAGCAACCACAACCAAGAGAGAAGTTGCCGCAGAACCAGACAGGGTCCTGACTTCTTGTGACTTTTTGTTGAGGTAAGTGGCTGTGTTTATTTGAAAATGTCTCTGTATTGTGGGGTGTGCAGGGACTCAAGGGAGAGAGCGCATGGGCCTCTATCTCCTGGCCGTGCCACTGTAGGTGAGCAATCCATTGGGACCTATTTGGGAGGTTGATAGCTGCTGGAAAGATGTGGGATGGCCCTACTTCTCCTGGCTCATGGTGGGAATGGCCCTGCTTCTCCTGGCTCAGAAGGGTGGCCCTGCTTCTCCTGGCTCAAGAGGGATGGCCCTGCTTCTCCTGGCTCGGGGAACCAGGTATGACCCTACTTCTTCTGGCTTGAAGGGTGCCCCCCCTTCTCCTGGCTCGGGGGGGAATGACCCTATGTCTCTAAGCTTGAGTTTTAGTTTCACTTATACTATACTTATTTTCATCTTGTCACAAACACCCATGGTGTAAGCCATCTTAAAGTGACCAAGTTCTTGTTTTGTTAATTTCTGTGAATATAAACTTTCTTAAACAGGATTTTTGTTAAAAGATGATTTTTTCCTATGATGATACCTTTATTAGCCATGGCACTGGGAACCTCTGTGGCTCTTTTTTTAATTAGCCATGTGAGCTTTTACTTCCACCTGGACAGAGACTAGAGATGAGCAGAAAGGACTTTGGTTTAACATTTCGTCTGAAGGATGGCACCTCAGCAACCATTGAATCTGCATCCCTCCAATCTACCTCCCCTGCATGACCATCTTTCATAAATCAGGACCACTATCAGCCCCACGACCAGCCTCCCCAGCTGAGCAATATCCTTGGAAATCCCCCTCCCCCATCTGGGGTATGTGCAAGCCACAGGAGGAGGAAGAAAGAGCAAGAATTCAGGGTGTCTGTGTCCCTCATTCAGGTGGCAAAAAGTTGAAAAGTATGGTCCACCACTACCATAGGCCATTGTTGCAAATGGCAATTACATAAATACATACTACTCAGCTTATTGTGTGGAAAAATTTGATTGTGCTGCATGTATTTCTGTAATCACAGTAATCAGTGTTGGTTAAAGGCCCACATTAAACAGCATCCAGCTGAAGAAGTGGATTGGAGAGCTTTACTAGTTGCCTTTGGTAGAGTGACAGAGTAGGGGTATGAGGAACACCTGGACAGCAAAGACTGCTTTTTATGTCTGCTTGGACGCATGTGCAAGAATCATAGTGCCACCATATGAGTTTTTGTAGGTGTGCCACCCCCGCTTCCAATGCACATCTTTTAGCAGGTGCAGCGCGCAGCACCAATGAATGTCGAGCTGTCTATGACAGCAGTTCAGATGCAGTGGCATACAGTTCAGAGAAACCACCACTACTATCAGCAGTGGTAATATGGGGTAATTTGCATACTGCCATCGGCAGTATGCAAATTGCCTACACGTCACCACTGCATCTGAACTGCTGTCATAGACAGCTCATTTACTTTACAGTGTGCGGCAAGTGCATGGCACATAGTGCATGCCAACACCCAATTCAGTTGCCCAATTCATTTGCTGATGGGGGAGCCCACTCCCCATCGGCATAATGTACCCCCCCATTTGTTGTGTGCCAAGGGGGTGCCCAATCCCCCTCAGTCTCATGCCCCCCTAAACAGTCTTTATTTGCCAATGGGGGCCGTATCCCCATCTGCTTAAGTCCCCCCCACTGCAAAACGCAGGTGGCACACTGGGAGCCCACCCCAGTGTGCATAAATGAAGCCTGAAAAAAAACCTTTCTGAGACATCCTTTTTATTATTTTTGCCCCTGAAATAAAGAAAACGGTCCCTCGCGGTCTTTTGTGCCCTCTCCCACAACCCGCGCCCACCCACTGCTCACCCACCTCCCCACACCCCCCCCTTAACCCATACTTACCTCCAGAGCCATTGCATGGAATCACCTTTCAGGACTGATTAAGGAAACAACAGTGCCACTGTTCATGAGGTGTGCTCTCAAAAAGCCTATATTGCAAAGTTGGTGAAAAATCCAAAAATTACTGTTTCTGAGCATGCATTGCACAGTTTCCATGCACCCTCGTAACTTCACAAATTTATAATATTTTCACTACAGATTTTTCCACATTAGCAATTTTTCAGACCTCCTTGGAACAGTATAGCTGTCATTTTTCACATCCTGGCTGAAATGTGTTTTCGCACTTCCGGTGCAGTTTAGCACAGTCACTGTGGGAAATCAGTGTTCAGGACACATTAAAAAAATCACAGTGGCACTGTTCATTAACAGAGGTCCTAAAATGCCTATGTTGAAATTTGGTGATGAAAGTCCATAAAATGACTGTGTTATGAGCATACATTGCGCAGTTTCCACGCACCCTCATAATTTTGCGCAGTTGTAATGTTTTCACTCCATATTTCAACATTGGCATTTTTCACACCTCCTTATGAACAGTACAGCTGTCATTTTTCATATCCTGCCCAAAATATGCTTTACACATCTAGCACAGAATAGCATGGTTGCTGTAGGAAATTAATGTTTGGGGCAGATTAAGAAAATCGTAGTGACAGTGTTCATGAGCAGAGGTCACAAAATGCCTATGTTGAAAATTTGGTGAAATAATTCCACTAAATGACTGTTATGCACATGCATTGCACAGTTTCAAGTATGCAGAATTTCTAGCATTTTTAATATCTTCACTACAGATTTTCAACATAGCCATCTCTTCACACCTCCCATGAGAGCTACAGCTGTCATTCTTCACATCCTGCCCAATCTGTGTTTTCATACATCTGGCGCAGAATGGCATGGTCAGTGTGGGAACACAAAGTTCAGCACACATTAACAAAATCACAGTGCTACTGTTCATGAGAAGAGGTCCTAAATGCTTTCACGAGGTGTGGGTCACAAAAAGGCCATGTTGAAAATTTGTAGTGCAAATACCACCCAATGCCTGGGGCGTCAAGGTTTCTAACCATAACGTCCCACCCTGTACAGACTGACAGGCATCGGGGTGTGCCTTTGGATTGAAGATTGTAATGCTCATGCCATTCCACCCCAACCCCTCCACCCTGCAGCCATTGACAGACATTGAATTGTGCCTTGGACTCTTCAGCTGAAGAGTTCACCCCATTCTCCTATACTGCACTAATTTCAGAGTATGTCCTTCTGGAATGGGGTGACTGTAAAGCCAAACACCTCAAGGCACACCTCAACACTTGTCAGTGTCTGCAGGATAGGTGAGGTGAAATGGCATGAACATTATGGGCGACGACCCAACTGCATACCCCAATGCCTGTCCCTCTCTGCAGGGTGGAGGTAGGGTGAAGTTCAATACTTCACTGCCATTCCTATTCTGCATCTGTCTAACTCCTGCATTCCCAATGCTAATACCAGCAGGCAAACATTCGGCATTGACAAATGTTTGTTCAATATGGGATGGGGAAAGTGAAGAAGTGCCACTGGATGCCAATGACTTAATTTAAATGGAATAAGAGGAGAGAGGTGTTGCCCAATGGATGCTAGGGACTGCTAGTCCACTGCCCTAACCCTTGACTTAAACTCCCTTTACACCCCACCAAACCCCCTCTGTGGAAAGGGGGGGGGTTCAAGATGTGGGATGGAAGCACATGGCCAGTATGTTTTTCAGTAGGTCCAACTTCTGGGGCTGGCTAGTCGTGTGAAGGAGTTCCAGCTATGGGGTAGACTGGTCAATTATCCCAACACTTTATGTCCCTCTCTTACAGATCACTAAATCCTCTCTCATGCCCTTTGCACCCTTTCACAGCCCTGAGTACTCCCCTAAGTCCCTCTTCTAACAAGTAACACCTATCAGCCACAGCAACCTTAACATTCCTGTCCTTCTCTGGTCAGTTGAGACCCCCTCATGCCCTTGACCCATTGCTTCCCTGCATGACCCCCCCACTGACACCTCCCAGACCCATTAAACACCCACCCACACCACACAGACTGTCAAGATACTTTTCCTCCACAGGCCTGCATAGCCCCAAACACTAGCCCCCTTCCCTTCCCTTCCCTTTGTTGCCTGACACTAGCTAAGTCTTCTTACACAGCCCCAGATACTAGCCTCACCACCTTCCATGGACCCTGACACTGCCTGCCCTCCCTCCACATACCCCACAGCTCCCTCCACAGTAAACATTCCATCCATAACCCAACTCTGAGTCCACTTACCACCTTCTTCTTCCAGACCTCATCACCCCATAGTTCCCCAACACCTCCACTGTCTCCACTGTCTCCATAGTCTCCCACCCTCTACCACCAGCCTGCACTTTACTACCAGTGATACTGACTGAGAGAGGTTTGAGCGGGGAGTCTAGTCAGGGATCTGGAAGTGGAATGCGGTGGTGTGGCGTGTAGTCAGCCAGGGGAAGGGTTCCAGTTACAGAGAGTGGTCATCTGGGGTGATGGTGAACTTGGGGCAGGTCTATTTGCAGGGAGTTTTGGGGAGTGGAGGGTGGTTAAGGTGTAGGATGTTGATTCAGCTACAGGGAGGGTGGTTAGGATGCTACTTCAGGTGATGATAGTTGGCTAAGACAGGGAAGGCAGTGTTGTGGGGGGTATAGCACGCAGAGTATAAAAGAACTCACTAAACCCCATTGGTTGTTGCCATGACACCCATCATGGAAACAATGTTGTCATCATTCTTGTGCTATGCTGTTGACCCAAATCCCCCTTCTGTGATGGCATGTTTAGTCAGTCAGTGCTGCCATGGTAACAGTGTGATTTTTTTTTACAGCTCAAGATTGGCATCTAAGCCATTAACCCCACACATTTACACAAAACAGACACTTTTTTTAATTTTCCTAGTCAGACAAACTTGCTGGTTAGCCAAAACCGGCATCAGCATGATGTCAGAATCTGACATACTGTTTTGCAACTGCGCAGATGTTCTTGATGTGCTCTGTAGCTCTGCAGAAGCAAATATGTCTTTGAACATCTGCAAGCCGAACTGGAACATAAACGGACTGTGAATGTACTGATGACCAGATGGCGGAAGGACTTTTTGAATATAAAATCAGGTACAATTAATAAAAAAATGTAAACAGCTAGTTTAAAGAGTTTTTTTTATTCACATTGCTAAAAAAACAATAAGGTACTCACAGGGGTTGCAAATATATTAATCACACCCTTGGGGCATGGCACTCAGCTTTGCCTTATGCCTCATTACCTCACAAGTATGTGATTTACATATGTTTAATACAGCCCCTGGTCATTCCTTATTGCTTAAATATTTCAGGCCTGCCACAGTGGCTTCTTGTTCAGCTGTGACTATATTTGATCTCCCAAGACTCTTTTCAATTATGAAAACTTGTGCAGAAAAAGCAGGACTTTACTGAAAAAGACACCTTTCATTTTTGACAGCCCTAGGTAAGTAAATGGGTAAATAAAACCAGTCCTCTAAGATACGTTCTTGTGTAATTGTTCTTATGACTCTCATTTTTTTATATAAATAATCTGGAACATCTTGTAAAACTGACAGATTGCACTTGCATGTTACTTTAAAAATCTACTCAGCAAAGACTTCATTTTCTGTGACTCTTTTGCTTTTTGGCAGGATGTGATACTGCCAGAGGGAGGCACTTCCTAGTTCCCTCCTAGTTTAAAAACAGTCTTGGCAGTTGCAGCTTCTTTGTGAGACCAGTGAGAAAAGAAATGCAGAGACTTTTCAGATATTTGTTTTCTACAGTTTTGTAAAAAGTAAAAAACAGAAAGGTGTTTTTTAATCTAGAATAGTTTTAGAGCGTCTCTTAGCTTAAATACAGTGCAAATTTGCAAAGTTTCTAACTGCTGCGGTGGGTCAGATTGCAATTTAAATTATTGACTTGCTGCATATGTTTAGTGCTTTCTTTGTTTTTACTGCATTTTTAAAGTTTTGTCATACAGAAGCTGGACTTTTAGACTAAGAAATGTGTGCATTTGCAGTTATTTGAATGTATACCAACATGTGTTCGTTGTGGTAGGAGTACACTTGAGGAGTTCTTCTCCAGGCTTTAAATTCAAATGTAGTATTTGTAATGCTGTTGTTTATATATATATATATATATAGGTACCAATATGCTACTCGAGAGACAAAGTGTGACAATCAGGTTCCAAAATTTATTTGTGCCAATTGTCATAACCATATCATATTTACATTGGATGCATGTGGTAGTATTTCAGTCCCCAACATAAAGATAGTTTGTAGTTCAGAGGTGCTAAAAAATGGGATTAAAAGTTCCCACAAGGGCAACGTAATGTGAATAACATCGTGTCCTTGACAGCAAATTTGTCATATTATCAAACATATATTTTTTTGATATTACTATGTCTATGGTATCTATTTAGGTAGCATAATGTCTAACTTTTCAGTTTTTTATCATAAACTTAACTTGTTGATAATTATGCCACAATATGTTTACTGATCACAGTATGCCCAAATCTGGACATGTTTAAGTTTGGCTACCACATTCATGTCCTTGATTTTCTAGCCCATTGTTTTTTTGCACAACTATATTACCCTCATCGGAAAAGACAGAAATCACTTAATTTTCAGAAAGTGAATTATACTTTATTTACAAGGGTTTTTTCTACAGGATGTCACGTGAGTAACTCAGACTACACAGGACGTCACATGAGTAACAAAGACACAACACAAGAAGTCACATGAGTAACATGGACACCAGAACAGTAGTATCAGTATCATACCAAGTGTCTCACTAAGTCATACCAAAAGTTATTGCTAATGTTCAACCAAAAAAATGATTGTCATACTATGGATATTTGGTATAACATTTTTTGAACATTTTGAAGATTGTACTGTAGTCACAACATTATATTAACTTAAAATATTCACAAATGTTTTATGTTACAATGTAGTATGGATTGAATCTCACCTGGTCTGTCTATTACATATACTAGCTGGTCCCAAGCCTACAATAAGAGAGAGGGAAACCAACTATATCTTTATGAGATGAATGGGGATGTTTGGGATTAATGCATGCCCTTGCTGCTTGCGATATTCAAGGCTGAAGGCAAAACACTGACAGTGTATTAGTGACTTATAACATGGGGTAGATAAAGGCAGGTGAGTGATAAACAACCATCAGGTGACCATTGCTTTCTCCACAATATATGATAGCTAGTGGTGAACCATCCCTCTGAGAGATCAGCCTGTGTTTCTGTTCTGAGCTTGTTATAGTGCAAACTTGCAGTCTGTGGAGCAGCCATTACTATTCCTGCTTAGTGAGTGAGAGCCAAGGCCTGCCATGTAGTCCCAGGCAGTGCAGCAACAGTAGCTGTAGTGTTCAAAGTTTGTAGTCTTGCTTCTTACCCAAGCTTGTTTCCAGAGTGAAGTGTGTGGTCCCGAAGGTCATTTTTCTGTTGCACAGCCAGATTGACAGGTAAATCCACAGCTGTGGCATAAAGTCAGATGGAACAGTGTGAAGAGAGGAGACCTCCCAGTGATGTCATGATCTGAAAGTGAACTTACGCTGGTGGACTGAGAAACAGAGTTCCAGAAAACCTGCAAGCTCTGAGTCCCATTAGTAGCCATTCTTAATTGGTAGAATACAGTCTGGTAGACTGTGTGACTGCACTGTTGTGGGGAAAATGTTTACTTGCTTGCCATGCATTAATGTAACCACAGACAGAGAGACAGAGCAGCTAAGCCAGTGGAGGTATAACACCGTGTCTGTACCACAAGAGGCAACTCCATATTTTGTACTTCAGAGCTACTGTGTTGTCTCAGATAGGCATATCATGCACAACAAATGTCAGAGAAAGCATAGAAAACACTTTCCTTCTGACATCTGTATGTGTATGGCAGCCATTTTTGGGGACTATTTTTAGGCAGCAGAATACAGTAATTCTTGTTTGTTCTATAAAAGGAGAAAAATATGTATATTGCTTTCTCCTTGTTTTGTAGTGCACCCTCTGTTATAAGTGTAATAGCCCACCCAGGGTGTGCGGTTATTGGGGATTAAGCAACACACTGGGTGTTGTGAGGATACTCAGCCAGCAGCCTCGTGCTTCACAATGCACTCGGGGTATTGATTAATCCCTAATAACTGCACACCCTGGAGTGGGTTACTTCCTACTAATAGAACTATGCCCTTGAGTGGGTTGCTTCAATCTTAAAATGTGTTTTAAGAAATGAAAATGAAATTAAAAACTGACTTCAGGGGCCAAATCTTCAAAAGCTTTCCCATGTGCGAAGCCTAGTTTTTCTGCACAAACCCAGATTTGCGCAGATGTCCATATTCCAAAGCTCTGTTATGGGCAAACAAGGTTTGTGTCCGGGAGATTTTCTGAGGTTGGCTCAATACAAATGGAAAGTCATGGACCTGAAATCTGGTGAAGTCCTGTAATCACAGAGTGCAAGGTAATTTGCATGGTCCCCTTGTATGGTGCAGATATACACAATTATCCCTGTTTCTAATGATGCCATCCCACAGATCACAGCCACAACTGAAGACACAGCCCCTTCCTGTTGTCAAATGGACCCCTCCATGGTACCGTCACTCACTGTGTCCACAGCATGGTCCTGCAGGTACATATGGCAACCAGTGCATTTTGGGAGAGGGTGCACTTTTAGGTTTCTTCGCCTATTGTAGTGAACATCAGTAATTGTTTGATATGCCATGCTAGGCCCTCAGCCTATCATGCAGCACATGGCACATCAAACAATTACTGTGATTCACTGCAACAGCAAAGTAAGCCTAAAAGTGCACAAAAAAAAACAGAATAAAAAAAATACAGAACAAAGGGTAAAAACAGAATGAAAACAAAATACAGAACAAAGGGTAACACTTTAACAGTCACTGACTGCAATCATCCCAGTAAGGAAAAACAGTATTTTTCTTCACTTGTACTGCCATGGAAGCCATTAAAGGCATACCATGTAGCACATAGCCCAGTTACTGAGATACACTGCAACAGCAGCCAAATGAGCCTAAAACTTTACAAAAACAATGAACAGGGTTGATGTTTTTGGTGACTGCAACCCGGTTACCATCAATTGCAGTCATTTTACATCCATTTTTGGTGTTTGTGCCCTTTTAGGCTCGTTTTACTGTTGCTGTGAATCTCAGTAATTGTTTAATGTGCCATGCTAGACTCTTGGCCTAACATGCAGCACATGGCACTCCTAATGATCACAAAACATATTGCTGAAATGTAAATGGTTCTGTGCTGGCGTTTGGGTGCTCAGTGTTGAGTCAGTGGGTGCAATATGTATTTTTAAAAAAGTTGCCATCTTATAGACTCCTGTGGATCTGAGAAATTTGTGGATTACCCAATGCTTCGTTTACTGCTGCTGTTATTTGCTTTTCTGCTGCTAAATGGCTTCGATGCACTTGCAAATAAAATAAATAAGTACTGTGAGTACGTTTGGAGTGCTGACCATTTTTCTGTTCTACAGAAGTGTTTTCACAAAAATAAATATGATATTAACCAGGATTTCTTTTTAAGTTTAGCAGATAAGCAGGTAGTTTAAAAGTAGTTCTGGTGTTCTGATGCCTCCAACACAATATAAGCCCCTAAAGAGATCAGGTCTACACAAACTAAGCACCTGCAGAGACCAGGTCCTATTCATTTACTCCCCAATACAATATGCATTTTATTTCTCATTACAGAACTCTCCAAACTGTAGATATGGTGTTCTGATGCCTAATACAAAATGAGCCCCAGCACTAACCAGGTCCAATTAATATACTCCCCAAAACTACAATTTTTTTGCCTAGTACAGAACAAACTATTTAGCAGCAGTAACAGTAAAGGTGCCCCTGATAGAGAATAGGATCACACAAAATGCCCCCCCCCCCCACAGGGACTAGGCCACACAGAATGATCCCCATGTAGAGACTTGGTCTATAGAATAGGTAAATATGTATAACCATTTAATCTAGGAAACCTGCAGTTGTTCAACTTTAAAATGCTTTATAATCAACTCTCTCTGACCCTACCCCACCCTTCATACACCGAGCTCAGCATCTTGGGACCATGAGGCAAGATCCGACTACATGTCTCTGTGTTTCCCAAAAAGCAAATGGGTACCTTTACAAGCTACAGACATTTGACACACTGGGGAACAAAAGAGCAGCTGAGATGCAGAGAGAATAGCCTACTGTAATGCTCGTAACGTGCATAACTCCAAACTTCAGGAGGACAACATGTCTTGTCCAGAATGTAGGTGGCAGTACAAAGAATACAGACCCACCAGGTCCACAGCTTTAAAGAGCCATGGGGTGATGACTGAAGATGTCAGCATGCATTTCTGGTTTTGAACATTCTGGGCCGGTGGAGGAACCAATAGTAACGTGGGTAACAAAAGGACACAAAAATAACACGCCATGGAAAAAGGGAATTTTCTAAATAAATGAGTTATAACAAACTGCAAGGTTTTGGCAGCATGTCAGTAACAAAAAGAAGGTCACCAGACACAATAATGCTTTTGGACCACAGTTCATGCAAATTAAAGGCACAGTCTGCTTAGGATGAGGTACTAGATGGACACTACATGTAATGAACGTTACAGCTGTATAAAATGATTAAATAAAAGGCAAAAACTTTTATTCTGTACAGGGAGTTCTTGGGGAGGCTTAAATGAAGTAATTAGATAACACATTAACAACAATTGGGTTTCTAAGGCACAATAAAGGGCTGTATTTAAATACTTAAATTGGGAATGGAAGCAATGTCACAAAATGGAACCCTATTTGAAGGGGTAAATTGATGTTTGTGATAAAACTGAAAGAGCACAGTGGAACCAAACTGGGTCATGTTATGTTTAATATCTCTCCTAATGTGGGACTACAAATTAAGTGTGTCATGTGAACCTTTTAACAATTTAGCAAAAAGTTACAGGGTGTCAATGTGCAGTAGGTATGAGTCTCTCGAATATTGTATTCATGCCTATATATATATATATATATATACACAAACATATACTGTAGTATGTTGCAAGCCAGGGAATGTTACTAGGACATTTACTGCTCAACCTTGTGCCATTTAAGCTGAAGAAATATTTTTTTCTTTTATTGGAACAAGGGGTGAAAATCAGGAACAGCTGGCTTAACAAAATATTTAATATTAGCTGAAGAAATTGTGGCTGTGTGTTCATAGTATTTTGTGAAAGAAATCTATACTATGGCACTGATATCTGGCATGGATTGTTACCCAGGTGTCACAGTGGATGGAAATAGTATGGGGGATGGGAATACCATGAATGCCATGATTCAGCCTGTCCACTACATTTTTTCCAAAGTGAATTTCTGCAAGGTGGGGGGGGGGGAGCTTTGTACTGCATCCGTAGGGTGCCCTGTATGGTACCGGTGCCAGGAGAACTCAGTCTATGGCCAGCTGTGGAGATGATCAGAAGGCTATGCCAGTTGCTGGCTGTTGGTGTTGGATCGAGGGGGTAGTGGGGAGATAGGGCACTATCTGCCAGAGTGGAGGTCCGCTAGACCACCAGGGACAGGGTTTGTCTGCTATGGGCAGGTAGGGGTAAGGGAGGGGGAACCACTGGACCACCAGGGAATTCTTTCATTTTCCAAACAAGGATGGGGATCAGGGCTGGTGAGAGATCACTGGACCACCAGGGAGTGTATTGTTTTTAAAAAAGGATGAAAATTGTGGCATGGGAGGGAGACATGGTCCAGCACACTCAGTCGTTTCGAAAGTATGCAGAGGAGTCAATAATGGGCATGCAAATGACCTTGTAGTACAGTGGGTTCATCTGCATCTTTGAATATTTGCCCATGGGGTGCAGGACTAACCAGTGTGTGCTGTGCATTACCCCATGGTTAGTCTTCAGCCCATATCCTTGTAACACAGTACAAAACATGGTGAACACTGGCTGGGTGCCATGCTACCATGGCTGATATTCAAATGGATAGTGCAGTCAGCTCAGATCGTACTATTCATTTTAATATGGCTCCGGAGCCAGTTGTCCCCATTTTTTCAAGTGGCACCCCCGTGTGCATGTGCAACTGGCTGACTTTGAATATGGGGCCCATAATGCCTTACCTATTAAATAAGTACAGTTTGATTTGTGTGCAATGGGTTATGTGGGTATATAATTACATATTAACACTAATTTAAGGTTCGAAGGAACTCTAGGTTTTGAAAGACTTAATGAAATAACTGTTGCATTACCTACAATATTTAGTAGATCAACAGCATGGGAAAGTAAAAAAAAAAAAAAACTAGAAACAATAAAGTTAAAATACAATTGGGGAAAATCTAGTGTTTTTAACTCTTTCTTATAATACAGTAGTTTCTCTTTAACTCTGTCTTTTCCACTAAAACTCTGCTTTATTTACTGCTATGTTGTATTACCATTTATATCTCTCCGCTGCTCTCTATCTCTACTCAAGCTACTATACGTTCATCATTTTTACTTTTATTTTAACAGATCTGGCCAGATGTTGACTGTTTACCTTTCAGATAAGTATTTATCTTGTTTAAATTCTAACCCCTAGTCTCTCCTCTAGAACCTCTGACACTTTTGTGTCCACATCCTTTTCTGTGCTTTCCTTTTACATACTACCAGAATACCCCAAACCCAAGCCAATCCAACCCTGGATACTGTGATTCGAACAGAGCAGGTAAGCCATATTTAATTTACGGATCAAAATTAGGTTTTGCAGCCACTAGCCAGCAGAGCTAGTGACTGGGAAAACTGATTTTCTTGTTTCGTAGCCAGGTAAAAATCCCCACAGACTTCTCCACTGGCCCTGCTGGTGTACTTACTGAAGTGTTACCTTCTCCAGTACAATTCCACAGGGCTAGCTAAAGGAAAATCTTACTAGCTAGATACAAAATCTGCTACATCTAGCTAGTGGGACAGTGCCAATGTTGATGCCAGTGAAGGAGGTGGGGCTAGTGTCTTGTGCCAAGGAATGAAGTGGGGCTATTGTCAGGGGCTGAGGGGGGCTAATGTCTGGAGAAGTGGGATACCAGTGTCTGGAGCTTTGGAAAATGGGTCAGCTAGAGCCGAGGGGTTGTGGATGGAGGGAGGTGGCTAGTTTCAGAGCCTGTGGAGGGAGAGTGTAGAGGAGGGTGTATGTGTGCCTCAGGTGTCTGAGGAGGTGGTGTCCAGAGGGGGCCTTGCAGGGCAGGTGGGTAACAAGTGTATATATATAATTCTCAAATGGCTGAGGAGGAAGTGGTGTGGTTTCTGGGAGTCGGGGGGCCCAGGAGGGAGGGAGGTGATATCCATTAGCTTACAGAAGTGAGATGCCTAGAGAGGGAAGGGTGTTCAGAGAGACTGTGGTGAAAGAGAAGGAGGGAGGGTGGTGTGTGTGAGGGTTGAGTCAGGAAGTAGAGGGAGGGGGTTGGTGTCTGGGGTGATGGAGGAGCCAGGTAATGTTGGGGCTGTGGAAGATGTACAGTCAAGAGGGCTACTGTCATGGGGGGCTGTAAGGAAAACATGCTAGTGTCAGGTGCTGTGGAGGGAAAGGGCTAGTATCGTGGAGGGAGTTGGCAGATGTTGGGTGCTGTGGACAGTGGTGGCTGGTGTTGGTGCTGTGGACACAGGTGGCTGGTGTTGGGTGCTGTCGATTGAAGGTGAGCTGGTGTAGGGTACTGTGGAGGCAGGTGGGCTAGTGCTGGGTGCTGTAGAGGGAGAGGGCTAGTGTCTGGAGCCATGGGGATGATTAAACACCAAAAGCATGAGTGAATAAAGTTTTCAGACCCTGCTTAAAAGCCTCTACCCCTGAGATACAATGTACCACCTCTTGGTTGTGTTTTGTTAGACTCACTTCCCTCCCTGTGCCCCTCACTAGGGAATCCCTTGAAAGGAATAAACAAGGTGAACTGTGAGGAACTATTTAGCCTGAGCAACAATTAAGAAATGGGTGCTATGAATGGAAAATGATGAAAAAGAGGCTCAATAGGGATATGAGAAAGATTTATTTTCTAGAAAGGGTAGTACAGTCCGCCAGCCAAGGTGGTGGGTGCCAAAATCATAAATGATTTCAAGTATGGTTGGGACCGAGTGAAGGATGTAGTGGTTACTCAAGATGGCTGTAGTATGTGGGGTAACAGTGGGATAGATAGTGAGGGCTAGTCCCCTGTATGGGCAATCAGTCCTGGGGTTTAATAAGGAACTACAGACAGACTGGATGGACCTTTGGTCTTTTCTGTCATCTCTGTCTATGTTTATATTGCATCACATATATTCTCCTGTTACCCACTATGTGAATCTCCTCCATCTTTGGTCTATGTCCCTATGTCCTCCATGATTCAAGTGGTGTAATTTATTTTTGGAGGGGGGCTACATTTGTGTCCAGTTCCTTGATGTGGGATACGTACTGGATGCAGGCCCCACCCCCACAAAAAAGGGCAGGGAATGAACTGCATCTTTACAGGTACTGTACAGGGCCTGTACAAGGCATCCTTTTGTAGGTATGCTACAGGTATAGGACAAGTACTAAGCAGGCAAAGAAAAGGCAATGTGAAGGCATTGGACAGTACTGCTTTTTTTCAGTATGGACTCCTCTTCGGCCTTTTAGCTAACCTTACTCGACTCCTGATTGGTGGTTCAAGTTGCCAAGGCACCTTGCAGCCAATCAGGAGTGAGTTGTCCCCCCGAGGTGGGAATCTGTCAAGGTAGCACCTCCTGACTACTGTCCTTACCTCTTTTGAGCCCCTTGTTTTCACCCTTTGTGAGGTAAACACTCCCAGGTTATGGTGTGGGTGGATAGGGCTGGCAATTCCCTAGACACGCTACCTTATACTTTTTCAAGTTATATCCTCTAGCTGTTGGGCACAGCCAAATAAAAGCCCCCCACCAACTTTCATTTACTATCTGACTGATCCTGCTGCCAATGTCAAGATGTCCTAATAATTTCAGTGCTAGCCAGCATGTGCCAAACATGGCCTGCCTGGAGTTAATCTGGAGGATTGCTTGCCCCCCCAGTAGATACTTAATTAAATCTATATATTTTTGTATTTTTTTTTATTCCCTTTTGGGCTTCTGCTGTGGCCGCTGTGGCTATCTCTGGGATCTCCCGGCCCTAATGTGCACTACTGCTCCCCACCTGCTCATCTACCGACCTCTTGGGCTTGATTGCAGCTGCAGGTGGCTTGTCTGTTACTCCCCTTGGGGAGCGCTCAATCTTGCCTGCATCCTGCAGACCTTTACAATTAAGTTTAGCCCCCTGGCATTCCTAAAGCCACAGTGTGGCTTAAACTATGTGACACCTCTCTCTCTCCCATTGCCCAACTCCACTTTCCTCAACCAGATCCACATCTCCTTGCAGGGTTCACTGCATCCTGAAGGGGCAAAGGCTCTGGCTTCCCACTCCCTCTATCTTCCCTTCTATGTCACCCTTCCACCCTACCCCCCTCCTATCCCCTTCCCCTTAGACCATCAATACTTTTGTCTGCCAGCTCTCCAGCCCCTTGCAGGGTTCTCCACATACTGAAAGGGGTGTCGGCACTGGCTTCCCTCTCCTCTTAGCCCAATTTACTTTCCTCCTTCCTCTCCAAGCCCCCAACCCCCTTGCAGGGTTCTCTGCATCCTGAAGAAGGTGTAAGCACTGGCTTCCCTATCCCTCTCCCCTTAGTCCAACTTTATTTTCCTCTGCCAGCTCCCCATCTCCCTGCCACTGCAGGATTCTTTACCTCCTGAAGGGGAGAAGACAATGGCTTCCTTTCATTATCCACCATTCTACCCCCAATTCTTCCTTTACTGCCCCCCCACTTCACACTATCCCTAGTAACCCCACGTCTAGTCCATGTTCCTCTATCCTGTACACCCTTCTCCTCTATCTTTTCTAATGCCAGCTCCCTTGTCCCTTAACAGTTGGTTAAACAATGTTCTCTAACAGGTGGTTCTCAGCACCTTGGGGGAGGGTGAAGGCCTAGGCCTCTTCCCTCCCCTCCTTCCTACACCCATCCCTGGTATTTTACATACTAGGTCAATCAGCTAGCACTTGGCTACTGTCATCCCAACCAAGCACTTAGCCCTATGCCTCCTTACAATCTCAAAGTACTAGCATTGTAATCTACTTTCAGTATCTCCACACTTTATTGCCTGGTTTAAGTCAGCTGTCTTATCCAATAATGTTTGCTGCTCTGCTCATCATGAGGCTGTGATGTAACTTATGCTCATGTTTTTACCTGGTCTGTAATTGAAATGTATAGATTTTGTACGCTGCACTAGTTCTTAATTATCTATTACTTGTAACGCCTATGATTCTGTTCTCTGTTTCTTGTAAATGATTGTCCCATGCTTCTTCGTATGTAACCCTATGTAACTTCCTCCAATTTATGAACATGTTGGGCTTCACTCAGGTTGTTGCCTCTGCAACCCATGATCAGGATCACTCACCAATCTGGTTTTCCTCCTGGGGATAGAAGCCTCTGACCTGGTGGTGGAACTGGTTGGATGGTCTGACCATCACACTGTAAGGTTCAATTTCAGGGCTTCCCCTATAGGCCTGCCTCTGTAGAGATGGTCAGATACCACCCTTTGAGGGATGTTACTCCCGTTGGTCTTTTGGCGGTACTAGATCTATCGGGATTTCCGGATGCTAGCGAGGGTCCAGAGAATCTAGTCAAAGCCTATAATAAGGCTGTGGTAGGTGCTCTGGATTCCATCGCTCCTCTCCGAGTTTGCCCCCCCCCCTTTGCCCTCAGTCCCCTTGGTTTGATGGTACCTTGAGGAAGTTGAGGCGAGTGGGATGAAGGCTAGAACGGTGCTGGCGGAGATGTGCCCTGGATGCCGACCACCTTAGATTGATGGAACATTATTAAGTCAATCAATCAACAATCTCCCACAAGAAGGCAGAGTTCCTGTCCAGGAAGATTGCTGTGGCTCAGAATCGACCAGCTCAGCTCTTTCGAACTGTGGACAGGCTGTGCAACCCAACCTGTCTACAAACTCGGAGAGCATTTTCACAGGATAAGTGTGATGAGTTTGCGCAATTCTTTGCTAACAAAGTGGCCGACATTAGGGTGGAGATCCATTCAACCCGCTCTATGGGGGTTTACAGTGGTCGGCATATGGTTACTATGCCTCGGTTTACTTGGGTTCACTTTTACCGGCTGGTGATCTCTGATGTCGTGCAGATTGTCCAGAGTATGCAGCCTACATGCTGTAGCTTGGACACGGGCCCTACACTTCTTATTTTGGGATGTGTGGATACCACTGGCCCTGTTCCAGCAGAGATAGTTTGGTGCTCTTTAGAGTTAGGTGAGTTTCTGAACTCCCTTGAAGGAGGCAATGGTTATACCTCTCCTTAAAAAATCTTCTCTGGACCCAAACTGCCCTGCTAACTACAGGCCAATCTCTAAACTTCCCTTTGTTGGGAAGATGATAGAGAAAGTAGTTGCCCTACAGCTGGGGAACCATTTGACCATCCATGGCATCTACGATCCCCTCCAGTCCAGTTTTCAGAAGAGGCATAGTACTGAGACCACTCTGGTTCGGGTGCTCAATGATCTCCTGATTGCAAGAGATCAGAAGCATCATCCAATCTTGATCCTTCTTGATCTGTCATCAGCCTTTGACACCGTGGACCACTGGAGGCTGATGGAGTGCCTGAGGGACATCTGCGGCCTGTCAGGTACAGTCCTTAGTTGATTTAGATATTTTCTCACTGGCAGAACTCAGAGAGTGGTGTCTGGGATTTAGTCCTCGGCTTCATTCTCTCTGCCATGTGGGGTTCCTCAGGGCTCTGTGCTGTCCCCTATGCTGTTTGCAGTGTATTTGCTGCCATTGGGAGACATTGTGAGATGGTATGGGCTAAGGTTTCACTGTTGTGCAGATGACACCCAGCTCTACCTGTCTTTTGCACCACACCAGGATAGTACGGTCTCCATCTTTAACAGCTGCCTCATAGAACTCCAGGACTGGATGCAGGCCAGCCGGTTAAGGCTGAATCCCAATAAGATTGAGGTGTTGGTGGTGGATCTGGATTGCGGGATAGAGAGGGCAGGGGCACGGTCTGCCTCTGGGCTTTGGCACAGAGGTAACCAGCTCATGCCTTCTGTTCAGGTGTGGAATCTGGGGTGATCTTTTAACGAGGGTCTGACACTACATACGCAGGTGTCGACAGTAGTCAGATCCTCTCTTTGTCATCTGAGGAACATCTCCTGGATTAAGCACCTTGTTCTGTCTTGTGATCTTCCAACATTGATCCACATCTTTGTGACCTTGTGCCTTGACTCTTGTAATTCCCTCTACCTAGAGTTTCCGGTGGTTGATATCTGCTGCCTGCAGCTGGTGCAGAATGCTGTGGCCAGGTTACTGACAGGGGTTTCCCGGGCCAGCCATATCACCCCTGTGCTGTGCGAACTGCACTGGCTGCCATTGCAGTGGCAGATCACCTTCAAGGTCGGTTTACGTACCTACAAGGCCCTACATGGACAGGGTCCTGGCTACCTGCAAGAGCTCCTGGTTCCTTACTGCCCCCTCCGACCCCTCCGCTCAGCTGACGAGGGATTGCTAGAGGTTCCCAGGGTTAGACTTGAAAACTTCTGGTGCTAGAGTATTTATGTATTCAGCCCTGACCATGTGGAACTCTCTACCTTGTCGGATTCGAGAGTGCTAAATTGTGGAGAGCTTTACAAGACGGCTTTAAAAACAAACCTGTTTTATCGTGCCTTCGGGGATTAAATATATGAATATTGCTGAATGTATACCCTATTAATGTATGTTTTACTGTATTTTATTGTTTTTATTCTTGCTTTTATTCTTTTACTGTACAGCGCTTTGATAAGCATTGAATTGCACTACATAAATAAATATTACTATTATATTTTTAACCCCGGATGCTTCTGGAAATGAGCTGTTTACAGTTCATGTTACTTTCTTGGTGAATCTCTTCTAAATAAATGAATAAACACCTGCCACTGCTGCCACCCTCCTTTCTCCCATTCTTACAACCCTCCCCAGGCTTTACTATTGCCACGTGAGTGGTTTTGCTACCTGGCAGTTCCTGCCATCTCTGCACTCCCTTCCTGGCTTCAGCATTACTGTGGGAGTGGATTCACTCAATGGCAGCTCCTGCTGCCTTCCAGACCCAACTTCCAAAAGTGCTGTTGTAGCCAGGGGATGTGGCTCTTCCATGACCACCTCCTTGCAGTTGCTTCAGCCCCTTGGAGCATAAACAAACTCTGCTGTTGAAGTGTTGGTTTGGGAAGGTGAGGAGAGAGGCTCTTCTATTATTGCCTCCTCCACTTCCCTCTGGCTCCTTTCCCTCTTTCTCAAGTCTCTCTCTCTCTCTCTATCCCCCACCCATGCAGAGTGGGTCACAGTCTGAGCTCTGTGTGGACTGGGAGTTACAAGTGCTCGCAGGTACTTTCACTGTAGCACGATTGTGCTATGTGGCTGGCTGCAGGTGCAACCCAAGCGTATCCTCCTCCTGCCACTATTCTACATCAGCAGCACCCACACAATACTAGGGCTCAAAGAGCCCCCACTAGACCCCAGAGAAGGGTACTTATTCATTTCAAAGGAAAATTTACCTTAGCCACAGGGCACTAGACATTCAGGGCTACCATTTTACTTAGTAGCCCCCACATGGCATTCCTAGCCTGCAAGACCACCAGTACCATTCTTTTATTTGCCAACAGGCCTACTTGCCCCTGAAAAGCCTCCACTAGCCCATTTGGCTATCAGGTACAAAACAGGTCATAGGGCCACCAATAGGAGCACAGGGGGTTTGGCTGACTCCCAAACCAAACTTCCTTTCCTCTCAGTTTCTGCTCTCTATTTTTTCCCCAGCTAACCTAACATGTCTGACAGGACATGGACCCCTAACCATCAGATAAGTAAATTTATATGCCTAACCAGTCCTTTCCATCCTAACTGTACTATCTAAGAGCTATGGATCCTTTGTAACCCCCTTTTCTATTTTGTTTTTTTTCACAAGTGTGGTGGACAACATCCCTTTGAGATGACTACCACTGGCTCCTATAGAGCTCAGGTAAGACCCTCTAATTAATCTGTATTGGATGGGTTGACTGTAATGGTGTGCCCACACCCATTACATGCTGAAGGTGGGGCCACTAGCTCTTGAGCCCCCCCCCCAGCCATGGTGTCATACTCACTGTCATACCCCTCTTAGTCCTGGCAGCAGGTTCTCAAGCCCCATCCCCAGCTTCAGGTTTCCCCACCCCCAGTAGCAATGTTGTTAGGCTCCTGACTGCTCTCAATCATGGCCATAGGTTTCCAATCCACCAGTGTCCTGGGTGGGGGCAGCATGGTTTGGGTGGTCTCCTAGTTGGTCAAGATGGGAGAAAAGGGTGAATGTATGTGGGGGAGTCTATTATGTGGGTCCCCTGGGGGGACCAGGTGGGGGAAGAGGAAGTCATACCTGGGGAAGCCTTGTTGGGGGGGCCCTTTGGTGCTTCAGATGAGTAAATAGACTCCGGAGGGGGCCTATAGGTGGTCTGTGGGGGGGGGGGATTATGATGGCTGTTGAATCCTGGTTCTGGGGTTCTAGGAATAGTGTAAAAGAAGGTACAGGTGGTGTCAGAATTCTAGTATGATGATCCTGAGGGTGTTCCAAGTGGAAGATGAAGGGGGAGTATTACAGCATACTGAATTGCCAAATCCCAATACCCAGGGGCCCCAAAATTATAGCCCACCAGTCAGTATCCCGACAGTCTGGAATTGCCCACAGCAGAGATGGCAATCATAAATAAGGGGGTTGTGGGTGACAAAGCCCCCAAACACAGAAAAAAACTCAGCTGTGGGCAATTCAAGACGTAAGGATACCGACTATTGAGCTATAATGTTTGGGCTCTTGGGTTTCCAGATTTGGTATTTTGGTATGCCATAGTAAGTATGATGATGGTGCATGTGGGTATCTGGCCCATGTTTTAGGGTACTAAGGATAGTATGAGTGGGAGAAGCGGATGCAAATGTGTTTCAGACCCAAGTTCCATGGACCCTTGTATAGGAGTCCTATGGCTGATCCAATTAGAAAATAAGGGAAAAGATGTGAGTTGGACACCCTTCCATGGGTCCCTTGTCTAGTCCTGCAAGAAGCAGAAGGTAGAGGTGAGTTTAGGAAATCTATCTGGGTGGTATCCCATGTATTAGGCAACCGCAATTGAGTACTTTCAAAAAGGGCAACTCAATCATGGCGCTTTTACACAGGGCTACCGGGCAGGGAGAGCAACCAGATAGGGGGTTCGGCAACTATAGAAACAGAATGGTGGGAGTGGAGATGGACCACGCAGTGTGACAGGTGGAAGGGGAGGGAGGGTTTGTGGGGCGTAGTGCGGTGGTGGGCTGCCGAGCTGGCCATGTGGCATGGTGGGTTCATAGCAGGCTGGGTTGGAAGGGTGCCGGGTTTGGTTCTAGACATGCTCGTTTTTTGTGCCATGGGTTGCGTTTTTCTTTTAGATTTGCACTCCCACAACATGCACCCCCCCCGGAGTTGAGAATACTTTAGTAGGGGGAGTGGGAGACAAAGCATCCCGTGGAAGGGGTCCCACATAAAACAATAAAATTTAAGTCTCCGCCGCTGTCTTGCTGTTTGCTGCAAGTCTGCATTGCTGAAATTCATTTTTGGTGATGTAGACGTGCCCAAATGGCAATTGCTGTTACATGATTGCTGTTATCACATGGAGCCCTGTCTGGGAGTTCAAGTGCTGGACAGCATGGGAGATGAATGTGGAGATTGGTGTCAAATACTCTTCTAGAGTTTGCAGGACTGGTCCTGGTGGGCAGAACGATGAACATACAGTAGGTGGGAAATGCCAGTCTGAGATTCCAGAGCTGGTCTGGGTGGGGGAAGAGGAGGGACTTAAATGAGGGCAGTCTCAGGGCTGGTCCAGGTGGAAGGATATTGGGACATAGGTGGGAAAAGCTGGTTCAGAGGTCCCATGGCAGGTCTTGGCGGGCAGACAGGGAAGTCATAGATGTGGAAGACTAGTCTCATGGTCCAAGGGATTATGTGGATGAAGGAACATGGTGACATACATGAGGACAGCCAGTCTGGGTTCCCAGGGATAATCCACGTGGACAAAAAGAGGAGATTTTCCTAGAGAAAGCTGGACCTTGGATCCCAACACTGATCCAGATCGAGGGACATGGAGGACGTACAGTGAAGCCTGACAGGATGAAGCGCAGTGTCACAGTTTCCTGCATGACAAAAGGGACTGACTACCAGTGAAATTGCATTGTTTACTGCAGTAACTCTGCTGCAGCATGCTACAGAATTGGGTTTAATCCTGGCAAGCTTCACCTGTAGGTGTGGAGGCAGATCCAGTGCTCCCAGGCCCGGTCTGAGTGGGTAGGCAATGGAAACGTACACATGGGAGTCCATTCCAGTCATCCCAAGGCTGGTCCATTTGAGGATACCATGGAGACATAGGTGAGGCAGGCCAGCCCAGCAGTTCCATGGCTGATTCAGGGTGAGGGACAGGGAGAATGTAGGTGGAGAAGATTGGTTTGGGTTCCAGTTGCTGGTCAGGGTGAGCAGAGAGGGAACATGTAGGTAGGGGATGTTAGTCAGATGTCCTAGAGCTGGTCTGGGTGAAAGAAAATAGGGCCCATAGGTGGGAAGGATAGTTTTTTACATTGTCTTGTGCACGCGTAAGCAACATATTGTGGTAGCTTGGAATAGCAGGTTTTGGAGGTGCGGTTGTGTTGTGGCCAATGGTGCCACTGCTTTTTCGGGCTGGGCTCTGCGGCACTAATGAAATAGCATGCTGTCTATGACAGCAGTGCAAAAGTGTGCCACCAACTTGAAACAATTTTGCTGCTGCAATGAGGGAGCGACCCACTATTGCAGGGCATGCCTTGCCTGATGTAACATTTCAATAAACATAGTGGTGGCTGTCACTATCCGCCTCTCACAGTCCCCCTGAAAGCCAACTTTGGGGGTGCCCAATCCCCTTGTCAACATGCCCCCTCCCCAGTTCATTTGCCGATGGTGGAGCCCAAACCCCATCAGCATAATGTCTCCCATAGAAGAATTTGTCTGCTGAGGAAGGGGGGTGCCCAATCTCCCTAGGCATCATGCCCCCACAAACGCAGACCATTTTCCTTTTTTGCTGGCGCTGTGCCCAATCCCCATCAGCCCCAGTCCCCTCAAAAAACACCCAGATGGCACTCTGGAAGACCAACGCCAGCATGCCAAATGTCCCTGTAAAAACAGAAAAACCTTCCCACAAAGTTTTTTCTCTTTTCGTTAACCTGTAAACAAGAAAATGGCCCCTCATTATCTGCGGTGCCCCCATCCCCCAACCTGCACCCACCCTCTGTGCACCCCACCTTCCCACACCCACTCTCACCCCATACTTATCTCCAGAGCCTGGCACAATGATCTTTGGTGGAGCAGAAACACGTCTGCACACTTCAAAGCTGACCGCGAACTGAAGAAATGCCGGTAAGTTGTATAATGGCATCAATTGAAGGGGGTCAACTTAGGAGGATATCTCGGCAATTTTTGTGACTTTTGGCACCAAATTTTCAACATGGGTTTCTTGGGACCCCACCTCATGAATTCAGTTGCTGTCATGTCGTTATTCAGTCCCAAAAGGTGATTTTGTGGTCACTGCATGGAATCAGCTTTTGGGACTGATTAACGAAATGACAGTGTCACTGATCATGAGGTGGGGCTCCCAAAAAGCCTATGTTGCAAAGTTGGTGAAAAATGAATGTGTCATGACCATACATTGCGTAGTTACCACGCATGCTCATAAGTTCGAGAATTTTTAATATTTGTGCTCCAGATTTTCAACATTGCCATTTTTCCACACCTCCTTATGAACAGTGCAGCTGTCATTTTTCACATCCTGCCCAAAATGTGGTTTCGCACATCTGGCATGCAATGGTGTGGTCACTGTGGGAAATCAACGTTCGGGACAGATTAACAAAATCACAGTGCTGCTGCTCATGCCAGATGTTAACTGGAGCACCTTTGCTGCAGCCACATCCAAAAGCAGGGCCATTCTCGATGTCCTTCAGATGGCATGCCTCAGACAGCTAGTTCTGGAATCTACTCATGAGGGAGCAACCTTAGACCTCGTACTCTCAAATGGGGACAGTGAGAGGATCTCAGATCTAGAAGTGGGTAGCCATTTGGGAACAAGTGATCACCAAACAGTGTGGTTCACGATAAACTCAGCTACAGAGTTAAGCTATACAAAAGTGAGGGTTCTGGACTTCAGGAGGGCTGACTTTGGCAAGACGGGAGAGTGCCTTAGAAAAGCACTAGCAAACAGGCTAGAAGGAGGGGTGGAGCAACAATGGGGAAATATCAAAACTGCCATCACAGAGGCAAGAAGCCTTTGTGTGAAGCAAATAAACAAATCAAAATGAAAGAAAAAGCTACTATGGTTCTCAAAAGAGGTGGTGGTGAAGGTTAGGGAGAAAAAGATAGCAGTTAGAAGTATAAGGAAACACAGAAGGAGCAGGACAGAGCACTGTACCAGGTAAGGCAGAAGGAAGTAGGAAGGGTAGTCAGAATATCAAAGGGCCAAACTGAGGAAAAGATAGCCTACTCTGTTAAGAAGGGGGATAAAACCTTTTATAGATATATCAGGGAGCGTAGAAAGACAAAGGGAGGGATAGTGAGGCTGAATAGAATGGACAGTGAGTGGGCAGAGAGGGACAGTGAAAAAACAGGGATACTGAATGAATACTTCTGTTCAGTATTCACAAAAGAGGAGGTAGGGGAGGTGCCTAATCCAGTTACCAGAAGCACTCTGGATAGGGGGGTCGATCCCAGTCCTTTCACAGAAGAATGGGTTCTGAAAGAACTCCTAAAACTGAAGGTGGACAAAGCAATGGTGCCAGATGGAATTCACCCCAGAATTCTAAAAGAATGAAGCAAAGAACTAATGACACCACTGACTACCCTTTATAACAAATCATGGGAGGATGGTGTGGTACCTGAGGACTGGAGGAAAACAGGTGTGATTCCCCTTCACAAAAGTGGGACCAAGACAGATGCAGAAAACTACAGACCTGTCAGTGTGACCTCTGTGGTAGGGAAAGTGATGGAATCACTTCTGAAGGAAAGAACTGTTGAGTACCTAGATGCCAGTGGGGCACAGGACCCAAGGCAGCATGGGTTCACAGCGAGAAGGTCATGTCAGATGAATCTAATTGATTTCTTTGGCTGGGTGAACAAAGTAGTAGACCGGGGGGGGGGCTGTGGACATGGCCTACCTAGACTTTACAAGGCATTGAACAGTCTCACAAAAGATTAATAGTCAATTAACCAGCCTGGGATTGGGTCCCAGGGTGGCAGCCCGGTAAAACATTGGCTGGACAACAGGACACAGAAGGTAATTGTAAATGGAGTCCACTCTGAAGAAAGAGGGGTTACTAGTACGGCATCAGAGGGTTTAGTACTGGTCCAGTCCTTTTAATGTCTTTATATGACATTGCAGAGGGACTGGAAGGAAAAGTATGCCTCTTGCAATGACACAAAGATCTCGCAACAGGGTTGATACACAAGGAGGTGTGGGAAAGGATGAGAAGGACTTGGCAAGGTTGGAGGAATGGTCAGAAGTATGGCAGCTTGATTCAATGCAAGAAGTGCAAATAATGCACTTGGGAAATAAAAACCCAGGGAAGATTACACAATGGGAGAGGGGGAGGTAGTACAACAACAAAATGGAAAGGGAACCTGGCGAATCCCCATCAGATGACCTTAAGGTTAGCAAGCAATGGAGAAGGCGGCACGGAGGGCTGGGGGATATTGGGAATATAGAGAGGCATCATCAGCAGAAAACAGGAAGTTGTTATCCTGTACAGACAGTTGGTGAGATCCCATCTGGAGTACTGCATCCAGTTCTGGAGACCCCATCTCTGCAAGGACACAGACAGGATGGAGGCAGTTCAGAGGAGGGCAACTAAAATGGTGCAGGGTCTGCAAGAGAAGCCATATGAGGAGAGACTAAAGGAGCTTAATATGTATACCCTTGAGGAAAGGAGGAGGGGGGGCACATGATAGAAATGTTTAAGTACCTCAGTGGAATCAACAAAGTCCAAGAGGGTAGCATCTTTCAGAAAATAGATGTGCAAGAATAGGGACACACAATTAAGATAGAGGGCAGAATGGCTCAGGGCAATGTGAGGAAGTATTTTTCACAGAGAGGGTGGTGGACACATGGAACAGCCTTCCTGAGGAGGTTGTGGGGTCTAAAACTGTGGGAGAATTCAAGAATGCATGGGACAGACATAAGGCAATTTTTGTGGGGGGTAGGAAGAAATAGGCTGTTGGTTAAATATGATCTGCAGCTTATCCTCTAGGTAGGGAAATGGGCAGACTAGGTGGGAAGCGGTCCTTATCTGCTGTCAAAGTCTATGTTTCTATGTATCATGAGCAGAGGGCCCTAATGCTTTCATGAGGTGGGGTAACAAAAAGGCCATGTTGAAAATTTGGAGCGCAAATACCAACAAATGGTCAGGGCATTAGGATTTCTAACCATAACGTCCCACCCTGTACAGACTGGCAAGTGTCAGGGGTGTGCCTTTGGATTGTTGGCTGTAATGCTCACACCATTCCACCCCCCTCCCCCCTCCACCCTGCAGCCACTAACAGGCATCAAGGTGTGCCATGGACTCTTCGGCCCCAAAGTTCACCCCATTCTCCTATACTGCACCCATCTCAACGTACTTCCTTATGGAATGGGGTGAGCATAAGGCCCGTTGACTCCAAGGCACAATGTTACACTTGTAAGAGTCTGCAGGGTAGCGTGAAGTGAAATGGCATGAGCATTATGGCCAATGACCCAAAGGCACACCTCAATGCCTGTCAGTCTCTGCAGGGTGGGGTGGGGTTGACGTTGGTTCCATACATCACTGCCATTCCTATTATGTATCTCTCTAACTCCTGCACTATCAATGCCAAAGCCAGCAAGACAATTGGAAAGGCTGTGCCTGGAGTTTGATTGATAAGCAGCCAGCCACTCCCACTTCATGAGCTATATAAGCAGTTCCTCTCAGCCTCATTGTGAAGCATTTTTTCTTTGCCCCACAATCCTCCCCTCCTCCTCCAGCAGCAGTGCTCTCTCCTTAAGGGGATTCCTAAGGTACCTTTAGCCATGAGAATCGTCCCGTGGCACCTCTAGGGGTGGAACCCTCTCTGAGGGTTCCTTGCTTTTCGTACCCCTACAGGGTGGTAATTCCTCTGGAATAGAGAGTGCGAATGGCCACAACTAAACCAACACTAAAGATAGCATTCAAGAAGTATAAGGAAACACAGAAGAAGCAGGACAGATAACTGTACCAGTTAAAGCAGAAGGAAGTGGGGAAGGCAGTCAGAATAGCAAAGGCTCAAACTGAGGAAAAGATAGCCAACCTCGGTTAAGAAGGGGATAAAACCTTTTATAGGTGCATTAGGGAGCAAAGAAAGACTAAGGCAGCGATACTGAGGCTGAATAAAGAGGAAGGTGGTTGGGCAGAGAGCGACAGTGAAAAAGCAGGGATATTGAACGAATACTTCTGCTCAGTATTCACAATAGAAAAGCATGGGGAGATACCTAATCCAGCCAATCGAAGCACTCTGGATAGGGGGGTTGATATTAGTTCTTATCACAGAAGAAAGGGTTCTGAAAGAACTCTTAAAACTGAAGGTGGATAAAGCAATGGGGCCTGATGGGATTCACCCCAGAATTCTAAAAGAACTAAGGGAAGAACTAGTAACACCACTGACTACCCTTTTTAATAAATCATGGGAGGATGGTGTGTACCTGAGGACTGGAGGAGGGCGATGTGATTCCCTTCACAAAGCGTGGGAGCAAGACAGGGGGAAGTTACAGACCTGTCAGTTTGACCTCAGTTGTAGGGAAAATGATGGAATCCACTCTGAAGGAAAGAATTGTTGAGTACCTAGAGGCCAGTGGGGCACAGAGCCGAAGGCAGCATAGATTCACAGCAGGAAGGTCATGTCAGACAAATCAAATTGATTTCTTTGACTAGGTGACCAGAGTAGTAGACCAGGAAGGGGCTATGGACATGGCCTACCTAGACTTTAGCAAGGCATTTGACACAGTCCCTCACAAAAGATTAATAAACAAATTAGCCAGCCTGGGAGTGGGCACCAGGGTGGTAGCCTGGGTCAAACACTGGCTGGACAACAGAACGCAGCGGATAATAGTAAATGGAGTCCACAGTGAAGAAAGGGGCGTTACTAGTGGGGTACCGCAGGGTTCAGTACTGGGACCGGTCCTTTTTAATGTCTTTATAAGTGACATTGCAGAGGGACTGGAAGGGAAAGTGTGTCTCTTTGCAGATGACACAAAGATCTGCAACAGGGTTGATACGCAAGGTGGGATGGAAAGGATGAAAAGGGACTTGGCAAGGTTGGAAGAATGGTCAAATGTATGACAGCTTAGATTCAATGCAAAGAAGTGCAAAGTAATGCATCTGGGAAACAAAAACCCAGGGAAGAGTACACAATGGGGGGTGAGATACTGACAACAACAAAATTGAAAGGACCTTGGGGTAGTCATATCAGATGACCTAAAGGTGTACAGCAATGTGAGAAGGCAGTAAGGAGGGTTGGGGGATACTGGGATGCATGGGAGAGGCATCACCAGTAGAAAACAGAAAGTTGTTGTCCCTCTGTACAGACAGTTGTAAGACCATTCTAGAGTACTGTACAGTTCTGGAGACCCCATCTCTGCAAAGACATAGACAGGGTAGAGGCTGTTCAGAGGAGGGCAACTAAAATGGTGCAGGGTCTGCACCAGAAGACATATGAAGAAAGACTAAAGGAGCTTAAGATGTCTAGCCTCGAGGAAAGGGGGGGGCATGATAGAAACTTTCAAATACCTCAAGGGAATCATCATAGTTCAAGAGGGTAGCATCTTTCAGAAAAAGAGATGTGCAAGAACAAGGGGCACGATTTGAAGATAGAGGGGGGACGGCTCAGAGGTAATATGAGGAAGTAATTCTTCACAGAGGGGGTTGTAGATGCACGGAACAGCCTTCCTGAGGAGGTCGTAGAGTCAAAAACAGTGGGGGAATTCAAGAATGCGTGGGACAGACATAAGGCAATTCTAGTATGGGGTAGGAGGAAGTAGGCTGTTGGTTAACTAGGATCTGCAGCTTATCCATTAGGTAGGGAAATGGGCAGGCTAGGTGGGCCAAGTGGTCTTTATCTGCTGTCAAATTCTATGTTTCTGTGTTTCTATGCAACACAGTTGCACAAGCATAACACTATACTAGCTGCGCAGGACAATGAACATTTGGCATTGATAAATGCTTGTCTGATTTGATGGCCATTTGATTCTTATATTTTAGGACTGTATGAAATTTGCACTTTAAAAGGTATTTAAAGTACAGTTGAAGGTCTTGTTCAAAACAGTTTATTACCATTATTTCAGTTTTCTTTTTGAAGGCTAATTAGCATTTTCATGCTTTTTTTGAAGGGCATTTGAGAACAAATTGAGATGTTTTTCAATGGATAAAAACTGGTGTTTTGAGGTACAAAGTCAATTTGAATTACTTCAAAAACATGAAAATAACTGGATCAGTTTTTAAAAAAACTGAAGAATACTTGAATTAAATTTGAAGGCCTTCTTTTTCTGTGTGGGAGGGGAAAGTGAGGGCCCATGGGCAAGTGCCAAGAGCATCGAAGGAAGGGAGGTAGACACTAGTCCATTTACAGAGGAAAGAGTCCTAAAGGAACTTGCAAATCTGAAAGTGGACAAGGCAATGGGGAAAAAAGGGGGTGCACCCAAGGATACTGAGGGAGCTCAGAGAGATGTTGACTGCACCTCTGGCAACCCTGTTCAACCACTCACTGGAGATGCGAGTGGTTCTGGAGGACAGCGGATGTAGTCCCACTTCACAAAAGTGGTAACATGGAGGAGGCTGGCAACTACTATACACAGAGGGCCCAATTCTCAAAGCCCTGCATCTGATGGAAGGTGTTTGCACCAAACATATATGGTGCAAGGTGCATCTTGCATCCAGGGCTGCCTCCACGCAATTCACAAAGGTTGCCTGCATCGACCACAGACTGCCTGCCCCAAACAGGGCTTGCACTAACCCTGCACTGCCCTGCGATATGGTGCTAGGTGGACTACGCCGACACAAGCTGTGGCTTGCTATTCGCAGACAGCACCCAGTGGGAGAAATTCTATATCCCCTTAGACCAACCAGGGCTGGAGTAAGGGGACTTATACATCGCTCCTCTGGGTGAGCTGTCCTATGGATAGTGCAGCATGTCACACCTCCCCAACCCCACCGTGCTCCACAAGTGCCACATAGTGGACCCCCCATCCAGGTTGCGCCTCCATAGGGCATCCAGGGCAGGAGCACCCACCCGATCCTCGATGTGCCCCTCAGCATGTTGGTAGTGCCCCCCTCCAGATCCCGATGTCCCAGTTAGTACCAGGACAAATGCCATCAACCCTCCCACTGGTGCTCATGCCCCCCACCCATGCAGGTAGTGTCCCCCTATCCCCAGACAGAGCAGGGGACTGGCACAGCCCTCTGCACACCTCATCTGCCAGTCCCTAATTGGATGGACCGTGCAGCTAACGGTCCAAGGAGCTTGCGGCAAACCCTCCCATGCCCGGGCGCAGTTGCCACAAGCGCGTTATTGGGTCTTAGGCGCCAGAACCCCTTCTGCAGCAGAATCTGGTGCAGGGTCCCTGGCGCATGGGGCTTGGAACAAGCTGCTGTTTGCCGCAGCTTGCGCCGAACACAGCTCCGTTCGAGAATCTGGCCCAGAGTGTTAAAGTATTGGAATGCTTTGCCCCAGTACATTGTAGATTCATCAACACTGTACATTGTAATGGATTCCTGGGACTTAAGTGTTTCACTACTGATAGAAGGGGAGTGGACTAGAAATGCTATTGGTGCACATCCACCCTTAACTACCCAAGCACCTAAGTACTGGCCAGTCAGTCTGACTTCGGTGATGGCGGAAATTAATGGAATCACTCCTGAAGGAAGGGATTCTGGAATACCTTAAATCCAGTGGCTTACAAGATCTGAGGCAGCATAGATTCACTTGGGGGAGGTCATGTCAAACAAATCTGATGGATTTATTTGACTACTGTAGGTGTCCAGGGAATTGGATCAGGGTGGAGAGGTAGATGTGGCCTACCTAGATTTCAGTAAGGCCTTCAACACTGTTTCACATGGGAGACTGATAAACAAGCTGGCCAGCCTAGGTGTGGGTCTAAAAGTGGTAAACTGGGTAAAGAGTTGTTTAGGGGACAGGAATCAGAGAGTGGTAGTTTGTGGAGTTCACTCCGAGGAAGGGAAGGTAACCAGTGGCGTGCCAAAGGGATCATTACTGGGACCAGTCTTCTTTAATGTCTTTATTAAAGACATTGCAGAAGGGCTAGAAAGGAAAGTATGCCTTTTTTGCAGATGACGATAACATCTGCAATAGGGTAGGCACTCCGGGTGTGTGTGGAAAAAATGATTAGAGATCTAAGAAAGCTAGAGGAGTTGTTGAGGGTGTGGCAGCTAAATTTCAATGCAAAAAAGTGCAAAATCATGCACTTGGGGCACAGAAATCCAGCGGCTGAGTACAAAATGGGGGGTGTAGTACTGACGACTACAAAACAGGAAAGAAACCTGGAAGTAATCATATCTGATGACCTATAGGTGGCCAGACAGTGTGACAAAGCAATGGGGAGAGCTAGTGGGATGCTAGGGTGCATAGCAGACAGAGACTGGTGGTACTACTGCTGTACAGATCACTGGTGAGACCTCACCTGGAGTACTGTGTCCAGTTTTGCAGACCACATCTTTGGAAGGACATAGACAGAGTTGAGGCAGTCCAGAGAAGGGCAACTAAAATGTTGCAGGGTCTGCATCAAAAGCCCTATGAGGAGAGACTAAAGGACCTCAGTATATACACATTGGAGGAAGTGGGGGGGATATGACAGAGACTTTGAAATTTCTCATGGGTATAAATAAGGTTCAAGAGGGAAGAATTTTTTCAGAAAAAAAGATGCTTAAGAACAATTATGAGGACATGCTTTGAAGCTGGAGGGGGGGTAGACTCAGGAGATGCAAGGATGTACTGAAACAGCCTCCTAGTGGAGGTGGTGGGGGCAAAATAGTAATGAGATTCAAGAATGCATGGCACAGGCATAAGGGAAACTTAGAAGCAAGGAAAGGGGGGGTTACATCCGGAGATCAAGTAGGGTCTGCGGTGTGACAGTAGGTAGGGAAAATGGGCAGACTAGGTGGGCCAAGCAGTCCTTATCTGCTGTCAAATCCTATGTTTCTATCTTTTACTTCACAGGGGTGAACAAGGTGCATGTAGGCAACCCCTTTCAGAGAAAGGCAGGCACCAGTACATGATGGCGTGCAATGAAGCTGGGGGGGGGGGGAGATTAAAATGGATGTGAGGAAATATTTCTCCATGGAGAGTCGTGGATGACTAGAACATCCTACCAGCAGAAGTTGTGGGGGATAAGACTGTAGGAAGCTTTAAGTATGTATGGGACAGGTACAAGGGAAAACTAGATAGAGGACAGGGAGGCAGGTGGGAGGGGACACCAGTGACCAAGGGTGGTCAGAGGTGTCAGAATTCGGCAGGAAAAATCAGGGCAGACTAGATGGGCCAAACAGTCCTTTTCTGCCAGTAAAATATATGTTTCTAAAACGTGTTTCATATGGGATTTGAAAAATTACACCTTCCTTGTTAAGCATGGGGTGGAGTACACAAACCAAACCAAAAAAAAAGCTATGTTAAAATTTGGGACAAAAATGTTAAAAAATGACATAATTATGAATAAATGTTCAAAATTCATTAAGCCATTAACTGGACTTACCTTCTTTTCAGTCAGTTTGTGGTCAGCCTTGGTAGAAGTAGGACGTTCGACAATCAAGAGACAATGACAGTGGTGGACCATAGACACGCATTTGAGGGTGGGGGTATGGGGTAATGGGTGCTAAGTGATGGGGAGTTGAGTGGGTGGTGAGACAGCAGGTGGCAGGTGAAGACATCGTTGTACCATTTTCTTTTTCTGAGGTTTTATAAAAAAACAAAAAAACAAAGAGGCTGATGAGGGATGGTTTTCTTTATTTCAGGGACCAACACTGGGGATTGGGCAGCCCAGTGTAGGTGTGTTTGGTTACACTAGGGTGGGCACCAATGTGTAGCATCCTGTTGGGAGGTAGCTGGCACCACGGGTGGATACTAGAGTTGCTCAGATAGTGCTTTTGTGGATCCTACCACTATCTGTCAGATAGTGCTGGTATCCTACCTAGGATCCTACCAGAAATCCTACCAAAGACAGATATAGGAACCAGAGTCAAATGGTGATGGATCCTAGTTAGGATCCAGAGATTCTAGGTCAGATCCAGGGATTCTAGATCAGTTAGTTAGTATCCAGGGTCAGATAGTGATGGATCTTAGATCAGATCCAGGGATCCTAGGTCAGACAGTTAGGATCCGGGATCAGATAGTGATGAATCCTAAGTCAGATCCAAGGATCCTATGTCAGATAGGATCCAAGCTGGCTCTGTTTCCACAGGATCCACAACATTTGTTGTTAGGATCCACAGGATCCACAACATTTGTATAGGATCCATGCACTGGATCCTAGAGGTTAGGATCCATGGTTAGACAGCACTGCTATTGTACCACGGCAACTATCTGGCCAAATGGGAGGTATCTGTTGGTATCCTAGTTTCTAGGATATTATCTGAGTGACACTAGTGGATATCCCGGAGTCAGAAGGTGGCTGGGGGGGGGGATTTGACAGCTGGGTCAGGCAGGAGGGGATAAAGCAGCGGGGCGGAGCACCTGTCACTGATACTATTTGAAAGCTGGGTTGGGGGGGGGATATTGGCAGTGGGACTAAGCACTTGCCACCAGTGCTATGTAAAAGCTAGATCAGATAGGAGGAGGAATAGCAACAGTGGGGTATAAGCATCCAGTGCTGGTGCTGTGTAAGTTGGGTCAGGTGGGAGGAGGGATGCCAACAGCAGAGTACAAGTGGCCACTGCCAGCATTATGTAAAAGCTAGGTTGAACAGGAGGAGGGATACCAGTGGCGGGACTGAGCATCCACCACTGGTGCTATTGAAAAGCTGGGTCAGGTTGGAGGGGGATATGCTGGCTAGTGACACTCATGAAAGGATGCAGCTGCACTGTGATAGGCTGCGTCCTTTCATATTTGGGAAGTTTCTGCCCATCAGCCAGGAAAGCAGTGTCATCATCAGCCCTGTCAGCACTGGGTGTTCTCATTCATGCCTCCTGCAGGCTCAGCTCCAGCACACACCTCCCCAGCCCCTTCAGTGCCCAAGTGGCACCAAGATGTTTGCCTTGCGCATGCAGGCAAGCAAACAAAAATAATTTAATGAAAACATTTAACACTACAGATATGGTGGGCAGTATACGTAAACTTATTCTTTAAATTAGAAAGTACTATGCATTTTTGCCATTTGCTCTACATGTTGTAAGTCAGTGCTATGCATTTTAACACTGAGAGGTTGAGTGATATGGATCCCAGTCTAGGAATCCGGGGGATGACTCTGGCCTTGTTCTGTGCTGTTCATGGATAAGGCCACTCATTCTGAATTTACAAATACCCCTGGTGGTTGGTAGCATTTGATTTTGGGGTTAGAAGTGCAAAGCATTGCTTTTATTTGTTTAACTGCCCACCACCAGCAAACCACGTTCTACATCATTGGGTCTGCATCATTTCCATGGCCGGGTACCCACTGAAGCACAGGGAGCTGCATTTATAATGAATCTGGGTTACACTGGTGTCGGTGAGGAGAGGTTAGTGTCCTCCAGTACAGCTGGGGTGGAGAATCAAAGTATTGTGCATTGTCAGGATTGGAGGGATGGGGGTGGGAACTGTTATTGGGGGAGAGCCAAGAAAGGCACTGAAGCACAGCCCCAGGTTGAAGTCAATATTTGGCTGGACCCTGGAGGGCTTTGAGGAGCATCCATGTGGTGTGGGGCTGGCCCTGGAAGCAAGGATGGAAGAACTGTTTCGGATAAGTTTAGAACCACCCAGAACTAATGCCATTTTCTGCAGCTTATTCAGTAGGTAGAGAAATGGGCAGACTAGGTGGGCCAAGCGGTCCTTATCTGCCATCAAAGTCTATGTTTCTATGTAAAAAAACACTTTTTTCAGGTTCTGATCATTTCTAAAACATTAATTTTGGAGCCTAATGTCCTCTCCTAGCATGTCTTTATCTAGTAGGAAGGCTCATGCAGGTGGTAGAAAGACCCTAAAGGAGCCTGGCAATAGTGTAGTACAACTCCAAGTTGTTTTCCAATTCCTTTGCCTTTACTAACACCATCTTAAGGGTGAAAATGGTTTAAACAGCTTTTATATTTTAAACTAAAAAAGATTCTGAAAGTTTTGATAAGTCTCAGATATCTATCAGAACCTTTCATTATAGTTTACAAGAACCTCTTAGAACCTCAGAACCCTTTGTGATTCTCTTATACCTACCTGGAACAATACTGAAGAACCAGATAGTACTATACAAGCTACCTCATGTTGCTTGACTCTCCTTTCTTTTTAATGCCTAGCTGCACCCTCGATAAGGTCCGTTATTTTTATGATATTTTTTTATATACAGCTTTTTATCTTCCTCCTGGGAAGGATGGCGCTTCATCTGCCCCCTGTTTCCATCTGCCACAGTTGTCTCTGCCACCTCCGAAGTAAGGGGCAGTATCCTCCGTGGGTTACCCCACCCCCTGTGCAGGACCAGGAGGGTAAGGCCATGGAACCCCCCCCCGGAGACACATCTGGATGTGCCCTGGACCGAGAGTGGCAGAGCGGGCTGGCAGATGGACAGACAGGGCATCATTTAGCCCATCCTCTCTTGTTTTTCCTCCTGGCTCCCCCCCCATAGCAACGAACATGCAATGAGCACATTGTGTAAGCTCTGCCTCTGCGGAGACACCACCAGTGTTCTGGATGTGGGGTCACCCACATTATGTGGCTGAAAATGTCTCCACCTGGATTCCTCTACTTGGCAGTAAAGCAACAGACCATAGATCTCCCCCTTCCCCAAGGGAGGAGAGTTGTCCTCCGGATGCTTGATCTTCCTTCCCCTGGCTGACCCCCAGCAGCCCACGTCCATTCCCAAACATGGGTCACCAGCACAGCAGGAGGTATGGCACATGTAGTGTCTCAGTCCTCCATGCCACTGGGCTGGCTAATCCCTCTTATTTTGCATATTAATATGTATAGTGAGGGGTGTCTCTTACGGGATAAGAAGGTTATCTCATGCTGTTTTGGGCAAGAGGACCGCAAAGCGAAGCTGAGCAGTTCTGTCAGCCCAAAACAGCACGAGATAACCGTCTTATCCCATAAGAGACACCCTTCACTATACATATTAATTTATTATGAAGCAGTGGAACTGCCTCCATTCCAAGACACTACAAATTTTGTTCACAATCTTCATTTTATTTGTACCATTTTTGTTTGTCTTCCCTGCTGTTTCTTATGGTAGTGGTACATTCCACGAGCTGCTGGTGGCTGCTTACACCAAATGTAATTGTGGCGTCAGGGTCTGAATGCAGAGAAAACTTATTTATTGAATATCCGCCATTACACAATATAACTTGTGGCAAAAAACTGTTGAGAAATTCACACCAGTGACTGGCTGGGAAAGTGGCTATCTCAGGGCTATGATTCTCTCTGCAGCTCCAATACAGGAAGACCCCAGAGCCACACACCGCATTTCTGCAGCAGCCTACAGCTCCCGCCTATTAGTTGTTGTTATTATTTCCTGATCACCGATCCAGAGTGTACTCAAGAAGTGCTCGTTTTATATACTGGGCTGACAGTTCGTTGAGTTTTGTGGTTAAATTGTGATTTCTTTAAATTGGGAGCCTTTCACAGCTGATTCCTGCTGTGGTGATTCTGACTGGAACAGTGTTTTACAGCTGAGAGTTACTGAGGAGGGAATCAGCTGTGCAGAGCACGAGGTAGCAACTGTATGCTCAATAAGAAGTACAGTAATGCTGGCCTCTGATTGGTGAAGGCAGTTCCACTGCTTTATAATTCTTGTAATGGCTTTCTTTGCACATATTATTAATTTTTATTTATTCATTTATTTTACTTTTTATTGACTGGGAAATGAGAGTAGACAATGCTGCTTATATTCAGCCTCGTAGGCAGCAGGGGGAGGGAACAGAGATGCAAACCAACTGAAACTGAATCAGATGAAGCTGTTTGCGGTATTGAAAGCCGTGTTTACACAGTTGCTCCATTTTCATTTTTGGGCAGCTCCTCTGCTGTCCTGAACTCCGACACTGATCTTTCTCCTTGTTTACACAGCCTTTCTCAGCACCGATGCAAGCTATGCTGGAGAGATGCCATGAGTCCAGGGGCTGGGCAGGAGGATGGTGGGATTATCCACTGCACACCAGAGCGAGTGGTGCAGCCTTTCCTCATGGCTGCTTATACTACTCACTCTGGAACATATTCTTAACTGTGCAGCAGTTTGGGGAGAGAAGGAGAGAACAGTTTACCATGATCAGGTTAAGTGTTCACTTGGTTGCATTTGTACCACAGAAACCCGAGCAGTCATGTCAGACTGCTGCAGTGCAATTGCAGCCGTGTAAATTGGCCTTTAGTTAAAGAAGACAAATTTGGCTAGGATACAGGGGAAATTACTCTACTCTTTTTGAGGAGTTCGAGGAATGGCTCTGCCCAGTATCAGAATGTATAGATCAAACTGAAAAGCTGGAACATTTTTATCTGAAATGTATTTAGGATTTTCTAAACATCATGATGGAAACCTCCTGCCTAAAGCAGGCTTACCGATGCAAATCTTACTGAGGGAGAGATAGTTTCCTCCACAATGCTGGAAGTATAATAGAAGTATATGACTGTGATTTTTGCCTGCCTGGGGCTAGATTGCTGCAAGCCCTGGCTGTGTCACAGATATGGCACACAGGGCTTGTGGTGATCTAATGAGATTTTCTATCCCACGTGACAATTGCTGCAAGTTAGACCACCTTTTTGTGGTCTAGCTTGTGTCAATTCCAGGACTCTTTTTACATTGCTTGCCCCCCCAAATTTGGTGCAAGGTGCTGTAAATTGGGTAAATTGTTGCAACTGCCTGAAAATCAGATGCAGTTGCGGCAAACGTGGTTTGGCTATTGCCAGGCAGAATCAAAGTGTTGTGGTGCAGGGCTAGATACAAGCCCTGTTCTACCCTTTGAAAATCCACCCCCTGAAGTTTTACTTATGGCAGGCAAGACACTGAAATGTGTTACAGCAATTACAGGCTACTTATATTTCTACAGCTCGTATGATGGAATCAGCCTTGTCGGATATTCAAAAGTCAGAACTACAGAGTATTCTCTTAACTTGTTCTCATCTAGGGATGCGCTACCAGTCAGGCAGCTGGAATGGGAAGGTTGGGTATTGCCATTTTTTCATGGGGTGGGGTAGTTTGGATAATTTATTACCCTACCCGACATAACCGTGTACTTCACAGATCGAGTAGTTTGAGGTGGGTAATGGGTTACCCTACCCAACCTGGAACCCCTCCCTGTCCACGATCATATAAATAAAAAAAATAACTTTCCCTGGTGATCTAGTGGACCTCCCCCCTCCCTATCACTGATCTGCCCTTATGAATAAAATAAATAAATAAATAAATAAATAAAAATCATCACTTTCCCTGGTGGTCTATCAGACCCCACTCCCTATCCCCAATCTGCCCGAAAATAGACCCTTTCCCTGGTGGTTTAGCAAACCCTCCTCCATATCCCTGATCTGCCCTTTATTTCTCTGGTAGTCTAGTGGGCCCCCCCACCCCAGCAGGTAGTGACCCCTGCTCCCCCCTACCCAGACCCTGAGCAGGTGGCCAGCACAGCCCTCTGATCTCCACCATAGTCAGCTGCCTGACTGAGCATGAATGAATTAGCTGCTGTACAAGCACATGCTCATTCATTCATTGCAGCTCTGTGGATGGTGCAGACAAGAGGGAGAGCTGTTCTGGTTGCATTCTCCCCAACCCTCCCACCCACCGTCCGTGACTGGAACAGCCCTCCTCTTGTCTGCACCACCCACAGAGCTGGCAATGAATGACCGGGAGTGGAGCTGTCAATGAGTGAGAGCATGCTTGTACAAGTATGCGCTCATTCGTTCATGCTCAGTCGGGTGGCTGACTGTGGTGGAGAGCGGAGGGCTGTGTTGGTAGCCCACTCCGAGTCTGGGTGGGGGGAAGTGGGGGGTATTACCTGCCAGGGTGGGGGTCAGGGGTCTTCTAGACCACCAGTGAAATAAAGGGCAGATCAGAGATAGGGAGGGGGGCTGGTAGACCACCAGGGAAAGTGATGATTTATTTTTTTATTCATACGAGCAGATCAGGGATAGGGAGGGGGAGTCTGCCAGACCACCAGGGAAAGCGATATATTGTTTTGTTTTTTTATTCAGGGTCGAGTAATCGGGTAATAGAACGGGTAGGGTAGTGACTACCTGATCTGACCTGACTACTCGGTTTTTGTCCAGGTATTTTTAGGGTACTTTAGAGGTACCCATGATTGCTCTTGTGAGTCAGGTATCTTTGCACCTGCCCATCCCTATTCTTGTCCTACTGAAAAAATTATTTTATGGCTGTAATATTGTTTTTCTGCAATTCTTGTGGGTTGAAGGGAGTAGATTATGTTTTTTTTTTCCTCTGGACAATCCTGGTATAGAGTTATCCCTTCTCTTTATGTTATGATTTTTCACTGTGTTTCCTTTTGCTTTTTCTGTTTTTGTATTTGTGTTGCATTGATTTTTTTCTGTAAAGCTGTATGATTTTCATATAATAAAATGTCCCTACTCTTTTCAAGAACTGCAATGAGATCTTTAACATCCACCTGAACCACCACCACCATCAGAAAGAGCAGACAGAACCTTGGTTTAATGTCTCATTCAAAAATGGCACTCCCCAACAGTAGTGCATCCCATTAGTACTGCACTCAGGTGCCAGAAAGGACAAAGACAGGGTGGAGGTAGTCCAAAGGAGGGCATGCGATGAAGTTGGAGGGGGGAACTTAAATAGGGATATGAGGAAGTACTGTTTGATTGAAAGAGTAGTAGATGCATGGAACAGACTGCAAGCAGAAGTAGTGGAGGCAAAAACAGTAGGGGACCTCAAGCATGCATGGGATAGACATAATCAGGGATCTCAAGCATTCATGGGATAAACATAATGTGGGCCTCAGGCATGCATGGGATAAACATAGTAGGGGGCCTCAAGCATGTGTGGGATAGACATAAAAGGGGGCCTGAAGCATGCATGGGATAGGCATAATCAGGGGTCTCAAGTACACATGGGATAGACATAATAGGGGGCCTCAAGCATGCATGGGATAGGCATAATCAGGGGTCTGAAGTACACATGGGATAGACATAATAGGGGGCCTCAAGCATGCATGGGATAGGCATAATCAGGGGTCTCAAGTACACATGGGATAGACATAATAGGGGGCCTCAAGCATGCATGTGATAGACATTATAGGAGGCCTCAACCATGCATGGGATAGACATAATCGAGGGCCTCAAGCATGCATGTGATATTTTTTTTATTTATTAATTGAATTTTGGTAACCGGGTAGGCCCTCTGAGACAAGACAGTCCCTTTTCAGGGGCAACCTGGGAAGTGCAGTTCATTGATAGTGCATTCACTGACACAAGAAATTAGACAAGGAGTAGTCATACAGTAAAAGAGCACATCAGTTACATTCAGTTATTTAAAATAAGCAATCTAAAGCACAGTCACTAAAAGCTTACATACATTCAGATATCATTTACATTTTTTTTTGTCCTGGAGAGCAGGAGATAGAGAGAGTGGGAAGTTTTGCTAGGAGTATCATGCAAGAAGTGAACAGGGGTTAGGAGTCAGCAGAAGCAGGAGCAAGGTGGAGCTGTTAGGTGAGTTAACAGTGACCTTTGAAATTGAGAGAGGGAGGTGCAGACCAGTATAGAAGGAGGTAGGGCGTTCCAGTGGGACACAGCAGAAAATGCAAACAATCTCTGAGGCATGGAGAGTCAAGTTTCGCAGAGAAGAGGCAAGGAGGTAGATCTGAGGGTATGTTGAGAGAGACGACGTTGAACAATATCAGCAAGGCAAGGAGGAGTGAAGCAATGTACAAGCTTATGTATAAAGCTTAGTGTGGCATAGCGTAATTTAAATTCATAGGGTAGCCATCCTAGGGCAGAAAGGACATAGCAGTGATGGGGCCGAGCACTGGCCCCAAGAGCAAACCTGTCAACTCTATGGTAAGCCTGTGATAGGCGTGACAGTAAGGATATGGAAGCAGAGAGTAGTAATGGAGCACCATAAATAAGGAGGGGCAGGAGTGTGGCATCCACAATCTTGTGGCATGATGTCAATGTAAGGAATGGACGGATGCAGAAGAGGACACCGATTTTTTTGTTTATGGTTTTAGTGATGGCTGTAATATGCATATCCAGGGTAAGTGAGGGATCTAAGGTGACTCCTAAGTATTTGAAGGACCTGACCGATTTGAGTGCATCCCCACACATGAGAGGATAGCCAGAGGGGGGAGGGTTGGTGTGGACAAGTTGGAGAATAACATGCTATTTGTTTTTTTAGCATCAAGGACGAGTTGCTTCTAAAGGAACCAGTCCTCAAGGGTGTGGAAATCTGAGGCTAGCGTTGAATTGAGCCACCCAATATCAGAAGAGGAACAGTATATGATAGCATCGTCTGCATATAGGTGAACAGAAGCCCCACCACAATTATTAGGGACGTCATTAATATACAGAGAAAAAAGTAATGGGCCCATAATGGAGCCCTGGGGGACACCATGGGTAATGGGCCTCGGGTCAGAGAGGGAGCCTGCCCATTTTACTTTTTAGGTACGGTCGTAAAGGTAACTTTGGGTCAAGGACAGGGCAGTGGAATCAAGACCAAGGACATGCAGTTGTTGTACTAGAAGGCCATGGTTAACCACGTCAAAAGCCTTGGTCAAGTCTACAAAAATTGCTCCAGTGGCTCTCCCATGGTCCATCTCATGGAATATGTCAGAGGTGACACTTTAATTAGAGCTGTAAGTGTACTGTGGTTTTTTCTAAACCCATGCTGAGAGGTTGAGATCAGAGAGGGGTTTTCAAGGTAATCCTGAAGGTGGTCATTGATTATCCTCTCTTGTATTTTTGCTAGAAGGCAAAGTATTGAAATAGGTTGAATTGGGGGCCTTAAGCATGCATAGGATAAACATAATAGGGGGCCTCAAGAATGCATGGGATAGTAATAATAGGAGGCCTCAAGCATGCATGGGATAGACATAATAGGGGGCCTCAGGCATGCATGGGTGGACATAATCGGGGGCCTCAGGAATTCATGGGATAGACATAATAGGGGATCTTAAGCATGCGTTGGCTAGACATAAAAGAGGGCCTCAAGCATGCATGGGATAGACATAATCAGGGGCCTCAAGCATGCATGGGATAAACATATTAGGAGGCCTCAAGCATGTATGGGAGAAACATAATCGGGGCCTCAAGCATGTGTTCGATTGACATAATTGGCGGCCTCAAGCATGCATGGGATAAACATAATACGGGGCCTCAAACATGAATGGGATAAACATCAAGTCACATCAGTAATCTTTGTTGATTTGGACAAAGTCTTCGACACTGTTGCCCGTCTCCTTCTCCTATTTAAGCTCTCTGCAGCAGGACTCTCGTCCTTGGCCATCGACTGGTTCCGCTCCTACCTCATGGCTTCCCTGTTCTGTCTGTCTTATCCCCACTTCCCATATTTCCCCCCTCTCCTATTCTACCTCCCCCCTCTATCATGACATAGCCTTTGCCTGGCTGCATTGTTATTCTGTATTCTCCTTAAGTTGCACTTTATTTTGTCTATCATGCACTGTTCACATTACCTGTTTTTTGTAACATACTAGGTATCTGTGATTATCTTTTTCCTGACATGGAACCTTTGCAAATAAGCTTCTGGCTCAAAAGGTATTGTAATCCAAGAAATAAATAAATTAATATAATAGGTGGCCTCAAGCATGCATGGGATAGACATAATAGGTGTCCTCAAGCACGCGTAGGACAGACATAATAGGGGGCCTCAAGCATGCATGGGATAGACATAATAGGTGGCCTTAAGCATACATGGGATAGACATAATAGGGGGCCTCAATCGTGCATTGGCTAGACATAAAAGAGGGCCTCAAGCTTGCATGGGATAGACATAATAGGGGGCCTCAAGCATGCATGGGATCGACATAAAAATGGGCCTCAAGCATGCATGGGATAGACATAATAGGGGGCCTCAAGTATGTATGGAATAAACATAAAAGGGGACCTCAAGCATGCATGGGATAGACATAATGGGGAGCCTTAAGCATGCACGGCATAAACATAATAGGTGATAAATATAATAGGGAGCCTCAAGCATGCATAGAATAAACATAATTGGGGGCCTCAAGTATGCATGGGGGTAAACATAATAGGGGGCCTCAAGCATGCATAGGATAGACATAATAGGGGGCTTCAAGCATGCATGGGATAGACATAATAGGCGGCCTCAAGCATGCATGGGATAGACACAAAAAGGGGCCTCAAGCATGCATGGGATAGACATAATAGGGTGCCTCAAGCATGTATGGAATAAACATAAAAGGGGGCCTCAAGCATGCATGGGGTAGACATAATAGGGAGCCTTAAGCATGCACGGCATAAACATTATAGGTGATAAATATAATAGGGAGCCTCAAGCATGCATAGAATAAACATAATTGGGGGCCTCAAATATGCATGGTGGTAAACATAATAGGGGGCCTCAAGCATGCATGGAATAAACATAATAGGGGGCCTCAAGCATGCATGGGATAGACATAATGGGGGGCCTCAAGCATGCGTGGGATAAACTTAATAGGGGATAAACATAATCGGGGGCCTCAAGCATGCATGGAATAAACATAAAAGGGAGCCTCAAGCATGCATGGGATAAATATAATAAGGGGCCTCAAGCATGCATGGGATAAACATAATAGGAGACCTCAAGCATGCACGGGATAAACATAATAGGGGGCCTCAAGCATGCATGGGATAAACATAATGTGGGGCTTCAAGCATGTGTGGGATAGACATAATAGGAGGCCTCAAGCATGCATGATATAAACATAATAGCAGGCCTCAAGCATGCATGGGATAAACGTAATCGGGGGTCTCAAGCATGCGTGGGATAGACATAATAGAGGGCCTCAAGCATGCATGGAATAAACATAATACGGGGCCTCAAGCATGCATGGGATAAACATCCAGTCACATCAGTCATCTTTGTTGATTTGGCCAAAGCCTTTGACACTTTTGCTCTTCTCCTTCTCCTATCTAAGCTGTCTGCAGCCGGACTCTTCACGTCGGCCACCAACTGGTTCCACTACTACCTCATGGGTAGGTACTAAGCAGTCCGTATCGGTGACTCCCTTTCCCCTTCCCTCCCCTCCCAATCACCACTGAGGTACCTCAAGGCTCAGTCCTCAGTCCTATCCTTTCTTGGTCTTTCTGAATGACCTTCCTGCTGCCTGCACTTCAGCATCCATTCACATGTATGCTGATGATACAGTCCTATTTTCCTCTGGCCATTTCCCTGCTGACCTGGCGACCAGGCTTCAACGTGACTTTGGCAATGTCCAGCTCTGGTTCCGCCCAAATCAGCTGGCCCTTAACACCAAAAAAATGGTGTCTATGACCTTTGGTACTTGGCAAAAGCTCTCTAGAATTGGCAGTACCCCTCCTTCTGTACCCTAGATGGATCCACCATTGAGAGTGTACCATTCTTCAAGTACATCGAGGTCCAGCTTGACAACCACCTCGACTTCTCTGAACACATTAATGCCATATATAAACAACTTCACCCTAAATTGGGAACACTGTACTGCCACCGCAGCTGCATCCTACTGCCAGCCCGTAGACCTGTTGTACAGAAAATGATCCTTCCCATATTCGACTATGGCAACATAGTCTACAGCTCTGCCCCCAAATCTATCCTTTTCAGACTGGACTCTCTCTTTAACTCATTCTGTTGCTTTGCTTTAGATAGGCCTACTCATCACTGTACTCTTTATACATCCCTCTCCTTTCCCTCCCTTGAAGCTAGGTGTATGGCACACTGCTCCTCATTTATTGCCAAGTGTTGGTTTGGCTCCCTCCCTTCCTACCTGTCCTCTACCCTCTCCCTGCCTCACCCCAACTCCTATGCCATCCGCAGCTCCCACTCCCGCTCCCTTGCACCCCCCCAGATCCTCCACTGCTGGTCAGTTTGCCTTCTCCTATCGCTTCCCTAAGCTCTGGAACTCCCTCCCTCTCCCAATCCCTTCAGCCACTTCTCCCTACTCTCTATCCTTCCTCCTGCATAGCCTCTTCTCCCACACCTGCAACTGTAATCTGTAACCTCACCTAATTTCTCCCCTTTATCCAATCTATCTCCTCCCCATCTCTTACCCTCCTTCCTTTCTCTATACCACCCCCTTTTCAATGTTCCTCCTCCCCCTCTCACAACCCTATCCCATTCCCTCTACTGTCTCACCCTACCGCCCTCCTCTCTGCCCACCTTTCCCTGTTCCACCTCCTTCTCCTCTCCTTTCCTCCTCCATCTCCTCTCATAACCCTTTCCTTACTAATCCTTCTGCTCACCTATCTCTCCCTCCCCACACCAAACCCACCTCTCTTAGTCCTTGGCTGTAACTCTGTTTCTACGTTCCCCCAAAAGCCCGCTTTCTCCCCCCCCCATTGTAACATGTATTGTTCTACTACTAGCCGGTGCGGGAACACATTCGGCTTAAGCAGCTATAATTTTCAATGCAGTGGGGAATGGTTTACGAGTTCTCACATCATTTGATTATTTATTTATTCATTTGTGTAACCCCTAGATGGCGCTATCCCAGGGGCTACTACCCCTGCCTGATTTGCCACTAACAGGTTGAGGGGCCTGGATCCAATGGCGGGTGCCTCCACCCAGAGGTCAGGGTTTGCAATAGTTAAACTAACTTGGTCACAGCCCTCTGGGACACTGCAACCCCTTTCTTCCCACTAGTGGCCCACACAATATATCAGAATTACCTTACAGTATACACTTACCCCAGGTCTGGTTCCGGCACTGGGACCTCCTGTGAAATGAGATACAGTGCAACAATCACAGTACAGTACTTTAACATAGACAAATACCTCAGGCAGTATAACTTTGCTGAAACAAGCAGCTCTGATTTATTTGGGGATATAACAGGACAGGGGAAATCAGGTTAATTAGCTTATCACTCTAATAATCTACCTATGGCTCTGTGCACAGGCCTATCCCTATCAGTTACTGTCCTGAGTACCCAAGCCCTAGTGGCTAGTCAAACCGTGGCAGCTGGTAGGGCCCTTTCACACAGAGAAAGGAGAATTAAACAGTCAGCAGTACAGTAATTCCATTTGGATTTAATGTGGCAATTCAACAGGGAGCGACCCTGAATTAGTACTCATGACCTCCAAATAAGATAGGGTCCTTCAATGTCAGCAGGGCTCACTTGAGGTACAAAACCTCTTCACACATTTATATAAAAGAAAGCACTATACCAGGCAGGCTGCATCTGTATCCTGATCGCAATTACTGCACAATACCCGGGAGAACACACAGCAGATTCAGTTCCTGACAGACAGAGTGCAATTTTCAGCAATTCCTCCAGTCTTCTACAGGGTGAGCCTGGTTTCTACTCTTCAGATATCCTTTGATTCTCTTCACAGGACGGATTCAGTCCTAACAAGCTGTTACACAAGCTGCAGACCGGAACTCTGGGCCTTACACACGTTTTTTAACTAAAACTGCACACTGAAAAAGCACAGGGCTCCTTCCTTCTTCACTGCCAAAGCTCAACTGAAACTCCAACCGACAAAACCGGGCACTTCCTTTGAGTTCCTCCCAGTTCTTGACTGGATTGGCTGTCACTCACAATAGACTGCTGCTGTTGGTCCAAAAGGTGCTGAAGTCTAAACTACATCTCCCAGAGTCACTGCTCATACAATCCTCTTGTGGCTGGCTCAGATTATGAGTCCAAGTTCTGATTCGTCCAAGGCACCATTTTAGAGCTAGCTTACCCCACACTGATTGGTCCAGTTCAGCAGTTCAAAACTAGAATGGGAACTAGCAGACACAGTTCTGACTGCAAAGAAAGCAGGTTAGACAAACTGTAATTTCATTATTACTCTAAATAATTTCTGGCAAACAGTTACATCTTTCAGATAGGTTCCCTTTGCACTCCTAGTGACTGCAAAATGAAGTGAATTAGCAGCAGCTCGAGTGGTACTCAGAGAAGCACACAGTCCCCCATACAAACTAATTATGTCTGCAAGCAGACAGCTCTTAAAGAGACAGTACCAGAGGCTCTAAAAACACTCACTGATAAATGGCTTAAATGCCAAACACCATTCAGGCTTGGAGCATTCAAGCAAGCTCCTGGAAGTCTTTTGGGAACCCCCATTTGCAGGGGGGTTACACCCTTCCTGGCCTGGGAAAGCTTGACGTCCGCGTCATGCAAGTACCCCCATAAGTTTCAACTGCAACCATATACATTTGCATTAGGCTCGCACTATGTAATCATCAGTCAATATATCATTTTACCAAGAACACATTTCTGAAACATTGCAGTACGTCACTCTTTCACAGTATTACATACACATTGTACCATAACTCAAGTTATTACCTCTTGTACATGAAACCTGAAGAGACGGGGCCCTTCCTATCAGTTACCTTGGGGCTGGACGGGCAGGGCACCATACTTAGAGGCAACACAAGTAACTTGAGTTAGCACTGACGCTCAGTTTGGGCAATGAGCTCGGGGACACATACACTCCTTTATGGACAACATTGAGAAGGCAAATCCACAGGCCTCCCAAGGGAATCATAACTGAGGTGCACCACAGGCTTTACAGCTCGACCAGTCTTTCTAGGGGAACTGTTATAGTCTCTGCACTCTGAGCCTCATTTTCAGCATTGTCCTCACTTGTCAGGAGTCTCCATGGGGTAGAGAGGCTAGAACTTGGGGCACTTTCAGCTCCAGGAGTTACAGTTTCTGAGTCCACAACATTTGGCTCGCATGGAGAGCTTTCGGACACTGGCAGTGGACTGTCAGGGCACTCAAAATACTCTTCTTGTTCTGGTGTATCACCAGTCTGACCCAATCCATCATTTTCCTCCCCTGAAAGCTCAAACAGTTCAACCATGCACAATGATTCCATTTCATCTGATCTGATGCTTTGCACTTCACTTTCTGGGAGCATTGGCTCCAGGGATGAAGCTGGGGGCTTAGACAGTCCAGAAGGCCCAGCTTCATCTCCAGTATTGACTAGGGATTGCCCCAAAACAATTGACTCAGTTCGTAAGAAGGATAGTATTCAAAGTCACTCTCACTTTCTTCCGATATGGACTGACAGTCATGCTCAACTGGGACTTGAGGAGGAACACTTTAACTTTGCTTCTGTAGGTGCAGACTTTCTTGATCTTTTCTTAGCAGCAGCTCTAGTCACTGGTCCAGAGGGCATCTTCTAGGGCTCAGACTCAATTAAGATTTGTCCAATGGGCAGTAAATGATTTCTATGCATTGTTTTTACATCTTTTGAATTATTCTCAGGCCTTACTTTGTACACTGGCAGATCATCTAGTTTGCCCACTACAATGTGGGGAGATGGTGCCATCTGTCAGCAATCTTGTGCTTGCCATGCAGTCCCAGATTTCTATAATACCCGATCTCCTCCTGGAGTTCCTGTGCTTTCACCTTTTTATCATACCTTTCTTTGTTGGCCAGATTTCTTTGGCAGCCATGGTTTGAGCCAGTTAGTACGCATGAGTTAGCTGGGCCTTTAACTTTTGCACATACTGTAAATAGTTGTCAGCTTGAACCCCATCAGGAGAGACCCCAAAACACACATCTACTGGTAGTCGAGCTTCTCTTCCAAACATCAGGTGGTAGGGGAGAATCCAGTGGCATCACTTTGGTGCAGTTATAAGCATGTACCAGGGTGCTAATTTGTTGGCTCCATCTAGGCTTGTCCTTTGGGTGCAGGGTGCCTAGCATATCTTGAAAAGTCGCGGTTGAAACGTTCAGGCTGTGGGTCCCCTGGGGGTGGTAAGGAGTGGTTCTGGACTTTCGCACTCCCCACAGAGAAAGCATCTCTTTGATCAGACGACTCTCAAAGTCTCTCCCTTGATCAGAATGGATTCTTTGTGGAGCCCCATAGTGAACAAAAAAGTTTTCTACAAGTACTTTGGCCACAGTGGATGCTTTCTGGTCTTTGGTGGGGAAAGCTTGGGAATATCTCGTGAAATGGTCAGTGACCACCAGCACATTACTGATATTTCTTTGATCTGACTCCAAACTCAGAAAATCAATACAGACCAGCTCCATGGGTGCACTGGTGGTGATGTTAACAAGGGCAGCCCTCTGGGCAAAGCTTTCTCTGTAAGCAGCGACTACAAATTCGAATGTGTTGCTCCACATCAGCCCCCATCTTAGGCCAATAGAATCTGGATCTCACCAAGTCAAGTGTTCTGTCTATACCAAGGTGCCCCATGTGGTTGTGCAAGGACCTCAGTACTGAGTCTCGAAGGCAGTGGGCAGCACTAGTTGTTGTTTGTCTACTTGTCCCCTCTGTCTACTGTTTCTCTGTATAACAGTTTATTGATCAGTTTCAACTTAGGACCTTCTTTGTATAACAGTGCAGTTCTCAAATCAGTGGAGCGTAATTTGGACACATCTTTCCTGCATAGAGGGCTTCTAAAGCTGCTTTGATCATGGGATGGCGGGATTGAGCCCGCCCGAATACTGTCATTGTCCAGCTGAGGCAGTGCACCAATGTCTATTGCAGAAAAGTGGCAATAAGCAGCAGGTATGCAATTCAGAGGTCCCAAGCAATCCACCATGCAGTCCCTGCGTCCGTGGACATTTGTTCCTCCCTGTCAAACTTCCGGCAGAGTGCCGAATGTCAGGTTCTGCCAATCGGACCCAATCATTCTGGGAACAGGCCTCCGGGAGAGAGCATCAGCATCTATGTGGTTCAGACCTGCTCGGTATTGAGAGCATAGTCATATGTAGATAATGCAGAAAGCCACCTATGGCCAGTGGCATCCAACTTAGCTGAGGTCTGCACATAGGTCAAAGGATTATTGTCAGTTTTACTAGTATTTTAGCCCCATACAAGTACTCATGGAATTGGTCAACAATAGCCCACTTCAAAGCTAGGAACTCTAACTTATGTACAGGATAGTTCTTTTGGATGGGGTCAGGCTTCTACTGGCAAAGGCCACTGGTCTCAGGCCATTCTCATGCTCTTGGTACAACCAGCCCCCAACCCTTGCAAGCTAGCATCAGTGTGCAGGACGAAGGTTTTCTTGAATCGGCATAGGCCAGCACTGGAGCATGGGTAAGTTGATATATGATCTCATGAAAAGCAGTCTCACAATCAGGAGTCCAGCGGGCCCAAATACTTCACTCGGATGAAAATACACTCTTTCAGTCTTGAGGACGCTGACTTTTGGTATTTTGTGGGTTGGGGATACCCTTGAGTGAGGTTAAATAAAGGCGGATCACTCTTGAATAGTCCTTGATGAGCGCCGATAATAACCACAGAATCCAGGAATCTTTGCAGTTCTTTTAGATTTTGGGCTGTGGCCAGGTGGTCAAGGCCTCAACTTTACTTGGTGGTCTCTATTCCTCGGTGGATACTATGTGTCCCACATACTTTACTGATGTTTGAAAGAATTGACACTTATCAATGGACAGTTTAAGGCCAAAGTCCTCCAGTCGGTCCAATACCTTAAATAATCTGCTCTCATGTTCCTCCAGTGAGCTGCCAAACACAATAACATCATCTAGGTATACAAGGCACTCTAGTAAGTTCATGTCCCCCACGCACGCTCCATCAATCGTTGAAAAGTGGCTGGGGCACCTGAAATCCCTTGAGGCATCCTCATGAATTCATAGAAGCCAAGCGGACAGATAAAGGCCGTCTTCTCACGGTCCTCTGGGGCCATCGGGATCTGGTAGACTACCGCGGAGATCCAGCACAGAGAACCACTTGTTCTCGTTAGAGCAGTCCAAAGCATCCTGAATGCGGCATTGTGTACTGATCAGGGATAGTCCGCGGTTTAAGGTGCGATAATCCACACACATCCTTACTGTTCCATTCTTTTTCCTCACTACCACAATGGGGAAGCATAAGGGCTTCTGGATTCTTGTATTACACAACAGCTAACATCTCTTGCAGATGCCGTCTCCACATCATCTATGTCAGCAGGTGCCAGGCGTCCAGACCTCTCACGAAATGGTCTTTCGTCATGCAGCCGGATATTGTGCTCAGCTCCTTGCACGCATCCTACATCCCATTCCTTTAAAGAAAACACCTGGTCTCTCTGGGCAAGCTTCTCACTGATCCTCTTTCCATTCAGCTGGCAGCGGGAGTCGCCGAAATCAAACAAGTCAGGCGTTACTCTGTCATTCTTCCTTGAACTCTTGCTGCTGGGTAGCACTGCAGTGTCTGCACAATGCACATTAGCCAGGATGCAACCTCTGTTTACTCGAATGTCTCTTTCAGACACATTATGAACTTGGACCATTACCCTTCTGGCATAAGCATGGGCTCTAGCGGGCAAAATACAGACTTGACCAGCAGTCCCTCTGGCAATTTTCCATCGCCTGGTGCATCCAACATTAATATTTTATTCTTAACATCCTTTCTGATACGGACCTCTCCCTGTAAGGTACACTGGGCATTGGCGCCAGGATCAGAGACTCAGGATCCTTCTTCCATACAATTCCGACCGGTTCCTCTGGTTCTGTTTTTCAGCATCTCTCTGTGCCTCATAGGCCTCTTAATTAAAGCCGGAACTCTTAAAGCTCTACTAGTCTTTGACCCCTGTTTTCATAACACAACTGTGCCAGCCTTCCAACATAAGGAGCATTTGTTCCAATCAACAAAGGGACACCATCATACAGTCCAGTGGGGACACACTAAGGCTAGGGTCTCTACTTGTTCGCCACTCCAGCCCACGGAGGTGGGGAAAGACAGCCAAATTCGGATATACCCGGAATAGGGTAGGCCTTCTCACTTAACCCCATACATGCAGTCCTTCTAATGGTTGTAAGGGGTACGCCTGACAAATGCTTCTGATACCAATCCTGGAACATAATTGTCACTTGGGAGCCACTGTCTAATACAGCTCTTGTAGACACTCCATTCACCTTTACAGTGGTCTCCATGGAGGGACCCACTATTCTGGACCAGTCTGGAGAGGTGTAGTGGGGGCCTGGGCAACTGACCTTGCCACAAAAGGACGTGAATTAGCATTTTGGTGCCCTCACTGGGATCATGTCGTGCATCTCTTAACCACTGATTTCTTCTCCCAAGCTCTCCTTGTAGCCTATATGCAACTTTGTCAGTGTCTTTGGGGACTGGCATTCCCTTTTCATGTGCCCATCTTTCCCACAATTATAGCAAAACATACTTTCTGGAGTTTGAGCTGGCCGAGGCACCACACTGGGAGCCAGGGCGGGGGTATTACTAACTGGAAACCTGGGTGCCATCTCTGTCTGCGGCGTGATAAGCATTTGGAGACATCTCGTCAGTTTCTCCACTTCCATGGTCAAGGAATTGAGTTTGGAGCTGTTATCAGCAGGAGATACATGGGTGGGTACCCCCACCCCCATAGCAGATGCAGTCGGATATAGGTCAGGGTCTGCATTGCAGGCGTGGCCTTCATAAAGGGACTGTTTTGGAATTCCGGATCTCTCTCAACAGTTCGCCTCATTGTGGCATATCTTTTTCCTTGTCAGAGCACTCATTGACTGTCAACCTCTGCCCCTGAACTTCACTTGATGGGTCACCTCAGTCACTGGTCGTAGCCACAGCTGTTGGTGCAGGTACCTCCCGAGGTTGCCTTTTCTCAACTCCTCGAATTCTCTCATTAACTCATCATAGGAGGGTGGGATTCCAGTCGATTTGCCAGGCGTAACTGAAGCAACAGCAGTTCTGAGAGGGGCAGACTTAAGGATTCTGTCCAGTCTGGTTCGGTCCAGTTCAATCGCTGGCAAACTACCCTTTCTGAGGCATTCTTGCAACAATTTTTCCAGCAGAGAGACATACACAGACAACAACTCCCTTGGTACTGTTGTGCATTTCTTACTCTCCACCATAGGTCCTCATCAGAATCTGGGCTCCATACAATTCTCCAAGGCCTCAAGATAGGCCTGTGCAGTCGCTTCAGGGTTACTGGCCGCTTAGCTTGGATGGTAGCCAGGGCAGGACCTCGGAGGCTCTCACTAACCCTCTTTCGCTTTTCGCCTTCCGAGCATTGCCATTCTAGCACTTGGGGGGCAACATAGTCTATCCAGGTCTCCCAGTCATCCTCCCCTTGGGGGGTGGGGAGGGTGCCAGAGAAGATACTCAACCTTTGGTAAGAGTCGTGACTAATGGCAGGTGCAGAAATAGGAGTCTGCATTGGTTCAGCCACCATTACGGGCACTGGAGCAGGAGAGGGTGTTGGGGGAGGAACACCCCCAGGTGGCAAGAATAGTTTCTTCAAGTCCTCCACAGTTTTCCCCTCTCCCAGCAACCATTCAGCAAATTTCTCCTCAAAAGTTTCAGATAGTGGTGGGGGCTGATTCCCCCCCGGGTCTTTACTGTCCTTAGTTATCACTCTCCAAGCAGTGAGGGCTCCCTCTGGGGTAATGGTCTGTGGCACTTTGGAGCTATCTATGGGATCCTTAAACTCTACTAGGGCCAGGAAAGTGTGGGTGAGCAGATTAGCATGCCGACCCACCACCACAGGGTTTGTAAACCTTCCACCTTGGAAAGTACTCCCTGCACAGTGTCCGTATTGATACCAGGGGATGTCCAGGATAAGCATAGCATTTGAGGGTCGATCTCCTCCCCAGTACACCACTCCACCAGCCGGTGCACAGCCACTTCTGTCGGGTACCCATTTTTCTTAACAGTGGTTAGAATATGGCCACTAGAGGACACACAATCCAGCGGTGAGCCTCCAAGATGTAACCCCTAGATGGCGCTATCCCAGGGGCTACTACCCTGCCTGATTTGCCACTAACAGGTTGAGGGCCTGGATCCAATGCGAGGTGCCTCCACCCAGAGGTCAGGGTTTGCAATAGTTAAACTAACTTGGTCACAGCCCTCTGGGACACTGCAACCCCTTTCTTCCCACTAGTGGCCCACACAATATATCAGAATTACCTTCACAGTATACACTTACCCCAGGTCTGGTTCCGCACTGGGACCTCCTGTGAAATGAGATACAGTGCAACAATCACAGTACAGTACTTTAACATAGACAAATACCTCAGGCAGTATAACTTTGCTGAAACAAGCAGCTCTGATTTATTTAAGGGGATATAACAAGGACAGGGAAATCAGGTTAATTAGCTTATCACTCTAATAATCTACCTATGGCTCTGTGCACAGGCCTATCCCTATCAGTTACTGTCCTGGTACCTAAGCCCTAGTGGCTAGTCCAAACCGTGGCAGCTGGTAGGGCCCTTTCACACAGAGAAAAGGAGAATTAAACAGTCAGCAGTACAGTAATTCCATTTGGATTTAATGTGGCAATTCAACAGGAGAGCGACCCTGAATTAGTACTCACGACCTCCAAATAAGATAGGGTCCTTCAATGTCAGCAGGGCTCACTTGAGGTACACAAACCTCTTCACACATTTATATAAAAGAAAGCACTATACCAGGCAGGCTGCATCTGTATCCCGATCGCAATTACTGCACAATACCCGGGAGAACACACAGCAGATTCAGTTCCTGACAGACAGAGTGCAATTTTCAGCAATTCCTCCAGTCTTCTACAGGGTGAGCCTGGTTTCTACTCTTCAGATATCCTTTGATTCTCTTCACAGAATGATTCAGTCCTAACAAGCTGTTACACAAGCTGCAGACCGGAACTCTGGGCCTTACACGTTTTTAACTAAAACTGCACACTGAAAAAGCACAGGGCTCCTTCCTTCTTCACTGCCAAAGCTCAACTGAAACTCCAACCGACAAAACCGGCACTTCCTTTGAGTTCCTCCCAGTTCTTGACTGGATTGGCTGTCACTCACAATAGACTGCTGCTGTTGGTCCAAAAGGTGCTGAAGTCTAAACTACATCTCCAGAGTCACTGCTCATACAATCCTCTTGTGGCTGGCTCAGATTATGAGTCCAAGTTCTGATTCGTCCAAGGCACCATTTTAGAGCTAGCTTACCCCACACTGATTGGTCCAGTTCAGCAGTTCAAAACTAGAATGGGGAACTAGCAGACACAGTTCTGACTGCAAAGAAAGCAGGTTAGACAAACTGTAATTTCATTATTACTCTAAATAATTTCTGGCAAACAGTTACATCTTTCAGATAGGTTCCCTTTGCACTCCTAGTGACTGCAAAAATGAAGTGAATTGGCAGCAGCTCGAGTGGTACTCAGAGAAGCACACAGTCCCCCATACAAACTAATTATGTCTGCAAGCAGACAGCTCTTAAAGAGACAATACCAGAGGCTCTAAAAACACTCACTGATAAATGGCTTAAATGCCAAACACCATTCAGGCTTGGAGCATTCAAGCAAGCTCCTGGAAGTCTTTTGGGAACCCCCATTTGCAGGGGGGTTACATTTGCATAGGTTAAATCCATGTACACAATTTATTGTACATAGTTGCTTTCATATTTCTCTGTTTACAGTTGTAACACGTTGTTTTCGACTCTATGTATTTTCAAGTGTACTCCCCTTTCCCTACCCCCTAGGATGCATCTGGAAACAAACTCATAAAAATAACAGTAGGCCCTCAAGCATGTGTGGGATAGAAATAAAGGAATATTACTGAATAGGCATTGAGGAGAGGGTTGCCAAAGACCAGTTGGGGTCTGCGGAGACAGACTAGGCATTGACCATCAGGCCAGACTGGGTGGGCCAAGCGGTCCTTTTCTGCTGGTAAATTATGTGTTTCTATGTTTCTATTTATGGTATGGGCTCAGTCCTGGTGTGAGACTACAACCCCTGACCTTCTGGACCAGAGACAAACGTGCTGCCAACAGACTATAAGTTGTAAGCTGTGAGGGAACAGGTACTGTGTTGAGCAGGTTCATGGGTGGGTTGACCGTGCGGGGATGTGTGTTGGTACTGCATTCCAAGCAGTGGTATTGTACTTACACCTGGTCCACTTAAATCTTCTTCTGAGTGGCGTCACCATGCTATTTCATGTTACCATTAGATAGTACCCCTCCCCCCAATCATGAGTTTAACAGACCCAGGTCCTTCAACATTGTTGAGCCCACAAGGCAAGGATAACTACCACAACATACACAGTGACTCAGTGACTATCATTCAGATGTGTCCAGGGTCTCTATCTTCCCTCATACTTAAACAGCCTCCTCATCAGACCAATTTAGAATTATTAATTGTGCTCTTTGTCCAGAAATAGCCTGCACCAACCTTGAGCACACAAATCAATTACAGCAAATGCCTTTGCCATTGCCACCCTGGCCACCTGGAATACACCACCTGAAAGTGGGAGGAACCTCTGCAATCTACAACCCTTCAAGAAGGCATTGTTCCTCCACCTACAAAACCCTTGTGACTGCTAACACAAATATGCCTTCTCCATCCTCTCCAGACTGACATTTTCTCACTCACTCTATCCTCAGCTAGCCCCTCCCTTTTATCCCTGCCACAGCATACTGCTTCTGATTATTCCATGTCTTAAACCAAAGAATGCACGTATGTTACTATGTAAATATGTAATGACTCTTAATTGTACGTTTTGTAATTTTGTGTCTTAACTACAGTGTATATATGTAATTGCCACATTTGTAACTGTCATGTACTGTCTCTGTGGCTGTGACTGTCCTCCATAACCCTCGAAAGATAGATTCTAACATAAATGACGCCATCCAGGTGTGCAGAAATCTAAAGAAATAAAATAATGTCTGAAATGCAGCTAATGAAAAGGCTGTTCTCTGATTTATACAGCCCTGCTTTCAGATTTTCGGCACAAATTGCTCCACTGCCCATCTCACTGGTGGCCTTGACAAAAACTGACCCCTGTTCAGCAGAGCCCATCACTGCTAGAGAGGGGCAAACTTTTGTCCTGTCTAATCAGAACTAGTTCTGATTGGAGCCCAGAAAGATTCAGATTTTCAAAATCAAACTTTTTGTTTCGAAAGCCTGCATTCTGCATACATTTGCATATAAAGAACAAGCTTCTAGCTTGCAAGTGTTCAGGTCCAGCCTTTCCAGCCAGTTGAGAACTCCCATTATTTGTTTTGGTCCAGAATCTCCTTCTCTACGACTATATTCATGCACATAACACTGCTAATAGCTCTTGCTTTGCTGTTATTCCTCTTTGTTAGCTTGTTTTGATTACAGTTTGAATGAAAATGCGTTTAAAGTATTTTTCCCTGTGTATATTTCAGCCTTTATGTAACTATTCCTGCTAATCTGTGTTAACCTGTTGGGGGCTGCTACCCTCCCTGGGACCCCCATTAAAATAAGATGTGGCATCTCATGGGGTTCTCTCAATTGGAGTAGTTTAAATAAATAAATCATGTGCTAACCGACGCGCTCATTAATAATGCGCATTTCAAACCACAAAATATGTTTCTGTCAACGGGAGGTTCTCTGGGGGTATAACATTTTAGAACTAGCCAGATTCTAGCTAGTTCCTTGTTTAAAACTGATTCTGTTTAACCAGCTCCTCAGTTGCTACACAGCCGTAGCTGATGCACAGCCTGTGGTCACTTCTTTGTGCTGGGTCAACTTTGAAATGTTGCCCTGCTTCCTCCCTTGGTGCATTTGGTTGGGGGTAGGGGGTGAATGTCTTTAGTAAACATCCACCTTCATTCTGACATCCATAAATCCACTGCTACAGAGTCACTTCTTGGCCCGACAAGCACCACTGGGAATCAAACTGCAGTGTTGGGGAAGGGGGGGGGAGCCATTAGCACATCGCTGTATTAGCCAGTTCACTTAATCCAACAGTTACTTGTTTGCCTCCTTTTCTCTTCTAGCCAAAGACAGGCAGTTACTCGAGAGAGAGATATACATAACCGTTATGCAAGGACAAAAAAATCACCCACCCCAGATAGTTTCACTCTGTCAAATCTATTCCAATCCCAGATGAGAGCCACACATGCCTGTCACAGGCGTCACCTCCATAACAAGTGCATCAGGCAGAGCAGTACATGAAAAAGGTTTTAGCGGTGCTGCGTTACCCCCTCTCCTGAGCACAGAGGCAGTAGCATACAACACAGCAGACTATCTCTCGACACATGCTTCGCATTCACTGTGGCATTTAAATACTGCATACCTCGTTGCAATGAGCACAGCTTTAGATGCTCCACTTTCTAAACTTTTTTTTTCAGAAGCTACAGTATAGGGCAGAGGATTATTTTGCTGTGAAGTATAACAAAAAAGAGACTCCAGAATCCTTGAAAGCAGCTTGAATGCTGTACTATATGCAACCTTAATAAAGGCATCTGTCACTGCCTAACACATTTTCTCCCGTCTGTGATTTGTTTAGGACTGGTCTGCATAGCAGCCCAGTTCCTAGTGGGATCAAAGACAGCAAGTGTTTTGCAGCTGTTCCTAGTGGGATCAAAGTCGGGAAGTGTTTTGCAGCTGTTCCTAGTGGGATCAAAGTCAGGAAGTGTTTTTCAGCTGTACTCTTGAAATGCGTTGGGGCATTGGGATTGTCCTTTTTATAGCTGTCATTAAGAGAGTTCTGCCTTGCTATTGCACCTTGCAGCGGTCTGTAATGCTTTGATAACTTTCTTTTTTTTTTTATTTACATTTTTGTGTTTTCTCCCTGTTTTTTCTCCCTGATCCCAGGACCCTGGCAGACACAGCCATGCATTTGTGCGGAGGTGCACATGCACGGGCGCCAGGCACTGGCTTGGCCCCTTCCACCCCACGGTTGTCACTGGGCTCCCTGTTACCTGAACTGCCACCCATCCTCCACCAGGTGGCAGCCAAAGGGCAGGGAAACCCCTCATCCCTCCCCAGGAGAGGAGAGGAGAGGCACCTTGCGGCAGCTCAGTCCCACTGTTCACCCTCCCCTCCATGTAACACCTGACAACCCAGGCTCGTTCCCGAATGAGGGTCACTGGTGTAGCACAAGGTGTGGCATCCAGCGTCTCAATCCTCAGCGCCACCAGGTGGGTGTGCTTTGATAACTTTCTTTTGGCGGCATGGAAGAGAGTGCATGAGAACCTATTGAGCAAGTGGCAGCTCTCTTGTGACCCTGCAGCTGATCTAGGTGACATCAACTGAGTTTGCAGTCAGTATGAATCATAGAATTAATAACAGAGTAGAATGGAAGCCTCCTGTTTCTTCAATTGGTTGACATCCATGTATGTTGGAGGTCTGAATAACCTGGCAGATGCATTTCCATTTTCATTGCCTCACACACAGTCAGTAACCATGTGTGGCAGGATAGCGTAAGCTGCGGCTGTGAGTGTACAGGGTCGACTGACATCCTTTCCAGTCCTATTAATTCTTTGATTTGAGAAGCCTTGCCAGTGAGTGGGAAAACAAAGGGGGGGGGGGGAGAAATGTTATTGGAGCAGGAGTGGACCAGGACAAGGCAATTTGCAAAACATCAGATAGCCAGCATAACTTTATACACACTGTATCCTAAAATGTTTTACAAGACATGGTAGTTCCATACTGGTAATACAGGGACTGTAGAATACAATAGAATTTCTTGTGCCAAACCTGGCCAGACAGGGAAGAAAGCCCTGTTCACACCGCCAATTCTGGGCAATTGTTTGTGGTGCACAGCAACAAGATCATTGCTGCTCTGCACAGCTGAATGCCACCCTTTTGCTGTTTTCAGGTAGCATTTAGTTGTGACCGCAATCCCTCTTTTCTTGGGATTGTGTAGCAGTGTGGGTGTTTTGAGGTGTTTTGCATTGCTATCTGAACACCTGGCACCACTCACAATGACGCCAGCTGATTAGCCAGGCTGCAATTTCTGGAAGACTGTGGCAACGCAGGAAGCAAGTCTGCAACAGTGCACAGCTATATTATGTGAACGATGTCCGGCAGCATTGCAGATACAGCCATGGATCTGATGGGGATGGCAGCAATCCAGATACCTGCCATATGAACAAGGCATATATTCAAATGTGTTCCCCTCTCCCAACTACATGATGGGTCAGAAATAAACAAAAAATCTGCTCCCTCCCCCAACAGTAAACCACTAGTACAGCAAATTTATTTTGGCGCTGCAATTAGGGCAACGCAACAAGGGTGACAGTGACAGGGGCGATCTTGATTTTAGATCACTCCTCACTCATGCCATCTACACAATTTCCGCCCCTTCCAGGGCATGCCCACCCCAGAGGAGGTTATCCTTAATTTTCAGAGTGTGCGGGGGGGGGGGCCCTGCAAAACAGAACTGTTTCCCTGGACGGCACCTTGATGCTATACATCCCGAGAGCCACAATGCCTCGCACCATAATGCCAGGTGGCATATTGACTTTGTCCATGTCTGCATTGACAAAATGGCCGTCACATCGATATGGGTGAACCTCCCCAAACTACCTGACTGGTCCAGTGCCTAACCCAATCCACCAGGTAATAAAACAAATCTGCTCCCATCGCCCAACAATCTGACAGATCCGGTGCCCAACCTGACCCATAGGAATACAAAAAATATATATCTGGTCCTCTGCCCCCTCTAACTACTTGAGTCAACCAAGCCCAACACAGAATAACCAAAACAAAAGTCCCTCCCTCCCAAACTACCTGAGGGGGCCACTATCCAACCTAGCCTGTCAGGGAATTAAAAAAGTCCACTCCCCCCAACAGGCTAACATATCCAGTGCCCTGACATGGGCTGTGTGCAACCTGGCTTGACAGGGAATGTACAAATCTGTCCCTCTGCCTCCAATACCTGATGTGTCCCATGCCCAACCTGGCCCATGTATTTAGCCAAACAGGTAAGGAGGAGCAGCAGCAAAGTGGTGAGCTGAAGGTGGCATAGTCAGGGTAATAAAACACTGCTCTCCCTATTCCCATCAACTCAGTTCACAGCGAGTGCTCAAACACTGCACAGGAGGCTTGGGGCCGCTGACACACTGCTGTTCCTACCACTGCCATGCATGCTACTATGGTCCAAAGCCAAACCTGACCCATCAGGAAATAAAACAAATCTGTCTTTCTCCTGCAAACTACCTGATGGGCCCAGTTTATCAGGGAATAAAAAAAAACCCTAGCTTATCAGGGAATGAAAAAACATCTCGCCCCCTCTCCCAACTTCCTAATGGATCCAGTGTCCAACATGATCTGTTAGAGAATAAAAAATTCTGTCCCTCCTCCTCCTCCTCCTCCCAACTACCTGATGAGTCCAGGGCCAAACCTGGACCATTAGGAAATAAAACAAGCATTTGCCAATGCCGAATGTTTGCTTGCTGGTATTAGCATTGGAAATGCAGGAGTTAGACAGATGCAGAGTAGGAATGGCAGTGAAGTACTGAACTTCACACCAACCCCACCTCCAACCTGCAGAGATGGACAGGCATTGGGGTACACATTTGGGTTGTCATCAGTAATGTTCATGCCATTTTTCTCACCCTGTCCTACAGACACCAAGTGTTGAGGTATGCCCTGGGGTGTTCGGCTTTACAATCACCCCACTCCATAAGGACATACACTGAAATGGGTGCAATATAGGAGAACGGGGTGAACTCTGGGGCCAAAGAGTCTAAGGCACAATGCCTGTCATTGGCTGCAGGGTAGGGGTGGGGTGGGGTGGAACAGCATGAGCATTCCAGTCGGCAATCCAAAGGCACACCCTGATGCCTGTCAGTCTGTACAGGGTGGGATGTTATGGTTAGAAAGCCTATCGCCCCAAGCGTTTGTTGGTATTTGCACTACAGATTTTCAACATGGCCTTTTTGTGACCCCCACCTCAGGAAAGCATTTGGAACCTCTTCTCATGAACAGCGGCGCTGTGATGTTGTCAATATTTATTTATTTATTTGCTTTTGTTAACCGGGTAAGCACACTAGACAGCCATGTGCCTATTTTCAGGTGCGACCCGGGAGGATTACAGGCATCATACGGTGTACATCACAGTTACAGAAAGGGTGCGACCCGGGAGAGTTACCGGAGTCAGACATCATACAGTTAACAGATTACAGGGTAGGGGAAAAGTCCATAGGAGAGCTAGGCATTACAATAAAAATATATGGGACGGATACAGGTAGTAACATAGGAAATAACTCATAGGCACGGGTAGGTGGAATACATAACAAGGTAAACACTATGCATAGAATAGTAGCGGTGACAATGGTAAGTGCAGGCAGGGGTGACAAAGGCGGGGGATGGGCCAGTTACTGGGATGGAGCTTGGGGAGAAGCACAGTGGGGCAGAGGCGGGGGGAGAGGAGGAGGGAGAGGCCCTCACCTGAGCCTGGGTGAGGGAGGGGGGGCGACTGAGCAGGATTGCGAGGTGCAGGGGCAGGAGGGAGACGGTTTCAGGAAATTCCAGAGGAAGTTTTAAAGCTTGGATGGGAGGAGGAGGCCCTGACAGGTTCTGGAGTGAATCTAAAAGTCTGAGCAAGATGTGGAAGGATCGATCACCCATGTAGTGGCACGGGTCCCAGGAATGAGACGTTTTTGGGTTGTCCCAGGCCTGAGGGGTGGTAGGATGGGGCCTAGGGTTAAGGGAAGGACAAGGGCAGGGGGAGCCAGAGCGGACAATGTTGTCTATGAAGTTGCCTATAACGAAGGACCGTGTTTCTCCGGGGAGCCACTCTAGGCGGTTGTAGAGATCACACCGTGGGTGAGGGAGGGCGGACAGCGCAGGCAGACATTATTGTAGGCTGAGTCCCATTTTGATAGGCTGGTTTTGGGGACAGGGGGCAAAAGTGACAAGCCATACAGAGAGAGGGGAGGGACCCTCCGGCGCAGGGCTAGGCGGGCAGCAGGGTGAGGCAGCTATTGGCACGAGAAGCCAGGGCAAGCTTGCAATTGGAGGTGCTGCAGATGTTACGGATGCAGGGTGAGGTCAAGCTGCTGGTCGAGGGTGACACCTAGGTACTTAGTGGAGTGTAACTGCCTCAGAGGGGAGCCATCGGCCCCGAGGATACACAGGGAGCAGGGCAGGATTTTAATTTGTTCGAGGACCCAAATAACATAGCTTGAGTTTTTTGAGATTGAGGGTGAGCCTGTGGTCACCCAGCCAATATGTATACGCTCAAAGTCGGAGTTAAGCTGGGAGTTATTAGTTGAGATGTCCTGCGAGCTGGCCAGGAGGACGAGATCATCTGCATGAGAGGGTAGAGGGCATGGGTCAGGACGGAAGATAGGTCATTGACAAACAGTGAGAATAGGGTCAGACCAGGACGGACCCTGGAGGGACACCACAGAGGATAGGGAAAGGTTGGAGGATGTCCGTTGAAGTAGGCGTATTGCTGTCGGTTGGAAAGGTAATTTTGGAACCAGGCGTGGGCGGAGGGGGAGAACCCGAGGGTGAGAAGCGAGGAACCAAGGAGGGAGTGGTTAACTCTGTCGAAGGCTTTGGACAGGTCAACGAAAATGGCCCCAGTGAGATTGCCAAGATCGGTGCCTGCCCTGATCAGGGAGGTGACAGTGACTAGGGCGGTGGACGTGCTGTACCCTTTCCTGAAGCCGTGCTGGGCAGGAGAGAGTATATTGAAGTCCAGGATGTATTGGGAGAGCTGGGAGGCAACGGCTTTTTCGAGCAGTTTACTGGAGTGCGGACAGAATGGCGATAGGTGGTAGTTCTGGGGTCCTTGGAATTTCCTGTTTAGGATAGGAACAACTTTGGCCACTTTCACAGGTTGGGAATGATCCCTGAGTTAATGGAGGAGTTGAATAGGTGCGAGATGGGTCTGTGCAAGGAGGTGGGCACCAAGCCTGAGGAGTTTGGCTGAGGTGTCATGACCTGCACGCTTATGGGGGGAGAGGCTGGAGAGCAAGCTTATGGGTCTCATTGGAGTTACTGACCTCAGTTGGAAGGGGGCCGAGGGTGAAGACCGGGAGGAGGGTGCCTGCGGAGCGGACGAGAGGGGGCAGGGGAGGGGAGGAGGGGGGCAGTTCGGAAAACTTAGAGTTGAAGGCATTGGCGATGGTTTGGGGGTTATTACAGCTGATCCCACCGATAAGTAGGTCAGTGACCTGTGCTTTAGCCGATCCCCCAATGGCATTTTTAATATGTTGCCAGAAGCTCCTCGGGTTACAGCTGGAGGAGAGTATGTCCCAAACTTTGAGTTACCACAGCGACTGTGCCATTGTGCACCAGATGTATGAAAACACAGATCGGGCAGGATGTGAAGAAAGACAGCTGCACCATTCATAGGGAGGTGTGAAGAGATGGCAATGTTGAAAATCTGCAGTGAAGATATTAAAAATGCTCAAACTTCCAAACTTATGTGGAAATTGCACAACGCATGCGCGTAACACAGTCATTTAGTGGAATTATTTCACCAAATTTTAAACGTAGGCATTTTGTGACCTCTATTCATGAACACTGTCACTATGATTTTCATAATCTGTCATGAACATTGATTTCCCACAACAAGCGTGCTGTTCTGCGCCAGATGTGTAAACGCATATATCGGGCAGGATGTGAAAAATGACAGCTGTACTGTTCATAAGGAGGTCTGAAAAAATTGCAATGTTGAAAATCTGGAGTGAAAGTACGACAAATTTGCGAAGTTATGAGGGTGCAGGGAAACTGCACAACACACACTTGTAACGCAGTTATTTTATGGACGTTTGTCACCAGATTTACAACATAGGCATTTTAGGACCTCTGCTCATGAACAGAGTCACTGTGATTTTACATATGAACATACATACAAACATGTGAATCTGCCAGCAGAACAGACCAATCGGTCTATCTAAGTCTGCCCGAGTGTGCAGCTAGCACCCTAGATTGCAGCTGCCCCAGCCTCCTCCCCCTCAGTACCTCCCCCGCTTGTCGCAGTCCCTACCCCCCTGACTCTTCCTCTTGCTTTATCCCACCTTTTTAAAGTTATTGACTGTCCTACATGTTACCACCCCCTCTGGCAGTGCATTCCAACTAGACACCACCCTGTCAGTGAAGTAGTGCCTCCTCATTTCCCTCTTGAAATGTTTCCTTCCAACCTTAGTCTGTGCCCCCTCGTCTCTCTTCCACTCCTCAGTTTAAACACCCCCTCGGTGCTAGGTTTATTTACCCCCCTTAGGTATGTAAACGTTTCAATCATATCCCCCCATCCCTCCTCTCCTCCAGTGTGTACATGTTCAGCTCCTTCAGCCTAACTTCTTATTCCTTTCCTTCCATCCCCTTTAACATTTTTGTTGCCCTCCTTTGCACCCCCTCCAGTAACTTTAAATCTCTCCTCAGGTATGGCCTCCAGTATTGCACACAGTACTCCAGGTGCAGTCTGACCAATGATCTGTAGAGAGATAGGATCACATCCATGTGTCTGTATGAGAACCCCCTCGCGATGAACCCCAGCATCCTGTTTCTCTTGACTGCTGCTCTCCTGCGCTGGGCTGAGTTGTTCATGCTCCCAGTTACCAACACCCCTAGGTCCTTCTCCTCCTCCTCCTCCTCTGTGATCCCCAACCTCACCCCCCCAACCAGTAGCCCCACTTCTGGTTCTTAGCCTCAAAGTGCATCCCCTTACACTTCTTTGCGTTGAATCCTAGCTGCCACTCCACCGACCATGTCTCTAGTTTGGTTAGGTCCCCCTGCAGTTTTTCCCATCCATCCTCTTTCTCCACCACCACCCCCAATTTGGTATAATCTGCGAGCAGACTAACCCTGCTCCCCACTCCGTGTGCTATATCAGAGATAAAGAGCCCAAATAGCACTGGGCCCAGCACTGACCCCTGCAGCACCCCACTTGTCACTGCTCTAAGTGCTGAGAGCTCCGCTCACCACCACCACCCTCGGCACCCTCCTGTGTATCCAGTTCTCTATCCATTTAGTCAGCTTTTTTCCCATCCCCACTGCTGTCAGCTTCCCCCCAGTCTCCCATGAGGCACTGTATCAAAGGCCTTACTGTACTCCAAGTACAGGATATGTACTGCATGGCCCCTGTCCAACTCCCTTGTCACCCAGTTATAATACTGTATTAGGTTGGTTTAATAAGACCTCCCTGAAATGAACCCGTGTTGTCGGCCATCTTGGAGGCCAGTACTCTCTAGGAATGCAACATGCCTCTGCTTCAGTATCGCCTCCATAGGCTTACCCACTTTGGACATGAGTTTGACCATCCGATAATTTCCTGGCTTCTTCCTAGCCCACTCTTGTGTATGGGTATCACATGGGCCACCCTCCAGTCCTGGGGCACACACCCCGTTTCCAGGGAGGTGTTGAACAGATTTGTCAAAGGCTCAGCCAACAGCTCCACCATCTCCCTTAGCACCCTGGAGTGGATGCCATTGGGACCTGGTGTCTTGTCCACCCTTAGTACCCTCAGCCCCTCTAGTACCCTACTCCCTGTGATCACTTTGTCTGTCACCTCCTCCCCCCCCCTTTCCCCACTCCCCCAGCCCATGCTGGTAGTGGACCATCCCTCTCCTTGGTGAAAACGGAGCAGAAGTACTCATTTAGAATTTCCATTTGCTCCTCCCCCTTTTCCACTCAATCCGCTCCCCACTTTATCCTCAAAATATGTTCCTTGCACTTCCTCTTTTCCCTGATATACCTGAAAAAGTCCTTTTCTCCCTCCCTTTATGCCCTGTGTTAACCTTAATTCCCTGGAAGCCTTAGCTTTTTTCACCCTCCTGGCCACCTCCCTTGACCAACTCCCATAAGCCTCCATATTCTCTCCCTTCCCTGTTCTCCTGTACTTCTGGTATGCAGCCCTCTTTGCCCTCACGCCTTGCAACACTTCCTTGTTCAGCGAGCATGATTTCTTGGCTCTGCTCTTCTTATTCCTGGCCCTGGTGCAGGCTACTGTGGCCTCTGTTAGCTCAGTCTTTATGACTCCCCCTTTTGTTCTGCATCCATCCCCAGCCTTATATCCTGGAGTCTCTCCCGCAGTATTGTTCCCATCCTCCCAAAGTCAACTCTACTAAAGTCCACCAACTTAGTGCCCATGCCTCCTGTCTCCCTGCCCAGTGTGAGAACGAGCCACACTGTTTGGTGGTCGCTACCCTCTAGTGGGTCCACCACCCTTACCTACCCTCACCACCTCCCCATTTGCCAGTACTAGGTCCAGAGTGCTACCAAGCCTTGTAGGCCCACTTATCAATTGTGTCAGAAGGCCATCCTGGAATGCATCAAAGAACACCTGATCCCTGGTACTGCTAGTGGCTGGGGTGCTCTAGTCAACCCCTGGTAGGTTAAAATCCCCCACTATCACCACACTTCCCCTTCTACACACCCTTCTTATCTGCTCTACCAACTCCCCATCTAGTTCCCCGGATTGGGCTGGTGATCTGTACACCACTCCCAGCCTCAGCTTTCTGCCCTTGGAGTCCAGGAGCTGCACCCAAAGCACCTCTGTCCTCTCCTCTTCTCCCTTGTCCCTTATGCATTTGATCCCTTCCCTCACATAGAGTGCAACACCCCCTCCAACCCCCATGGTACCTCCTGTATATCCTGTATCCTGGGATTTCCAAGTCCCAGTCACGGTACTCTGCTGCTCAAGTCTCTGCAGCAGTGTCCACCTTCCCCTCTGAAAGGAGTGCCTGAAGCTCTGCAATTTTGTTCCACAGGCTTCTTGCATTGAGAGACCACCTTGCACCCATACTCCTCCTTCTCCTCACTCTTCTTCTTGGCCTGCGTCCCTCCTCCCAGTAGTCCACACCCTTTCTCCTCTTTATTCTTGCTGGGTGGTGGTGTCTTCTGTATTACACTCGGACTACTCGGCCCGCCTCCTCCCAGGGTTACTATGCCTCCGCCTTTACCTACATCTAGGGTGGTGAGCTCATTAGGCTCCCCTGTCCGGACCTTTCTACCAACCTTAGTGTTTTGCTCCCCCCACTAGTTTAAATCCACCTTAGTAGAGATATACCCTCTAATCTCACCTTTAATACTCCCTTCCCCTCCCTGTTCAAGTGTAGCCTGTCCCCCGTGTACAAGTCACTATTGCCCCAGACCCTATGCCAGTTAGTCACTAACCCATCATTTTTGGTGTGGCACCAATCCCTCAGCCACTCGTTGAACTCCTGGATCCTACCCTTCCTCCCCATGCTTGCACATGGTACTGGAAGTACCTCCAAGAATGCCACCAACTCCCCCACCCCTTCACACTGCCTGCCCAACTACTCGAACCTCCCCCTCACTACTTCCACAGTCTCCCCCGCCAAGTCATTTGTACCCACATGCAACATTAAATGAGGTTTCTTCCTCCCCCTCGCTGCACATTTAAGCAGTGCCTGCCCTGCCCCTCCTGCTGTCAACCCAGGGATAGGCTCAACCCATGAAATACGGCTGTGCCTTTTCCCCCTTCTGCCCCATCTCGCCCCTTTTAGTATAGAATCCCCCAGGATGAGTACCTCCCTGTCTCTTACCTTCTTTTCCTTCTAATGCCCCTTTCACCACCCCAGTATTCATTCTTCCCTGCCCCTTACCCTCGCCAGCTGCACCCTCTGTGACTTCTCTATCTGCACCCTCTACTTCTGCCTCACCCCTTTTATCTGCCTTATTCCTCTCATCCCCCTTGAACCCCTTCCCAGCCTGATTACTTCCTACTGGGCTTCCCATGTCAGCCTTCCCTCCCCCCTGCTGATTTCCAACCCCTGTCCTATCCCCATTGTTGCTGATTTAGAGCCCCCATTCCCTTCGACCCCAATAGTGATGCCCCACCCATCATTCCACCTTCCCGTAGCCTTTTCTCCTCCAATCACACCCCTCCTTTCTTACTAGCCCACCTCAATCCCTTCATCCTCGCTATCTCTTCCCCTAGCTGTTGCCATCCCTCTCATGCCCTGCTTGTCCTCCCCCCTTCAGTGTGTTCCTGCTCTCCCTCTCTCTCTCCCATAGCAGAGGCTCAAATCAATTCCTAGTCAATACCCATCCTACTTCTCTTCCCCCCATCGATTACCTCCTCCTACTTGCTCCTGTACATGCCACCCCGGTCCCACCCCTGGTCCCTTCTGTTATGTTCTAACATTTAATCTGGTCTTGTTCAACAAACTCACACTGCAACAGGAATAGAGCAGCTTTCATTTTCATTCAGGAGCCTCTCTAGTCTCAATAACAACACTCTCTCTCTGCTCTCTTTCTAGCTTACACATATTGGAATGCTGCCCCCAAGTGGCAGAAGTAACGCAATGCATTACCATTTCAAATACATAACATTTCCTCCCCACTAAATTATATTGTTACCAAATGAACAAGTATTAGCATTATTCGCTATTATTAAGATGGTTCATACTATGTTAGAGGTAGGGGGTAGACTGCCCAGGCCTCGAACCAGTCAAGGGATTATTCTGCCCCAATAATCTGATCTGGCTCTCTAACTACACAAAACATTTATTTCTTTAAATGTCTCACAGGTTCAAGCGATCTGGAGGTTTTGAAATTCGGGATGGATAACGTCTCGTGAGCAACCCTTGGCATAGCTGCCCGTCTGGTACCTCCCTCCGATCCTCGGTTGATGGTTGTACAGCCTCTCCATTGCTCCTCTCCACCTCCCACTCTACATCTTCAGAAGGTGTTGGGACTTCCGTAGTGGGGCTTCTGTAAGCTTCGGCAGATGGAATCCACATTTCCGATGGGTTTCTTCCCTGGAGGTGTCCCCATCATGCGCTGCTGAGATCTAGGAGCTGTTCAGCATGGCGTTTCCATTTCACTCCAGATTCAACATCAACTATATACGACACTGGACCCGTCTGAGATGTCACCACACCAGGGTCCACTTTTCCCCCTTCCGGTAATCTCAAAAAGCACCTCTTGACCAACAATGAACTGTATGTCCTTTGAACGAGCTTGCCGGCGCAGTATTTGAGATTCTTGGTTCTTCAAAACCTCTGATGCCACATCTGGCTTAAGCAAATCAAGACGGGTGAAACTTACATCGAAAAAACAACATTGCTGGAGATTCCTTTGTTGTAGCATGGGGTGTATTTCGGTATGCCAACAGGAAGTTATCCAACTTGTGTTGTAAGGTCAAAGACCCCCGCCGATTTCAGAGCATTCTTCATGGTTTGCACAAAATGCTCCGCTAGACCATTAGTCGAGGGGTGATATGGGGCACTACGAATATGCCTCACACCATTGGACTTCAAAATTGCTGCAAAGTCACCAGAAATAAATTGTGGTCCATTATCACTGACCAGCTGTTCAGGAATCCCGTAACGGCTAAATAGTCCTCACAGCACTTGAATGGTCTTACTGGTAGTAGTAGTGTCCATGACTTGAATTTCGGGCCACTTTGAGTGGGCATCTACAACAATTAAGTACATGTGTCCTTCCCACGGCCCCGCAAAATCTACATGAATGCACTGCCACGGTACACCTGGCCACATCCAGGGATGTAGAGGTGAGGGACATGGCATTTTCTGAACACGCTGCCAGGTAGTGCATGTTTTGTTTGTTGCTCAATTTGCAAATCAATCCCTGGCCACCAAATATAGCTTCTAGCTAAAGCCTTCATTCTCACTCACCGGGTGTCCACATATAGCTCTTCCAAAACAAGGTGCGTAGCTTTGAAGGGACAATCACCCGGACACCCCACATCAAGCAACCTTGCTGTACTGAAAGCTCATTACGTCTGGCGTAGAATGGTAATAACTCACCGTGAATGTTCTGGTTCACAGTAAAAGTCCCTTTTGTTACTAAGTCCAAGACTTGAGACAACACAGAATCAACTTTAGTCTCCTTTTTAATTTCAGAACTTGTGATAGGTAATTTTTCAAGCTGATTGATGTAGAAAACATCGACAGTGTCCACTTTGTCACTGTGGACTACCTGCAGAGGCAATCTTGAGAGCCCATCAGCATTGCCATGAAGAGCCGCCTTCTTGTATTCAATGTGGTAGTTGTGAGCTGATAATAAGAGAGCCCAAAGTTGCATTCTGGCTTCTGCCATGGAAGGAATACCTTTGTGGGGGCTGAAAATGGTCGTGAGGGGACGGTGATCAGTGAGGAGTGTGAATTCCCGACCATAGAGGTATTGGTGGAATTTGCGAACTTCGAACACTATTGCCAGCGCTTCTCTCTCAATTTGGGCATAGTTTTGTTCAGCTTTGCTGAGAGTTCTGGATGCAAAGGCAATTGGCTTTTCATCCCCATTTGGTAGAACAACAGAGAGGACTGCTCCCACACCATACGGTGAGGCATCACATGCCAGTCTGATGCTCAGCTGTGGATCGTAGTGAATGAGCACATCTTGTGAAACAAGCTGCTCTTCGGCCTTCTTGAACGTGCTCTCACAGTCCTTTGTCCAACACCAGGACTTCCCCTTGCACAGCAAGCCATTTAGTGGGTTGAGAATCGTAGCCAGATTAGGAATAAACCTGCCATAGTAATTTAACAGGATCAAGAAAGACCATAACTGGCTCACATTTTCCGGTGCTGGGGCGTCCACAATCGTTTTCTTTCTCAGGTGATTTGTGTAAGCCCGCTGCATCTATGGTATGGCACAAGTACTCTAATGAAGTCTTGAAAATTCACCTTCTCCTTCTGGACATAAGCAAAAAATCTTCCAAGCGCAGCAGAACTGCATCCAGGTTCTTCAGGTGCTCTGCATCATTCTTCGGTCACCAGTATATCGCCCAGGTAACAGTGAACATTTGGAAGACCTCGTAAAACCTGGTCCATAGCTCGCTGAAATATGGCTGGAGCTGATGCAATGCCAAAGGTAGGCGATTATAGCAGAAGAGACCCTTTTGGGTGGTTATTGTGAGATACTTCCTTGAGTTTTCATCTACTCTCATTTACAGATAAGCATGTGACAGATCCAGCTTACTGAAGCGTTGGCCCTGTGCCAGCGATGCAAACAAGTCTTCGATGCGTGGAATCGGATACTGTTCCACACACAGAACTGGATTTATGGTTACTTTAAGTCTCCACATAATACGGACCGTCTTTCTTTACCACTGGCACTACTGGCGTTGCCCAGTCACTACACTGTACAGGTGACAAGACTCCAGCTTCGGTTAGGCGAGTTAATTCGGCCTCCACTTTCGGTCTGAGTGCATAAGGTACTGGGCGAGGTTGACAAAACTTTGGTTTGTGCTGTGGCTTCAAAAACACTCTTGCCTCAATGTCCTTCATTGTGCCTAGCTCCCCTTTGAATAAACGAGCATGTTTGTGCAACACTGCTTCTAGAGTGTTGTGATCACCGGTATTGACAGTCCTTAACTCCTGCCAGTTGAGGCGTATTTTCTTCAGCCATTCCCTGCCTAAGAGTGAAGGGTAGTTACCTTTAACCACGTACAGAGACAGTAGTGCAGTTTGTTCATTCATTTTCACCTGCACCTTGATGACACCTTCAGGTGAAATTGCCTCGCCAGTGTATGTCCTCAGTACAACGTCGGTCGTTTGCAGGGGTAGATGACTCAACATAGTTTCATACTTGTCTGTAGAAATCAATGAAACTGCAGCCCCTGTGTCCAATTACATTTTCAGTGGTTTCCCTTCAATTTCAGGTGTTACACAGATGGTTGCCATTTCCCCTTTAAGAGTCAGCACGTGCAATGCTAATTCAGTATCAGTGTCATCACTGCACGTTCCCTGTGTTTCCACACGATGTACTTCTCTCTTTCTACATTTAGCAAATTGCTTCCCTTTGCTTCCATTGATTTCCCTTCCTTTCTTTTTCCCTCTGCACAGTCGCCCAATGTGGCCTTTCTTCCCACAGTTATGACATGTCTGTTCTTTAAACCAGCAGTCCTTATCACTGTGATTAGCCTTGCCACAATGACCACATTTATTAGGCTTCCTGGGAGAAGAGAAGGATAAAGCATTTACTTTCAGGGAATCACTTAGGTGCTGAGCCTCCTGTGCAGCTGTTTCCATCGATACAGCGATCTCTATCGCTTTCTTGTATGTCAGCCCCGCCTCCATTAAGAGACGCTTCTGTGTCGCTTCACTTTTCAAACCGCACACAAATCTGTCTCAGAGGGCATCATCTAAATGGGTGCCAAACTCACAATGCTCAGCTAATTTCTTTAGAACAGCCACATACTGTGCAACAGACTCACCCTCTGCTTGGTTTCGTTTGTGAAAGCAAAATCTTTCAGCAATCACCAGAGGCTTAGGAGAGAAATGTGTCTGTAAGACCTCCACAATACTGGCAAAAGTTTTCTCCCCGGGCTTTTCTGGTGCTATAAGACTTCTCAGCAAACTGTAGGTTGTGCTGCCCATGACACTCAGTAACACAGCCACTTGTTTTTCATCACTTATATCATTTGCTGTTACAAAATGTCCAAATCTCTCAATATAAGTTGTCCACTGTTCCACATTTTCATCAAAGGCATCAATATGTCCTATAGTCGCAGCCATCTTGTTGTGTCTCTCACGGGTTCACTCGTGGGTCCAAAAGTTATGTCTCAGGAAAACCCTCACAGCAGTAATTCGTTCTGGTAAGGTACAGGAGAGTAACTGAACACCGCATCGCCAATTATGTTATGTTCTAACATTTAATCTGGTCTTGTTCAACAAATTCACACTGCAACAGGAATAGAGCAGCTTTCATTTTTATTCAGGAGCCTCTCTAGTCTCAACAACAACACTCTCTCTCTCTCTCTCTGCTCTCTTTCTAGCTTACACATATTGGAATGCTGCCCCCAAGTGGCAGAAGTAACGCAATGCATTACCATTTCAAATACATAACACCTCCCTACCCACAGCCATCTGCTCTCTCCCCTCTGGTACTCCTTGTGGTCTCTTCCTCCTCCATCAAGAGGGCCCCCCCTCACCTCGAGTACCCCCTCCCTTTTCCTCTCTTTTCTGCTAGTGCCTCTGATACTGGGGTCAGTTTCAGTCCCTAGATGTTCTTCCCTCATTCCCCCTTGCCATCCCCTATTCCCCCCCCCAGCCAGGATGCCTACCATACTCATCTGCCCTGCCACTTAGACTCCTCCCTAACCTCCACAGTTCCTCCCTCAAACTAGCCAGTTGTCTATAGACCATACACCACCACCCTTCCAAGCCCAGTCCAGGATCATGGCGGACCCACACCCTGTACATTCCACCACCCTTCCAAAGATGCCCTCCCTATTGACATGTGGCACCTGCCCCATTTTGGCCCCCATCTTATGTTAGGGGCTCTTACTCCCGGTTTCTGTATCCTACTACAACTGTTAAGCCCTATTTACTCAAATTCCTGTTCCCCCCACACTAGTCCCCCTACTGCCCCCTTGCCAACCGGGTAAATTCAGTCTCAAATCTTATCCATTACATACTATATTACTGTAGCAATCCTAAAGTCTCCTTGTCCATTTTTCGCTCCTCAGCTACCATACTTTTTGTTCTCAGCCCTCATAGTTTCACTTAGCCCAGTTAAAAATTGTACTGCACTCCAGGTATTACTCAGCTCAGTTAGAAAAAGCATTTGTCAATGCCAAATGTTGATTGCGTTGGTGTGTTGACCACGCTCACTAGCCCTCTGTCAGTCGCTCAGTCTGTTTCGTCCGGTGCTGCAGGCTGCTGTTTTGTACTGGGCTCCTGCCTGTGTTGGCACCTTGTTCTGGCCACTAAGAGTTCTGCAGCTGTCCCGACAGAACTCCGTTGAGGTGGCTCACTCCCCCTCTCTCAGTCATGCATTCTGTTTCTCTTGGTGCTGCAGGCTGCCCTTTTGTACTGGGCTCCTGCCTCTGTTGGGGGCTTTTTATGCCTACAAAGAAATCTGCAGCAGTCCCGACACAGGTCTGTTGAGCCTGCTGACTCCCCCTCTCTCACTCACTCGTTCCATTTCTGCCAGCGCTGCAGGGTGGCCTTTTGTACTGGGCTCCTGCCTGCGTTGGCACCTTTTCTGCCAACAAAGAAATCATAGCGCAGTCATGACAGAGCTCCGTTAAGGTCGCACACTCCCCCTGTGTCACTCACTCTTTCTGTCTGTCCTGGCGCTGTAGGTTGCCCCTTTGTACTGGGCTCCTGCCTCTGTTGGCGCCTTTGTCTGCCCACAAAGACATCTGCAGCAGTCCCGACAAAGCTCCATTTAGCTTGCTCACACACTCCCCTTCTCTCACTCACTCATTCCGTTTCTGCCTGCACTGCAGGCTGCCCTTTTTCATTGGACTCCTGCCGGCGTTACCGCCTTCTTGGTTTCCCTGCCAGTGCAGGCTGCCCATTTGTACTGGGCCCCTGCATGCACTGGCACCTTTGTCTGCCCACAAACAAATCTGCAGCTGTCCCGACAGAGCTCTGTTGAGGTTGCTCAATCTCCCTGTCTCAGACGCTCATTCTGTTTGTCCTGGCTCTGCAAGCGGCCCTTTTTTACGGGACTCCTGCCTGCATTGGCGCCTTTTTCTGCCCACAAAGAAATCCGAAGAAGTCCTGACAGAGCTCCGTTGAGCTCACTCAGTCCCCCTGTCTCAGTCACTCATACTATTTCTCCCACTGCTGCAGGCTGGCCTTTTGTACTGGGCCCCTGCCTGCATTGATGCCTTCTTCTGCCCACAAGGAAATCCACAGCAGTCCTGAAAGAGCTCCGGTGAATTCGCTGACTCCCCCTCTGTCACTCGCTGTCTCGTTCTGTTTCTCCCAGTGCTGCAGGCTGCCCTTTTGTACTGGGCTCTTATGTTGCGCCCTTTCTCTGCCCACAAACAAATCCACAGCTGTCCCGATAGAGCTGTGTTGAGGTCGCTCAGTCTTCCTCTCTCACATGCTCAGTCTGTTTGTCCTGGCGCTGCAAGCAGCCCTTTTGTACGGGACTCCTGCCTGCATTGGCGCCTTTTTCTGCACACAAAGAAATCCGCAGCAGTCCTGACGGAGCTCCGTTGAGCTCACTCAGTCCCCATGTCTCACTCGCTCGTACTGTTTCTCCCACCGCTGCAGGCTGGCCTTTTGTGCTGGGCCCCTGCCTGCATTGATGCCTTTTTCTGCCCACAAAGAAATCTGCAGCAGTCCTGAAAGAACTCCAGTGAGTTCGCTCACTCCCCCTCCCTCACTCGCTCTCTCATTCTGTTTCTCCCAGTGCTGCAGGATGCCCTTTTGTACTGGGCTCTTGCATTGGGCCCTTTCTCTGCCCACAAACAAATCCGTAGCAGTCCCGACAGAGCTCAGTTGAGCGCGGTCACTCCCCCCTCTCACTCATTCGATCTTAATGTGTCCCACACAGTGATTTACCACAGCGACTGTGCTATTCTGTGGCAGGAGTGCAAAAACACATTGTAGCCATGATGTGAAACATGGCAGCTGTACTGTTCATAAGGAAGTGTGGAAAAATGCCACTTTTGAAAATGTGGGGTGAAAATATCACAAAATTGCAAAGTTACAAGGGTGTGTGGAAACAGGTCAATGCACGCTTGTAACACAGTCATGTCATGGAGTTTCGTCACCCGATTTTCAGCATAGGCATTTTAGGACCTCTGCTCATGAACAGTGCCACTGTCATTTTCTTAATCTGTCCCGATCAGTGATTTCCCAGAGCAACTGCGTTATTCTGCGCCGGAACTGTGAAAACACATTTTGGTCAGGATGTGGAAAATGACAGCTGTGCTGCTCATGAGGAGGTGTGGAAAAATTTCACTGCTGAAAATGTGGCGTGACAATATTACAAATCTGCGAAGTTACAAGGGTGCGTGGAAAGTGTGCAACGCACACTTGTAACACAGTCATTCGATGGGGTATTATCACCAAATTTTCAACACAGGCATTTTAGGACCTCTGCTCATGAACAGTATCACTCTCATTTTCTTAATCTGTCCCGGACAGTGATTTTCCACAGCGGCCGCTCTATTCTGCGCTGGAAGTGCGAAAACACATTTTGGCCAGCATGGGAAAAATGACAGCTTTACTGTTCATAAGTAGGTGTCGGAAAATGGCAATGTTGGAAATCTGGAGTGAAAATATTATAAATCTGCAAACTTACGAGCATGCGTGCAAACTGTGCAACGCATGCTTGTACCACAGTCATTTTATGGAGTATCATTACCAAATTTTCAACATAGCCATTTCAGGATCTCTACTCATGAACAGTGTCACTGTCATTTATTTACTCTTTCCCGAACACTGATTTCCCACAGTGACCACGGTATTCTGCGCTGGAAGTGTGAAAACATATTTCCACCAGGATGTGAGCAATGACAGCTGTACTGTTCACAAGGAGGTGTGACAAAATGCCAATGTTGCAAATCTAGCATGAAAATATTGCAAATTCATGAAGTTATGAGCGTGCGTAGCAACTGCGCAGCGCACGCTCGTAAAACAGTAATTTTTGAATTTTTTTCCACCAAATTTGCAACATAGGCTTTTTGAGAGCCCACCTCATGAACACTAGCACTGTCATTTCATTAACCGGTCCTGAAAGGTGATTCCGCGCAGTGACCGTGAAATCACCTTTCCGGGCCTATTAACGCCATGACAGTTCAAGAATTCATGAGGAGGGGTCCCCAAAACACCATGTTGAAAATTTGATGAAAAAACTCCCAAAAATGCCCAAGATATGCAGTAAAGTTGAAAAAACCCTATGTATTACATTATACAGCTTACCGGCATTTTGTCAGTTCGCGGTCGGCTTTGAAGAGTGCAGACGTGTTCCCGGTCCATCGAAGATCATCGCGACGAGCTCCTAAGGTAAGTATGGGGTGAGGGTGGTGTGGGGAGGTAGGGCGTGCAGTGGGTGGGTGCAGGTGGGAGGCAGAGGGGCGCCGAGGACAGTTCCTGCTTTCCAGGGAAAAAAAGCAGGACGTCAGCGGGACCATTTTTACTTTGGGGGCCTCTGGCACACTGGGGTGGGCTCCCAGTGTGCCATCAGTGCTTTCTTGTTCGGGGCAACAGTAGCGAACGGATTGGGCACCCCACAGCCGGAGCAAAGGGGCAGGGTATTGTTAATCACGGGATTGGGCACCCCATTGGCAGGAACAAAAGAGGGTGACAGAATGCCGATGGGGAGTGGCTCCCCATCAGCAACAAAACAAACGGGGGCACTACAGCCAGCGGAGATTGGGCACCCTGTCGGCAGGAACAGAAGGGGAGGGGTTACAGAATGCCGACGAGGTGGGCTCCCCCATCGACAACAAAACAAAGGGGACCACTACAGCTGATAGGGATTGGGCACCCCGTTGGCAGGAACAAAACCGGGGGGGCACAGAATGCTGACAGGGATTGGGGCCCCCGTCGGCAACTAAACATGATGGGGGGATGGTTATATTGTTTGTGAACACGGCGGCAAGCCACCGCCATGTTCACAAACAATCTCAGGGGTTTACATCCCACCCTGCAATGACGGGTTGCTCCCTCATTGCAGCGGATGACTGACCCTGCAATGACGAGGCGGCCCCTGATTGCAGCGGCTGTTTTTTTAGAAAGTTGTGGCATGCTGGCTGAACTAGTGTCAACAGCAGCGTGCCATGGCATTGGGGGAACCGGGGCAAGCCTCTGCAGGATGTGGGGGCATTGGCCACAACAGTGCCATGCCTCCACAACCTGCTTCTGTACAAACCTGTCGCAACATGTTTCTTGTGCCTGCGTGCAATCAACATAAAAATGAACAGACCCAAAAAATATGTATTATTACAGCAATCCTAACAGTATAGCTCATTACTTAGCTCAGTTAGAGAAATAAACAGAACAACTAAATCTGTATTATTACAGCAATCCTAAAACTATCCAATCATTGCTTTGTTTCCATGCCAGAGGCCCTGCTGTAATATAGGACCACACAGGACCCTGGGCGGTTGGGTGGGCAACTCTAAAGTCCCAACAGAGCTCCATTGAGCTCACTCACTCCCCCTTTCTCACTCGTTCATTCTGTTTCTCCTGGAGCTGCAAACTGCTCTTTTGTACTCGCCTCCTGCCTGCATAGGCACCTTTTTCTGCCCATAAAGAAATGCACAGCAGTTCCGACAGAGCTGCTATGCGCTTGTTCACTCCCCCTCTATCACTCGCTCATTCTAGTTTCTCCTGGCGCTGCAGGCTGCCTTTTTGTACTGGGCTTCTGCCTGCGTTGGCACCTTTTTCCTACCCACAAAGAAATCCACAGCAGTCCCGATAGAGTGCCATTGAGCTCGCTCACTCCCCCTCTCTCACTTGCTCGTTCTGTTTCTCCCAGGGCTGCAGGCTGCCTTTTTGTACTGGGCTCCTGCTTGTGTTTGTGCCTTTTTCTTCCCACAAAGAAATCTGCAGCAGTTCCAATAGAGCTCCATTGAGCTCACTCAGTCCCCCTCCCTCACTTGTTCATTCTTAATCTGTCCCAAACATTGATTTCCCACAGCGACCATGCTATTCTGTGCTAGAAGTGCAAAAACAAATTTCAGCCAGGATGTGAAAAATGACAGCTGTACTGTTCATAAGGGGGTGTGAAAAAATACCAGTGTTGAAAATCTGGAGTGAAAATATTACAAATTTGCGAAGTTACGAGCGTACGTGGAAACTGTGCAATGCAGGCGTGTAACACAGTCATTTAGTGGAATTATTTCACCAAATGTTCAACATAGGCATTTTGTGACCTCTGCTCATAAACAATGTCACTATGATTTTCTTAAATTGTCCCAAACATTAATTTCCCACAGCAACCACGCTAATCTGCGCCAGATGTGTAAATGCATATTTCGGGCAGGGTATGAAAAATGACAGCTGTACTGTTCATAATGAGGTGTGACAAAATGCTAGTGTTGAAAATCTGGAGTGAAAATGTTACAAATGAGCAAAATTACGAGGGTGCGTGGAAACTGCGCAATGTACACTCATAACACAGTCATTTAATGGACTTTTGTCACTAAATTTTCCACATGTACCGAACACTGACTTCCCACAGTGACTGCGCTATTGTGTGCCGGAAGTGTGAAAACACATTTCGTCCAGGATGTGAAAAATGACAGCTGTACTGTTCATAATGAGGTATGAAAAAAATGCCAATGTTGACAATCTGGAGTGAAAATACTGCAAGTTTGCAAAGTTACTAGGGTACGAGGAAACTGCTCAAGATATGCTCATAACACAGTCATTTCATGGACTTTTGTCACTAAATTTTTAACTTAAGCATTTTAGCATCTCTGCTGATGAACAGATTCACTGTGATTTTCTTAATCTGTCCCAAACATTTACTTCCCACAGCGACCGTGCTGTTCTGCGCCGGAAGTGCGAAAACACATTTCGGCCAGGATGTGCAAAATGACAGCTGTACTGTTCATAAGGAGGTGTGGAAAAATGCCACAACTGAAAATCTGGAGTGAAAATATTACAAATTTGCGAAGTTACAAGGGTGCGGGGAAACTGCGTAATGCACACTCGTAACACAGTTATTTTATGGACTTTCATCACCAAATTTTCAAAATAGGCATTTTAGGACCTCTGCTCATGAACAGTGTCACTGTGATTTTCGTAATGTGTCCCAAATGCTGATTTCCCAGAGCAACCGCTCTATTCTGCCCCGGAAGTGCGAAAAGACATTTCGGTCAGGATGTGTAAAATGACAGCTGTATTGTTCATAAGGAGGTCTGAAAAAAATGGCAATGTTGAAAATCTGAAGTGAAAATATTACAAATTCACAAAGTTATGAGCGTGCGTGGAAACTGCGCAACGCACGCTCATAAAACAGTCATTGTTTTGATTTTTTCACCAAATTTGCAACATAGACTTTTTGAGAGCCCACCTCATGAACAGTGGCACTGTTGTTTCGTTAATTAGTCCCAAAAAGTGATTCCGCACAATGACCACGAAATCACCTTCTGGGACTGAATAATGCCATGACAGTGACTGTATTCATGTGGAGGGGTCCCAATAATCCCATGTTGAAAATTTGGTGGCAAAAGTCCAAACTATGGCTGAGATATTCACATAAATTGAAAAAACCCTATTTATGCCATTATACAGCTCACCAGCATTTCTTCAGTTCGTGGTTGGGTTTGAAGAGTGCAGATGTGTTCCTGGTCCACCAAAGATCGTCGTGCCGGGCTCTGGAGGTAAGTATGGGGTGGGAGAGTGTGGGGAGGTGGGTGCACAGTGAGTGGGCATGGGTTGTGGGAGGGAGCACAAAAGACTGCAAGGGACCGTTTTCTTTATTTCAGGGGCAAAAACAATGAAAAGGACATTGCGGTAAGATTTTTCTTTTCAGGCTTCATTTGTGCACACTGGGGTGGGCTCCCAGTATGCCGCCTGCGTTTTGGGGAAGGGGGACTTAAGACGATGGGGACTGGGCCTCCTGTCAGCAAATAAAGACTGTTTGGGGGGGAACATGATGTAGAGGGGTATTGGGCACCCCTTCAGCACACAACAAATGGGGGAGGGGGAACATTATGCCGACAGGGAGTAGGCTCCCCTGTCGACAAATGAACTGGGTCAGAGTCATGCCAACAGGGGGATTGGGCACCCCCATTAGTCAACTTTCATGGGGCTTAGAGGAAGCTGCCTCCATGTTTAGGGAAATGCTGGGGAAAATGTTACACCAGGCAAGGTACTGCCCTGCAATGACAGGTTGCTCCCTCATTGCAGCAGAATTGCTGATGCTGCAATGATGAGGTGGCCCCTCATTGCAGCGGCCAAATTGTTTCAAGTTGGTGGCACTTCTGCAAAACCAGTGTCATCAGGACACTGGGTCTGCATTGGGCGCACACCTGCCAAGTCCACAAATGTAGTGCTGGCATTGGTAGCCACACTGCCGCACCTCCACAACCTGCTTCTCTACTAAGCTCCGCATAATGTTTCTTGTGTATACATGCAAGCAAACATAAAATGTGTCCCCACTGGTGCCAGTGTCCCCGCTGGTGGGAGTGAACTCATGGGAGAATTCAGGACGGCATGGGATACCTACATGGACTAATATGAGAGGTAAGGGTATGAAACAAAAGAGAGTAAGGACAAAAGGTAAAGAGCCATGGGGAGGGGAATGGGCAGACTAGATTGGCCAAGTGATCTTTTTCTGCTGACAGCATTCTATATTTCTATTTTTCTATGTTTTCCTCAACAACTTGGCAAATCCCAAACCCAACCCGGCCTTTCAGGGAATAAAAAAATCTGTCTCCCTCCCTAAACTACCTGATGGGTCTGATGCCCAATCTGGCTCATCAGGAAATTAAAAAAGTCTGCCCCCCCAACTGTACTGCCTCCAAAAGGGTTGTGGTGCTGCAAACTTGGTGCAGGGTATGGTATGAGTGATGGGGTGGCTAGCCCCTACACAACTGTATGATCCAAATCACTCACACTCACCTGGCAAAATACAGTCAGAACACAAAGCTTCACTGATATTCAGGTTTATTTCAGCACACACATTGCGCTACTACTCAGTTCTCAAATCAACAAAATAACATATTTATTCAATCCCAAGGGCTCACTCATGGATCTTAAGCAGGGTCCCGCTGTTCAGGACTCCCATGCTGAGTAGTCCTAGAGTGCCTCTCCCTTCAAGTACCTGATGGGTCCGGCCTCCAACCCAGACCATCACAGAATAAAAAACAAACATGGTAATATGAAGGGGAAAATAAACCTAGTGATATGGAGGGGGGCTATAAGTGAGTCTGGCATTGGGTGGACTTGAACCACTGTGCACAGTGTAGGAAGAATTACTGAAAAGTGGTGCTGCTGTGTCAAACCCTCTTCCTCTGGGCACTGTATACAAAATAAACTGTAAAAGTGACATTGAATGTGGTTCTCGTCACTACAATTATAACAGTGAGACTGGTGAGACAGTAAGGCCTGCTACAACAGTGTACAGAGAAGGGTTACAAGAATGATACCCAGACTTACAGGATAACCTATCAAAACAGATTATAATACCTAAATTTGTACAGCCTTGAACTGAGAAGGATCGGGTGATTTGTTGTTGTTGTTTAAGATCTTGCAAGAGAAGGAACTGTGTAAGATATGTAATATTGTCCTTGCACCAAGAATGGCATCACCCGCTCTCATAACAAACAATTACGTGTGCAGTGTGCAATAACAAATAAGAGGGACAGTTTTTATACAATAAGCGCATGTAAGTTTTGGAATACTTTACCTTATCGGTCGTCACAGTCTATGTTTCTATGTTTCTGTGTTTCCAGAATTCATTATTATAGATAAATTTGACAAATTCAAAATTGAACTGGATTACTTCCTACATGGGACATAAAGTTAAAATCCCCGCACAGTGTGGGGGGAAGTCCTGATGGGCCTTGGCCTTCTTCTACTTTACAAACCTAGTAATACCTAGTAACATTTTCTGTTCAGAGCCACTACGGCTGCTAATGCATCAACTTGATAAGGGTGTTTCATGGGCTTAAACATAAAGATGAATTGCAGTAGTCAGCTTCTGGTGTAAATTTCATTTTTATGGATGTGGGCAGAGCCTACATCCATTTTACTATCTGTACCTTAAAACTGGAGTTTCGTGGAACACATGTTTTGGACATTTCGATGTATCCTCCCCTGCCAACTGAAATGCAATATTCCCTTCTTTCTGTTAAGAATGTTGGAGACATAACTCTAAGCTGCTTATCAGATGCCATTAGGAATCTGAAACAGCTTGTAAATATTGTTAAATATTGGTTGCCTATGAAACTGGAGATTTGCACATTTAAATACTAAGCAGTTAACCAGCTTCTTGATACTAGTTTAACTTTTGAATGTATTGTCTTTCAAGGAGGAGTCATACCTCATAAATGTCACCCTTTCCCCAACAAATCTATGATTTACACAGTTTTAACCTCTGAGCCTACATCACTCTTGCTGTTTGTAGCTTGAAAATGGAGTATCGTGGAACATGTTTTAAACATTGCAATGTATCCTTCCAGCCAACTGAAATAAAATATTCTCTTCTTTCTGTTAAGAATGTTGGAGACATAACTCCAGGCTGCTTATCAGATGCCATTAGAAAACTGAAACAGCTTGTTAAATATTGGTTGCCTATGAAACTGGAGATTTGCACATTTAAATACTAAGCATTTAAACAGCTTCTTGATACTAGTTTAACTTGTTTTTCAAGAAAGATTCATACCTCATAAATGTCACCCTTTCCCTAGCAAATCTATGATTTACACTGTTTTTTTAACCTCTACAGACACTATCTGATGAGTAGTCTCAGGCATATGCCAGGTCTTCAGTGAACTACTTACACTAAATATGTATCAATAAGAAGTAATTTTTTACTGTCTTTTTGGGAAAAAATATATTGAGCTGCAGTAACACACTCATACACACACACACACACACACACACACACACACACACACACACACACACTCTCTATACACACCATCCTCATGGCCACAACATTCAAAATACATATTGCATTCTAATATGTTATAAAAAAAACTGTTTATGGCAGTGGACACAGTGAAGTTCAGTTTAGAGTAGATTTCCTTTAAATATTTCTTATATTTTGTACACACACACACACACACACACTCTACACACCATCCTTATGGCCACAATACTGCCAGGCGGTCTGGGTTCAAGTCCCAGCTGAGGCACTTATTCTTTCTCACCTCTGTTTGTATGTGTTCCATAAAATATGCACACCACACTCCTGTGTGATTGTTTTACATAAATATGTGTGTTGCCACTGGGTTGTGCATTTGAGAAAGAGTAATGTGCTTAGGGGTGGCCCAGACTCCAGTTTTCTCAGTGGTGCAGCTGGTTAGCGCAATCAGAACGGTATTCTGGGCAGCCTGGGTTCAAGTCCCAGCTGAGGCATGTATTCTTTCTCACCTCTGTTTGTATGTGTCCCATAAAATATGCACGCCAGACTCCTGTGTGACTGTTACAATAGAGAAACTGTTTGTTTATGTCAGTGACCACAGTGAAGTTCAGTTTAGAGTAGATTTCCTTCAAATATTTCTTATCCTATATTTCATACCCTGGATAGTGCAGGGGAGATGCTACATCTCATTGTCATAGAGATCTTCCTTTACACGTTTCTGCACTGTATTTACTCAGGCTGTCCCAGATTAGATGCAATATCTTGTTTTTATAGGGGTCATTATCTTTCCATTTTGATAATGTATTTCTTCAGTACAGCCTAGTCCAGGGCCCCCATATTCAAAGATGATGAGCAGCGCATTCTGGTGGAAATGTGAGATGTGCCCATAACTCAACAATGCACCACAGCATGATATTCAAATGTGTGGGATGCACCTGCCACAATGGAATGGGATCAGCGTGCACACAAATAGTATGCTGTGCAAGTCGAGGGTGTGTTCCCATGCATATGCCATTCTGCGGTATACTCATAGGGAAATTTGCCCCTCGTAGCCCAGAGCAGTGAGGTCCACAGCTAGGCCATGAATATCTGGCCTAAGCCAGCCAGCCACCCACAGGTGGGCTGTGGAAGTGCACCCAGGTGCACAGTAGCCTGGCAGCCCTAGTGGATTAAAGGTACCCTCTCCAATCTCCGATCGATCCAACTCCACCTCCAAAGAGCTCCATAGTGTAGGGCCCCCCTGGACCCAATCACACCAGAGGAAACCACGGTCCATATCCATAGCGTAGAGGACTCCCACCCACTGCCTTGGTACATAGACAACCCCACTCCCCCATACCCAAGCTGTTGCGGAGACTGGCACTGCCCTCCATGCTCTGCCACAGCCAGCTGCTGACTGCACTGGACCTGGGCTGGGGACCTTCACTCCAGAATGACCCAAATAGCTATACCACACATTGGGGCACTACACAAGCTGTGGACCCACCAGTGTATGCAGCTGTGTGTATGTCCCTAAGAGGGAATTGACATATCTCCAATGCATGCCTTGTTGATGCTGTATCTTCCTGCTGTCATACACTCTTCCCCATTCCCCTGTGTAACATGCCACCCTCCAGACTGCTGAGGTATCCTGGGTGTCATGGGGTGTAGTATCCTGCAATGGCATTTGTAGTGTATGCTCCAGGTAGTGGATAGTCGTTTTTGGTTCCCCAATTGTAAAAACAAATGGGAGGTTGGCTGTAACATGCTTGTTCTGGGACCTGTGTGAGTGAGTACAGTATCAGCTTTCACCCACACTGAGTAGTGCAACGGCACTGGGATGATGGATCCACATGCAAGTGCCTGAGGTGTATGGCCACTGGGCATTATCACCTGCACACATCTTGTACCTATGTATGACACATTCCAGTGTCCTACTGCTAGTGCTTCACCACCTGAAAATAAGATGCCATTTGTTCTGTGAAATATCCAGGCTAAATATATAGCAATCAGGATGCATATTCTAGGAAAATACATTGTAAAATGTGTAAAAGGAAGGCCACATTGAAACTGCCTCTCAGCAGATCTGCATTGTGCAAATTCATTAGAAATAATGCATAAAATGCATCCCAAAAGCTCTCCACAGCCATATCAGCTCTGACTAGAGTTTGTTGGTAAAGTTAGATCATTTATCTGGTTGATCCTGTGTTTCCCATGTGTTTAAAATGCGAGCAGTGAGTGTGTTTTTTACTATGCAGGGAAGGAGAGGGAGCTCCACAGCAAGGCCATCAGTAATGATAGAAGAAATGGTGCAGAGAGGAGAGGTATGGCTACAATGTGGACTGAGGGCCAACCTGGAAGGATAAGAGCCTATACCAAAGTGATGACCAGCTTTCATGAAGGAGATAGCCATAGTCCTCGGTGGACAGTTTAAATGTTACTTCAATGGACATTTAAAGTAGCCAAAGGGGGGATGGAAGAAATGGGGGATAAAGTGGGCCCCCACAGGCTGGGATAGAGAGTAGGGAGATCCCAAGGGGAGAGAGTTCCACCAGAATGCAAGTTATTCAAGAAAGCAGAGGGTTAGCAAAGTAGGAAGGGGGTGCAATCAAAGAAGAAAAGTGAGGAAGGAGGAACAATTGGAAAAAGGAAAAAGTGACAAGAAGAGAGCTGAACAATGTCAAATGGTGCAAAGTCTGCATCAGAAGTCCTAGGAGAGGAAACTGAAAGAGTTTAGTGTGTACACCCTGGAGAGGAGGGAGAGTTGGGATTTGATGGAGCCCTTTAAATACCTCACTGGGGTTAATAAGGTACAGGAGGGAGGTATGTTTTAGAGAAAAAAGTGCTGTACAACAAGGGGTCATGATATGAAGCTGGAAGGAGGTAAACTCAGGAGAGATGTGAGGAAGTACTTCTTCACAGAAAGTGTGGTGAATTCCTAGAATAGCCTTCCATGGAAGGCAGTGGGGTGAAAGCAGTGGTGGGTTCCAATAATGCCTCAGATAGGCATAAAGAAACCCTTGGAGGAAGAAAGTGGATGTAAGAGACAGTGCCATAGATCAAGTTGGGTCTGTAGCAAACTGATCATAATTAAAAATGGCCAGACTAGATGGGCCCAATGATCATTATCTGCCACCAGTTTCTATGTGTCTATGTATGACAGGTTATGTGGTACAAATGGATACAGTGTAAAATTATTAATATGCGCAATGTCAAAATCTGTAATCTGTGTGGCACACATAATTCATGTTGTACTGTGCTACACAGACATGATAATCAAATGGGTACTAGAGGATAGAGGAGTTGAGACAGGTAGGTGTTGCTAGCTCAATGACAGCTGGTCACATGCATTTTCCTGTGGACAGAGTGCAGAGGAATGCCCGGATACTGCCTGCCATATACAGTCTGACATCATGCCTCTACACAACACTGCAGGTATAAAAAACTGGTAAGAGCCAATTTGTTTTTCCTGTTTCCAAAACTGTTTTCTCTAATACTTGGGAGTTATTACTAGAATTCTGAGACAACAGGAGATGTTGTATGTCCATATATAGTTGTCTCATAATCATGTAAAATGGTCATTTATTTAGTTATCCCTCCTCCATATATGAGTCTAGTTTACTCTAGGTTTCTTATTCACACAAAGGGCTTTGATAAGGAGTAAGAACTAATACAACTTGTTATCATTCAACTCCATAATGTAAAAGAATATGATGTGGGGAGAGGTACAAAATATTCCCTTACACATCCAGCAAATGGTCCAGTGCTGCTTGAGATAGGGAACAACATGTACATACCAACTGAGTAAATGTTAGGGTCTAAAAATTGACCACTGGCTAAAATGCACCCACTGTGGCTAAAATGCACCCCCGATCCCTGATTACCATGTTATATGTAATACATTTCCCTGGTAGACTAGCAGTGCCCTGAACCCTGATCCCCAAGAAAAATATGAAAAAACATTCCCTGGTAGTCTATTGATCCCTCCTCCCCAGCTGGTAGTGCCCCACCACCCCATTCCCCCTATCTCCAAGCTGGCAATCAGCATAGCCCTCTGCACACCTCCACGATTGGCCGCCAACTGAGCTATCAATGAGCATATACTGTAAGCAGTCTACCAGGAAAATTCATTACATATACCATGCTGATCGGGGATCAGGGCTGGGGGCACCACTAGTCTACCGAGGAAATTTGTTACATATAACATGGTGATTGGGATCGAGGCTGGGGGTGCGCTAGCCACCGGGCACCTGTCCATGGTGCTATTGCTGTACAGGCCATCCATGGCTTGTGGCAAACCTTCCTGATGCACCCTCTGTTTGGCATAGGGTTAAGTTTGCTGCAAGCCATGGGACTTAGATGCCAGGACCGGGTGCAGTGTCCTTGGCACACCAGCAATTGGTGCAAGAAGCCTTTGGTGCAGCTTGTGCTGACTTTTTGAGAATCGGGACCATTCAGTTACATTCATCAAAATTTCTTAGCCACAGTGGCAAAAGGGAGCCTAGAAATGTTAGCCACATTGCTTTTACAGTAGCCATTGGTGATGGTGGTGATCATTCGTGCACACCCAGTGTCAGGAAGAATAAAAATGGATCCCTTTTAATGACCGAGATGGATAAGGAATGGGATCTCCCTCTCTTTTTTCCCCCTAATTTTTATTTTAAAGTGGTCACTGTCAACCCTTTTTGTATCATATTATTTCTAGTTGAAAACTCATATTTTCTAATTTTTTACATTTTCTAAAATTCATTAATGTTGCTGGTTGTTTTATCTGCTCCTTTCATAGTAGAAATGAAATGCATAGTGATAATGCATGTTAATGGAGTTACTATACCCAGACTTGTTTCGTTTCAAATCCTTGACATACTCTTATTGTATACTCCCTGAACTTTATGAACACTCCCAAACAATGCAGCCACTCATGATGCCATATTCACGTCCCCTCCCATTGCATAATGATGTTTTTTTGGGGGGGGGTCCCAAATCCAGGAACGATGCAGTGGGAGTTGCTCAAGGATGATTAAGGACTGTATTCAAACATGTTTTGACAAATAAGAACCTGAGGTCATGAGCTGAAACTGGAGGAAGAAGGTTTAACCCTTGCTGTGCCATGGACTGATATATCAGTCCAAAATTACTATGGGCCTGATTCTCAAAGCTCCCAGTAGGAGCTGCAAAGGATTTGCACCACAAAGAATGGTGCAAAGTGCTCCTTAGCCTAAAGATGCATGGGAGCCATTCTCAAAGGCAGCTAGCATCAACCGCAGGCTGCCTGCCCCAAACAGGGCTTCTGCCACCCTGTGCCCAGAAATGGGCTGCGACAAGGTGCTAGGGGGCATGTGGTAGATGCAAGCTGCCACAGCACCATAAATGTGATTCTCAGAACTCTCCTGGAGGGAGAAATTGTAAGTACCCTTAGACCAGCCAGGGCTGGTCTAAGGGTACTTAGAAATGTCTCCCCTGAGAGAGGCCACTGTGTATGGAAATGTGCCACGGCCCCCAATCCTCAATGGTCCCAGAAAAAACAGTATTAATTAGTTCTCATACCCCCCACCCTGAACCCCGAAGGTACCAGATATAATTGTACAGTAATAACCCTGCCACCCCCGAACCCCAATGGTGCCATTAAAGATTGTAATGAATACTACCCCTTCCTAGTGGTTTAGTGCCCCCACTCCCCAAACCCCGATGCTGCCATATTAATTCATGAATAAAATGTCTATTCTCCTGATCCTGATGTCTGCCCATATGAACACTTTACAACTCACTCCATCCCTGGTGATCTAGTGGCCCCCACTCCAATCCCTGATGCCACCAGATGTAATAGTATATTATTACTACCCTGCCACCCTCCCAAAACCCGATGGTGGCAGTTATGTTTTATAATTAAAATTACTCCAGCCCCAGTGGTATAGTGCCCCCACCTCTCAGCAGGCAGTGCCGACCACCCCTCACCACCCATGATCTCAGAGCAGGGCGGCAACCAGCACAACCCACTTCATACCTCTGCAGCTGGCCACCGACTGAACAGTCATTGAGTGTACTCACTCAATGACTGTTCAGTTGGTGGCCAGTTGCGGAGGTGTGAGGTGGGCTGGGCTGGTCGCTGGCTCTGCTCTGAGATCAGGGGCAGTGAGGGGTGGTTGGCACGGTCTGCTGGGGTGGGGGGGCACAATACCATTGGGGCTGGGGTCATTGTTTTTTCATTTATAGTTTGTAGTTTTTTAACCCCCATTTATGCCCACCCCCTGTCTTGGGCATGCACCCACATGTGTGGAGGCATGCACACACTGTGCCTAAAGGCGCCCTCCTTATGTGCCACCCCCTCCCACTTACACCACCACCGGACCTCCACTGGTGGTGGCAGAACTATGGGGGGGTGACATGCTCCCTGGAAGAGGAGAGCAGCTGTTAGGCTGTTCAATCCTGCTCCCTCCCTCCCGTGATGGCTCCCCAGTGACTCAAGGTTGTTCCCAAACCCAGGTCACTGGTGTGACATGAGGTAAGGCAGACTGCCTCAGCCCTCTGCGCCACCAGGCTGGTGGGCTGGGGTAATTTTAATACAAACATAACTGGCACCATCAGGGTTTGAAGAGGGTGGCATTGGTAGTAATATTATACTATTACATCTGGAGGCATCAGGGTTTGGGAAGGGGGGACATTGTATTAATGGAATACTACAGGCAGCATCAGGGATTGGGGTGGAGGGCCACTAGATCACCAGGAATGGGGGTGGAGTTGTAAAATATTCATATGGGTAGACAGTGGGAATCAGAGGGTAAACAGTTTATTTGTTGATTAATATGGGCAGCTTCAGGGTTTGGGGAGTGGGGAGGACACTAAATCACCAGGGAAGGGATAATATTCATTACAATCTTTGCTATCACCATCAGGGTTCAGGAAGGGTGGCAGGGTTATATTATTGTATAGTTTTATCTGGCACCATCGTAGTTTGGGGGCAGGGATATTAATATTATACTAGCACTGAATGAGTACTTCTGTTCAGTGTTTACAAGAGAGGAGGGAGTCTTTACCACCCTGGTCGGGAAGGAGGGGGGATGGGGCATGAGGTAACAGACAGCAGGATAGAGAGTAGCAGAGTTTTGGAGGGGCTGATGGTGCTGAAGGCAAACAAATCACCGGGCCAGATGGTATCCACCCCAGGGTGCTGCAGGAGATGGCAGAGGTTCTAGTAAACCACTGGCAGACCTATTTAGCACCTACTTGGCAATGGGGAGTGCCACAGGACTAAAGGATGGCCCATGTGATTCCATTACATAAAAGTGGAACAAGGGATAAGCCAGGAACTATAGGCCAGTCAGTCTGACGTCCATAGTGGGGAAGCTCATGGAGATGATATTAAAAGAAAGGCTGCTGGCATTCCTGGGGGGCAATGACCTACAGGATGGGAGGCAGTATGGGTTCATTTCGGGGAGATCCTGCCAAACCAATCTTATACAGTACTATGACTGGGTGACTAGGGAGCTGGATGGGGGCCATGCTATGGATGTGCTGTACTTGGATTTCAGCAAGGCCTTCAATTCAGTGCCCCATGGGTGATGATGGGTAAAGTTATCCGGGGTGGGAGTGGAGATGAAGATGGCATGTGAATATCCAACTGGCTACAGGGTAGGCTACTAAGGGTGGTGGGGGAGTCTCGGATCCTAGAGCTGTGATGAGCGGGGTGCCGCAGGGCTCAGTGCTGGACCCAGTGCTGTACAGGCTATTCATCTGGGACATTGTGCAGGGAGTGGTGAGCAGGATTAGCCTGTTCACCGACAACACCAAAATGGGGGCAGTAGTAGATGATGAGGGGGGATGGATGCAACTACAGAGGGACTTGACCAAGCTGGAGGAATGACCAGGGAAGTGGCAGCTGGGGTTCAATGTGAAAAAATACAAGGTGTTGCATTTTGGGGCTAGAAACCCAAGGAGGGATTACTGGTGAGGAGGATCAAGCTGGGGAGCACAGAGGAGGAAAAGGACCTGTGGGTTTTGATAACAGCGAGCATGAACAATACTGCCCAATGCAGGAGAGTGGCAGTGAAAGCAAACAAGATGCTAGGTGCATAGCATGGGGATTCAAGTCCAGGCACAGGGAGGTGATCTTGCCCCTCTACAGGGTGCTGGTCAGACCACACTTGAAGTACTGTGTGCAGTTCTGGAGGCCGTACCTGAGGCAGGATGTCAAGCTACTTTAGGGAGTGCAATGGTGGGTGATGAGGATGATTCAGGGGATGGAGGAATGGACTATGAGATGAGGCTAAGGAGCTGAATATGTATGCACTGGAGGAGAGAGAGAGAGAGGGGAACATGATCGAAACCCAAGTACCTGAAGGGTATCAACAAGGTAGGGGCGGACAGGGTGTTGAAACTAAGGAGGGACGGAAACTGGGGGCACAGGCTAAGAATAGAGGAAGAGAGATTCAGAAGGGAGATGCGGAGGCATTACTTCACAGAGAGAGTAGTTGTGAAGTGGAACGACTGCCAGAAGGGGTGATATTGAGCAAAAAATGTGGTTGACTTTAAGAATGCATGGGACAGAATACAGGAGTGGGTGAGGGTGGGTGAGGAGGTCAACAAAGGAGGGCAAGGGGATGGTGGAGGGCAGCTGCCTGGTGAGGGAGCTAGCTGCACAATCGAGCATAGATTTGTTCTGCTGGCACCTTCATGTGTTTGTATGTTCGTACTATTAAATCTGGTAACATCAGGGGCACTAGACCACTGGGAAGAGGTATACTTAATATGCACTGTGGAATCGGGATGGGGATCACTTAAATTTGCCACAGGTGGCCTGTGGCTGACTCCTTCCTGTGCATTGGCATTTGCCACATGGGAGGGGTTGCTACAAATGTGGGGACTTAAGTGCGCGGACCCTTCCTGTACCAGAATCTGGTGCATGGTCCCAGGCACACTGGGCTTCAGCAGAAGCTGCTGTTTGCTACAGCTTGCACTGATCCAAGCCCGTTTTGTGAATTGGGCCCTATGTGTTCTAATTCTGTCAGCAGCCTAAAGGTTAAGAGGGATGTGAGGAAATTCTATTTTATGGAAAGGGTGGTGAAGCTGTAGAACAGTCTGCCAGTGGAGGTGGTGGGCAGCAAGTCCAAAAATGGTTTCAGGCATGGCTGAGGTGGAGTGAAGGGTTTGGTGGTTGCTCAGGTCAGCAGCATTAAGAAGGGCAGTGGGGAGGTAGACCGGGAGGGATAAAACCCCTGTATGGACAATATTTCCCAGGGCAGATAGGGAAATCTAGGTAGACTAGTTGGACCTTTGGTCTTTTTATGCTGTCATTGTCTATGTAATAATATATGCATTGAGAAAGGGAGAAAAAAATCAAGGGGAACGTGTGAAGCAATATGCTACTCATAAAGTGGTGACACCATGATAGGTACATACTGTATGCAGTTACTGTATTATGATGGAATCCAGCTGTATACTTATGTTGAAAAAGCTACACTATGGGATTTTATTTGCTTCTGTTTTATTTTTTCCCATCATAAATTTTTGTTGATTAAAAACAAACATACAAAATTACGGTACAGTAATACATCTGTACACACATATTTGTGATTGATCTAAATTTAAAGAAAATAAGACCAAGTATATAAACACATTCTCTATATTAGTGTAATTATAAACTCAATGTGACATTAAAGGTAATACAGTACTATATTTACTTATTTTAGTTTCACAGTACCTGTTAAATAACTTCAACCAAGATATTCTACAGCCCTTCTACTTCACCTAGTAGTGTCTTAGTTATTATCCCATTCAAGTTCTAAAAAAGATGACCATATTTTCAAATATCTATCAATGTTATCATGTATCGAGTAATGAATTATCTCATTGCTGGAAACAAATTCCATTTGTACATACCATTCTTCTATAGAAGGGGATTGAGTTTCTTTCCAGTGTCTTAGTATAGTGCGTTTTACACTCAAAGATGCATGACCAAATCATATTTTCTGATGCAGGCTTAACAGTGTCTGCTCTGGAAATCCCAAATATGTAAATCATGATCCGAATGAGGAATTTGTTTACCTATGACTTTTGCATATATGTTTCTTGTCCTTGTTCATAAATCACATAACTTGGGGCAATTCCAAAACATATGCTAAAGATCAACATCTGAAGTACCACGTTTCCAGCATTTCAAGTCTTTTTAATAATCCAGACATTGCCTACACAGTAATGACACATATCCAGTGATGCTGCTTACAATGTGAGACCTTGGTTTTATTTTACCACTTTATTTATTTTGGAGAAATCGCTTGTAACATGGCTGCAATTCTGTTCGGCCAATTAACTTTTGGTTTACCTATGCATGTCTTTTACAAGAGAGTACTGTATGTATTAATGCCAGTGCACAATATTACTCTTAGGACAGGTTGTGGTGTGTGTTAGAATAGATGTAAAAATTGTGACACTGCACTGTACGTCAAGTAAGAATGGTATCCCTGATTGTGAGCATTTGTCCCTGATTTTAATGGGCAGTGTCCCTTATTTTGGTCCTGGCAGGGTGAGTGGTATGCATTCTGGTGTAGCCAGGTGTTGCAGTTGACACTGCTATGATTTCTTTGCAATTCCCTATGATGCCCTTTGCAACTACTAGAAACCCCTAAAACATTAGTTGCCTAGCATTTACCCCTCCTACAAATATAAATCCATGAGAGATACACTTCAATAATTAGGTCCGGAAAGGGTTAACATAAACCAGCTCTTCAGAGAAGATAAACCTTTGAGACACACACACACACACACACACACATATTTGGGAGTGATAAAGTAATGTGAAACTCCTCTGGAGTTATTTCCTCTAAAAGCTTGCTGTGTCCTCTTTTGGAATTCATGTCAATAAATTATTTAGGTTCCAAAGACTAGCAGATTACATTTCAATAATAAATAAAATTAACAAGCAAGCAAGTGAACATACTAAATCCTGTGTTAAAATAGGTCAAATAGTTGTCTGATGTTTTCTTTTTACAAATGCCTGCTACATCTCTGACTACAAAATGGAGAGCCTCTCCCTCTCACTCTCTCAGTAGCCAGCTATTCAACAAGGCTTTTTGACACTAGTGTGCAAAAAAGTTTCTAATTGCACTGTTGCAGACAGTTAAACTGCTTCAAAGAAGTGGTGTAAGTAACTTGCCCTTGTGCCTACTCCAAAACACTAGCTGCTGTCAGGTCACTTAAAGCAGGCTTGATAAGAGGGGCAAACAAGCTGAAAAAATAGTGCTGGGAGTTGGAACTGGTCTACTGAACAGAGAGAGTGGAGTATTTCATTCAACTGGCATAGTGATTTGGAGTTGTAGAAGGATACACTGAAAAGTCCTAATTTGTGCTTTGGTATCCCATTTTTCTAGTTATACCAAGATGGCTGCAGGCTCTGCCCACTGAAACCATCATAAAAAGGCAAGACCAGCCTTGTTGGCATCAGCCAAATCTTGTTTTCTTTTTGTTCTGTTTCTCCTCACTTTGCCCTCTGGTTCCCCCTCTCACTCAGCTTGATACTGTTGACTGCCCTAGCTGTGTCCAGTGGTGGGAATGAAGGGAGGCTCACTTCTAGGAACAAAATTAAAAGTCTGACTCAGCAGGAGTAAAATGAGAAAAGACAGCTCCTGTGTAAAATGTACTTCACAAAAGGCATACATCGGACTAAATAAAAATGTAAACAAAATGCAACATATAGTAAGAAACATGTCTTCAGACTACTGTCAGCTATGTTCAGTTCTAGATCAAAAGGTGGTGGGTTCTCCCAGTGAGCTGCTTCCACTCCAGTACTGGCTGTGCCACCCTCAATATGAGACGACAGGCAAATGTCTGCCTCTGTAGTCAATACTGATGCTGTTCTGCAATTACTAGCATGGGGGGGGGCATGTATACCAGGCGACTCATGCTCTTTCTACTCAGGAGCCAAACCTCTTCTCTCCACAATGTGTCATACACACTTCCACCCCTGTCAGGTCCTGTGTGAGATTCAAGGATTCAAATGTGGACCCCAGTTTTCTAGGTGGTAATCTGGGATATTTCTGTCCCAAAGAAAGTATCTCTATATGCTATAATGTATATTTACAGTAACATATAATATTATTTTATGTTATATTGTGCTTTTGGTAAATGTATCACAAACATTTGTTTTAATTTTTATTCTTTTTGGTAACCAGGTTGGGCCCGCTAGGTACAAGTGCCTGTTTTCAGGGGTGACCCAGGAGCACTGGGCAGGGTAAGTGACTTGCACAGGGTCACACAGTATGTAAATGGAGGTTGGGGGAATCAGATTCAGGTCTGCTGGATGTACCAAGCTCCTTTGCAGTTCATTACTCCAACCTCTAGGCTATACTTCTATACTCTGGCGAAAATGAGGAGGAGTGAGAGGGGAAAGGACCTACGTTTTCTGCATACTCAAGGGTATCAACAGAGTCAAACAGACAGAAATGTTTGGTCTAGTGTCCTGCAGCAGGATGCAGGATATAATCAAGGCATCAAAGGGCCAGCTGGGAGGGTATTGGCGTCCACAGGACCGCTCTCCTCTTCTGGGGGGCAAGAGTTTGGAGCTTGACTGACCCTGGTGAATGCCAGAGAGATGAAGCCAGAGCAACAGAGGTGGGGGGAGGTGTGGCAGATGTCAGCGCGTGTGCCTTGACATCACTGCATGTCAGGTCTTCCAGGGGAGGAAACAGGAAAACTCTTGGCTGCACAGGATGACTGCTGGCCTCTGCAGGCACTGCACCTGGTGACTCAGGCAACTCCCAGAATCTGGATCCGGTTCTGGCAGATCAAGGGACTCCATGCCCCCTGACATGGAGGGCAAACCATGGGGGACTATGGGAGAGGTAAGTCCTGGGAGAAGCCAGGGTGAAGGGGTTTGGAGGGCTGGTGGAAGGAGGGCTGGCTGGGATGGGGAGTGAAAAGGAAAAGGAGCCAGCTCACTGGCACAGCAGTAGGACTACCACTTGTGACACTGGCGACCCAAGTTCGGGAGTGAACTCGGGTCACTAGAGGGCTGGCCAGGGGAGGTGGATTGAGCAGCTTCTGCACCCTTTCCACCTCTGGGAGGGATGCTGTGTCCCTGGAACAGGCTCCTGGGTGACCACAGGACACCAGTTACCGGGGACCCTAGCTAGAGCTGGTGTTGGGAATGTGTGCCAGACACATGGCATGTTTATGCTACAAGTGTCATTGCTCACTACACCTCCCATTGTCCATGCCTGAAAAACTTGTCCCCAATGCACTCGATGCTCTGTTCCCATTCCTCCACCATGTAGCTGCCCGGGACTGCTTGCCAAACCTATGTTAGAGTTCCGATGGGGCAGAGAGAGAGTCCCAGAGGCCCCGCCCAGGGGAAAAATCCAGGGGGCGCTTCACATAGGGCAGTCTCAGGTCACCGTGGACACTAGTGTGGACAGTGGGGCTGATGGGGGAGCCATCGGGATCCATAAAGCAAAGTAAGTTAAAACAAAACAGAAAAAAAGGATGCGGGATATGCCCTGAAGCTCAGAGGTGGTAAATTCAGGGGAACATTAAGAGTCTCTTCTTCTCCCAGAGGGTGGTGAACCTATGGAGCAGCCTGCCAGTATATAGAGCAGACATGAAGACAGCACAGGCCCTCAAGGTAAGCCTGGCCACATTTCTGCTACCAAGGGAATCACCTGGTACCCTGGGTAACAGTGTCAGTGGGGAATCCCTATAAATTTGTCCATGTTTGCATAGCTTACTTATAGTAGTCATCCCTTCATGTAAAAGTGGGGGCATGATGTACCTAGAGCCCTCTCTGACCAAGAACATTGCTAGACCCAGGCCTTCAGGGCTTGAGCCCTGGATGTTTTCATATGGGCCGTGAACATCTCCTTACTAGAACTGCTGAAAATAATCCTGTCATAAAAATATCTGTGGCTCACCCCCAGGCTTTGAGGTCCTGAATCTGGAACCTTTTGTATGTTACTGTGATACTATATAAAATGCTTCACAGGCTTAGTGAAATGTAAACACAATGGGAAAAGCCACATACAGTATTTGATATATTGATTCTCTTGTTCTCTCTCTACGACATGTGTTGTGGTGATTCTGCAAACTCTGGTACCTGCCTTCTTGTCAGGGCTGCATCAGGAAGATGAAATACATCTTAAAGGGCAACATTTATGAACAAACTGTTTCTAACAACAAAAGCAGTTGGAAACCTTATGAAAATGGGCCAGCCCACTGGCCCAGTGGTAACGCTACTGCTCGCGGTGCTGACAATCTGGGGTGGGAAGTGACCTAGGAAGTCAGAGGGTCAGCTGGGAGGAAGAGGATCGAGCATTCCAAGGACTGCTCTCCTTCTACAGGGGATGGTGGGGATGAGCATGGCATGGACTGGTCCCTGGTGGAAGTCGGGGGAAAGACAGCCCGAGCTCTAAGAGGTGGGAGATGTGGCAGATGTCAGCACAGGTGCTTTGATGTTAGCGCGCACCACATCCCCAAGGGGAGAAACCAGAAAATGGTCCCGGTCATGCCGGATGACCGCTGGCCTCTGCAGGCTCCACATCTGATGACTTAGCCACCCCTGGACTCTGGACTCAGTCCTGACTGGTAGAGGGATTCCCCTCCACCCCTGCCATTGAAGGGCAAGTAGGGGGGGACTCTGGGTGAGAGGCAAGCCCTAGTAGAAGTCGAGGTGATGGGGCTGGGAGGACCGGCGTGAATGAGGGCTGACCGGGAACAGGAAGTACAGAAGAATAAATTAAAAAAAAGGAAAGTTTATGAAAATGTCTTTTAAACAGTGACCTGTAGCTGGCAGCAGCTGGAGATATGGGATGACATGCAGGGAGAAGCTATGCTTGGCTACACTGTAGTTATGAATAGCTTAGCCCTTGCTATGGAGGGGAGGCGGAGAGGAGGAGATAAGCCCTGGGAAAGATGGGAACTGGATGGTAAGTCCGTAAACTGCCTGGGTTACAGGACTTGGGGGGGGTTCAGTCTCTGAGTATGGGGCCAGCCAAAGGTGGCATAAACAGCACTAGCTGCAAAAAGTTATGACCAGCTTCACTGTGTGTGACATCACAAGGTTCCATAAAATGGTGGCAATGTAGTCTCAATGATATCAAAGTCATCGGAGACAGACAGAAATGGAGTAGGAAAGGAAACAGGAAATGTATATCATTCCAAAATTTCACTCACCCTGACACCTCTGCACCAATTGAAGCAGTTAGGGACATAAGCTGGGATGCCCTCTATGAGCTCTCAGACGTAACCCTTGCCATCACCCACCTCACCAGCACTCTTCTAGACAGCCAAGACTGACATTTCCCTGTAACTACTAGAAGAGTCCAAGACTGATGTACTCACTGGATCTCAAAGGAACTCCTCTCATACGTGAAAGAGAAAGACTGCAAATGAATTACGCATAAACAAACCCCATCCCCCATCCTGTGGAACGAATACCAGCACCTGCGCAATCATTGCAAGCACCTGGCCCAATCCCTCAAATGGGACTACTGCACCAAGCTGCAGAGGAAGAGTCTTGGTAATCCCAGAAATTTCTGGAACTCCATCAGCTCCCTCCTCGCCCTCGCATCAATAGCCAAGTGTACACCTCAGTTCCCCATCCTGCATCCTGACTGACCCCTGGAGGTAGCCAATGCCTTTAACCTCAAATTTGACCTGTCAGCCCTTCTGAGCAAACTTCCTTCCTGCATCCCCTTTAGCACAATCTAGCGCAATGTTAATCCACCCCTCCACTGGGCACCCAGCTAGCATGAATGCCTATCCCCCAGCCCCAGTCACCCAGCTCACCCCTGGCTCCCTCAGACTGCCCCTCCCTCGCCCCCTTTCCATTTCAAGGTCATCTCCCCAAAGATACTGTCACACCTCCAGGGACTACCTAACTGTGGCAGCCCAGGCTCCGATGGCCTCTCCCCTGTGTTCCTCAAACCTGTGGCACCTGTCATTGCTAAACCCCTCATCTACATTTTCAATCTAGCTTTGACTACCTCCTTCATGCCTCTCCTGTGGAAATCTGGCAAAGTCATCCCTATTTTCAAATCAGGTGATCCCCCGCTCCTCTGATTACTATAGGCTGATATCTATCCTCCCACACCTAAGTAAACTCCTCTAAAAGGTCGTGCATCAAAAACTGTTGGAGTACCTCACCAAATACGATATCCTATGTAGCTAGCAACATGGCTTCTGCCAGCACCACAGCAACTCCACAGCCCTAGCCCTATTCACCGACCATATCCTTACAAATACGGATCAATGGCAGGCCACTGGCGCCGTCTTTGTGGACCTGTCAAAAGCCTTTGATTTGGTAAACCATTCTCTCCTCCTCTGCAAACTGAATCTGATTGACTCCTCTGAGGAAACCAAGCGGTGGTTTCAGAGTTACCTTACCAGCAGCTCTCAATACATCTACATAGGCACAGCCACCTCTCCAGCCCTTCCCCATCTCTACCAGTGTCCCCCAGGGCTCCATACTGGGCCCCCTTCTCTTTACCATTTTTGTCAAAACCCTCATATCAAACAGACTCACCTGCAAAGCCCTCCTCTACGCAGACGATCTGGTTATATTCCATAGTGACAAATTCATTTCCCACTTATCCTCTGTCCTCACCCAGAATTACTGCACTGCCTACAATTGGTTCTCCAACAATTCGATGCTAGTTAATACCAAAAAGACCAAGGCAATGCTGTTTGTGTCAAAACCTTTACTTGCCAGAGCTCACAAAACTAACTCTTCTCTCCTTATCCATCCTCCCAGTGGCCCTGCCTTCGAAACCGTCCACTCCTTCAAATACTTGGGGGTCTTTCACTGATCATATTAATTCTGTAGTTTGCAGGATAAATCTGAAACTCGGTGCAGCATACTGTATCCTACCCCCTCCTGACCCCTGAGGTCTGCATTGCTATTGCAAGAGGAAACCTCCTCCCCATCCTGGACAACTGCTCCCCAGTCTACTCCCATGTCTCCTCTGCACTTTGGACATGACTCATGACTGTCTTCAATAGTATTTGCCTCTTTGCTCTGTCCACCCCTATTCCACCCACCACTGTGACCTGTACCACTCCCTAAACTGGCTCTTACTGCAAGGTCGCTTTGACTTCACCCTCAGCTGTCTCACTGATACTTGTATCAGAAACGGTCCTGCCTCCCCACTATTCACCTTCTTCAAACCTCATACCTCGCCCAGGCACCTCTGCTCCTCCTTAGTCCCTCCCCTGGTGACGCCATGAACCACCACAAACATGGGTGGGAAAGCCCTCTCGATCCTGCTATGGAACGGGCTACCTGCCCAACTCAGAGCATACAACAAGTCCCATGCATTCAAGCTTAACTTTAAATCCTGGCTCCTCACTAGGGGTGGCTGCACCTGTCCCCCCAGGTAGAGATGGGCGAAGTGGCCCCAATTCACTCCGCAGAGTGAAGGCGAATTCGCAGAGTGCTCCGCAACACTAAGTGGAGTACTTCGTGTTATAATGGGTAACGAGAAGCCCATTGAAAACAATGACTTCACGTTACTCCGCCTTCCCAAACCACTACTTCATCAATTATCTATCCGAAATACATTGAAAACAATGTACTTCGCCTCACTTCGCCTTGTTTTTAAGCTCCAAAGGCAAATTTTGCAGTGATTCATGGGATTTCAGGTCCCATGGGCTCTAGATTGTTCTGCACAGCCTCAGTTTGGGGTAGTGCGCGTAGGAAACTGTAGGAGACAATCTGCTATGAGAGCTCTCTGCGATTCAAACCTTTTAAAAGCTGCTAAAAAAGCCTTTTTGAGTCTTTTATTTTTTTTTTTTTGCTGAAACTTTAGTTCATCGATTATAAGAAACCCTCCTGTGCTCATATCATCGAGCGTTTATTGCTTGGGTATGGATTTTGAATGTTAATGTACAACATTCAGTCTGTGTACTGAGAGACAGTGGAAGTGTGCTTTGGGGAAGGGGCGTATCTGTGGTGTAGGTAGATTAACATGGAGAAAAAAACAGTGCTTTCTGTTTTGGTGATATTTTTCTTGTATAACTGTGTTAATGTACACACAGTAATATTTTCAATAATTCTTGCCTTTTTTTGCTGATTGTTGGGGTGCAGCAGTGCATAATTTTAGTTTGTTTAAAATATGTGGTTATATTACTGAAGTTTTCAGTTTGCTACGCATTACTTTGTGTGTGTATGAGTATGTGTGTGACGTGTGTCATCAAATCAGACACCTTTTATTGTGCCACATAATAATGTCAGCAATGTGAACATGCTATCCACTGCAGCTGTGTGATTTTTGTACTTCTTTGTGGTATCTTTACTGGTACTAGTACTACTGACTGTTACTGCAGCAGTGCAGTACACTGCCCCCCCCAATCGGCAAAGGTATTTTCCAGATTTGAATTTCTGATGGTGAGCACTGGTTAGGTGTTGTGCCTTTGTGTCTGCATCTCTTCAGTGCGCAGCTCAATCTTAATCTGTCTGTGCATTTGCATCTCTTTAGGGCCCAGTCTCCATCTGTAACTTAAGTCACAGTTGCTTCTTTGACTTCCCTTCAGAGTACTGGACAGGTGTGGTGCATAATTCTGCAAGAACATTGTACTCATTAATATGCGTTTTTAAGTCAGGACCATCATCACGAGTCACTCGTGATACAAATCACGTTCTTTTTCATCACGGTCACAAATGCAGTCACAAATCATGATTCACGATCACGTCACGAATCACAGCACTAGTATTTTGACTAGTTACTTGGATGTATTGTAAGCATGTTTTGTAGTATCTCTCCAGGCTTCACCACCCCACCATTGTACTCATTAAGAAACGTGTTTAAGTCGGGGAGTTTGTGCTACAGCTCATTGGGGAAGTACAGCGGTAGGCATTCGCGTTCCCAATATAGTTCCATATTGGTTATCTCACACCGTCGACACTGAGTCACATTGTTCATCATAGGCATTCGTGTTCCTTCCCATACAGCATGTGAGTTATGGTACTGTAAGTAGTGGTGGGTGAAGTGGCCCCAATTTGCTCTGTGAAGTGATTCACTGAGTAACGCAGAATTTGTGGAGAACTCCACAATGTGAAGCCGAGTACTTCGCTTCATAATGAGGAACGTGAAGTCCATTGAAACCAATGACTTTGCGTTATTCCACCTTCCCCAAACCACTTCTCCACCAATTTTAAGGCAAAGTACATTGAAATCAATGTAATTCGCCTCACTTCACCCTGTAATTGAGCTCCAAATGAAATTCTGCAGTTCTTCATGGGATTGCAGGTCACATGGACTCTAGATTGTTCAGCACAGTCTCAGTTCTGGCCCGGGCAGTGTGTGTGCAGTGGTAAATGGAGACAGTTTGCTCTCAGAGCTCTGCAATTCCAAACCTCTAAAAGCTGTTTCAAATGCCTTTTTGAGTAATATTTTTTGCTCAAAATTTAGTACATCAATTGTAGGAAACCTTTCTGTGCTCATAACATCGAGTGTTTATTGTTGTGTTTGGATTTTGAATGTTAATTTAGAACAGTCAGTCTGTGTACTGTGAAGTGTGCTTTGGGGAAGGGGCGTATTTGTGGTGTAGGTAGATTAATGGGGAGAAAAAGGCAGTCTTTCTGTTTTGGTTATATTTTTCTTGTATAACTGTTAATGTACACACAGTAATATTTTCAGTAATTCTTGACATTTTTTTGCTGATTGTTGTAGTGCAGCAGTGTATAATTTCAGTTTGTTTAAACATTTGGTTATATTACTGAAGGTTTTCAATTTGCTACACATTACTTGTAGTGTGTGTGAGTGTGTGTGAGATGCGTGCCATTAAATCAGACACCTTTTATTGTGTTACAGAGTAATTGCAGTAGTGTGATCCTGCTATCCACCGCACCTGCATTAATTTTTATGTTTACTTGCACGCATGTGCAAGAAACATAGTGCCATCATCCGAGATTTCGAAGGTGTGTCACCTCCTCCTCCAATTTAGTCAGTGTGTTGGCAGGCACGGCCCCTGTAAGCCAATGCATGCTGGAGCTGTCTATGACAAGCTCCAAAATGCAGTGGCATACAGTTGAAAGGGGGAGCTACGCTTCAGTGAGCAGCAATAAGATATCGCCTGCTCATGCGCAGCTCCCCCACACACACACACACACACAGAAACGCACGCATACTGCGTGCTGCCCTCCAACCCCCCGCACACACGTATATCCGACGGAGGTGCCCAATCCCTGTCCGGCTTGTGCTGCGCCCCCCAAGTTCTTTCCACATGCCGTGCTGGGTGCCCACCCCAGCGTGGCAATTGATCATATGGCCGACAGGTGCCCAATCCCCGTCGGCTCCACGGCCCCCAGCTGCTTGTGCCATGCTGGGAGCCCACCCCAGCATGGCAAATGTCCCACGTCGTCCTTTCTTTTTTTAACCTGCAAAAAAAATGGTCCCCGTCGCTTCTCCCAGTCCCCTCCCACAACCCGCATCCACCCACTGCGTACCCTGCCTCCCCACACTTACCACTCACACATACTTACTCTGGAGCTCAGCGGATGATCTTCGTGGACCGGGAACACGTCTGCACTCTTCAAAGCCACCGAACTGAGGAAATGCCGGTAAGCTGTATAATGGGCTCAGATAGGGTTTTTCAACTTTATTGCATATCTCAGGCATTTTTGGATTTTGCCAAATTTTCAACATAGGGGTTTGGGACCCCTTCTCATGAATGATGTCACTGTCATGGCGTTATTCGGGCCCGAAGGGTGACTTCGCAGTCACTGTGCAAAATCACCCTTCGGGCCTGAATAATGCCATGACAGTGACATCATTCAGGAGAAGGGGTCCCAAAAACCCCATGTTGAAAATTTGGTGCAAAAAATTCCTAAAAATGACTGTTTTACGAGGGTGCGTTGCGCAGTTCCTACGCAGGCTTGTAAGTTCGCAAATTTTCAATATTTTCACTCCAGATTTTCAATATTGCCATTTTACCACACCTTCTTATGAGTAGTACAGCTGTCATTTTTCACATCTTACCCAAAATGTCTTTCCGCCCATGTAGCGCACAATGGCGCAGTCGGTGTGCGAGATCAATGTATGGGACAAATTAAGAAAGTCACAGTGACACTGTTTATGAGCTGAGGTCTTAAAATGGCTATGTTGAAAATTTGGTGAAAAAATTCCTAAAAATGACTGTTTTTCGAGTGTGCGTTGTACAGTTCCTATGCACGCTCGTAAGTTCGCGAATTTTCAATATTTTCACTCCAGATTTTCAACATTGCCATTTTACCACACCTTCTTATGAGTAGTACAGCTGTCATTTTTCACATCTCACCCAAATGTGTTTCCGCCATGTAGCGCATTTATGGCGCAGTCGGTGTGCAAAATCAATTGGACAAATTAAGAAAATCACAGTGACACTGTTCATGAGCAGAGGTCTTAAAATGGCTATGTTGAAAATTTGGTGAAAAAATTCCAAAACATGACTGTTTTACGAGAGGCAGTGCTACAGTTCCTACGCATGTTCGTAAGTTCATGAATTTTCAATATTTTCACTCCAGATTTTCAACATTGCCATTTTACCACACCTTCTTATGAGTAGTACAGCTGTCATTTCTCACATCTCACCCAAAATGTGTTTCCGCCCATGTAGCGCACAATGGCGCAGTCGGTGTGCAAAATCAATGTACAGGACAAATTAAGAAAATCACAGTGACACTGTTCATGAGCAGAGGTCTTAAAATGGCTATGTTGAAAATTTGGTGAAAAAATTCCTAAAAATGACTGTTTTAAGAGTGTGCGTTGTACAGTTCCTACGCATGCCCGTAAGTTAGGAATTTTCAATATTTTCACTCCAGATTTTCAACATTGCCATTTTACCACACCTTCTTATGAGCAGTATAGCTATCATTTTCACATCTCAGCCAAAATATGTGTCACCATGATAGCTAGACAATGGCACAGTCGGTGTACGAAATCAATGTATGGGACAAATTAAGAAAATCACAGTGACACTGTTCATGAGCAGAGGTCTTAAAATGGCTATGTTGAAAATTTGGTGAAAAAATTCCTAAAAATGACTGTTTTACGAGGGTGCATTGCACAGTTCCTACGCACGCTCATAAGTTCGCGAATTTTCAATATTTTCACTCCAGATTTTCAACATTGCCATTTTACCACACCTTCTTATGAGCAGTATAGCTGTCATTTTTCACATCTCACCCAAAATGTTTCAGCCCATGTAGCGCACAATGGTGCAGTCGATGTGCAAAATCAATGTATGGGACACATTAAGAAAATCACAGTGACACTGTTCATGAGCAGAGGTCTTAAAATGGCTATGTTGAAAATTTGGTGAAAATTCCTAAAATGACTGTTTTCTGAGCGTCGTTGGGCGTCCTATGTATGCCTCGTAAGTTTGCGAATTCAATATTTTCCTCCAAATTTCAACATTGCCATTTTATTACACTTCCTTATGAACAGTACAGCTGCCATTTTTTTATATGTCGCCCAAAATGTGTTTTCGCACATGTAGCGCAACAATGGTGCTGTTGGTGTGCGAAAGCAATGTTTAGGATGGATTAAGAAAATCACAGTTACACTGTTCATGAGCAGAGTCTTAAAATGGCTATATTGAAAATTTGGTGACAAAAGTCCATAAAATGACTGTGTTAGAGTGAGCATTGCGCAGTTTCCACGCACCCGTTAAGTTCATGACTTTGTAATATTTTCAGTCTAGATTTTCACCAGTGGCATTTTTCCACACTTCCTTATGAACAGTACAGTGTCATTTTTCACAACATGGCTGAAGTGTGTTTTCACACTTTCAGTGCAGAGATGCATAGTCGCTGTGGGAAATCATTGTTCGGGACAGATAAAGAAAATCACAGTGACACTGTTCATGATCGGAGGCACCAAAATGCCTGAGTTGACAATCTGCTGTAAAAAATCCCCAACCTAATTATATTACGGGTGTGCGTTGCACAGTTCCTATGTACGCTCGTGACTTCATCATTTTTTTAATATTTTTACTGCAGATTTGCAACATTGCCATTTTTTACACCTCCCCATGAACAGTACAGCTGTCATTTTTTACATCCTGTTCGGAATGTTTTTGCACCTGTGGTGCTAAATGCTGTAGTCACTGTGCATAAGGAATTTTCGGCTAACAAACTGATATTCCCCTGTTCATGAGGTGGGGTCACAAAAAACATGTTGAAAATTTGAGTGAAAATACCAGCGAATGCCTGAGGTATTAGGGTTTCCAACCATAACGCCCAACCCTGTAGAGAATGACAGGCATCAGGGGTGTGACTTGGGATTCTTGTCCTGTAGATGCTCATACCATTCCACACCCTGCAGCCAGTGAGAGGCATCGAGGTATGCCTTGGACTCTTCAGCCCCAAAGTTCACCCCATTCTCCTATATCGCACCCATCTCACCGTATTTCCTAATGAAATGAGGTGCGCATAAGGGCCAAAGACCCCAAGGAACACCATGACATTTGTCAGTGTCTGCAGGGTGGGGTGTGGTGAAATGGCGTGGCCGTTATGCCTGACAACCCAAATGCACACCCCAATGCCTGTCACTCTCTGCAGGGTGGTGGTGGGGTTGGCTTCAGTTCAATTCTTCACTGCCATTACGCAGCTCTGTAACTTCTACACTACCACTGCTAATGCCAGCAAGCAAACATTCGGCATTGACAAATGCTTGTTTATACTGCTTTGTGATATCTTTACTGGTAGTGGATTGTTACTGCTGTGCACTAATCCCCCCAACTGGCAAAATGTATTCATTTCCAGATCTGGATTTGTGACTTGTGAGCACTGGTTAGGTGTTCTTGTGCCTTTTTGTATCCATCCCTTGAGTATGCAGTGCTATCTTAATCTGTCTGAGTGTTTGCATGGCACCATTAATTTTGGGAGACTGCATTTCTTGTTACGCCTCATTTCACTTCGTCAGCACTGGGGAATTTTCTGGACACAAGACAGTAGCATTTTGGGAATGCACATTCATTCTGGTGACTCTGTGTGTGATCTGACTGCTGCGCGCATGACTGAATGCACCATTAATTCTGGGAGACTTTGCACTTCTTGTTACACTCTTATTTCACTTCATCAGCATTGGGGAGTTTTCTGGACACAAGACAGTAGCACTTTGGGGATGCACATTCATTCTGGTGATTGCGTGGGTGGGATGCTGCCAATATTATTGTCACTCTGCCTTACTTCACGTTTAAGGCGGAATGACAACGTGAAGTAATAATAACAAGGCAAAGTCAGCCTTTCCTATGGGGCACTTTGCCAGCGGATTTTCTATCCCCAGGTAACACCCACTTCTCAGCCTCCCTTGGTCCGGTATTGGTAACACCTCATTGTGCCTAATGTTGTAATTATTGCCATTAATGTGTTGAATTCAAAAACTGCACTGTATCCTATACTGGTCTATAGCTAATTGGCCTGTATGTTTACCAATTGCCTGATTGTCTATGCCTTTTCTAACGCATACTCTGTACATTGTGTTCTCACCTAGTGCTGTTGTTATATTTCTGATATTTGTAATCTGTCTTTTGTTTTGTCTTGTGCCTACTTGGCCCAGGTTGTGCCTGTAAACATTCCCCTGCACCAGTGCACCCTACCCAGCCAACAAAGTCATAAATAAATAAACACAAGAGAAAAATATCAGGAAAGGGGGGAAGATGCAGGAGACTAAAAACAGGAAGAGAGAGGTCAGGCAGTAAAACGTGGAAGGTCATGTTGACAAATACACACAGCCTGGGAAATAAGGTCCTAGACATGGAGGCCTTAATAATTGAAGGAGACCTAGATATAGTAGCAATAACTGAAACCTGGTACACAGCTAATCATGAGTGGGGAAACAAGTGTACCAGGATATGTTCTATTCAGGAGGGATAAGGAGGGCAAAAAGGGAGAAGGAGAAGCCCTGTATGTCAGAGAGGTTGTAATGGCAACACAGGTACAGGGTAGGCAGGGGGAGGCCAAGGCACTGTGGGTCACCCTTCAACCTGGAAATGGCACAGCAACACACATAGGGGTGATATACAGGCCTCCAGGACAGGGAAAGGAACTGGACAGGGATCTAGTGGAGGAAATACACAAGATGGCAGTGAAAGGTGAAATTCTACTGATGGGGGATTTCAATATGCCAGACGTGGATTGGAACACCAGTGTAGCTGTTTCAGCCAGAAGCAGAGGCATCCTTGATTCACACCAGGAGGCTAGATTTAGGCAGCTTGTGCTTGATTCCACCAGAGACAGGGTGATTCTAGATCTAGTAATGACCAATGGGGATTGAATTGCAGATGTCCACATAGAAGGGCAACTGGGATCCAGCGATCACAACACTGTGTGGTTCAACATAGTGACAGAGACTCACTCAAGTCATACTAGGACAAAGGTTTTGGATTTCAAAAATGCTGACTTTGCTGAAATGGGAAGGGGTATCAAAAGAGCCTAGAAGAGAACGGTGGCAGGAGGGGGAGTGGAAGAACAGTGGAGGCGTCTAAAGGGAGCCTTACTGGAAGTAACAAACCAATGCATCAGATTGGTATCCAAAGGCAAGAGAAGGAGAAAGCCACTGTGGTTCTCGAGGGAGGTAGCGGTAAAGGTCAGGGCAAAAAGGAAATGATTCAGGAAATATAAGGAGACCCAAAGGGAGGAGGACTGGGAGGAGTACCTAGAGTGTCTAACAGAAGCTGAAAAGGCAGTAAGGAGAGCAAAGGCATGGACTGAGGAAGGTTCAGCACAGTCAGTTAAGAAAGGGGGCAAGATATTCTTCAGGTACATCAGCAAAGGGAGGAAAAACAAGGAGGGGGGGATTGCAAGGCTCAAGAGAGAGGGAGGGGAATGCAAGGAGGGTAACATGGTAAAGGCAGAAATACTGAATAAATATTTCTGTTCAGTATTCACAGAAGAGGGGCAGGGGCATGGGCCACAGCAGTACAGTAGTTGCCAAGGGGGTGAAGAGGTGAACAATAGGCCATTCAGAGGGGAAAGAGTCCTACAGGAGCTCACTAAATTGAAAGTGTACAAAACAATGGGATCAGTTGGCATACACCCATGGATATTAAGAGAACTTTGAAGGAAGATAGCAGAACATCTGGCAGTCATGTTCACCGAGTCATTCAACACAGAGGTGGTACCAGAGGATTGGAGGAGGGCACATGTAGTCCCTCTACACAAATCTGGCAGCATGGAGGAGGCGGGGAACTATAGACCGGTCAGTCTCACCTCAGTAGTGGGGAAGATCATGGAGAATTTGCTTAAAGAAAGGATAGTGGGGCATCTCGAAGCAATCAGAGCCCAGGACCATAGGCAACATAGATTCGGAGTGGGGAGGTAGTGTCAGACAAATCTAGTTGATTTCTCTGACTGGGTGACAAAGGAAGTAAATCAGGTTGGGGCAGTGGATGTCATTTACCTTGATTTCAGCAAAGCCTTTGACACTGTCCATCATAGAAGGCTGATAAACAAGCTGGGTAGGCTTGGCATGGAGGACAGGGTGATAAACTGGGTTAGAAACTGGCTAACAGACAGGAGGCAGAGGGGGGTGGTGGTAAATGGGGTGCAGTCAGGGGAGAGGGGGGGTGACCAGTGGGGTGCCTCAGGGATCAGTCCTGGGGCCATTTGTGTTCAGTGTCTTCATTAGCGACATTGCAGAAGGGCTGGAGGGAAAGGTCTGCCTGTTTGCAGATGACACCAAGATCTGTAACAGAATGGATACCCCAGAGGGGGTGGAGAAAATGAGGAGGAACCTAAGGAAGTTTGAAAAATAGTCTGAGGACTGGCAACTGAAATTTAATTCACAAAAGTGCAAAATGATGCACCTGGGACACAGAAATCTTGGGGAAAGCTACAGGATGGTGGGGGAGTTGCTGACAGTCACAAAGAAGGAAAGGGATCTGGGGGTTATTATTTCAGATGACCGGAAAATGTCAAAGCAGAGTGCTAAGGCAGCTGGGAGGGCCAGTGGTATGCTGGACTGCATAGGCAGGGGTACCACCAGCAGAAGGAGGGAGGTAGTTATGCCATTATATAAAACCATGGTCAGGCCTCACATGGAGTACTGTGTGCAGTTCCGGAGGCCGCACCTTTCTATGGACATTAACAGGCTGGAGACAGTCCAGGGAAGGACGACTAAGGTGGTACAGGGCTTACAACACAAGACTTAGGAGGGATTAAGGGACCTCATATGTACTCGCTGGAAGAGAGGAGAGAAAGAGGGGACATGATAGAAACATTCAAGTACCTCAAAGGTATAAACAAGGTGAAGGGGGAGACATTTTCCAATACAGAAGGAGCACAAGAATGAGGGGGCATGACATGAAATTGGAAGGTGGGAGGTTAAGAGGGGATGTGAGAAAGTTCTTCACAGACAGGGTGGTGGACACATAGAATGGTCTGCCTCAGGAGGTGGTGGGAGCGAGCACTGTGGATGGATTCAAGCATGCTTGGGACAGGCATAGGGGAACCATAGAGGTACAGCAGTGGGTAGGTCAGAAGCAGTAATCCAGTACAAGGGCTTACTGGCAGACTAGATGGCCCAGGTAGTCCTTATCTGCTGACAATTTCCATGTTTCTATGTTTCTAGGACAGGCTTAGTCATGGATTTCTCCAGAGCTCTGCCAGCTACAGGTATGCCCAATACCTTCTTTAAAGAGAACCTTTCTTGAGTATAAAAAAATGAACTGGAAGCTCCTTACCTCAATGAGGGTTCCTCACTGCCAGTTCATTTTTAAATAACTGGCCCTTAGGAAGGAAAGGGATCAGAATTTGCCCTTGGGGGGTTGGCTATGCAATCCCTTCTTGTTCCTTGTTAGCTGTCTCTGCCATTGTGCTCCAATGTTTGCTGATGTCCGTATAGTGAGAGCAAGCAACATGCTCAATTCAACGCTATGGGGCATCTTTGCAGTGTTTTTCTTCCCCAATTTTAAACGGCCTTTTAGTAAAAATTGAAGCCAGGGTTCAACTAATAAGGCTTTTGTTAGTTGAACCCTGGCTAAGGTTGTTACCAAAATCCTTTTATAATCAAGAAACAAGTGTTCAGAAAGACACTCCATACAGTTGAATGAAAGGCACCTCCACCCTCTCCGTATACTGACATCACCAAATGTCTGAGCATGGAGACAGAGATGGTTAACCAGGAAGTGGAAGGGCATGCGTGGCCAGTCACCTGAGGACAAATTATGATTCCTTCACTTCCTAAGGGGCAATCTGGCACTGAGGATTTCCTATACAGGTAAGGGTGCTTCCTGTTAGTTTTTGAGATATACTGCAAAGAGCTGAATAGGTGCTCATCTAAAGCAGCTTTTCAGGAGGTGTCAACTTTTTCCCTGCTCCTTGGCTTCACCTTGAAGCTCTCTGGTGCTGTCTGTCCCATTCCTCCTCCCTTATCCTTCTACCTCTCCCTTCCCCTTACCCCACTCATCTAATCAACATATTGGTTCCATTAAGCTCCTTGTTTCCTTGCTACTTTTGGTAGCAGGTGACACTGAACTAAATCCTGGCTCTATCATAACACCACCCCTTCACCTTCCCAAAGGACTAATGATTGTCCATTTAAACATCTGAAGTCTCCTCCCAAAACTGACCAGCTATAACCTATCATGCTTAACCTAGATCAGGATGTACTTGTCATATCTGAATCTTGGCTCTCCTCTAAGGTCCTGGACTTTGCTGTGGCTATCCCTGGTTACATGTTACCAAAGCAGGATCGCACAAAAAGGGGCAGTGGTTTAGCAGTTTATATATACTGTATCTGCCAGCACCCAATTTTTGACTGTGCTTGCTGCCCCTTCTCCCTCCTCTTATGAGCTGCTCCTTCTTAAGCTCTCCCTGCCTTTCTCTGTTACATAGAAACATAGACTTTGTCGGCAGATAAGGACCGCTAGGCCCATCTAGTCTGTCCATTTCCCTACCTACAGGATAGGCTGCAGATCCTAGTTAACCAACAGCCTATTTCTTCCTACCCCCCACAAGAATTGCCTTATGTCTGTCCCATGCATTCTTGAATTCTCCCACAGTTTTAGACCCCACAACCTCCTCAGGAAGGCTGTTCCATGCATCCACTACCCTCTCTGTGAAATAATACTTCCTCACATTGCCCTGAACCGCCTCTCCTTCTATCTTTAAATTGTGTCCCCTTGTTCTTGCAAGTCTCTTTTTCTGAAAAATGCTACCCTCTTGGACTTTGTTGATTCCACTGAGGTACTTAAAAGTTTCTATCATGTCCCCCTCTCCCTTCTTTCCTCAAGGGTATACATATTAAGCTCCTTTAGTCTCTCCTCATACGGCTTCTCTTGCAGACCCTGCACAATTTTAGTTGCCCTACTCTGGACTGCCTCTATCCTGTCTATGTCCTTGCGGAGATGGGGTCTCCAGAACTGGACAGAGTACTCCAGATGGGGTCTCACCAACTGTCTGTACAGAGGGATAACAACTTCCTGTTTTCTGCTGCTGATGCCTCTCCCTATACATCCCAGTATACCCCCAGCCCTCCCTACTGCCTTCTCACATTGCTTGCTAACCTTAAGGTCATCTGATATGATTACCCAGGTCCCTTTCCTTTTGTTGTTGTTACTACCTCCCACCCATTGTGTATTCTTCCCTGGGTTCTTATTTCCCAGGTGCATTATTTCACTTCTTTGCATTGAATCCTAGCTGCCATACTTCTGACCATTCCTCCAACCTTGCCAAGTCCCTTTTCATCCTTTCCACGCCTCCTTGTGTATCAACCCTGTTGCAGATTTTGTGTCATCTGCAAAAGGCATACTTTTCCTTCCAGTCCCTCTGCAATGTCACTGATGAAGACATTAAAAGGACTGGACCCAGTACTGAATCTGCGGTACCCACTAGTATACCCTTTCTTCAGAATGGACTCCATTTACAATTACCTTCTGTGTCCTGTTGTCCAGCCAATGTTTTACCCAGGCTACCACCCTGGGTCCCACTCCCAGGCTGGTTAATTTGACTATTAATCTTTGTGTGGGACTGTGTCAAATGCCTTGCTAAAGTCTAGGTAGACCATGTCACAGCCCTCCCTGGTCTACTACTTTGGTCACCCAGTCAAAGAAATCTATTAGATTCGTCTGACATGACCTTCCCGCTGTGAACCCATGCTGCCTTGGGTCCTGTGCTCCACTGGCCTCTAGGTACTCGACTATTCTTTCCTTCAGAAGTGACTCCATCACTTTCCCTACCACAGAGGTCAGACTGACAGGTCTGTAGTTTCCTGCCTCTGTCTTGGACCCACTTTGTGAAGGGAATCACATCCGCCTTCCTCCAGTCCTCGGGTACCACACCATCCTCCCATGATTTATTAAAAGAGTAGCCAGTGGTTTCACTAGTTCCTCCCTTAATTCTTTTAGAATTCTGGGGTGAATTCCATCAAGACCCATTGCTTTGTCCACCTTCAGTTTTAGGAGTTCTTGCAGAACCCTTTCTTCTGTGAAAGGACTGGGATTGACCACCCTATCAAGAGTGCTTCTGTTAATTGGATTAGGCACTTCCCCCTCCTCTTTTGTGAATACTGAGCAGAAATATTCGTTCAGTAGTCCTCCTTTTTCACTGTTCCCCTCTGCCCACCCACTGTTCATTCTATTCAGCCTCACTATCCCTCCCTTTGTCTTTCTACGCTCGCTGATGTACCTATAAAAGGTTTTATCCCTTTCTTAACTGAGTTGGCTATCTTTTCCTCAGTTTGGGCCTTTGCTATTCTGACTTCCCTCCCTGCTTCCTTCTGCCTTAACTGGTACAGCTCTCTGTCCTGCTCCTTCTGTGTTTCCTTATACTTCCGGAATGCTATCTTTTTCTTCCTGACTTTCACAGCCACCTCTTTTGAGAACCATAGTGGCTTTTTCTTTCGTTTTGATTTGTTCATTTGCTTCACACAAAGGCTTGTTGCCTCTGTGATGGCAGTTTTGATAATTCCCCATTGTTGCTCCACACCTCCTTCTAGCCTGTTTGCTGGTGCTTTCTGAGGCACTCTCCCATCTTGCCAAAGTCAGCCTCCTAAAGTCCAGTACCCTCACTTTTGTATGGGTTGACTCTGTAGCTGAGTTTAACGTGAACCACACTGTTTGATGGTCACTTGTCCCCAGATGGCAACCCACTTCTAGATCTGAGATCCTCTCACTGCCCCCGTTTGAGAGTACGAGGTCTAAGATTGCTCCCTCACGAGTGGGTTCCGAAACTAGCTGTCTAATGCCTACCACCTGTAGGGCATCAAGAATGGCCCTGCTCTTGGATGTGGCTGCAGCAAATGTGCTCCAGTTAACATCTGGCATATTCAGGTCTCCCATCAACAGTATCTCCCCTTTCTCTGCCATTCTAAGAATGCCTTCTATCATATCCTTGTCCATTTCTTCCCCCTGACATGGGGGTCTGTACACAACCCCTGTGCGGATTGTGGTGCCCTTTCCAGTCTCCAAGGTGACCCACAGTGCCTCCTCTCCTCCCTGTTTACTCTTTTGTTCAGTTGCTTTTATCCCTTCCTTTACATAGAGAGCTACTCCTCCCCCTCTTCTCCCCTGCCTGTCTCTCCTGTAGGTTATGTACCCTGGTATGTTAACATCCCAGTCATGGTTCCTGTGTACCATGTTTCTGTGACTGCTATGATATCCAGGCATCCCTCTTCCATTAAGGCCATCAGCTCAGGGAGCTTGTTGCCCAGACTACAGGCATTGGTACTCATTACCCTCCATTTCCTGATGGCCTTACTCCCTTTTGCCCCATCTCTGTCCTTCTTGCCTTTGTCACTTTCTCCATTTACCCCTGCCCTGCTCCCTATCGACACCTCTATGTTGGTGTTTGCCGCACTTACTACCGTGATTATTTGGGGGGGGGGGCTAGGATTTTCCTGCTCCTTTCCAGTGCCTCCCCCCTTGGCTAGTTTAAAAGCTTACCAATGAAGCATTTAAACCTATCACCTGTTCCCATCTTTACTGCTTCCCTGAAATATGCCCCCTACTTTAGTTACTGAGCTCCTTTCCTCTACCTGCTCCCATTCTTCCAGAGGTGAGCTGCTTATCCTTTGAGATTTAATATAAATTGGCTTTCCCCCCACTGTAAATAAATTCTTTCAAAATGTGAAATCCTTCCAATTGGCTCAATTGATTTCTGACCCCATATGTCTAAGTTTTAAGTTTTAAATCACTTTCTATTAGACTGAGTCCTCTCATCCCATCCCTACCGTAAAGTGGATGCAGTTATCCTTTCTGAAGCCCTCAGTTATCATATTGTTTACTGTAAGCTCAGTATGCATCGTTCTAAGGCCCCCCTCCCCAGAAAAATCTATCTCAGGTCCTTTAGGTCACTGAACATGTCTTCTCTCCAAGCCAACATATGGGCATCTGATTGGTCCCTGAACTCTGCAGCCAATAATATAAAATATGCCCTCCAGTATTTTCAGTCCAAATTTATGGCTACATGGGATCATCATGCACCCCTGAGGAAAACCAGGGTATGGGGCTTCCATCTTCCCTGGATATCAAGTGAGCTGCTATATGGCCTCCATACCAGAAGCCTTGCCTGGCAATACTGTGAGATCACTGGCTCCCTGGCTGCTTTGGCCAACTATTGGCACCTTCGCAACACCCATACCAAAGCCATTAACCTTGCGAAGTCTGAATATTTTGCATCCACACTCCAGAAAAACATTAATCACCCCTCCAAGTTCTGAACGGTTATCCATTCCCTTTTCTCCCTTCTGACCCAGTCTCTCATCCCCCTCCTCCATTCTCAAGGTTGGTGATTCCCTTACCTCTGACACTTCTTCTGTTGCCTCTTCCTTTAACTCATGTTTCACCATCCCTGCTTTCTCTCTCTCGTCCCTTTATCGTCCTTCCCCTTCTCTCCTCTCCCTTGCCTGCCCCTTCACTCTTTTTCCTTCTCTCCTACCACTCCCTCTGCTTCCCTTAGGGCCCTGTTTGCCCTTAATCATTGCACGGGAGGTAGACCTGATGATCCTGATCCTAAATTTCTACTTCTCTTACCTCCTGACAATACTCTGCCTGTTTCCCTCCTGCTCAACCTGTCTTTTTCCTCTGCCACTGTCTGTTTCTATAAGGTGACATGGTTGACTGCCATGAGGAAACTATACATTCTGGCCCCTAGTCATTTAGGGAAGTTGGTCCAACTGGAAATGTGAGAAAGCAAGGCCTTCCTTAGTGGTGGGTGGGTAAGTGAGGCAGTTCCTTTGGGAGATAGCATGTCACCCTGAAAGGGTGGCATTCAGGAGGTATAAGGAAATGCAGAGGGAAGAAGATAGAGGTGTACCAGGTAAAACAGAGGGAAGCAGGTAAGGCAGTGAGGGGGCAAAGGTGCAGACAGTGGAAAGGATAGCCAAAGGGGTAGCAAATGGGGAAAAGACTCTTCAGGAACATAAGTAAAAAGAGAAAAGTAAGGGGAACGATAGTGAGGATAAAGAGGACGGCAGAGGGAGACTGCGCAGAAGGGACTAAGGAAAAGCATGTACAGTCATCAATCTCTGCTCCAACCACTAAATTCTGTGCTGGGAATAACAACAGAATACACTCCAATAACCAATTCCAGCACCAGAAGATTTGAGTCAAAAAAGGCTTTATTCCAGACATTGCCAGTGTGCCATACAGCTCGGGATATCAGGACCTCAACCGGTTTCACTCACAGGGATTTTCATCAGGAGGATCTAAGAAAAAGCAGACATCCTAAACAGGTACTTCTGCTCAGCCTTCACAATAAAGGAGAGAATGACCACAAGGGAGCAGCAGGAACAAGAGCGGAGAGGCATACTTAAGTCCGTTTTCAGAGGAAAGAGTACTGAATGGACTTTCAGCTCTGAAAGTGGACATGCTATGGGACCAGATGGGATACATCCAAGGGTACCAAAGGAACTCAGAGAGGTGCTAGCTGCCCTGCTGATGGCCTTATTTGACAGCTCACTGGAATCGGGCATGATTCCAGAGGACTGGAGGAGAGCAGACATTGTCCCTCTACATAACAGTGGCAGCAGGGAAGAGGCTAGTGACTATAGGCCAGTGAGTCTCACCTCCATGGTGGGGAAATTAATGGAAACACTGTTAAAGAAAAGGCTGGTAGAGTATCTTGAATCAAATGGACTGCAAGACAAAGGTAACATGGATTCAAAGTTGGAGATCATGCCAGATGAACCTGATTGATTTCCTTGACCAGTGATCAGGGAAATGGATCATGATGGGGCAGAGACCATGGCCTGTCTGGACTTTAGCAAGGCCTTCAACACTGTGCCACACAGGAGACTGATTTAGAAATTCAGCAGCTTAGGGGTGTGATCCAAAGGAGTGAACTGGCTTAGAAATTGGTTAATGAATAGGCAACAGAGGGTGGTGGTTAATGGCACTCACTGTAATGATGGAAAAGGGACCAGCGGAGTGCCTCGTGGCTCAGTACTTGGACCAATCCTCTTCAATGTCTTCATAAGGACCTTGCAGATGAACTGGAAGGGAAGTTATGCCTTTTTGCAGATGATAGCAACATACAATGTGGACAATAAGGAGGGGGTGGAACAAGTGTGTGAGGATCTTTGGAAACTTGAGGAGCGGTCAAAAACATGGCAGTTGGGGTTAATGCCAAAAAGTTCAAAATTATGCACCTAGGGTATAGGAACTGAGTATATGATGGAGGTAGGTACTGTCAAGTTGCTAAGCAGGAAAGGGACCTTGGGGTTATCATATCTGATGACCTCAAAGTGACAGGACAGTATGAAAAAGCAGTGGGTATGGCCGATTTGATGCTGGGATGCACTGGGAGAGGTATCACCAGCAAGAGGAGGGAGGAGGTGTTGCCGCTGCGTTGATCACTAGTGAGATCCCACCTGGAGTATAGTGTCCAGTTCTGGAGGCCACACCTCAGAAAGGACAAAGACAGGGTAGAGGCAGTCAAAAGGAGGACAACTAAAATTTTGCAGGAATTGCATGAAAAACCCTACAAGAAGAGATTAAGGGATCTAAACATGTACACTCTAGAAGAGAGGAGAATGAGAGGAGACATGATAGAGACGTATAAGTACCTCTGGGGGTGAACAGAGAACAGGAGGAGAGCCCCTTTAAAGGAGGAGGAGCACTAGGACCAAAAGGAATATGATGAGGCTGGGGGGGGGGAGTTAAGGAGGGATATGATGAAGTACTACTTCACTGAAAGGGTGGTAGATGCCTGGAATAGACTGCCAGCAGAACAGGTGGAGGAAAAATAGTAGAGGTCTTTAAGTATGCATGGGATAGACATAAGGGAATATGAGTAAATACGCAGGGAGGAGGGAGGGTTACCAGAGACCAGCAAGAGTCTGCAGAGACAGACTAGGCAGGGGCCATCTGGGCAGATTGGGTGGGCCAAGTGATCCTTTTCTGCTGACAAATTCTATGTTTCTGTCTCCATAAATCTCCCCTGGGGAGGGATAATTTCATGGCTAGGCATTGGAATGTGACCCTGATTCCGCATCCAGCAGTTGTGCTGTGTGGATGCGCTTGGAGCTCCACGTTGGCTAGCAGAGTAGCTTTCCATTTATCTGTATACGAGGATTATGCTATAAAAGTTCCCATTTGCTTAATGAAACCTTTTTCCAGGTGTGCTTATTGACCAGAAGACTCCAGGCCTTTTGTGCAAAGATGTGGCTAGATTACCTGCTGCACCCAAGGTCCTGTGCATCCCTCCCACGGTGGAAGAGAATATCTGTCCTCTTCCCAGTGAACCAGGATGCTGTGTGTACACTATCCGGGAGGAGTCAGTTTTGGCATATGCTAATAGCCTGATGGTAGGCCAAGAGCCAGGGGAGACCCAAGCCACCCTGTCTATCTGGGATGTACAATTTTTTAAGACTGAACCTGGGTCTCTTCCCCTCCCATAGGTAGCAGCGGAATAGCCTTTCAAGTTTTTGGACATAGGTATTGGGGATGCAAATGTGGAGTTTATTGAGGCAGAAGAAGCCACTATCTTCCCTCTGAAAATGAGCTTGAGCTTCTTCCACCTGGTAAGGTCAGTTTCTAGGTCATTTATCACTCTCTTGAAATTTATATCTACCATATGGTTAAGGCTCAGGGTAAGGGCATTTCTTTTTTTTTTTTTTTCCTTGGCAGGACCACTGTTATTCCATTACCCCTAGTCACGGCCCCCAGAGACCTCCAGCACCACCTATAGCTGCCGAGGTCCCTCAGTCACCCCCGGCTTACCCCCCGGAGGGCGGGGTCGTGGCCACCTTCGTGACCACGGAACTATTATCTGGTCGGGGACCTGCAGCAACGGTGATGAAGTGAGGTCCTCTGGAGAGGGCTTCATGCTCACGGTGGTCCTGCCTGCCTCCATTTTTCTTGCTTTTCCTCCATGGAGGCAGGGATGTGCAATGACGCCAGCGTCCGCCCCGCCTCCCAGATGTTAAACATCGGCAGCGTGAGATCTCCCGGCCTCCACCAGGAGTCCTCAGTGCTCCGAGTGCTGCCCTCACCCTCCCCCCGGAGAAGGAGAGCAGTCCGTGGGACACTCCTGGGTCCGTTCCCGAACCCGGGTCGCCGGCATCTCAAGCAGAAGGCCCACCGCTGCGCTAAAGGGCCGGCTGGATAAGGGCATTTCTACATACTGCCAGTTGCTCTGGGGGCCATTTCATGTTAGAGCGAGCAATGGACTCCGGTGTGCAAGCCCTGTTGAGGGGGAGGACTTCTGATTTGTTCCAGTTGAACTTTAAACCTGAAATACAATGAAAGTCTGACAGGATCACTAGTACTGAGGGGATACTGGTCACTGGAGTACAGAGTAGGCATAGAAGGTCATCTGCCTAGGCTAGAGTTTTGAGGGAGACTTTTCCCAGTTTAATGCCTGGTATGGATTGGTTCTGCCATAGTTTGCATAGCAGGGGTTCCATGGCTAGGAAGTAGAGCAGGGGTGAAAGGGGATCAACTGTCTGCTGCCCATGTGTAAATTAAACTAAGCGGAAATAGTGTTGTTCATCTGGACCTGTGCAACAGGGTTGGAGTATAGGAGCTTAGTTAGTGAGGGGAATGCTGGGCTGACGGCCATCCTGTCCCTGACTTGATAGAGGTATGTCGATTCAGCAGAGTCAAAGGCCTTTTCTATAACCACACACATCAGAAGGCTGGATCATTCTGGATGATGCAGTCCCAATTGCATTTATGACAGAACAGATATTGTCCCATGTCATGCACCCTTTGACAAACCCTGTTTGACACTTATCCACTAAAAACAGGAGGAGGTAGTCCAGTCCTGTTGCAAGGATTTTGGCCAGCATTTTTGCATCTATATTGAGCAACAAGATGGTCCAGTAGTCACTGACAAGTGTGTGTCATAGTTCAGTTTGGGGAGCAGTAAAATGAGGATCTCTAGCATGGCAGGTGGGAGTTCCTCTTCCACCAGAGTGGAGGTATATCTGCTCAGCAGTCTGGTTGCTAATTGGGACTAAAATGCTTGGTAGAATTTTACCAGTAGCCAGTCCTGTCCAGGAGATTGCAGACAGCACTTACGAACATACAAAAGTTGCCAGCAGCAAAAGTCCATCCTGGTCTATCTAGGCTACATAGAAACATAGAATTTGATGGAAGATATGGACCACTTGGCCCACCTAGTCTGCCCATTTTCCTACCTAATGGATAAGCTGCAGATCCTAGTTAACCAACAGCCTTCTTCCTCCTACTTCCCATTAGAATTGCCTTATGTCTGTCCCATGCATTCTTGAATTTCCCACTGTTTTTGACTCCAAGACCTCCTCAGGAAGGCCATTCCATGTATCCACAACCCTCTCCATGAAAAAATACTTCCTCACATTACCTCTGAGCTGTCCCCTCTCTATCTTCAAATTGTGCCCCCTTTTTCTTGCACATCTCTTTTTCTGAAAGATGCTACCCTCTTGGACTTTGTTGATTCCCTTGAGGTACTTGAAAGTTTCTATCATGTCCCCCTTCTCCCTCCTTTCCTCGAGTGTATACATATTAAGCTCCTTTAGTCTCTCTCTTCATATGTCTTCTGGTGCTGCAGACCCTGCACCATTTTAGTTGCCCTCCTCTGGACAGCCTCCATCCTGTCTATGTCCTTGCAGAGATGGGGTCTCCAGAACTGCATGCAATACTCCAGATGGGGTCTGTACAGAGGGATAACAACTTCTTGTTTTCTACTGGTGATCCCTCTGCCTGTGCATCCCAGCATCCCACCAGCCCTCCTTATTGCCTTCTCATGTTGCTTGCCCACCTTTAGGTCATCTGATATGACTACCCTCAGGTCCCTTTCCATTTTTGTTGTTGTTGTTAGTATCTGGCCCCCCATTGTGTATTCTTCCCCTGGGTTTTTGTTCCCAGGTGCATTACTTTGCAGTTCTTTGCGTTGAGTCTAAGCTGCCATATATTTGACCATTCCTCCAACCTTGCCAAGTCCCTTCTCATCCTTTCCACCTCACCTTGTGTATCAACCCTGTTGCAGATTTTTGTGTCGTCTGCAAAGATACATACTTTTTCTTCTAGTCCCTCTGCAATGTCACTTATAAAGACATTAAAGAGGACTGGTCCCAGTACTGAACCTTGCGGTACCCCACTAGTAACCCCTCTTTCTTCAGAGTGGACTCCGTTTACTATTACCCTCTGCGTCCTGTTGTCCAGCCACTTTTTTACCCAGGCTACCACCTTGGGACCCACTCCTAGGCTGGCTAACTTGTATATTAATCTTTTGTGTGGGACTGTGTCAAATGCCTTGCTAAAGTCTAGGTAGGCCATGTCCACAGCCCCTCCCTGGTCTACTACTTTGGTCACTCAGTCAAAGAAATCTATTAGATTTGTCTGACATGACCTTCCCACTGTGAATCCATGCTGCCTTGGGTCCTGTGCCCTGCAGGCCTCTAGGTGCTCAACAATTCTTTCCTTCAGAAGTGATTCCATGATTTTCCCTAACACTGAGGTCAAACTAACAGGTATGTAGTTTCCTGTCTCTGCATTGCTCCCACTTTTGTGAAGTGGAATCACATCCACCCTCCTCCTCCAGTCCTCAGGTACCACCCCATCCTCCCACGATTTGTTAAAGAGGGTAGTCAGTGGTGTCACTAGGTCTACCCTTAGTTCTTTTAGAATTCTTGGGTGAATCCTGGCAGGCCCCATTGCTTTGTCCACCTTTAGTTTTAAGAGTTCTTTCAGAACCCTTTCTTCTGTGAATAGACTGGTATCAACCCCCCTATCCAGAGTGTTTCTATTGTTTGGTTTAGGTGCCTCCCCCCTTCTTCTTTTGTGAATACTGAGCAGAAGTATTTGTTCAGTATCCCTGCTTTTTCACTGTCACCCTCTGTCCACATTCCCTCCCTTTATTAAATCTCAGTATCCCTCCCTTGGTCTTTCTTCACTCCCTAATGTGCCCATAAAAGGTTTTATCCCCCTTCTTAACAGAGTTGGCTATCTTTTCCTCAGTTTGAGCCTTTGTTATTCTTACTGCCTTCCCTGCCTCCTTCTGCTTTAACTGATATAGTTATCTGTCCTGCTCCTTCTGTGTTTTTCCCTTTATTTCCTGAATGCTGTCCTTTTCTCCTTAACCTTCCCTGCCACCTCTTTTGAGAACCAGAGTGGCTTTTTCCTTCATTTAGTTTTGTTGATTTGCTTTACACAAAGGTTTGTTGCCTCTGTGATGGCAGTTTTGAGTTTTCCCCATTGTTCTTCCACCCCTCCTTCTTGTCCATCTGCTAGTGCTTTTCTGAGGCATTCTCCCATTTTGCCAAAGTCAGCCCTCCTAAAGTCCAACACCTTTGCTTTTGTATGACTTGACTCTACAGCTGTGTTTATTGTGAACCACACTGTTTGGTGGTCACTTGTTCCCAGGCTGCTTGAGATTGCAGCTAGCTCCCTATTCAGCAACTGCATAACTTCTAAATAATGTTGCTCACACAGTATCCTAGAAACTAGGATACCACTAGATACCTCTCATTTGGCCATATAGTTGCTATAGTAGGATAGCAGTGCTATCTGACTACAGATCTGGCCCTCTAGGATCCAGTGCATGTATCTTACAAACATTGTGGATCCTGTGGATCCTAGCAACAAATGTTGTGGATCCTGTGGATCCTAGCAACAGATCCACATATCTGACCAACAGATCAATCTCAGATCCTAACTACTGTATCCAACGGAGGATCCCTGGATCTAACGTAGGATCCATTGCTATCTGACCCCAAATCCTACATCTGTCTTTGGTAGGATTTCTGGTGGGATCCTAGGTAGGATACCAGCACTATCTGATGGAGGGTGATGGGATTCACAAAAGCCCTATCTGAGTAACACTACTTCTAGGAGGGTTATAGGGCTTTCCAGGCTTCAGTACTGCTCCTCCGTGAATTTAGGTATGGCGTGGTGCCTGGAAAAAGGGAAATGCTGTCCGATGGGAGGGTACCCTAGGATTTATAGAGTTCAGAGTAGAATTTGAGGAAGGTGGTGCTGATTTCTGACTACACAGAAATGACAGATCTTCCTGGGGGTCTGATACTCCCAGTATGCCTGTTGGGCTGGAAGTCTCTCATCCTATATACCAAGAATCTGCCGGCCCATTCCCCAGACTCCCAATATTTGTGAGCCATCTGAAGGACTGCTCACTGGGGAGAGTTGTATGAGAGAGTACTGATATGATATTGCAACTGCTGTATCTCCCACAATAAGTCCTTGGGGGTTTTACCTATGGAGGAGTTGAATGTTTTGTCTTTAAGCTTCAGCTGCTGTTCCTGGCTATCTAGCTCCTTGGGCCTTTCCCTTTTGGCATTCTCCACATATCCCATGACTTGTCTCATGTGTATGCTTTGAAATCAATCAATTAAGCAAAATCTTTATTTATCCAGGCAGATATCGTTGAGCAGTGCTCATTTTCAAGATGGACCTGGGTGCAATATAGAGTACATAACAATACAAGGTAGTGCAATTGAGTACATATATATGTTGATAACAGGTCAACAAGAAACAATGGAACATACAGGACTGTAGCAATTCGAGTCAGAAGTGCAAAAAAGGAGCAGGTACATATATTCAGCCCAAGTACAGTAATGGAGGAGAGGGGAAAGAGAAGGAGAGGAGAAGAAGGAAGAAGAGTGAGAAGTAACGTGGGCAGCAGGAAGTCAGAGTAGAGAGGAGTGGGGGGAGGATGAGATAAATAGGGATGCAGATGGAGAGAACAGGTAAGAAAGGAGAAGGATATAGACAAGGGGTAGTGGGGGAGACTGTTAGGGAGGTGAATGAGTAGCAAGGGAGGTTGCGCAGAGATAGTCTCAACCAGAGGGTACAAGCAATTCCCACTCTAAATATGAGAGACTTAGACTGAGGATAAGGGGGAAGCAAGTCAGGATGGGTGGAGAAGGAAATAATGGAATGTCTAGGGCTAAGCAAAGTGGGGGACAGTACTAGGAGGTCTTAAGGTTTTGAGTACTGTGCAGGGTGAGATGAGGTACTATGGAGGACACTGATGCAGATCTTGGGAGGGAGAAGCAATTGCATACTTCTTTGAAAGAATGGGAATATAGAGACTTAAAGGCAGAGAGGCAGACAGGGATGCACAATTTAAGAGTTTTTTGAATTTTATTCCATAATGAGGGGAGCACGAAGCTTATGGCTGCTTTGCCGAAGTGAGATTTAGCCATAGGTACCTTGAGCGAGATATATAAGTAACTTCATAGTGCGTAGTTACCTATTGTGCCTAGAGGAAGACAGCTGGTAATATAATGTGGCAATTATTTTGAAATAGCTCTGACGGTCCAGAGTGTGACATTTCTATCTCTCCTGGACTTAAGGGAGGTCCATCCTACAGCCATATACAGACAGCAGTGGTGCATGCTGAAGGGAAGTCCCGTTACAAACCTCAGAACTCTGTGATAAAGTGTGTCCAATTTTGTCAAGCAAGAGGTAGGACACTGACTGTATAGGAAGTCCGCGTAGTCTACCAACGATAGAATCATGGATTAGACCAGCCATGTCTTAGCATCTCTGGTTAGGAATTGACTAATTCTAAAGAAAATTCCCAGCCTCTGCCTTAATCTTTTTAGTAGGTCCTCAACGTGTTCCGTGAAGGAAAGTCTGTGATCTAGCCACACTCCCAGGTACTTGAATTTTGTGACATATTCCAACTTTTCTCCTAACAATGTGGTAATCTAAGGGACTGAGCCAGTAGTTGCAGGATTAATTGAGAGGGTAAATGGAGAAAGAAGCATCTCTTTTGTTTTTTTTTGAATTAAGGAGGAACTTTTTATGAATTAGTTGGCTCTGGAGGAGATTGAATTCGGATTGGAGGTCCTCACAGGCAGCTTTTGGTGTTGGGCGGCTTAAGTAGAGGATAGTATCATCTGCAAACAGATGAATATTGGCTTTATGTATGCAGTTATCGATATTGCGAATGTATATCACAGACAGTAAGGGACCTAATATAGATTCATGGGGCACATCTCGCTGGAGAAGTTTAAAGGGTGACAATTCACCTTCGGCTTTGACTTGCTGAAAGCATCCTGTTAGATAGTCAGCGAACCAACGCAACGAAGGAGAGTCCATGCCTATAGTTTGCAGGGAGAGGAGGAGCAGGCTATGATCAATGGTGTCAAAGGCCTTACTTAACACAGAAACATAGAAACATAGACTTTGACGACAGATAAGGACCACTTGGCCCACCTAGTCTGCCCATTTCCCTACCTACAGAATACGCTGCAGATCCTAGTTAACCAACAGTCTATTTCTTCTAACCCCCCACAAGAATTGCCTTATGTCTGCCCCATGCATTCTTGAATTCTCCCACAGTTTTAGACCCCACAACCTCTTCAGAAAGGCTGTCTCATGCATCCACCACCCTCTCTGTGAAAAAATACTTCCTCACATTGCCCCTAAACCGCCCCCCCATCTTTAAATTGTGTCCCCATGTTCTTGTGCATCTCTTTTTCTGAAAGATGCTACCCTCTTGGACTTTGTTGATTCCATTGAGGTACTTAAAAGTTTCTATCATGTCCCCCCTCTCCCTCCTTTCCTCAAGGGTATACATATTAAGCTCCTTTAGTCTCTCCTCATATGGCTTCTCTTGCAGACCCTGCACCATTTTAGTTGTCCTCCTCTGGACTGCCTCTACCCTATGTCCTTGTGGAGATGGGGTCTCCAGAACTGGACGCAGTACTCCAGATGGGGTCTCACCGACTGTCTATACAGAGGGATAACAACTTCTTGTTTTCTGCTGGTGATGCCTCTCCCTATACATCCCAGTATATCCCCAGCTCTCCCTACTGCCTTCTCACATTGCTTGCTAACCTGATCATCTGATATGATTACCCCCAGGTCCCTTTCCATTTTTGTTGTTGTTACTACCCTCCCCCCCATTGAGTAATCTTCCCCTGGGTTTTTGTTTCCTAGGTGCACTATATTGCACTTCTTTGCATTGAATCCAAGCTGCCATACTTCTGACCATTCCTCCAACCTTGCCAAGTCCCTTCTTATCCTTTCCACACCTCCTTGTGTATCAACCCTGTTGCAGATCTGTATGTCATTTGCAAAGAGGCATACTTTTCCTTCCAGTTCCTCTGCATTGTCACTTATAAAGACATTAAAAATGACTGGACCCAGTACTGAACCCTGCGGTACCCCACTAGTAACCCCTCTTTCCTCAGAGTGGACTCCATTTACAATTGCCTTCTGTGTCCTGTTGTCCAGCCAATGTTTTACCCAGGTACCACCCTGGGACCCACTCCCAGACTGGTTAATTTGACAATTAATCTTTTGTGTGGGACTGTGTCAAATGCCTTGCTAAAGTCTAGATAAGCCATGTCCACAGCCCCTCCCTGGTCTACTACTTTGGTCATCTAGTCAAAGAACTCAATTACATTCATCTGACATGACCTTCCCATTGTGAACCCATACTGCCTTGGGTCCTGTGCCCCACTGGCATCTAGGTACTCAACAATTCTTTCCTTCAGAAGTGATTCCATCACTTTCCCTACCACAGAGGTCAAACTGACAGGTCTGTAGTTTCCTGCCTCTGTCTTTGTCCCACTTTTGTGAAGGGGAATCACATCCGCCTTCCTCCAGTCCTCAGGTACCACACCATCCTCCCATGATTTGTTAAAAAGGGTAGTCAGTGGTTTCACTAGTTCTCCCCATAATTCTTTTAGAATTCTGGGGTGAATTCCATCAGGCCCCATTGCTTTGTCCACCTTCAGTTTTAGGAGTTCTTTCAGAACCCTTTCTTCTGTGAAAGGACTGGGATCGACCCAGCTATCAAGAGTGCTTCTGTTAATTGGATTAGGCACCTTCCCCTCCTCCTCTTTTGTGAACACTGAGCAGAAATTTTCATCAGTATCCCTGCTTTTTCACTGTCCCTCTCTGCCCACCCACCGTCCATTCTAGTCAGCCTCACAATCCCTCCCTTTGTCTTTCTACACTCCCTGATGTACCTATAAAAGGTTTTATCCCCCTTCTTAACCCGAGTTGGCTATCTTTTCCTCAGTTTGGGCCTTTGCTATTCTGACTTCACTCCCTGCTTCCTTCTGCCTTAACTGGTACAGCTCTCTGTCCTGCTCCTTCTGTGTTTCCTTATACTTCCTGAATGCTGTCTTTTCTCCCTGACTTTCCTGCCACCTCTTTTGAGAAGCATAGTGCGTTTTCTTTCATTTTGATTTGTTTATTTGCTTCACACAAAGGCTTGTTGCCTCTGTGATGGCAGTTTTGATGTTTTCCCATTGTTGCTCCACCCCTCCTTCTAGCCTGTTTGATAGTGCTTTTCTAAGGCACTCTCCCATCTTACCAAAGTCAGCCCTCCTGAAGTCCAGTACCCTCACTTTTATATGGCTTGACTCGGTAGCTGAGTTTATCGTGAACCACACTGCCTGCTGGTCATTTGTTCCCAGATGGCAACCCAATTGTAGATCTGAGATCCTCTCACTGTCCCCATTTGAGAGTATGAGGCCTAAGATTGCTCCCTCATGAGTGGGTTCTGAAACTAGCTGTCTGAGGCATGCCACCTGTAGGGCATTGAGAATGGCCCTGCTCTTGGATGTGGCTGCAGCAAATGTGCTCCAGTTAACATCTGGCATATTCAGGTCTCCCATCAACAGTATCTCCCTTTCTCTGCCATCCTAGGAATGCTTCTATCATATCCTTGTCCATTCCCTCCCTAACAAGGGGTCTGTATACAACCCTGTGCAGATTGTGGTGCCATTTCCAGTCTCAAGGTGACCCACAGTGCCTCCTCTCCTCCCTGTTTAGTCTTTTGTTCAGGTTGCTTTTATCCTTCCTTTACATAGAGAGCTACCCTCCCGCTCTTGTCCCCTCCCTGTCTCTCCTGTAGGTTATGTATCCTGGTATGTTAACATCCTAGTCATGGTTCTCTGTGTACCATGTTTCTGTGACTGCTACAATATCCAAGCATCCCTCTTCCATCAAGGCCACCAGTTCAGGGAGCTTGTTGCCCAGACTATGGGCATTGGTACTCATTAACCTCCATTTCCTGATAGCCTTACTCCTTTTTGCCCCATCCCTGTCTTTATTGCCTTTTGTCACTTTCTCCATTTACCCCTGCTCTTCTCCCTATCAACTTAAATCTAGAAATACAGCACAGACTTAATTCTAGATGTCTAACTCCCTCTGCCAATCACTGGTTACTTTGGCAAGGGCCGTGATGGTGCTGTGGTTAGCTCTGAAGCCAGACTGCATTGGGTTTAATAGATTCATGGTTTCAAGATAGGACCGCAGCTGAGCATTCACTATTTTCTCCAGTAATTTAGACAATACAGGAAGGAGGGAGATCGGCCTATAGTTATTAAGGTCACAGGGTTCCCCTAATTTAAACAGGGTAATGATTGATTGATTGATTGATTGATTGATTGATTAAAAGTTTATTTTTTCACAGGAAATTCATTTGTTAGGACAAAGTCCCGTTTACAACAAAGTCCTGCATGTAAATTCTAATACAATTACCAATTAACAATTGACATTTAACATAAGTAATACAAACGCAACTAATACAAACAAATGTAATTGCACTCTACATACATTACTTAAAACACACACATAAAAATACAAACTATTAAACAATTCATTTTTAAATTAAAAAATCTAAATTTGTTTTCTGTGATTCAGTCAAACCATTCCAACTTAATGCTACTCTATTCTGGAGCATACGTCCCTAGTCTATTAAAGCTTCTATACATTGGGATATTGCTAATGGATTCCTAGTCTTTATATACGATTTGTTATTTATCTTTCTTTTTAATTGCTTATACAAAGGATGGTTATACTTTTGTGAATTATCTTATGGCATATAGTAAACCAGAGATAGTTTCTTTTTCTTCAGGTTGAAGCCAATTTAACTTATTATAAATTATACAATGATGCTCATTTTAATACTTCCGTAAGCAAATTTACCTATCCTATAATATATTTGATTAACCAAATTTAATGCAGTTTTAGTTAATTCATGTAAATTATAGAACCATACTCCAATATGGGTAACAGCATCTGTTTTGCTAATCGCCTTTGCCACCAAAGGTAAAGCTCCCAAACTCTTCTAAGGGCCCCTAATCTTTTATTCACTTTCTTTACCTGAACTGATATGTGATTTACATATGTCATTCTAGCATCTACTTGAAACCCTAAGTATCAGTAATGCTAATACATTTTCAATCTTTGTACCATCTTGTAAATGTAATTGTGGTTTGGGCTCTTTTCCTCTATATGAACCAATCGAAAACAACATAGTTTGTGTTTTTAGCATTCAAAAGAAGACCAGATTTACTGAACCATTTTTGCATTTGTAACAAATCACTTTGGCGAATCCATCATACCTGTGAGACTGTCAGCAGATGCCACTAAAACAGTGTCGTCTAATGTACAGTCTCACCTCTACTATGTTTAATTTCATGACAAATTATTAACATAAATATTAAATAATAATGGGCCCAAAATAGAGCCCTGGGGAACACCTCTCTCTAGTTTCCCAGGGGCCGACATCATTGTACCACATTGAACACATTGATATCTATTTGTCAAATATGACTCAAGCCATTTTAATATTTGGCCCTTTATCCCTATGGCCCTTAACCTAGTCAAAAGCAAATCATATTGAACTAAATCAAAAGCCTTACTGAGATCCACAAACACCACCCCTGTGTACTTTCCTTGGTTCATAGATGTAGCAACCAGGTCATTAAATTCCAACAGGGCAGTGTTTGTGGATCTCCCCTTTATAAAACCATGTTGTTCATCTACTATTACAGTATTTGTATCTAAATAATTATTTACCTGTTCATAGACTTTATTCCAAGATTTTAGATAAAATTGGCAAAGGGCTATTGGCCTATAATTTGAAGGAATAGTTCGATCCCCAGACTTATAAATGGAATAATTTTCCCATCTTCCAAATTTCAGGAACAGTAGAAGTACTCAAACTCCAATTGAACAAATAGGTCACAATAGGGGCTATTACATGTGCTCCCAATTTTAAATATTGGGCCTCAATCCCATCAATACCTCCTGATTTACTTTTATTTAAATTTTTTAGCTCTTTCAGTATATCCCTCTTTTAAAATTTTAAACTTAAATATTCCTGTATGGGCTACCAGCGTGTCTGATAAAGTAGAGAAATCCATTCCATTCACATTCAAATCTGGCAACTTTAAATCCGGTAATTCCAAAAAATACGTATTAAAAATATTCGCTATAACCTTTGTATCAGTAACTAGTTTTTCCATCTTGTACCAAAGTAGGACTTATGGAGTCTTTATTTGGGGATTTCAGCTCTGTTATAAGCTTCCAAAACTGCTTGGAGTCAGAGGAATTATTTATTTATTCTGATAATATTTATTCTTTATGTTTTTAATTATATTTTTACACTTATTCCTCAAAACCTGAAGGTATTCCAATCTGCTTCTTTCTTTGTTTTCTCTCTTTTTCCATATCCTATCTCTAATCCTTAAATATTTTTTAATCTTATCGGTGATCCATGGGGCTTCTTTATTCCTTTTAATTTTTCTTATTAATGGGGCATGGTACTGTATTACATTCAAAAACATGTCATTAAACTCTTGAATAGCCAGTTCTATGTCTGGTATCAAATAAATTCTGTCCCAATGGATTTGCCCTAGATGATTTACAAAGGATTGCTCATTAAACCCTTCAAAATCTCTGCTCCAATAACTAGTTGATTGTTGAGTAATGCACTGTTGTAACTCAATAGTACAAGTAATATGATTATGGTTCCCCAAATTTAAAGTTAATACTTCCCAGGTTTTTACTATGTCCTGGGATGCAAAAAATAAATCTAAAAGAGAACCGTAAGTTCCATTTTTTGTATTTCTTGTAGATTTTTGTATTATTTGGTGCAAACCCAGAATTGAAAAACTACTCTCTAGTTTTCTCCCTCTAGTCTGAAACCAATCTGCATTAAAGTCCCCTGTTAAAACTACTTGTTTGTCCTTTATTTTTTCTAAAATTAACTCTGCTAGTACATCAAATGTTTTACTTTTTGTTTTAGGGGGTGCATAAAACACTCCTACCACTAATTTTATCACAATTAATTCAATAATAAGACAGTCAATTCCTTCCTTGTTCATACTTAACAGTACTTTATAGGGGCCAAGAGTATTCTTAATAAACAACATCACCCCCCCCCTTTTACCTCTATCTGCACGTTCTATAGAAAATCCTGAAAGTTGAATTTCTTCCTGCATTATACCTGTATGTAACCAAGTTTCTGATACTGCTAATAAATCATACTCAGTTTTAGTTGCCCATACCCTATACTCGTCCATTTTATGGACTATGCTTCTAACGTTCTCATGAACCATCGAAAGCTACTTAATTTTTTTACAATTAGGGCCCGGATTTAACTCAATATCCCCACTTTGAATTAACAGCATTAACCATAATATATTTGTACTTCCTGTTACTTTTAACCCACAAATACCATGCTTAACACAAGAACTCTTTTGATAATATCGGGATTCATTTGTAAAGTGATTCCTTCTCCGAACGAATCCATCTTCACAATTGAATCGAACATTTCCCATAAAATACATACCTGATAACTTCATCATATCATCTCTAACTTCCTTATCTTCAAAAGGTACTCATGATTATTAATCCCCATACAAACCAACCCCCCAAACATATATACAAAACAGACCCCATAATTAAGCTTCTTACTGCCAAACAAGTTAAAACAATTTCTCTACTGAGTGGGCCTCACGCCACTCACGTTGCTCGCGCCACGGCGCTCGCGCCAGTGATCGGTGCGAGGTTTTATAGTGCTGGAGCCCCTAGTTCATTCAATCACTGACCCCCTCATGCAGAATGACAGAGTTTCAGGTGCAGTTCATTCAAACCCAGAGTAAAAGCAGGCACTCAATTAGCAGCAGTAGTAAAAAGTACAGCTTGTAACAGGCATTTAGTTCAAGCAAAGCAGTTCTCCCAAAGAATGTCCCAACTGGATATTATACTGGCGTTTTATACAGCTCTCACCTGCCGCCTTCTTGTTGGTCTCACACAGTCACTGGGCACCTTCGGGGGGGATCAGAGCAAGGCTTTATAGTGTTGGAGCCCCTAGTTCATTCAATCACTGACCCCCTCATGCAGAATGACAGAGTCAATCTGTCATGGGCAATCTTCCATATAGGTGGCAGAATACCCTGAGACAGAGATAGACTAAATAGGTGGGTAATCGGTATGGCAAGTACATGGTAGGCAATCTTTATAAAATAAGGATCTAAGGAGTCCGCACCAGCAGTTTTTCTGGTGTCTAACTGCAAAAGGAGATCTTCCACCTCTTTTAGTGGAGCAGGTTGGTATGAGAATGCCAAGTCTGAGGCAGGGGAATAAGGGTAAGGGGTACCAATCTGGGTGCGTAGGGGGCAAGCTGGGGAAATTCCAAATGCTAGGCTTGCGGTGGCAAAATGATTATTGAATGAATCTAAGCTCTCCAACGTATCAGTGATGGTTGAATTCCCAGAGTTGATCTTAGATGGAAGGGGGTTGCCAGAGGTGTGGCCAGACAGGTCCTTGATAGTTTTCCAAAATTTAGCTGGGCTCTTGGCAGCAGAGTCGAGTTCTGAGCGAAAGAAGGCAGCCTTTGATTCTCTGACCATTTTCGTGCAGACTTTTCGTAATCTCCTAAACTGATTCCAGTCCGAAGGGGTATTGAATCTACAAGCTTTTTTCCAAAGTTTATCCCTTACGAGCAACATATTCTTGAGTTCAGGGGAGAACCATTTACAGTCTTTATTCCTTATGCAGATTTTAGACAGTGGAATGTATTTGTTGAGAGCCCCTGTCAAGATATCATGGAAGATGTCATATGCGGAGGTGACCATTTTTGCCAGGTAGAAATCCTGCTAAGCAAGGAGTATTTAAGCTCATTGAGGTAAGCAAACAAGTCAAAGTTACACCTTGATCTCTTCATAGTGAACTTTGAAGTGGAAGGGGGTTTGCTGGCAGCTCTTACACCAGCAATGAAGCAGTGGTCACTGACATCAGAGAAAAAGGTGCTGGCATGGGTGAAGAGATGAGGTTTACTCACCATGATAATGTCCAGTAAGGTGCTGTTGTTAGGATTCCTTTTATGGGGGCACGTCGGTTCAGCGATAAGTTGTGTTAACCCGTGATCATCACAGAAGGATGCGAGAGGAACTGAGGCGTTAGATAGCCAATCGAGGTTACAGTCCCCTAGGATGATTGTTTCTAGCGAGCCTTGTTCCAGCTTCACAGATAGATGAGACAGATGCTGTAAACCTGCGGATGGAGGTCTATAGCATCCTATTACTTGGACCACGCTGGACTGCGAAACCTCCCCCTTGAGAAACAAGCATTCAAATCCACTGGCAACCGAGAACAAGTCGAGACAGGAGGCCGTGAACTTGTTCTTAACATAAATGGCCACTCCTCCAACTCTGGATTGCCTGTCAGCTCTAAACAAGGCGTAATTAGTGATATTGACCTCCCTGTCTGAGGTAGCTGGTGTAAGCCAGGATTCCGAAACTACTAGTACATCAGGAGAGATGTGACTCATCCAGGCTTGGATCATAGTAAGCTTTTTTAACAAGCTTCATACATTAATATGCAAGAAGCTCATGCCTTTGCCTCTTGCTAGATCAGCAGGCGAGGCTATAGTGTCAGGAGGGCCGGGATTGAGCTGAACATTGCCTGAGCACAGTAGAAGGATGAGTAATAATTGTCTAAGAATGGCTAAAGTTAGTTTAAGATTCCTAGTTTTGTCATGTCTGTGAGAGTTATTAGATCTGATGTGCAGAGCTTTTCCACTGTAGCTATTCTGGCCTAGCACTGTGAAAACTAACACACTAACTGCAACAAGCAAAGGGTTGTCAAAGTTAGGCACAGCATGAGGAGGACCTGGAGCAGGAGGAAAGCATCCCATAGTGTGGTGCTGGATACTTCAGGCATGTTACTGAGTTGGAACTAGGCCCCCTGTTTCTGTCATTAAGCAACTTTGAAACTTCTGGTCAGCCAGCAAGAAGATATCAGCCTCCACCTGTGTGTTGAGGGAGGATATCTGCTGGTGAATAAGGTGAGGTGGATACAGATGTGGTCTAAAATTATTATAGGACCCATGTGTACTTCCTGCAACAGGGACATATGCTGAGACTGGATAAGAGAAAAGTCTATGCTGCTAATGTTACTGTGAGGAGCTGAATGGACTGAGAAGTTTCTTCCCGAGGGGTTCTGGGTCATCCAGGGGTTCACGATGCAGAATACCTGTGCCAACTGATGTAGTGCTCGGAGTGCCCTGGGAGGGGGGAGGCGTACGTCTGTTTATCAAGGAATGGATCCCATACCTCACTAAAGTCCCCTCCAGCACAATAACATCATCTAGGTTGAGCATGGTGGCCATTTGCTGAGCAACTGTCTGGTTGTCTAGTTAGACGATGCCAATGCCTTCAAGGTAAAAATATAGAGAACAACTTTTCTGTGAGTGTACTTCACAGAATTATAATGTTTTTATACTTCATATATTTCTCACTATAACATTTGACTGCACTGGATAACATCCAACATAACCAGACATCCTAGTACTGTGCTGTCTATATACAAACTTTACTGTAAGTGATGTGAAATTCTGGACTGTAAGCATAAAAATACTATAAGTCAGTGAAGTATGCTCATAAAAAAGTTACCAACTTATAGAGAGATGTTCTCTAGATTCATACCTTGAAGGCATTGGCATTGTCTAACTAGACAACCAGACACACATATGGATTTTTCATCTTTTTATAAATATATTTTGGGAGATGTTAGGCAGTTGGGCAATAATACAGTAGACTTGATAATAGCAAGAATGAGGACTCTTTGTTGTCACTTTATTATGACTGCTTTAACTTTCGCTCTCTATTGTTTTTACATAACGTTCACCTGGGTCTTTTTCCCAATAGTGTTACCACCTTTTTTCCAAAAAATGACCATTTGTTACAACGTAATACACAAATGCAAAACAGACCTTCATTTAAGGTTCCTTTTTATCATACTAAATTTGCCCATAATTCTGTAACCTTCTCCCCTGTTGTTTCTTATAATAAACTCCCCAGTAATACTGCTGGTTGTACTACAATGTCTGGTTTTAAGACAGCACTAAGGAATTACATGTTGACAAATTCTATGGCCCAGATATTCAAACTGCACCAGGCTGTGTCGCAAGCTTGGGCACAGCTCAACTTGGCTAGGCAGGGGTGTGGACTGGGCGATATTCAACGGAGCTGCACCATGGCTCAGCAGTGTTGAATATCGCACCCTGGCCACCCCCAGTGTGCATGGCGCAGTGGCACTGCGCCAGTGCAAGTGGCCAGAGTGGAGCATGGGGATGCGCTAGAGCAAGTTCCATTGTGCCATGCACAGCAACCATGATATTCAAAAGTTGACAGGCAAATGGGGCCATAATGTATGCAAGGCCCACATGGGGCCATTTGCATGTCATCATGGCCCAATTTGCATGCAGGTGTGCCGATCCCTGACGACTTGCGCCTGGCACCCTGCCAGGCAGCACCGTCGAGGACTGATACCACCTGCAGCCCGATCGCCGGCATTTGTAGTAAACAAAAAACTATTTTGTCCTATATCCCTGGAGGTCCAATGGACCGCTATCTGCCCGATCGCGGGCATCTGTATAAAAAACAGACTTCGTCCTATATCCCTGGTGGTCTAGTGGACGGCTATCTGCCCGATCACGGGCATCTGTATTAAGAAAGAATAATCCATCCTATAGCCCTGGTGGACCAGTGGACCGCTATTTGCCCGATCATGGACATTTGTAAAAAACTAATTCCAATATCCCTGGTGGTCTGAGTGGTACCCCTCCACCCACCCACTGAAGCCCCAGCCCCACTTCCCCCGTCAGCGGCGGGCGGCAGCACCCACCACCTGCTGCCCCGCCGCCGCCATTACACCTCGGTAGGCTGCCGCCCATTGGTTCTGGCGTGAGCCAATGAGCATCGCAACTACTATATACACATTCCAGATATGAAATACATATCTGGAATATATGCAGTAGAGGTGACACCCATTGACTCCCGCTGTGAACCAATGGCGGCAGCCCTACCGAGGTTCAGTCGGTGGGCGGCCAGGCGGCAGGTGGGGTGCCGCCCACCGCTAACTGGGGAGCGGGCGGTGGGGCTCAGTGGGCGGGTGGGGGTACCACTTGACCACTAGGGATATTGGAATTAGTTTTTTTTACAAATGCCCACGATCAGGCAGATGGCAGTCCACTGGACCACCAGGGATATAGGATGGGTTATTCTTTCTTAATACAGATGCCCGCAATCAGGCAGATAGTGGTCCACTGGACCACCAGGGATCTAGGATGGATTATTCTTTCTTAATACAGATGCCCGCGATCGGGCAGATAGCGGTCCACTGGACCACCAGGGATATAGGACGGATTATTCTTTCTTAATACAGATGCCCGCGATCGGGCAGATAGCGGTCCACTGGACCACCAGGGATATAGGACGGATTATTCTTTCTTATACAGATGCCCGCGATCGGGCAGATAGCGGTCCACTGGACCACCAGGGATATTAGACATTAATCTTTTTTTTTTAAATGCCCGTGATCGGGCATGGGGAGGGCGCCGCCAGGTGCAGCCGGAACTCGGGTGGCCACCCACAGGTGGCAGCTGCCGTGTTACGCCCTGCAATGCATCAGCTCACCTGTGGGTGTCCATCAGTTGTTCCTTTTTTTGGATCAACTTTGTGCTGGCGCAGGTAGGGGTTGTGCATGCATGGCTCTGCACATCCCAGGCTGAATATCGGGCTGTGCAGGTGTGCGCGGCACTCCCTACCTGTGCCTGCATACATTACTGATGCGCCCGTGCATCGGGATTTGTGCCGCGTACTTTTCCTTTTTGAATATCGCTACTGAGATTAGTAGGTTGCGATGGCGCAACACTGTTGTGCCATGCAGCCTTTTGAATATCTTGGCCTATGTGTAAGTGCTATAATTGACCTTTTAGATAATTGTATTTATCTGCTTTTTATAAGATGTATATCATCTGTGTTTTGCATATAGTATGTGTTTTCACACTGGACATCTGTGAACATGGGCGCTCAGCTCACAGATTTTTCAGTATAAAATAGAAATGAAATGAAATTATAGTGTTACTTATGTAGGAGTTTTATTAATTGGTAGTTTTTATATTAAATTTATTCATTTGGGAAAATGTAGATATGAGGGCTGGGTAAGTTAATAAAATGCCGTTAGAATTAAACGTGCCTCTCCTGCCTCCCCCCATCCCCTTTTTCTTTACTCTGGTTTGAACTAATTTTAGACATTTTTTAAAATGTATTCAGTGATATGATTTAGTATGTATAGAAGTTCTGCTTTTTGCCCCCCTCCCCATGTTGTTATTTGCTTTCAGTATTTCTGTGAGTGCAGGCTGCCACTAGTGAATGAAAGCCGCTAACATTAAATGAACTGAAATATTAAGATATGAGGTCTGGTACCAGAGTGAAAATGTTATAAAAGGGATAGTTTACAGTTACTGATGTTCCTTCCTTTTAATTTTGCATGTTTTTTTTTCTGTATGATTTGTTTGGGAAGGCAGGAGAGACTTTTGACCGTGCTTCCCTATTGAATGCAAGCCCTTCGTGGTTACAGCTTGATGGGATCCTTTAATTGGAGTATTGCCACTGCTGGTATTGTTAAATTGGAGGGAATAAAATCTAAAAAGCTGCAATTCAGTTTGAATTAATTAAGCAAGTATGTTTATTTATTTTTATTTATTTATTAGAACATCAGTTTAACAACCTTTGAGCCAGAGGCTCATTTACAAAGGTACCTCGTCACAGTGAGGACAAAACAGTGCAAGAAACAAACATCAAGGCAGACAAAAAATCTGAGTACATTTAGGAATCAGCCAAAAAATACAGGCATTTGTTAAAAGTATTAAGGATGAAACTGGTCATCAGAAACACCTCCATCAGATAAAGAGGCTGGTTAAGCCTCGAAGCACTGGGGTTATAGTCCCAATCTGTATGTCTTCACAAAAAAGTCATGAAGAGTGGTTTAAATAAATGAATTAAATGCAGTTTTGGCCCGAGAGTGCTTTTTCTTCTTTGGAGTGGACTGTGGTCAATGTCCTGAGAAGCACCAGGCTTTACTGAGAGTGCTGCAACCCTTTTTGTTTTCCCCTGTTGCTTTGAGAGCAATCTCACCTGGTGACAGTGGAGGCCAGAGACTGTTACTTCGTTTCAGTTGCCTGCTCAGGATGCCAGTCCCCATCTGAGAGAGCCATCTGATAATACCCAGACACACCTCTGGGGGGTCTGAGTCTGAGTACAAGAGTCACATTCAGGTGAGCCAGCTACCCCTTGCTCGCTGACTCAAGATCAGTCTCCTGACTCCCTAAATGAGCCAGTAACATTGTATTTCCTCCTGTTTACATGTGCTTATTTTTTATGCATTACTGGAGTCAGCTGTGGCTCCCATTGTCATGTCCAGGGAGCTGCCTAACACATGCAAGTCCCCCAGCAGGTGACACGCTCTGGGGAACTACTGCATGGAGACTCTGTTTCTGCTGCTGGGGGAGGTTTTATTGATACACAGCAGGGGAAGGTAGGGATGTGGGAATATCCTGTAGACTCAGGAAGCATGGTGAGAGGGGCCTGTGTTCCAGGCAGGGTAGCAATGCCCCCGGGCCCCCATGGTGTACTCCACCACCCCTTTATAACCCTTCATTATCAGAGGCAGTGTAGTAGCTCCCCAAGCTGTATGCAGTTACATTAGGCCCTATTAGATCAGCATTACAGGGGAGTGAATGCATCTGACTGCAGAGGAGCCTCCAGTGAGAGGTAAGAGTACCAAATAGCTCTCCAGTTATTTCAGTATAGAAAGGGTGCAAGGGGAGATGATTGCAGAGGGCCTCACATTATTCAGGGATTGGAGACCTGGGAGGTTTAACTGACCTTGCAGCCAGAGGGCTCGAGGTACAGAGGCCTTTCACCATAGGAGAGGAGCCCTGGAGTTGACAGTGACAGAGCTGTATAGCTAAGCATGCTTTTGTACCTGGTAAGAGAAGATGGGCCCATATCTGCCATGGCCAGATTTTACCAAGAATGAACTAATGCATATCCTATTAAATACAGAAGATAATAGCACAATCATACAATTGTCAAAATATTTCCAAACCATTTATCATATGAGGAAAAAAGAATGCAATTAAATCCAACATGATATTCTAATGTGACTTGTAATTTTCTCATATGCTCATCTATTCCTCTCTACTGTATATGTATTTTTAACTTAACTGAAGTTCTCATGATGAATGTTTTAAATGTAATATGGCTAATACTGTCTATTTATTATGTGATTATAAGGCATACTTATGGTCAACAATAAACACTACTACTACTAGTGGTAAACAAGATGTTAGGTTTCACGGGGGTAGGTGGGTAGTGACCTGTACCCCTCGTAAGCACAGAACAATCTATAAAACCAGGAGGACCTCAAATCATTTGCTCTACTTAGCACAGAACTATGGAGTTACAGCTGTAGTGTACATGTGTACAAGAGAGTGCTCCAGTTTTGTTATGCACCAGTATGCCTATGTAAGTTGCCAGCTGTGGTTGATGCTCATCCAGTGTTGCTAAGGGGAATTGTGACAGTGTAACAGCTGCACCTGCTAGATGGGGGGGAGGAGGTTCACTTCTGGGGTGGTACTAGTGGCATATGGGCAGGTTGAACGGGGGGGGAGGGGATTTATCATAAAGGGAACATCCAATACTGCACCCAATCGTCAGCTCCTGGAGCCATGGATGATACTTGCTGAGGGGGACAGAGTCTCTCTCTCTCTCTCTCTCTCTCTCTCTCTCTCTCTCTCCAGGGATCACAATCGCAGTCCATTATTGGGGCTACAAGCAGTGTGAACTCCACATGTTCAACTATGTCTGCTTGAGGTGACAGTGATATGTGTAGTCCAGTCAGTGAGTTTACTATGTGTGCACAGCCATGTAGCTGAGATCCTGCATCCCTGTCACTCACCAGGGGGACGAGGAACTGAGACCTGACAGGTGCGTGGATGATCTGTGTCACTGGCTGGCCATGAGGGAGCCGGGTTTTGGGATGAAAAAAATGAAAAGTGGGAGGAGGGAAGTTACATTGGGTGCTGGGACTGGAGGTACAAGGTTGCTTAGCTAAGGGTGATTTGCCTTGTGTTAGGGAGGTTAGCTCTGCAAGCTGCTGGCAATTTACACATGCTTTTGGCAATTTAACTTCTCTGCTGCTAGATGATGTGCATGCTTTCTGTGTTCAGGTCAACAATGAAAGAAGTGAATGACAGTACCTTTTATGCTATAATTAAAGCTGTTAGAGTAGTGCTGTTAAGGTTGTGTGATAAGGGAGTTCACTGTATATTGCGAGGGGAAATGATGCCAACAGTTTAAAAATTGCTGCTAAGGTTTCTCAGACAATCTGTAAGAAGTATTACTGCAAATGTGTGCATGTTGCTTCGCTTCTTAAGTCTCCCTGAAACTAGGAACCACATCCATTAAACTCGCATTGACCCCAATTTGTCCTTCAGAGAAGTACCTTGGGGCCTGTATATCATTGTTGTAGTCATGGTCTGGAGATAATTCCAGCAAGAGAAGCAGTTACTGGAGTTTTGGATGAATTAGGTGGGCAGTCTGACAGCTGCTTTTGGGGTACCTGCAGTAGCTGTGCCAGAGAGTGCTGAGTGGTACATGTCGGTGCACCTACTGGGTGGGAGGGGAGGAGGCATACCTCTCAAGTGTTGCATGAGGAATGAATGGGTTCCCACTGGTACAAATAGGCAGCAAAAAAACATCAGTATTAACCCTTACTATACTAAAGTATCCAGACTGCGGACAGCATACTTCAGTCTGCAGTGGTTGCCATAGTGGTGTGTACCAGAACCATCATGATAGTGTGGTGCACCAGAGGAGAGGTATCCCTGCCCCTGACTGCCCCGTGTTCAGCTACATATGGGATGGGGGTGCCGCTGTGCAGTAGTGTTAGTGGGGGGGGATTGTCTCCAGCATGAGGTGGCCTTTGGAGGGGGGCAGGATGCTACAAGTTTTAGAAAAAGTATAAGCCGAATCTGTGCTGGCTGGTGGGTACCATTGACAGGAGCTTGTCCACAGGGGTTGCCACTACTGCTGTTGAAGTACCCAGCCCTGCTCTTCTCAGAATGTGGCAAGAAGTAATGTCATAACCCTGGATGTTCTCGGTTGGCGGGAGGGAGAAGTCTGTTGCAGAAGTCGCTGGCTGGGCGTCAAGTTGTCTCCAACTAACACAGAGCATGGAATACACTGATAATTACTTCAAGTTAGAGGAACATTCTGTACCTTAGACAGTGAACATGGTGTGTAATATATAGCAGTGACAGCTAAATAAGTGCATGCAGAAAAGAACAGTTTGTCTACATAACCAGTTGTAAAGTTTTTTTTTCTGTTTTTTTTCTTACACAGCAAAGGACACCCATTTAGGGTCAGTGACCCTGATCAGCATTTTTTTGTTGGAGCCGTTAGAGGAGGCAGTTGGGCGATGATATTATCTTGGGGCTGTGCCAGAGGCTCAGCCTGCCTTACAATGTCTGCCTACGAAGGGACCAGTGGTTGCTGCTGGAGAGCACCAGAGTCTAATGACAGAGGCTATGTGGAGGGGGGTGTTCTTGTAGGCTTTTCTTTCAAATATTGCAGATGCAGTTCGCTTTGCATGGAGTCTGCTGGGTAGCCAGAATCCTGCCTTCTGCTTTTTGTTGCCTGGGGTCCTTTGTTCTGGCTGAAGTATGTGTAGGGAAGTTGACCCTTGGCAGAACCATTCTTACTGTTTCTTGATTTTCATTGTTGCTGCTGTTCAGGTGGGGCAGGTCTGGTTGGAGGGGTTGGAGAGTACAGCAGGGTGTCCAGAGTTTGCTGCATGTTCCCCAGGTTAACATGATTTTACTTTGGTTTGCCTGGGGCATTGGGGGCACGGGCACATTCCAGGATTTGTGGGCAAAAACAGCAGCCTCACAGGGATCCATGAAGTCATGGAAAACTTCATTTTTCACTATTTTAAAAACAGCTGGATAAGTCATTTTATTTGTCATTCCCACTTGCTGGAGCAGATATCTGGGGGTGGAGAGGTGAAAGCTGCTGTTGTTTATTGACTGAGGAAGAGAAGTCCTAGTACCAAGTGAGGGGACCTTATCTTTCGTCTTTTGTATCAGCATCTCATTTACAGAGTACTTTAGGAACATGGCTAGGATGTGGCAGGGTTTTTCTCCAGCTTTCAATCTCCAGGCAAGTGATCTGTGAGCACATTATACATCCACTTGTACTCCCTGCTAACCAAGTAGCTTGGACAGGAGGTGCTGTATGAATATACTGACATTTTACCCTTCTTCACCCTCCAAGACCCCAATTATCTGAAGATTATTTTGGCAGCTTCAGCACTCAAGGTCATCAGTCTTGTCACATAGGAATGCCAGTTCATTTTTAAGGCAGGCATTTTCAATGTTCCCGACGTCTTCTTGTCTGTCCAGGGAATGGAGGGTGGACTTATTATCAAAGACCCTGCGGTTAGGTTGCTCAGTCTGAGACTTGAGAGCAGAGGTGGCAGTTTGAAAAGTAGTTACCTCCTCAAGGATTCTGGCATGCATGTTCTGTATATGTGCAAGGTCTCCTCCGGCTGAAGCAACCGCCATGCAGCCATTCCTTTGTTGGTGCTGATGAACTTTTAGATGGCGATTCTGACAGAAAAACGGCAACAAAGCTCCACTTTTTTAGAAGCTTTTGTTTCAGGTGAACAAAATGGAATGAATTCCTCCATTGTTTCATTTAAAATCAAGTTTTGCAAGTGGCTATTTTTTGTGCTCGAGGATCGGCGCAGTTGTGCTAAGCAGCCATATTGGTAAACGGCTCAACCAGAAGTCCTCTATTTTTGACTATGGTGACATAGTTTACAGTGGATCTCCCAAATCCTCCCTTGTCATACTGGACCCACCTCTTTCACTTTTTTCATCATTTTGCCTTAGACTGTCCTCCTCTTACCTACCGCTGCTCACACTACTTTTCCCATTCCCTTCTGTCTCTTGATGCCAGGCGCCTTTCTCATTGTTCCTCCTTTATGTCCAAATTCAGGTTTGGTTCCCTTCCCTCTTACCTTACCTCCAAACCATCATTTCCCCCTCCCTCCTCTTACCTTCTCCGCAGCAATGTTTTTCATACCTCTTCTACTCCATCTAGGAAAACTACTGTTGGTCAAGCTGCCTTCTCATATCACTTTCTTAAACTCTAGTCCACCCTTCCCCTGTCAATCCACTCTGCCTCTTTTGCCTTCTCCCTTAAGTCTCTTCATGACTTTTCTTCTCTCATCTGCAACTGTCCATGACCTCTACCTCAAGGCTCCCCTCCACTCATATTGCCCTGGCAATTTTGCTTTCCATCTCCCCCCACTATACCTGTATGAGGTAACTTCCCCCTGCCTATCAAAGCTTAATGCTATCTACTACATGTACCTCTTGTACTGGTTTGCCTTTACAATGTTTATGGTTATGCTGTTTTGATGTATCGTACTGCTGTATATGAGTCTGACTACTGTTCTTGTAATGCTGTTAATTACTATTTAATTTTTGTGCTCCTCTTGAACAAGCTTTGGAGGCCGATAGTAATGCCTGTAATACTTGAAGAAGAGGCATTACTGTAGGCTTCGACAGCTTGCATCTTTAACTTTTCATTAGCCTAATAAAGGTATTATCTTTAACAAGCAAAATGATTCCCTTTTCAATTCTCTCAAAATTTTCAAGTGTTTGTTTTTTTAAAACTTGCCTATGGACCCATTTTATAAGTGCAATAAGACACTTCGGGGTGTTGGTTGTGCTGGTTTTACCACACATCTCGGAGCTGAAGACACTCAGCCTGCGGCCTTGTACCTTACTACACCTGTGGTCATGTGGTAAAACCAGCACAACCAATGCCACATCACGCCCTATTGCTTACTCAATCAGAGAACTGAGCCTTTGAGATGACCACCTCCTGACTGTGGAACTCTCTCCCACACCAACTGCAACATATCTCCTTTGTGAAAGCCATTAAAAAGGTTCTGGAAACTCCCTTGTTCTCTGGGCCTTTTATGATCAAGTTGCTGATGATCACCAAGGAAGAAAGGGACCTGGGTGTTATCCTTTCAGATGACCTAAAAGTATCTAAGCAGTGTGCAAAGGCTGCAGGGAGGGCCAATGGCATGCTGGATAACAACTTCCTGTTTTCTACTGGTGATGCCTCTCCCTATGCATCCCAGTATCCCGCCAGCCCTTCTTACTGCCTTCTCACATTGCTTGCCCACCTTAAGGTCATCTGATATGACTACCCCCAGGTCCCTTTCCAATTTTTGTTGTTGTCATTATCTCACCCCCCCCATTGTGTACTCTTCCCCTGGGTTTTTGTTTCCCAGGTGCATTACTTTGCACTTCTTTGCATTGAATCTAAGCTGCCATACATTTCACCATTCCTCCAACTTTGCCAAGTTCCTTTGCATCCTTCCCACCCCACCTTCTGTATCAACCCTGTTGCAGATCTTTGTGTCATCTGCAAAGAGACGTACTTTTTCTTCCAGTCCCTCTGCAATGTCACTTATAAAGACATTAAAGAGGACTGGTCCCAGTACTGAACTCTGTGGTACCTCACTAGTAATCCCCCTTTCTTCAGAGTGAACTCTGTTTACTATTACCCTCTGTATCCTGTTGTCCATCCAATTTTTAACCCAGGCTTCCACGTTGGGACCCTCTTCAAGGCTAGCTAATTTGTATATTAATCTTCTGTGTGGGACTGTGTCACATGCCTTGCTAAAGTCTAGGTAGGCTATGTCTACAGCCCCTCCCTAGTCTACTACATTGGGTACCCAGTCAAAGAAATCTGTTAGATTCATCTGCCATGACCTTCCTGCTGTAAATCCATGCTAGGTCTTCATACTGACGATGCAGATTCAACCGGGCAATATTTCTCAGATAGAAAAACAACAACAAATGACATTTGCAGCATGAAGTTTCAACAGCTTGTCATCCACTATGACACCCAGAATTTTAGCCCTTTCCATACTTCAGAGGGTGGTAAAGTACCACCTAAAGTTGATAGTGTGATCTCATTCCTCTTCATTGTCGTGTTCTGAAATCTGAGTAATTTGAGTAACACTTTGTTTTTTCCTGGACTGAGGCTTAGCCAGCTGGCAGCCATCCAGTCACTGAGGTCTGATAGACATTGATTTATCACAGCTACAGAGTCCCCTCAGTCGGGCGCAAAGGAGATGTAAATTGGGTATCATACACATAGCAGTGAAACCCCAGATTGCATTGCTGGCCTAGTCCTCCTAAAGGCACTGTGTACACTGCAAATAACATTGGGGACAATATCTGGGACAACATCGAGCTTTGCAGAACACCACAGAGCACAGCAGATAACTTTGAGAAAAATGTCCCCATTGTCACCTGCTGAACCTATTGACTCAAATGAATGCAACACTGTTCTGACAAAGCCTCCTTACTTCCATCAGTGATCAGGCAAAACCCAAGGATCCATTGTGTCAAATGCAGAGGCGAGACTGAGGATAATCACCAGATAGTATTCCGGTAGAGCTCTCACTGGGTAGAGATTGTTTAGGACTTTCATGAGGACAATCTTTGTGCTGTGCAGAAATCTGAAGTTGGGTTAGAAGGGCTCATATATATCATGAAGCACCAACTGAGTCTTCAACTGCGATGCTACCACCTTCTCAAAAACATTCCCTAGAAAGAGGAGGTTTGAGACAGGCTTGTAGTTATCCAAAGACATTGGGGTCCAGAGATAGTTTCTTGAAGGGGGGCACCACTGCATTCTTTAATGTGGTGGGGAAGTACTCCTCCTTGAGGAGCCCCGGACCATTTTGGATACTACTGGAGCCAAAGTCTCCCAACAGTGCACCAACAGTCAGGTAGAACCTTGGTCTAGAATACAGAAGGCAGGCTACAATACAATATCTTCTGAGATATCTCCTGATCCAAAACTGGCTGAAACTCCATCCAGAAAATCAGAGCACCTTTGAACAAATCATTCCTCCTGCTGACAGGGCCTAGCACACCCAGGAGATCATTGCTCCAATGGAGGACACTGTGTTGAGGAAGAAAGAGTTAAATTCTTTACACTTACTTGCAGAAATAACCCCTCTGAACTGCAGAGAGATAGGGTGTAGAAGTCTATCTACAGTGCAGAAGAGCTGAAATGGTCTAGTCTTCCCTGTCATACTCAGCCCTGACATGAACTAGGTCTTCTTCCTCTGGGTGATTGCTCTCTGCTAGATCTCATAATGGGTCCTCAGAGCCAGTTTGCACTCCATGAATCACAATCTCAGCCAGGTATGCCTCATTCTCCATCTTAAAGTCTTCAACCACCTCATCTTGTTTTCCCATGAAGAGCTTCAGTAGTAGGTTGGCAGAGTTGCTACGGTATCAACTGCAGCTGAGGGTCTTATAATCCTCCATGACTACATCAATACCTCAAGCACAGGCAGTCAACATGCTGCAAGTGACCAGCACTACAAAGAGTTTATTATGTTCCAGATTACACTTTGGACAGTATTGAATCATCTCCACTGGAGTGGAGGGAGGGGCGGGATTGATAACTGGGATCATAAGCTGAAACCTCACCGTAAAATGATCTGATCAAACTATCAGATCAGTCTTGCCATTAAAAATGTCAAATTCCAGTGCAAATACCAAATCCAAGGTGTGACCACATTCATGAGTAGTGGTGGAAACAACCTACATGAGGTCCAGAGCTGTCATCATCTGGAGAAATTTTGTGGCAAACTGTGAACTCTCATCATTGACCTAGGCATTGAAGTCCCCAGATCAAGGAGTCTGGCAGACTCCAGTGCCAGGCCAATAATGAAGTCAGCAGATTTCTGCAGAAATTCACCCTCATCCCCGGGAGGGCAATAGACAAGGACAATTCTACACACTGTGCCAGTTACCCTGAACACCCTCACTTTCAAATGGCCTGCTTCTGTTACTGGGAATGTGGTGAACCCCAGCTTGGATCTAAAGCAGAAGGCCCCCCTCCCCAACACTCCTACCTTGGGTGATGCACCACAAAGTACCCCTCCAGAAAGGATGCCTGCAGCACAGGGCAAGAGTCATCCCCGAGCCACGTCTCTGTGATGCACACCAGGTCAGCTGAGGAATCGGAGATAAATTCCCTCTTCACTGCTGTTTTATTCCTCAGTGACCTGGCATTATGTAGAATCACATGAAGGAGTAGAGCTGGGCTGCATGGTCCCAAAACTGTAACTTCTTTTTCCAAAGAGGGATCCCCGGAAAGCTGTACAAGACAGGGAGGTCCCATGTCTGATATTAGGATCCTTCCAGGATGCCTCCGTCCATTAACTGTCTGTATCTGCTCTTGTCCAATGCTTGCCTCTGGGCCAGAACTCCCAGCCTTGCTCCATATCCTCAGGCTCCCTATGTTCCTACAACATTTAAACACTGCGTTAGGGAGCTGGGACTTTCCATAGGGTGTAGATGGAAGCGTTAATCAGCAGAGTAAGTGTGCACCACATGCGCCTTACTGTTTCCGGGGCATATCTTATAATTTCTCACCACCTACAAAACTGCAACAAATGTCCAAGCTGTGCACTTGGCCCTTTGCAACTCCTAACCCCCAAATTATCCCCGACTACTCCCACCCACCCTTCAAACCAGAAATAAATAATGAAATCCCTCCCTTCGCCATGCAAATACCCCTACCCCTGATATGTACACACACAAAGTTCAATGAAAACTTAAACAATCCTATTGATATCCACACACATCCCCAGACACTAAGCACACAGCAATAAAAGCACTAAAGTTAAAACTTGATAAAATGAAAGTCCAGCATTCATCAGCTACAAGAACAAATTCTGATACAGCTGAGAAAAGTGTCAGACTGTATACCTGTTTCCAAGGCCACCCATAGCAGAATGGGAGAAAGAGACCAGGGAGCAGAACAACATGGCACCATCAATGTTTTCCTTAGCAGAACCAGCTCACAACTGTCCAACTGTAAACTCATCTATTACCCCCAGCACAAGAAGCATGCCAGACCAAACTCCCAGCACCACTTCACCAACAGTTCATGTGTTCCCATGAGTGACCTCCCCCAGCAAGAAGGCTCCAGGTTGGTCCCAACAGAATGATCCATATGGGGGGAAGCAGTACAATTTATGTTTGTATGGTGTGGTCTAGCACAGATACAGTACAAACATGTATCAGTAGCTATTATGAGAAACAATGCATTATGTGTGCAATGATCCACAAAAAATGCAGCACAGACTGGAACTGAAAAGGAAGTGCAAATTTATTGCTGCATACATAAACTACCAGTGAACGAAACCCAAAACTTTGAGGTACAACACCCCTCTGTCTCTGCTGCTGACGAAGAGGCAATTCATCTCAAAGCACTGGGTTTCAGCTACCTGATAGTTTGCAATTTGCAGCAGTAAATTTGCACTTGTTTTCCAATTGCAGTGTATGATGTAGGTATGTCAACTGTTGTGTTCTTTGCCTCTTTACAGCTGTAGCTAAGCTGAAGTGATTGATTCCGTGAGAGTGCAGTATAATCCTGAATCTTTATTACTGCATTTTGTTTTTTTATTCAACACATGGAGCCCCTTCTCCTGCAAGACAACCACCCAGCTCCATCTGTCATTAACCCCTCTGCTTCCACCATCCTGCAGTTTGCTCCCAGCATTGTAGTCTGTCGGGGTCAAGGATCCATATGTGGGTGGAGGGCTCACAGTGTGGTGCCTAAGTATTCTGGCCATCAATGAGACAGCAACCAGATGATTCTCCCTTAGTTTTCTCCCTACCCACCTCCTCGATGGCATCTACAGCCCTGTGTCAGCACCACAAGACACAGCGCATGTGCATAGGTGCAGCCTCTTTTGAGGAAGCAGACTCCCCAGCCCACTATGAGAAGTCACTTTATTACCATGGACTGCTGTCACCTTCCCCAGGCAGGCTCATGCATCATTGCGGCATATACCTCCCAGAAATAGAAAAGAATCCACACCAAGAAACTAAATTATTTACAGTCAGAAATAGATAGACCCTTCAAAGGGAGCACAGACTAACCAGGTCACTGGAGGAAAAAAAGAAATTAAGTAGAAAACAGAATCCCAGGCTGTAATTTACTTAACACATATGAGGCAGAAATAGGCCATAGCAATGCTCTAAATATACACAGGAGTCCACTTAAGCAAATGCCTAATACAAGAATAGACCTGATAAGTGAATTGTTTCAGTAGGCACGGCTTTTTGTGCCTCCTCAAAGTTAAGTGAAGAGCTTCTAAATCAATACCTCGTAAAAGAGGAGACGTTTTAAAGAACAAAAAAAGGCTATTATATGAAGCAGTGTTAAAAGCGTACAGTAGACATGTTAAATTGGATATATTTGCTCAACACAGAGACAGAGAAAAAGGGAAGGGGGGGCCATCTATGTTAAGGAAAGGATAATGTGTAACAGGGAGGAGAGGGGATGGCAGGGCACAGGCCTTATGGGTGCAACTCCACAGCTCAAAGGGTAGAAAGGTTAGATTGAGGGTTGTATATAGGCCACCAGCTCAAAAGAAGGAGATTGATAAGGAGCTTGGAGCACAGTTAAGAAGGCTTAGTGGCAAAGGTAACACTGTGGTTGGAGACTTTAACATGCCAGGAGTAGATTGGAATGTCCCGGCTACCTCATGTGCCAGGGAGCAGATCCTCCTGGATTCCTTCCTTGATGGCTTCCTGATGCAGAAGGTAGCAGAGCCAACTAGGGAGGGGAACATTCTGGACCTGGTGCTGATGGACGGAGAACAAGTACAGGAGGTTGGCATGGAAGACTGGTGAGAAGTGACCACTGCACAGTGTGGTTCTCCCTCAATCTAGGAAAGGAGGTGGCCACAACCAAGACTCAGGTCCTGGACTTCAAAAAGGCAGACTTTGGCAGGATGGAGATCATACTGGAAGAGCACATAGCTAACATCCGCCCACAAATGGATAAGGCTCCTGAGCTGGATAGAAATCACCCTAGAATCCTGAGAGAGATGGCAGAAGTCCTGGTGAGGCCACTGGTAAACTTATTCAACACCTCCCAGGATACTGGGTGCATACCCAGGGAGTGGAGAATGGCCCATGTGGTACTATTCCATAAGAGTGGGCCCAGGGATGAACCAGGGAACTACAGACCAGTGAGCCTTACCACCATTGTAGGAAAGCTAATGGAGACTATCCTCAGAGAAAGGCTGGTAAAGTTTCTGGAGGATAATGGTCTCCAGGATGGCAAGCAACATGGGTTTGTCTCGGGCAGATCCTGCCAGACAAACCTGGTTGACTTTTTTGATTGGGTGACGCAACCACTGGACAAGGACCATGTGGTGGATGTCCTTTTCCTGGACTTCAGCAAGGCCTTTGACTCGGTGCCTCATGGAAAGCTGATTAGCAAGTTGGGTAACCTGGAAGTGGGGAGAAAACTGGTTAGATGGGTCAAGAGCTGGCTACAGGATAGGCAGCAGAAGGTAGTCATGGGGGGTGAATTGTCAGAGCCCACAGCTGTAACAAGTGGGGTCCCACAGGGCTCGGTGCTAGGACCAGTGCTGTTTAACATTTTCATTGCCGACATATTGGATGGAATAAAAAGTAATATCAGCTTCTTCACAGATGACACTAAGATCTGTGCTGAAGTGGATGGGGGGAAGGTGGTAGAGTACTCCAGGAGGATTTAGCAAGACTGAAGGGCTGGTCAAATACATGGCATAGAAACATAGAAACATAGAAGTTGACGGCAGATAAGGACCGCAAGGCCCATCCAGTCTGCCCATTTCTTTTTCTACCTTATAAATGTGCCATCGGCCTTTGCTCTGTCAGTGACCTATCTATTCATAGTCATTTGTATTGCTCCCTTATGCCTATCCCATGCCTGTTTGAAGCCCTGCACTGTATTCATAGCCACCACTTCTTGTGGTAAGCTATTCCATGCATCTACCACCCTTTCTGTGAAAAAGAATTTCCTCACATTCCCCTAATAGGCCTCCCTCTAATCTCATGCTGTGTCCTCTTGTCCTGCAATTTTCTTATATTTAAACATGTTAGACTCTTTCACCTTGTTTATGCCCTTAAGGTGTTTAAATGTCTCGATCATATCACCTCTCTCCCTCCTTTGCTCAAGGGTATACATATTGAGCTCCGTTAATCTGTCCTCATATGTCTTCTGATGCAGTCCCTGCACCATTTTGTTGCCCTCTCTGACTGCCTCAATTTGGTTAATGTCCTTGTGAAGGTGTGGCCTCCAATACTGCACGAGTACTCCAGATGGGGCTCTAACTAATGTCTTGTACAGAGGATTATTACCTCCCCTACGACTTGTGATACCCCTACTAATACACCCTAACACCCCCTAGCCTTACCTACTGCTTTAGAGGTCTGCTTGGATGATTTTAGGTCATCAGTGATGATGATGCCCAAGTCTCTTTCTTCCTTTGTGACTGCTAGCAACTCCTCCCAGCCTATAAGTGGCTTCAGGTTTCTCTTCCCTATGTGCATGATTTTGCACTTCTTTGCATTAAATCCCAGTTGCCACTCTTCTGACCATTTTGCTAGTTTATCCAGATCTCTTCTCATTCTGCCCACCCCATCTGGATCATCTACCCTGTTGCAGATCTTGGTGTCATCTGCAAACAGACAAGCCTTACCCTCTAGTCCATCTGCGAGGTCACTAATGAAGATGTTGAATAGGACTGGCCCCAGGACTGATCCCTGAGGTACCCACTTGTGACTTGCATCTCTTCTGACTGTATACCATTTACCACCACTCTCTGTTTTCTGCCAGTCAACCAGTTTGCCACCCAGTTGACCAACTTCTGACCCACCCGAGCCTACCTAGCTTATTTATCAATCTTCTATGTGGAACAGTGTCAAAAGCTTTGCTGAAGTCAAGGTAGGCGACATCAACTGCTCCCCTTGGTCCACCACTCTGGTTACCCAGTCAAAGAAATCTATGAGATTAGTTTGACAGGACCTTCCTTTGTAAACCCATGCTGTCTTGGATCCTGTGCCCCTATGGATTCCAGGTGTTGCACTATCCTTTCCTTAAGTGCCTCCATAATCTTGCCACTACTGAGGTAAGACTGACTGGTCTGTAGTCCCCGTCCTCCCTGCTACCACTCTTGTGGAGGCGGGATCACATAAACCCTTCTCAGTCTTCTGGGACCTCTCCTGTGCTCAGAGACTCACTAAACAATTCTGCTAATGGCTCTGCTAGTTCCTCCTTTAGCTCCTTAAGTACCCTGGGATGTATGCCATCAGGTCCCATTGCCTTATCCACCCTGAGCTTAGCAAGCTCTTGTAGGACCCTTTCTTTTGTGAAGGGAGTAGTGCTCACCTCCCTCCCCTGTGTCCATGATGCTGAGCTGTGGGCCCTGCCTACCTTCTCTTCAGTAAATACTGAGCAAAAGTATCTATTTAGGATAGATGCCTTTACAGGTCCTCCTCCTCACATGCTCCCTTTTCTCCATTAAGCTTAGCAATACCCCTCTGGACTTTCTCCTTTCACTAATGTATCTATAGAAAGTCTTGTCACCTTCTTTACTGTTCGTGCTAGTGTTTCCTCAGTTTGGGACTTTGCCTGCCTTACTGCCTTACCTGCTTCCCTTAGGGCAGTTTGGTATGCCTCCCTATCTTCATCCCGCTGTGTTCCCTTTATATTTTCTGAAGGCCAGCCTTTTGGCTCTGACCTTTTCTGCTACTGTATTTGAGAACCAAAGTGGTTTCCTTCTTCTTTTGCACTTCCTTTCTGTCTAACACAATGGGATGTTGCTTCAAGTATTGTATCCTTAATGCTTGCCCACTTTGCCTGTACCTCCTCACCTGTGTTTCTTTTTGCCAGGGCTAGCTTAACTCTGTTGGCCATCTTATCAAAGTCAGCTCCTCTGAAGTCCCATATTTTTGCCTTGGAATGGGATGATTTAGATGTAGTAGCCAAATTGAACCATACCATGTGATGGTCACTGGACCCCATACATGGCAACTAGGGTTCAATGCCAAGAAGTGTAAGGTTATGCACTTGGGGGCCAGAAATCCTGGGAATAGTTACTGGGGTGGGGGAGTGCAGTTATTCACATCAATGGAGGAGATGGATTTGAGAGTACTAGTGACACAGGAAATTAATCACTCAGCCCAGTGCAGGAAGGCAGCAGCAAAAGCCAATAGAATGCTGGGGGTGCATCACAAGGGGTATCTCCTCTAGGAGAGGGGAAGTCATCCTGCCCCTGCACAGGTCCTTGATGAGGCCACACTTAGAGCACTGCATGCAGTACTGGTGCCCCTACTTGAAAAAGGACATCAAGCTAATAGAGAGGGTGCAGCATAGGGCAATGAAAATGATCCTGGGATTGGGAGGTAAACAATATGAGGAGAGACTGAGGGAGCTCAATATGTATTCCCTGGAGGACAGAAGAGACAGAGGGAGTATGATTCAGACCTTTAAGCACCTAAAGAGCATAAACAGAGTAAACACTGAGAATATGTTCCAGTTAAAATGTAGGAGGGAAACCAGGGGACACAGTCTGAAATTGGAAGGAGGAAGATTCGGGAGGGAACTGAGAAGGCACTATTTCATGGAAAGGGTGGTTATAGGATGGAATGCGCTGCTGGAGGAGGTGGTATCACTGAGGACAGTGAGCAACTTTAAGAGGGGGTGGGACAGGATCAAAGGGAGTGCCAAACTGAGGATGGACAGTGTGTGTGTGTGTGTGTGTGTGTGTGTGAAGAATGCAGGAGGTAATATGGGGTGGCAAGGGGAGGTGGGGCAGCTACAGTCTAAATGGCTAAAGTGCTGCACACTTGAGCAGACTAGATAGACCGTAATGGCCTGTATCTGCTGGCAGTTTCGTATGTCAGTATGTTTGTAGCACAGAGGTATTTTTAGGAAAGCCCTCTTAAAGGAAAACTGCACCCTCATATCTTCTAAATGTCATTTGCTTCCATGTCAATAGACAACTCTTTTCATGTAGCTGTTAAAGATGTATGCAATTGCTTCTGTTAGTTTTCACACTTCATACTAGGCCCTGTCACTCTCCTGGGAGGGTCCATTTCGTGGTTGTTGAAATCTCATTGTCCCTGAGAGCTGTATTAGCATATGAGAATGTGATGCGTAATCAACCTTTAAACTCCCCAGTATGCCTGTCTGCTTAAGCAGTTTTAAAAGAACCAAGCTGCAAGAAGATGTGAAATACCACATTTACCTTCAGTGAGTTTTACAAGCTATCTGAGTTGTAATGCAGTTCCCCCCCCCTTAAAACTCCATTCGGTTTACAAGTTTCCAGAGAGTTTTTGCAGGGTATTTGTTATTTTAGCATAGAGATACATAATGTAAATGGTTGATCTGACATCTTGTTCTCATATGCTAATGCAGCTCTCAGGGACAATGAGATTTCAACAACCACGAAATGGACCCTCCCAGGAGAGTGACAGGGCCTAGTATGAAGTGTGAAAACTAACAAAAGCAGTTGCATACATCTTTAACAGCTACATGAAAAGAGTTGTCTGTTGACATGGAAACAAATGACATTTAGAACATATGAGGGTGCAGTTTTCCTTTAAAGGAGAACTCTTTTAACTTATAATCATGATTTTCTGTAGAAGTGTTTTTTTTTTAAATACTGATTCCCATTCTCTTATTGTTGCAACTTTGTAAGCCTTTTAATAACTATAGTGGGTGCTTCTGATTTCTGATGATGGCTGTACAAAATCTGATAATCTTCCTTAAGATTTGGTACTGTACCTCCTTCTTCACTTCATCCTGTGAAACAAAAAGGTCCCTGACATCCCAGTGGCATCCCATTCCTCACCCTATCCTATGCAAAATATTCATTGTGCCCAGTGGCACACCCCTTTCACACCCCAGATGTAAATTAAGTCCTAAGCATCCAGAGCTATCCCCTCCTATGCAAAAAGTCCTTGGCATCCAGTGGTATCTTCTCCCTCACACTATATTATGTAAATTACTTTACTCTCACCAAGACCAGCGACAATGATGCCAGAACAAGTTACTTTTGTCACTGAATATGGCCCATTGGCCATGGATCTCAGGAATATTGCATGCAAACAAAGGCACTTGTTTGCACTGGACCTTAGCCTCATAGATGTGGCAAGTAGTGGACATAGAGTCACATTCAGTAAAGGAAAAACTATAGGGGACCGACATGTGCACAGCAAGGAATCAGTCATGAAATCCATCACTAATTGGCTCCCTCTCCAAACAAAAGCTTTTTTCTCCCTGTAAAATCTGTAACTTGCAAATTGGGGGGTGCAGGGGAATGCAAGAAACGTAGAAACATAAACAATGCCAGCAGAAAAGAAAAAATTACTCACCGTAGTAATGTTGTTTCTTTACAGGGATCCATCAATAAACATTACAAAATGTATCACCCTGCCAGAGTGTGATGCCTTGGTGACAGAAATGTATGCTAATTAGTGGAACTTAGACTACAAGTTCAAACTCTGTGGTCATGCTCCCCCTGCTGTCCTAATGTCAGATTTGTTTCTATAGCCAGTGAAGCAGTGACCACCAAAACTAGCTAAATGGCTACTAAAACTAAAATTCCCTTAAACTGTTGACAAATCCAACAAAATCAAAGCAAACATCAGGTAAAATTAAATGATCACATTTTAACAATTGCAGATGAACTGCAGTGAGTAATACTTAAGCAACCTTAAGATAAGAACTGATTCCTGTGTGAACCTATTTTCAGGTTCTGGAATGAGAGAGAGGGTCAGGGTTTATTAATCACATTGATGAATACCTGAGAAGAAACAGCATTACTACGATGAGTATTTTTTTCTTCATACAACAGGAATCCGTCAATGAGATGCATTACAAAATGCAGACTCACTAGCAGTATCTTGGGAGGATGAGTCTAGAACCTATTGAGGAAAAAGGTTCTGCAAGGCAGCAGTTCCAAAATGGGCATCCCCTTGACTGTATGTCTGGACAGCAGCGCTTTGTGAAGGTGTGCACTGTTTTCCAAGTAGCTGCTTTACAAATGTCTGAAAGGGGGATGCCCCTTGTAGCTGCCACAGAGGCAGAAGTGCCCCTTGTGGATTGTGCTGATAAACTTCTGGAAGGTATCTTACTCACTTTTTCATAACAGAACTGTATGCAGGAGACTATCCAATGAGAACGTTTTATATCTGCTGGTTTACCTTTGCCAACCTCTTTGTAGCTAATAAAAAGATGTGTGCTCTGGGACATGACATGCCTTGTCCAGTCCATGTAGTGACATAATGCCCTTTTTACATCAAGACAGTGCCATTTCTGCTCACCTGTATAGAAGTATTCAGGGTAGAGCTCAGGAACAGTAACTGACTGGTTCAAATGGAATTCTGACACCACCTTAGGTAGGAACTTCCTATTGGCACGAAGGACTACCTTATTCAGGTGGAAGATTATGTAGTCTGAATCTGTAAATAGGACCTGCATCTCACTTACCCTCCTGGTAGATGGCATGGCTATCAGGAAAACCACTTTCCATGTGACATATTTTAAGTCAGTTCTAACCATAGGCTCAAAAGGAGCCTTTATGAACTGGGCAAAACAAATATTTAAATCTCACTGGGTCCCTTATGGGGGAAACAGATGACTGAGGCCCTTAAAGAACTTTTAAATAAGTTGTAAGGCCACAAACTTATTTTTGCCTGCTGACATGTAGGTTGACACAACTAGCAGGTGTACCTTCATGGTTGAAGATCTCAGACCTAAGGACCATAAGTGTGCTAGGTAGACTAGAACTGTAGGTAGCCCTTCCTCCATTGGGACTATCTTTTTGGGGGCACACCAGTATGAGAATATCTTCCACTTAGAGGAGTATGCTTTCCTTGTTGCTGGTTTTCTGGAAACCTTAAGCACACTCAGCACCTCCACTGACAGATTCAAACTAGAAAATTCTAACACTTAAAGGATCATGCCCTCAGACAAAGTGTTGTAAGGTCTGGGAATGTTATTATGCCATAGGATAAGGTCAGTAGGTTGTATCTCAGTGGCAGGTTGATTGGGATCCTGCTAGATGGGATCATGCACATTGAGTACCCAGCCTGCCTGGCCCAGTCTGGGACTATTAGGATCATAGTTTGTGGCTCTCTCATCAGCTTTATGAGCACTCTCTGTATGAGTGGGAATGGTGGAAAGGCATACAGGAACCTTCCTGTCAACTCCAGAGCTAGGATATCCTCTGGGACTGCACCCCTTGCTGGTGGCCTGCAGCAAAACATAGGGAGCTGATTGTTCTCCAAAAGAGCACAGATCTATTGTCAGAGTACCCCATCTTCTGAAGACTGAGGTCAGCACTTGGTAGTTCAGAGTACACCTGTGGTTTCCCTGGCTGATTCTGCTTAGGAAGTCTGCCAGCACATTGCTCTTAACTGGCAGGTGTACTGTAGATATCTTTTATGTCCAGGTAATACACCAGATCCCAGATCCTCATAGCTTCTTTGGACAGTTTTGAGGATCTTGTTCCTCCCTACGTGTTTATGTAGTGCATTGCTGTGGTATTGTGTGCACAATTTTGAACAGACTGACCCTGTAGCTGGGAGGAAAAGGACTGCATTGCCAGCAATATTGCCCTGAACTCTAGGGCATTTATGTGTGCCTTGGTCTCTTGTTGGCTCCAGATGCCACTTATTGTGTGATCCTCTAGGTGTGTGCCCCACCATAGGAGTGAAGCCTTTGTTGTGAAATACTTGTTGGGGATTGCTGAATGAAGGGAATGTGCTCTCTGAAGTTGCTTTCTTCCTTCCACTACTCCAGTGCTAGCACGAATGTCTTTGTGACCAGCACTAACTTGGACAGTGAATCCAACCTTTCAGAACAGTGAACCCTTAGGTGGTATTGACTGTCCCTTCTCTGAAATCTGACCCATGGCACCACTGCTATGGATGAAGCCACATTGCTCAGCAACTGTAGAAGATCCTTTGCAGGCCTTGGGTAGCCCAGTGTAAAGGATTCTGCAGTGTGGCAATCAGATTTGGTAGTAGGTACCCTTTCCTGTGGAAGGAAAGCCTTCCCCTGAAAGGCATCCAGCTCTCCACCTATGAAGTCCAGCACCTGAACTGGTTCTGTCAGAGACTTCTATAGATTTATGGTGAAGCCCAGGTTCTCTAGGTTGCTCCTTACCTGTTGTATGAATCATATTGCATCTTCTTCTGTTTTCCCTGAGACTAGCCAGTTATCTACTCTGGAAGAAACCACCACCCCTTTTCTTCTCAGGTGCGCTGCCATCACAGTTAGGCACTTTGTGAATACCCTTATTGCTTAGGTAAGACTGAAGGGAAGGGCTACAATCTGGTATTGGTAGTTTCTCAGCCTGTACCCGAGATATTTTCTGTGGTTGGGTCTAAATGGAATGTATCCAGTTCTGGAGACTACATCTCTGGAAGGACATGGACAGAGTGAAGGGGGAACAGAGAATGGCAACTAAAAAGGTGCGAGGTCTGCATCAGAAACCCTATGTGCAGAGAATTAAGGACCTAAATATATTCACCCTGGAAGAGAGGAGTGGGAATATGATGAGACTTTTAAATACCTCATGTGGGTAAATAAAGTACAGGAAGGGAACATTTTTCAGAAAAAAAGGTGCTCAAGGACAAGGGAGCATGATAAGAAGCTAGAGGTGGGTGGATTCAGGAGAAATACGAGGAAATACTTCTTCACAGAAAGGGTGGTGGATTCCTGGAACAGTCTTCCAGCAGAAGTGTAGGTTTCAAGAATGCATGGGATAAGCATAAGGAAATCATAGGAAAAGGAAGGGGGTGAATGGACTGGAGATCATGTGGGATCTGCAGTGATACTATAGGCAGGGAAAAATTGGCAGACTAGGTGGAAAAAGTGTCTAATATTACTCGGATAGTGCTTTTGTAGCTCTGACTATCCTCCATTGGATAGTGCTGTTATCCGACCCAGGATCCGGCCAATGAATCTGACATCAGATCCATTGAATCCAACCTTAGATAGTTGGATCCGGTGGGTGTATCCATCAAACCCAACCGCATATAGTTGGGTCTGATGGTCTGATCCATTGGATCCAGGTTGGATCCACGGATATCTCAGACACTTACAGTGGATCCTAGGAGGTTGAATCCTTGGTCAGAGGTCTCTGCCATCCGAGGCTATCCAATATCCGAACAAAATGATGGTATCCGATAGTATCTGACCTTGTAGGATACTATCCAGGCAACACTAAAGTGGTCCTTATCTGCTGGCAAATTCTATGTTTCTATGTAAGTAGGCATCTTTCAGATCTAGTGACCTTAGCCAATCTCCTGCCTATAGGGATAGTATCACTCTGCCAAGTGTGACCATCTTGAACTTCTCCTTTTTGATATGTTTGTTCCAATATGTTAGATCTAAAATGGATCACCACTCACCATTTTCCTTATAGGACATGAAGTGTCTTGAAAAGAGACCCTTTCCTTACTGTGAGGAACTGTAGAGACCTTTTCTATTGCCTTAGCTTGCAGCAGTTATTTTTTATTTACTTCCAGTTTCAACAGAATTCTTTCTGTTGGTGAATGGACTGAGAAGTTATTTTTGTCTCTGCAGTTTTGGAAACCTTATGAATAGCAGGAACAATCCCTGGCCCTCTACTTCTAGGACCCACTTCTGTGTGGTAATTTTTACCCATTCCTGAAATTTGGGGGCCAGCCTTCCCCCACTGACAAAGGTTGACTTGTGATCTGTGCAGAATTGTCAGGAGTTTTTTGCCTGTGGCTTGAGGACTGGGGCTGCAGCACATCTGGAGCTCCTTCTGCCTCTGCATCTGTAGTAACTTCTTTGGGGTTGATACTCATATGGGGCATAGGGTCTTGGACAGTAGCCCCTGCCCTTGCCTCCTCTTCCATAAGTAGTAAAGACCTTTTCTTTCTCATTTCTTTTGTATGTGTTCACTTTTTTTATGTATGTCTGTTTTGTCACCAAATAGAGAATTTCCCTGAAAGGGGAAATCAATGGCTTTAGCCTGCATGTCCAGGGTAAGGATCTATTTATTTATTTAAAATTTGGTAAACAGGAAGGCACACTGAATCACGGCTCATTTCCAGGTGCAACCCAGGAGAAAGGGTACAAACAAAGGGGAAATAACAGTCATTTAGACAGAATAATACAGATATAGTACATTCTTAGAAAGGATGGTAGTCCTTAGCCAGACAAAGCTCCTCAGTTCCACTGCATGAGCCAACTGACTCATGAAGCAGAGTCATTGGAGTCAAAAGCCATGTGGAACTGGTAGTAATGACATCCAGGGCTGACTCTGCTGTAAGAGCCAAATCCTGTGCCACAGTGTTTTCTGGTACTGGGCAGTGTATGCCAAATGAGCTACTTGGCTCAAGAGCAGAGAAGTTGTTGTTTACACTTTTTTGGCCATAATATCCAGTAGGGGTGTGAATATGTTATCCCAAATATTTGGGCCAAATATTGTATTCAGGGCCCCAAATATTCGGATATTCAGTACTCATATTCCTTATTGGGGGACAAATTAAAAACAAGCAAAAAAACAGCACCTGCATGATATACAACCCCCTTCCTCATCCTCCACCCTCTGGAAGAATCCATACCCCCTCCTTCCTCCTCCAGCACCCACAATCAAAAATAAAATCCCACAATGGGTGTAGGGACAAAAGCCTGGATGGAAAAAATATTTTATTTTTATCTTCAAGAGTTGATTTTTAATTATTATTTTATTAGATCTTTATATGGGACTAATTTCTGGTTAAGAGTATTGTTTGCATAAATTCCTATGAGAAAACAAAAAGTGTTAGTTATTTAAACTTTAAGACAAGGTATCTGGCTTTAATACTTTAAAGGAAAATATTTCTGTTCCATGAGCAGCACTTTGCCATATGCTAGAGGAGGTCTAAGGGAATAGAGATGAAACTCCATTTTGCTTTTTAAGCCATGATATAACTGGACACCTCCCAGGCTAAGCATGTAGTGCAGTGTTGTTCTAAGGGGGCCTGCCCCATTCCAGAACCATCTCTGTGATGTCCAAGCCTTGCATGACAGAGTTATAGGTAAATTTATAGGAAAAGTATTAGCTAAATCTAGGTATCCATTACCACTATCAAGATAAGAGATAATGTGATGGGTAGCACCAAAAAAAAGTCTTAGACTTTGAAAGACCCATTACCCTGTATAGAAATAATAAGTTGTATTCATAGTTTAAAGGTGCAATGTACTGCCACTATGAAAATTGGACAGTTGTAGGACAACAGTATGATAAATAAGCTTACCAAGTTTTATAGTTGCAGAATGAAGCATTCAAAAGTTATGAATATAATTTATTTAATATCATTTTCTTATTAGAAAACTAGACAAATCTAGTATCATGTGATAGCTCACATCTTAGGAAGTCTAACAAGATGAATATTAAATCTGTAGTTTGTTGCTACAGAGAGAAAGACTGTCTAAAAGTTTATAGTGAAGTAACTTTTCTGACAGTGATTGATGTCTTTAAGAAAAGAACAAAGGGAATCCCTGTCTTAAAGAAGTTTGCTAAATTTATACAGTTCCTAATTATAGCAGGTATGTCAAAATAACATCATTTTAAACAGGAAACAATGTACTTCTGAAATATGCAAATACTTTTTAGATATCTATAAAGGAAAACAAGTTTTATAATGCTTTTATAAATTATAGATTTTATATTAAAATTGACACCATCATGTTTGGACTCAAATGAATCCTCTCCTTTAATTGCATCTAAAAATGTGAGTCTTATATATGTACAAAGGTGCACGTAGATGCAAGAAAGAAAAGTTGTTTTATATCAAAATTAGTTTTCAGGATGAGGTCATATTGAAATAAAAATGGCTTAGAAGGGGCTAACAGTAACACCCTCAAAGAGTGCTCAGACCAATCATAAATTGATGGTGATGTCACCCAGTAAGTGGGGCATAAATGGAATGCTGGCAAAGCTGGCCCAGAACTGCTTAATTCTTTGGTGTATGAAGACCTGTGTTCAATGTCCTGACAATTTTGGATGAGCTTGGACTTATTCTAGACTAAAAGCCTGAAGCCACACCTGTTGGAAACATTATTTGGGCTTTCACATTGCCACCGCATGGAGTGCTAAACCAGCCTGAAAGCCTACACAACTCTGCCACAGGTCCAGCTGCTGAGACTGACTGTTACAGAAAGGACTTTCTTCCAGTATTGGATTAAGCAAGGCCTATGTTTTGCATACAGAGAATCTGGACTAAAAGTAATGTTTTGAAATTTCTGTTAAAAGCCTGAACAAGAGACTGACTTTGGAATTTACCAGCCAGCAAGCCTGCAGTGCTGTTAAACAGCAGTGAGTCCAGAGTTGCAGGTTCAAAAGCAGAAATGAACTGAAACAGAAAAGAGTCACAGAGTCCAGTTACCCAAAACAACAATGTTGTCCACAGGGAGAGATCTTTCTACAGACTGTGCTGAACTGCTAAAATCTTGTCTGATTTTTCCCACTAAATCCTGAAGTGACTTTTGATGATTTGTGACATCAAACAAGAAGGATCCATGTGCACTGCTTCACTGATGTCAAAAGACTCTACAGTTCCAGGTTCAAGGAAAAAAGACAGCAGACTAAAGCCAAACTCACCAAAAGGACCTTTGTCATCCAAAACCAACAGTTCTCACCAAGACTTTGAAAACTAAAAAGTAGAAGACTACATCTACAGATAACTAAAACATAAGTATTCCTTTATCTTACTATTAGTACTTATTTGGCTATCTGGGGTGATAACTTGGTGCATTTTAGCTCCAAACCTTGGGTTTATGGTTAAGCTACAATTTAAATCTAAAGAAAATACCTATTACAGTACATACTATAAAGTTTAAACAAGTATCATACCAATATAATATGAAACACTAATGTAATGAGTTGCAAGTTCTCATAGTAAAAAGAAAAGGTCATGCTATTTATAAGTATGCTAAAGAAATAGCATGAATGGTCATTTATTATGCTGAATATTTCTTGTTTATTTACATTGCTTATTGCCGAAATTTGCTTCGTTTTATATGATTTACTTGATTTTCTAAAATCTGTTTTGTTTACATTACAGTTTATGTTTACATTACTTTTATTATGCTTGATGTTTGTGCTAGTTATGAATAATTAGAACTTGTACATATGTGAATAAAATATATTTATCTCTCATATAATCCAAAGTGTGGCAACAGTGTTTTTCACCGTCATTTTGAATCTGGAGAGCATAGGATAATATCACATGTGAATATTTATTATTTTTGTTAATTTATGAAATAATTTTTGGGTAAGGCCTGAGGTGAATCCAAGTGCATTATTATAAAAAGTGATATTATAAGCCTTTGTTCCGACATGGGTGGCCATCACAACCTTCCCGCCTCCATAGCTGACCACTGACTTTGAGCACTTATTTGCACTAAATCCATTAATCTAATATGTTTCCACCCCCAGCCAGTGGCAGCACCTCCATTCCCCCCTTCCAGCACCCAAAATCTGGTAACTTCCATCCTTTGTGACTAGCCAGTGACAGTTCAAAGGAGGAAGAAGGCGATGGGACATGCAACCTACCCTCATCCACAGACTTCCGCCTTCTTCTGAATGAAAGTGCTCACACACTTGCTGATAGTGAAACCAGCTGATCACATGATCTGCTGTTATCCATTCCCTAGGTACAACTCTGGATTCAAGGGAGTTTCTGCACAAGTCAGCAAAGAATGCCACCAGTACCTGTTCCAGTTTCCTCAGTACCCAAGGTTGTAGGCCATCTGGGTCAGGAGATTTAGCTACTTTCAAGGCTAATAGCCTTTTATGGGCACTTTCTGTGGCAATGGGTTCTGCACATATCATTGCCCTTTCCGCCCTTGGCTTGTCTACCCACACCTGTGACAATGGTCCTTCCTTCACCTTTGTAAAGAGTGAGCATAAATATTTGTTCAGTATTTCTGCCTTCCCCTTAATATCCTCTACTCCTCCCCTCACTTTGGTTTGAAAGTGCATAGAAATTAGGAGTATCTGCCCTTAGAAGTCTCAGTCTCAGACATCAGCAAGAAAATTACACATTTCAGCACACAGCTCTAAACAGTTCTATAAAGATAAAGGTACTTTGTAGGCCCAAGCCATGAAGCCCTCTATGTATTCTGTATGGGTGTGTAGGGCTCACATGAACCATGGAGCCCCCCCCAACCCATGCAAGGGTCTTGGCAGTCAGCAGCTGTCATAAATACATGTTCTGCTCCTTCTGCACCCAGCCCAGTACAGGCAAGTATAGCTACTCACTGGCCTGTCTGTGAAGGGCAGGAAATGGAATGAACTCACACTATACAGAATCGCAAAAGATTCCAGGGCACCTATTCTTCAGCTACAGGGGTGCATAGCCTCCACCACTCAGAAAGCTGCCATGGTGAATATGCAATCCCAAGCAAACAGTGTAGGATTGGCCAGTCTGTTCAGCAATCCCCTCCCCCCACCCCATAACTCCATATTGGGGTCCTGTTACATTGCATTATGAGGACCATGGCAGCACAGTGCTGATTCTTAACATGGTAATCACAATGCACAGTGCCCATTTATTGTAAAAAACTTTTTTTCAGCAGTCTCACATTACATGTTTATTTTTTTTTTTACAATATTTGCCCAGGAAAGACACACTAAGCCAAGGCTTGTTTCCAGGTGTATCCTGGGAGCACAGGGAGGTTAAATGACTTGCTCGTGGTCACACAGTATGCAAGTGGCAGCTGTGGGATTCAAACTCAGCTCTCCAGGTTGGCAGTTCAGTTCTCTTAACCACTACGCCATGCTGCTTCCTGAAATGTGTCAGCTTCTCCTTGTGGTACATTTTATGCAAGAAGCACCACCATTGTTTTGCTGCAACAACTGGAATAGACAATTGCATTTTCTTTGTATTTTTATCAGTTAATCTAATTGACAGACACTGGGCAAATGATTATCTTATAAATTGTTTATTGTTTTTCATTTTTATTGTTGGCAGAACAACAATTAAATGTTTATTTTATTCCTAAAATCAACCCCATGCCTCCCTCTTACTAATCATACCCAAATGTGTGTGTGTGTGTGTGGACAGTTTGCTACACACTAGAATCTTTTGAGCATGTCCCAGAATATATTTTGTCATATTCTATTAGTACAGTACAAAAAAAAAATACTAGAAATGTGCCTAGCAGCCATTCCTAGCCCCCCCCCCGTTTGTGGGACGATGAACATTAGTTAAATCTGTGTCCGCAGGTTATTAGGAGGCAATTTATTATAGCCTTCTTGCCATGTCTCTTGGATACCTGTCCCTTTTGATCTGAATAGCTCTGACCATCTTGCAGAGTCTGGAGATTGGATACCTTGTCTGTAGAATCCCCTTGTATCATTTCTGTAATTAAGTTTACAAAAGATTTCCAGGATTGCTTTTCTGTACATTGTTGATGTAATAATAAACAGCCTCTTATCTAGAAATACAAAAGTACATCTGAAGTGTAGCTTTTCTGTGTCTTTCATTAAAAAAACAATACAATGCTCCAAGTTATTTTAGCTGTCTTTGATCATGTAAATTCAATATAAATGGTCAAGCTCTCTGTTATGTCAAGGCAACTGCTTTAGTTGCTTTGATGTAGTCCTAAGCTTCAAATTTTTCCCTTTTAAATTCATGGGACCAAAGACTCCAAGAATGAGTTTAAAATTTGCCTTTGTGGGCTAGCGTGATGTATTATTTCACTTGTTTTTTTTTTAACTCTTTATTTATTAGGTTTTATGCAGAGAGATAAAGATTTGTTACATATCACATTATATTTCTAGAGGTGAAGCAGTTATAAATAATTGATCTGTATTCAGGAGAACAGGAGGGGAAGCAGGAATGGGAGCACAAATTAAACATATTGGAGATAAAAATAAAAAACTATCAAGTTACAAAAGACTCGTCTTCCTGAGTGATATAAAATACCCATGGATGCCATTTAAGTTCAGAATGCTTAGTCTGGTTAAGATGCTGTGTTATTACTCGTTCTACATAATACATTTCATTTACAATATTCTGCCATTGGGCAAGCATAGGGGCAGTCTGAGTTTGCCATTGTTGGGTGATTGCTTTTTTTGCAGCAGCTGTATATCTATACAGTAAATACAGCATACTTCTATGAGAAGGGAAAGTATCATCCGTATCTATATATAAAAGCATCAGTTGTGAAGTTAGAGTAATCTCTTGTGCAATTAATTGGTTCAGGCTAATACCTATGTCCCGCCAGTAACAGCCAAGTCTTGTGCAGTACCAAAAAATATGGACAACATTTGCACAGGCTTATCCACACAATCGCCAACAGGCTCCAAAAGAAGATGGTAAATATTTAAGTAATTTGGAAGGTGTTCAAAAAAAATTGAATGCGACTCTTCCAAATAAATTCATTTCAATATGGAGCCTGTGACGCCCTCATTGAAGGAACAATAGGCCCCAGCTAATTCTCATAAGTTACGTCAGTGAAGAGTTCAGTACTCCAGGCATTTAAAATGGACTGCGTATTCTCAGTCCAGGTTTCTCTAAGGGCTTTATAGGTCAAATCTATTAAGTGTGGATAAAGCATGCCTCATAGGGCATCACCAAGGAGTTTCAGCAACTTAGGAGAGGGATTAGGGAGAGAGCACCACAGAGGTCCCTTCTGCAGTTAAAATGCTCTGACTTGTAGATAATGAAAATTATCTTGGCTAGGGAGATGATAGGTGACTTGCAATAAGGCAAAAGGGACCACCCTGGAGGTGTCAAAAAATTGGTATAGGTATGAGAGACCAGCCCGGTGCCTTCTTTGAAAAGTAAGGTCAAGGCGAGCTGGTAAGAAATCTGCTTCTGTCCTTAATAATCTAAAAAAATAAAACTGCCAAGTCAGTGTTGGAGAGACTCTCAGCTGGTACCAGCTTTGAAGAGTGTGCCCTGTTGCCAACGTAAAATCTTTACAGTCAGGAGGGGAAGACAATGGGGCAAAAATAATCGGGCCTATATCAAACATATCATTTAACACAAACTCTATATATTTCCAAATTGCGTCGTATGCAGGGTTGGCAGGGTTGAGCCATAACAATACCATTTTAACTAACACTGCTGCGTAGTATTCTTGAAGATCTGGGAGGCAGTATAGTGCAGTGGGCTAAGGGTCTGAGCTGCAGATCTGGAGACCTGGGTTTGAGTCCCACAGCTGCCTAGGTGCATACTGTGTTGTTTTGAGAAAGTCACTTAACTTCCTTGTGCTCCCTGGTCGCACCTATAAACAACCTTTCAGCTTAGCGTCTCTCTCCTGGTTAAACAATAAAAAAAAATGTATTCTGAGCTACTCCTAAAAGCTAAACTTGCAAGCACTCTGATATCGCCCTTTTTACTGACTAACAGGGAAAGGATCACAGATTACTAACAGGGAAAGGATCACAGATCTCCAAGTAGAAGGTCACCTGGGTGCCAATGACCATCACATGGTATGGTTCAATTTGGCCACTACAACTAAATCATCCCATTCCAAGGCAAAAATATGGGACTTCAGAGGAGCTGACTTTGATAAGATGGCCAACAGAGTTAAGCTAGCCCTGGCAAAAAGAAATACAGGTGAAGGTGTACAGGCAAAGTGGGCAAGCATTAAGGATGCAATACTTGAAGCAACATCCCATTGTGTTAGAGAGAAAAGGAAGTGCAAAAAGAAGAAGGAAACCACTTTGGTTCTCAAAAACAGTAGCAAAAAAGGTCAGAGCCAAAAGGCTGGCCTTCAGGAAATATAAGGGAACAGAGCAGGGTGAAGATAGGGAGGCATACCAAACTTCCCTAAGGGGAAGCAGGGAATGCAGTAAGGCCCAAACTGAGGAAACACTAGCACAGACAGTAAAAGAAGGTGACAAGACTTTCTATAGATACATTAGTGAAAGGAGAAAGTCCAGAGGGGGTATTGCTAAGATCAGAGGAGATAAGTGTGTGTGTGAAGAGGAGGACCATGTAAAAGCATCTATCCTAAATAGATACTTCTGCTCAGTATTTACTGAAGAGAAGGTAGGGCAGGGCCCACAGCTCAGTACCATGGACACAAGGGGGAGGGAAGTGAGCACAAGTCCCTTCACAAAAGAAAGGGTCCTACAAGAGCTCAATAAGCTCAGGGTGGACAAGGCAAGGGGACCTGATGGCATACATCCCAGGGTACTAAAGGAGCTAAGGGTGCAACTATCAGAGCCATTATCAGAACTGTTTAGTGAGTCTCTGAGCACAAGAGCGGTCCCAGAAGACTGGAGGAGGGCTCATGTGATCCTGCTCCACAAGAGTGGTAGCAGAGAGGAGGCAGGGAACTACAGACCAGTCAGTCTTACCTCAGTAGTGGGCAAGATTATGGAGGCACTCCTTAAGGAAAGGATAGTGCAACACCTGGAATCCATAGGAGCACAGGATCCAATACAGCATGGGTTTACAACAGGAAGGTCCTGTCAAACTAATCTCATAGATTTCTTTGACTGGGTTACCAGAGTGGTGGACCAAGGGGGAGCAGTTGATGTCACCTACCTTGACTTCAGCAAAGCTTTCGATACTGTTCCACATAGAAGATTGATTAATAAGCTGGGTAGGCTCAGGGTGGGTCAGAAGTTGGTCAACTGGGTGGCAAACTGGTTGACGGGCAGAAAACAGAGAGTAGTGGTAAACGGTATACAGTCAGAAGAGATGCAAGTCACAAGTGGGGTACTTCAGGGATCAGTTCTGGACCAATCCTCTTCAATATCTTCATCAGTGACATTGCAGATGGACTGGAGGGTAATGTTTGTCTGTTTGCAGACGACACCAAGATCTGCAACAGAGTGGATGATCCAGATGGGGTGGGCAGAATGAGAAGAGATCTGGATAAACTAGCAAAATGGTAGGAAGAGTGGCAACTGGGGTTTAATGCAAAGAAGCACAAGATCATGCACATAGGGAAGAGAAATCCAGAAGCCACCTATAGGCTGGGAGGGGAGTTGCTGGCAGTCACAAGGGAAGAAAGAGACTTGGGTGTCATCATCACCGATGACCTGAAATCATCCAAGCAGACCACTAAAGCAGTAGATAAGGCTAGGGGGATGTTAGGGTGTATTAGTAGGGGTATCACAAGTCAGAAGAGGAAGGTAATAATCCCTCTTTACAGGACACTGGTTAGGCCCCATCTGGAGTACTGCATGCAGTACTGGAAGCCATACCTTCACAAGGATATTAACCAAATTGAGGTAGTCCAGAGAAGGGCAACCAAAATGGTGCAGGGACTGCATCAGAAAACATATGAGGACAGATTAACGGAGCTCAATATGTATACCCTAGAGCAAAGGAGGGAGAGAGGTGATATGATCGAAATATTCAAACACCTTAAGGGCATTAGTAATCAAATAATTTATTGTATGGTTACAAACCTTCACAATTATAGTATCAAATACAGAACATACATAAATACACATATATTATAAAAAGGAATAAAATTTCCAAATTGCCATATGACCTGTTACAAAATTCCCTTATACATAATTTCATGTGCAAACTTCAGCCTATACAACGTATCCAAAATAGCAACAATTCGAAATTTTCATAAAGTGCACACTGTAAAAGGGAATATGGTTTCCCCATATTCGCCTGACCTGTTACAAATCCTTTATACTTGATTTCATGTACAAATTTCAGCCTATGCAGTGTATCCAGAGTAGTAGCAATTCAGGACTCTCAAAAGTGCATAACATAAATGGTCAACTATATCATTTTAATTGTATTTCTAAATTACTTGATAATGGAGAAAAAACTTGCTAACCTGTCCACTGTCCAACTATCTTCTGTATGCAGCAATATATCAGTAAGTTCCATTTTATCAACAAACCTATTATTTAAATAAGGACCCAGCCAAAACATTTGTTGTCTTTCGTACCATCGTACCAACACTTTTCTATTCTTATGACATTGCAGTACACACCCCACACTAGCAGACTCCAGATGTTTGAACTGTCCTCAAAGACTCTCCCCTTCAGGACTTTGGCCTGCTAGAACTGTCCTTTACTGGGCTCTGGCCCAGGAGAGACTCTTTAATGGACTTGCCTTCGGGCACTGTGGTCACTAGATGGGACTTTTAGGGCACTCCATCCCCCAAGTATGTGTATTGTAAATAATGTAATTGTTTTCTACTGTTTTCTAATGTTTATACTGTTTTTTCTATTTTTCTAAAAAAGAAAATATTTTTGGGATTCTCCAGTGTTTTGATGGTAGGGGTTTTGATAGACTGTATGCAGATTAGGAGTGTGTGTTGTCTTTCTTTTTCTTGCAGGTGTTCCTGAAGAAGATAGAAGAGAAGACAAGAAGAGGAGGAGGGACTCATCGGAGTCCCTCACTAGTACTTTACAGTGTAGTGTTTAAAGTACTGTTGTTGTTGTTGTTACTGTGTGTAACCTTTTTCTTCCACAGGTATGGTTGTGGGGGAGTGTGGGAGTAATGCATAGAATATGGTATTAGCTCCTGGTGTATGGTTGCATGATGTCCAGGGTTGGGGAGGTCCCCTGTTTGTTTTGTGTTGGGAAATTTGAGTTAGAGGCAGGCAGGTTTTCCCTAGAGGGCTAAGGGGGATAGACAGACTGTGTAACTAGATGTAACCCCCAGGTGGCGCTATCTCAAGGGCTACTACCCCTGCCTGCCTGACGACTAACAGGTTGAGGGGCCTAGGTTCTATGGCAGGTGCCTCCAGTGATTTTACCCGAAGGTGCCCAGAAGGGATGGAGGGTTATTCACACACGTAGTGGTTTGGCCACCCTGGATGGGTCCCCTAAGACCAATAGTTTTAAGGACAAACTGCTGAAACTGTTAGCCGCAGAAGGGAGAACTGCTCAGGAATTGGTAAAGGTATTAGACATCTCTGGCGACCACACTCCCCTGCCGTCCCCAGGTACATCTCCCGGGTCCTCTAAGAGCTCCATATTAGCCCCACCCCCTATGGTTATTCCTCCCATACAACTAGACTCCTATCGGAGATTGAGACTCTTCTCCGGTACAGTTTCCGTGCCTTCAGGGGAAGATGATTTGGAGACATGGATGGACTATGCAACCCCTTTAGTGCAAGAGTGGCAGTGCTCTGAAGGTAAAAGAGGAAATGGTTAATGGAAAGCTTGAGGGGTCCTGCACTGGAAGCCATTCGATTCCTATGGGCCACTAGTCCAGAGGCCACTGCAGCAGAATATCTTTCCACTTTAGAGGGGGTGTTTGGCAGCACTGAAACTGGAGAGGACCTAATATGGAAATTCAAGTCAGCTAGACAGTGGAGAAATGAGAAATTTTCTACTTTTGTTACTAGAATGGAGAGGGCTCTGCAAAAGGCCCACTGGAAAGGGGAAGTGTCCACCCAAATGCTAAACCAGGTCCGATTAGACCATATATTGAAGTCAGTCAGATTTTCAAGTGTAATACTGCTGAAACTCAAATTGCAAGACCGGAGGGCTGACCTTCCTGAATATTGTCAATTTATGAGAGATTCGTGAAATTGAAACTGATGAAGAGGGGTGGGAACCCTATGCTGGGGCCTTGAATCCATGCCAGGCCCCTGAGAAGAGTGAACCAGATGAGACTCAACAGCTGAGAGGGTTGATCAAGGGATTGACGGAGACCTACTGGGAGCAGGACCTGTATTAAGCTCCTCCGGAGCCCAAAAGTGGAGTGGGAGTGCATGTTGTTTCCCCTGACCCCCGGATTGAGAGTAACCTGAGAGCGGAAATTAAAGACTTAAGAGAGATGGTGAGGGAGCTGCAACAGATGGTTCAAGTTCACATAACATTGCTGACAGATGGCACCATCTCCCTCACATTGTAGTGGGCAAACTAGATGATCTGCCTGTGCACAAAGTAAGGCCTGAGAATAATTCAAAAGATGTTAAAACAATGCATAGAAATCATTTACTGCCCATTGGACAAATCTTGACTGAGTCTGAGCCCTCAGAAAATGCCCCCTCTGGACCAGTGACTAGAGCTGCTGCTAAGAAAAAATCAAGAAAGACTCCACCTACAGAAGCTGAGTTAAAGTGTTCCCCTCCCCAAGTCCCAATTGAACATGACTGTCAGTCTGTGTCAGAAGAAAGTGAGTGTGGCCTTGAATATTACCCTTCTTACGAACTGAGTCAGCTGTTTCGGGGCAATCCCCTAGTCAACCCTGGAAATGAAGCTGGGCCTTCCGGACTGTCTAAGCCCCCAGCTTTGCCCTAGAGCCAATGCTCTCAGAAAGTGAAGTGCAAAGCATCAAATCAGATGATGTGGAATCATTGTGCATGGTTGAACTGCTTGACTTTTCAGAGGAAGAGAGTGATGGACTGGGGCAAACTGGTGATACACCAGAACAAGAACAGTGTGTTGAGTGCCCTGATAGTTCCCTGCCAGTGTCAGGAGCCTTCCCAGGTGAACCAAGTGTTGTGGACTTAGAGATTGCAAACCCTGGAGCTGAAAGTGCACTGAGTTCTAGCCCCTCTGCCCCAGTAAAGACCCCCCCTGGCAAGTACAGACAGTGCTGAAAGTGAGTCTAACCATGCAGAAACTGTGACCGTCCCCCTCTAGAAGGACTGGCCCAGAGGTGAGGCCTGTAGTACAGCTAAGTTAAGAGTCCCTGGGCAGACCTGTGGACCTGCCTCTTAATGTGGTCCATAAGGGAGTTTATGTGACCCCGAGCTCACTGCCCAAACTAAGCCTGGGAGATAACTCCAGATTACTTGTTTTGCCCTCTGAGTATGGTGCCCCTGCCCCCTCCAGCTCCAACATAGCTGATAGGGAAGGGCCCCCTCTATCCAGGTTTCATGTGCAGAAAGTGATGACCTGAGTCAAAATGCTTGTATATACTGTTGTATAATCAGTAGTAGAATGTATAATACAGTGTAAGTGCATATGACAAAGGTTTGATATGCTGATTGCTGTTTAAAAGGCATGCAAGTTCAAACTGTTCCGCCTTAAAGTGATTTAAGGGTATCTACTTGACGCGGATGTCAAGCTTTTTCAAGCCAGGAAGGGTGTAACCCCCCCTACAAATGGGGGTTCCCAAAAGCCTCCTAGGAGCTTGCCTAAGTGCTCCCAGCCTGAGTGGTGTTCGGCTTTTAAGCCGTTTAGTTGTGAGTGCTTTTAGAGCCTCTGGTACTGTCTCTTTAAGAGCTGTCTGCTTGCAGGCAGGATTAGTCTGCATGGGGGGACTGTGTGTTTCTCTGCCCGAGTCCCGCTCGAGCTGCTGACAAATCGCTCCGTTTCTGCCGTCGCTAAGTGGGCAGAGTGAGCACTTATTAGAGATGTAACTGTTTGCCCCATATCATTTAGAGTATTAGTGGAAATGTAATTTGTCTAACCTGCCTTTCTTGCAGCTGGGACTCTGTGTGTTTTGCCCCTCCATTTTGGATCTGAATGGCTGAATAGATCCAATCAGGCAGGAGGGGCATCTAAAATGGAGTTTAAGCGGACCAACCAGGATCAGGACTCTCTTGGGATTCGGCTTGCCATAAGGAGTATAGCTAGTAATTCTGGGAAGTGAAGTTCTGGATCGTGGTGCCTTTTCTCACCAACAAGGGGAGTTTTGAGTGATTGACAACTGAAGTCCACCAATTGGACCAGGTGGCGCTTGAATGGAATACCCTGCCTTGTGTCTGGAAAGACAGATCCGTTGTGACTGTGACTGGGAAGGAGCTCCGAGCTCCTGCACTGCAGAGTTTTCACGTGGGAAGCACGTGTGGAGGTCTAAACTCGGGCGGCATGGTTGCCATGGTGATTTGGACTGAATCCGCAGCTACCGAGAAGAGGAGAGGCTGAACAATTGGGAACCAGGCTCACCCTGTAGAGGACTGGAGAAACTGCTTGATCGCACTCAGTCTGTCAGGAAAGTGAAGCTGCAGTGAGAACTCCCGGGTTAGCAGTAAGTGCGATCGGGACCTGAGATCAGCTGCCTGGTATAGTAATTTCCTTTACATATAAATGTGTGGGGTGTTTGTGAAGGACAGCTAAACGAGTCCTCTTGTCCCATGTGTGCAGATGGGAAGACAATTGCGTGCAGGTGGACTGAATCCATTGCTGCTTGAAGCTGTGTGCCTGCTTGTAGAATTTCATCCCCCTGCTGTGCGAGGGCATTCGGCAATCCATGACCCCCTCGGGGACAGCTTTCAGCATCAAGTTTGTGAGTGCAAATCAGGGTAGCTCCCTGTCATCTGTACATTTAATTGCAAGTGTTTCATCTGATTTATTTTCTTTCTTCCTTCATGAACTGAGCCATCCGGCTCTGGATTACAATTGGGTATTGTGCAAGTGTTTTTTTTTCATCACAGGGCCCCAACCAGCTGCATCGATCCTGGCTAGCCCCCCACCATCCTGGGTACCCAGTAAAGTGACATTTTGGGACTCTGAATATGCACACAGTACTGTGATTATTAATGTGTCTAACCTAATTAACTTGATTTCCCCCTGTCCTTGTTATAGCCCCTTAAATAAATCAGATCTGTTTGTTTCCGCAAAGTTACACTGACTGAGGTATCTGTTTATGTTAAAGTATTGTACTGTGGCTATCGTATTACGTCATCTTGTTTTACAGGGGGTCCCCAGAGTCAAGCTGACCAAACCAGTCCTGGGGGTAAGTGTAAATAGTGAAGATACTCATGTTGTATTGTGTGGGCCACTAATAGGAATAAAAGGGTGTCTCAGTGTCCCAGAGGGCTGTGACCAAATTAGTCTAACTACTGCAAACCCTGACCTCTGAGTGGAGGCACCCGCCATAGAACCTAGGCCCCTCAACCTGTTAGCAGTTACGCAGGCAGGGGTAGTAGCCCTTGTGATAGCGCCACCTGGGGTTACATACAGACCCATAAAACATGGTAAAGATCCATTTCCACAATCACACTCCTCCGAAAGTATGCCTATTTTTTTACACCTATAATCCAAAACTTTACTAGGAAACTGCTCGAACTTATAAATTATAAAATTGGAGCATACTTGGGGGTTAGTCAGAATATCCATATATTTTTTATATCCATACTTACAATTATTTACAGCGAACCACTTTGAGTACCGAGATTTCTTAATTTCTTCTAGATCTTTTGAATTCCAAAAATTGCCAATTTTCCTGAATATATATTTTTTATACTTGAAACTTGTATGAATACCCTGGTCCACAGAGTTTTTCAAATGTACTAAATTATATTTTCCCAGAATGGAAAAAACTGTGTTCAACCAAAAGCCATAATGAAACCCCTATTCATGCCAGTCCTTTTTTTCATGTAGACATTTCTTAGCAATTATATTTTCATTAAATCTGGTAAACCTAATCCAGTAATTAATCTTTATAAATTCAATAACTGCATTAATATCAATTATACCCAATTCTGAGTGCATATAAGAGGAAGGGCAAGAATGTCCAAGCCTAAGGGTATATCTTAAAGATTTATATAAGGGGATCATCAGTTTATTGATTGTATTAGATTCCCAAATTTCACTACTATATAATAATTGGGGTTCTACCTTGGTTTTCAGCACTCTTAGCATGGGTCTTATTGTTAATCCCCCAAATTTACAACGAAACCTATAAAGTCCAGCCATATTTTTCTTCAACTTTTCTTTTGCCAATTCCAAATGGGAGGTCCATTTACAATTTTGCTGGATCACTATTCCAAGATATACATAACTAGGTACTACTTCCACCTTGTCCGACCCAATATACCAAGTACCATCAATTTTTTTTATTTTTCTTTTCAAAATCATAACCTTTGTTTTACTCATATTGATTTTTAATTTTAATTTTTCTGATTCCTTAGCTATAAAATACAGCTTTTTTTATAAACTGAATTTTGTCAAGGATAAAACCAAAATATCATTGGCATAAGCCAAAAGGGGAACAGGAAAATTCCTAATTTTAGGAGAATCATTGTCTGTTACCACACTCTGTTTCAGCATATTGTCCAGGTATAATATAAACAACAGAGGAGCAAGAATGCAGCCCTGCCTCACACCACAATTGCGTTCAAAAACATTGGATAATTGGTACTTGAGACCAAGTCTAATTTTAGCCCAGGTTTTAGCATATAGTTGTGCAATTATACTAACCAGATTTGGATCAATACCTCTATCTAGTAAAAGCTGCCATAGCAAACTTCTAGAGATGCTATCAAAAGCAGTACTATAATCAATAAAACATAGGTATATCCTTTGACCCCTAAGTTTCATGTATTTTTCCATCGTATGATTCAAAACAAAGATATTATCCGATGTAGACATACCATGCCTAAATCAATTTGATAAGGGGAAATAGCCCCTGTATTTTCAACCTCCAATTGTAACTGATCCAGTATTATTTTGGAGAAGATTTTAAGATTCACATCTAGAAGACTTATTGGTCTGTACATCTTTAGATAATTTAATGGCCCTTTTTTGTGAAGTGGGATAATATTAGCCTCTTGCCATGAATCAGGAAATCTGTTTGACTTTATACATTTATTATAAAATACTGTTAGATATTTACACCATAATGGGGATTCCATTAAAAAAACTTTGTCTGGAACCCAGCTTGCCTCAGCTCCTGTGGTGGTCAGGAGGGCGTCAGATCTCTTGCCCTCTCCTGAGCAAACAAAAGGAAATCTCCACAGCTTGCCCCAGCTCCTCCGGTGGTTGCGAGGGAGTCGGATCTCTTGCCCTCCCCCGAGCAAACAAAAGGAAATCTCCCCAGGTACGGATCAGAACGGGACAAGGCTGAGCAGACGTTTGCTTGTGTTGCTTGCTGTGTGATTTGATTTGAGGAACTTTTTGGCGTCTTTTCAAACAATAGACCATGGTTTTCTATCAACAGAGCCAAACTGATAGTTTTATTACTATGAACTTCAACACTATTGTGCAGGGTTTTTTGGAAAGCTGGGCGGTACTTTAAGGCATTTATTTGCAGCTTTCTACTTATTGTATGTACTCTCTGCTGTAAATCAACTGTTGTACTGCATGATAGCAATACAAGTCATAGTGCAAAAACGTACGCGGTTACCAGCGAGACTAAATTTGTAGCTGGAGTCACTTTTAAAGTATTTATTTGCTCCCACTTCTCTGCAGTAGCTTGTAGTGTGCAAATCTGCTAAGTCCATAATTCGGACCCTGGTACCACAGATTAATTTGGATTCAATCAGTGCTGTAGAATTGTGGAGCCCCTCCCTCTACCTACCTTATTTAATTCTGAGCGTTTCTTCTCTCCCCAGTTTGCCCCAGCTCCTCCGGTGGTCGTGAGGGCATCGGATCTCTTGCCCTCCCCCAAGCAAACAAAAGGAAATCTCTCCAGGTACGGATCAGAATGGGACAAGGCTGAGCAGATGCTTGCTTGTGTTGCTTGCTGTGTGATTTGATTTGAGGAACTTTTTGGCGCCTTTTCAAACAATAGACCCTGATTTTCTATCGGCAGAGCCAAACTGATAGTTTTATTACAACAAACTTCAACACTATTGTGCAGGGTTTTTTTGAAAGCTGGGGGGTACTTTAAGGCATTTATTTGCAGCTTTCTACTTATTGTATGTACTCTCTGCTGTAAATCAACTGTTGTACTGCATGATAGAAATACAAGTTGCAGTGCAAAAACGTATGCGGTTACCAACGAGACTAAATTTGCAGCTGGAATCACTTTTAAAGTATTTATTTGCTCCCACTTCTCTGCAGTGGCTCTTAGTGTGCAAATCTGCTAAGTCTGTAATTTGGACCCTGGTGCCACAGATTAATTCAGATTCAATCAGTGCCCTGATATCCTAATCATTACTGAAACCTGGCTGAAACCCTAAAATCTGGATGCAGTATTCTCAATCCCTGGCTACTCCCTCATTCAGCAGGACCATCATGGTAAAAAGAGGGTTGGGGGAACTGCCATGTTCATCTCCTCCAGGCTACAGTTTACCCCAATCAGGATCTCTGTTTCCATGCAAGCTATAAACTCACTGCTCATTAAAATCTCACTCCCTCACACAATTCCCCTTTACGTAGCAGGGTCCTATTGCTCCCCGGATACCCAGCTGTCAGATGTCTTGGACCACTTGTGCACCCCAAAATCCCTTGCCTCTGGTTGAGAGCTGCACATACTTGATGATTTCAACCAGAACTGGCTCTCCAGTACTAGCTCCAAAACAAGTAGCCAAGTGAATGCCTTAAACCTATCCCAGCAAATAATGGAACCCACTTGTCTGAACCACAAATCAAATAAATATACACTACTGGACTGGGCCCTGACCTTACACCCCCATTGTATACTCGCTGTCGGTCTTCTTCTGGACTCTTTCAGTGATCACCACATGATTTATATGGTACGGAAAATTTTCAAACCTAAGGCTCCACCCCCCCATTCTCTGCTCACCAGGTCCTATAAATCCCTGGATCTGACAGCACTCCTAAATGACTTACATAACGTTGATTGGTCCTTCATCCCATGCACACCCGATATTGACGTTGCCCTTGAATTCTTCTCGACGAGATTCCTGGCTATCTGGGATCACCATGCACCACTTAGAAGATCCAGAGCAAGGGGTGCCCACTTGCCCTGGGTGAACGCTGATCTCATTGATCATTTTCAACTCAGGGACCGCACCTGGAAAGCCTACAAGGCATCAGGTTCCCAAACGGCAGTCCAACACTACTGGTCACTGCAGAATGCCTGCACAAGGCTTATCCATCAGGCCAAATCAAGCCATTTAAAGGCATCTTTCAACACCAACTTCAATCACCCAACAAAATTTTGGAAGTCAATTAAATCCCTCTTATCCCCACTGGTCCAACCCTCTACACCAGCCCTCATCACTTCAGGAAACACTGTCACTGCCCCGGGCGTGGTGGCCACTGAGTTAAACTCCTATTTCACAAACTGTGCAGCCACCCTAATGTCCTTTCCTCCACCCCACCCCTTACAGCCATCTACGTCAACTCTAGCCACACCCCCATCCTCAAATTTCTCATTTTGCTTAGTAACACCCTCAGAGATATTAAAAGCCCTAGGGCTCCTCAACCCCACCAAAGGTAAGTGCCCCTCAGGTCTTGACTGCAAAATGCTCCTTGTATCTGCCCCAGCCATTGCCAGCCCATTGGCTGCTCCCTTTAGCCTTTCCTTAATGCATGACTCACTACCATCTTCTTGGAAACATGCTACAGTTATCCCCCTGTATAAAAGTGGTGACCCCTCCTTCCTGGGAAACTACCGCCCTATCTCCCTTCTCCCCATCCTAGCCAAATTGCAGGATTGCCTCGTCCCCTCTCAGCTCTCCACATATCTCAACTCCAACTCTTTCTTCACTCTGTACCAGGCTGGTTTCAGGAAATCACACTCCACCACAACCTCTCTCCTAAGACTCACTGATGCCATCCTCATGGGTATGAATAATGGGGAAATTACCTCAGTCATTTTCATCGACCTCACTAAGGCCTTCGACACGGTCTCCCACACCCTGCTACTGTCCAAGCTCTCCCTAGCTGGCCTATCAGATTCAACCACCAGTTGGTTCAATTCATACCTGTCAGGCAGGTCCCAATCAGTCTGAATTAGCTCCTCCCCCCTCCCTCTCACTACAGGGGTCCCACAAGGCTCCGTCCTTGGCCCAATGCTGTTCTCCATCTTCCTGAATGATCTGCCCCTAGCTGCCCACATACTTCCATTCACTTGCATGCTGACGATACAGTACTGTGTGCCTCAGGCTCATCCCCTTCTGAAGTAGCAACCAGGCTTCAACAGGATTTTGAGAATGTCCAACTTTGGTTTCATTCAAATCAACTCTTTCTTAATCCTAAGAAAACTGGCTCCCTCACATTCAGCATGAGGGCTAAACTCTCTAGACTCCCCTCCTCCCTTATCTTCCACACCCTTGATGGCTCCCCTCTGGAGGATTGTAAGTCATTCAGATATATTGGGGTCTGGCTTGATCAGCATCTAGATTTTTCAGAGCATATTGATTCTATCCACAAGAAACTGCACCCTATGCTGGGTGCCACAAAAGATGCATCCCCCTGCAAATGCGCTCAGAAATTGTACAAAAAAATGATCCTCCCAATACTAGACTATGGGGACAAGGTCTACAGTGCAGCACCCAAGTCCTCCCTAGCCAGACTCGATCCTCTTTTCCACTCCTTCTGTCATTTCGCCCTAGATTGCCCCTCCCACAATCCATCACTGTGTCCTTTACTGGTCTTTAGACCTCCCTTCCCTCCATGATCGGAGACTGTCACATTGTGTTAGGACCACAGCCAAATTTTGGGCACAGACCCACCCCCTTTACCTTGCAGCAACCCTAGCAGCCCTCCCGCCGCTAGCCTACTTGATCAGGAACATTGAATCCCGGCTTCTGCATGTCCCACACATGTCAACCACCTCTGGCCAGGCTACCTTTAAATACTGTATGCCAAAGATTTGGAACTCCTTGCCGGTCACCATTAGACACACCTCCAGCCCACTACAGCTCAATTCCCTCCTAAAGATGCACTTCTCCTCTACTTGCTCATGCAAATAGCTCTGAGAAGGTCCTAGCATCAGGCCTGTTCTACTGCGCAGCTCTCTCCTCACTTGATGTCTGCAGACCCTATCGCTGCCACTACAAAATGTTGCTTTCTTACAACCCAGTCAGACATATATACTGTCTTGCATTTCAGGCCCTCTAGGTAGTAGTTTAGGGGTCTATTTTCTATCCTACGGGATCTCCGTTACTGGTGCATTTTAGTCTTGCTCTCAATGCTAACAACATGTAGGTGTACATATTTCTAAATTATACTCCATCATATTTTGTATGTATCTATCTTTTTCCTCTTTTACTAGCTGTACAGTTGTTGTATTTGCTGTTGTATTTCTGTAATTCTGATTTGTATCTTTTTAGTTTCTCCCTATCCCCTCCTCCCCCAGGGCACATCTGGAATTGAGCGGTACTCTGCTCAGTATGCCTACCTGGTAAAATGCTTAAATAAATAAATAAATAATAAATAAACCCAATCTGGACCAGCTGCCTTTGCTTTTTTAGAGTGTACAAGGCCAGGTAAGTTTCATCCATTGTTATTGGCTGCAGATGATTACAAACAAGACCTATCATTTGGAAGCCCTCTGCTTCAGAATCAAAATAAATTCCTTTAAAATAAGCTACCCAATTTTCCTCAGAGATAAATGTGTCAATATTGGCCTTGTACTGATCAAAATCTTTAGCCACCAAAGACCAAAATGCTCTATTATCTCTACTTTGAATAGCTACAAACATTTGTGCCCATTTGGCTTCAGAAAAATTCTTTTTTTTATCAGCAGTAAGTGCATTATAAGCTTTCTTCTTATAGTTCAGTAGCCTGAGATCAACCTGTTTCCTACTTTTATTATATAATCTACAGTGTTTCCTAACATCAGCAGTGGCCTTTCTACAATCCTTCTCAAACCAAATAGCTATAGTTGCATTCCTACCTATTTTAATTGGAACTTCCAGTACTGATTTAATTTTAACCAAGAGAGCAATTAGCTCCTCGGTGATGTAACCAATATCATATTTACTAATATCCTCATAGGGATGGGCTAATACTGACCTGTAAATAATTAAGCAATAAGGCATGATCACGGGTTATGTTAATGGTCTGTTAATCACCTTCTAGGGGTGTACTGTGGCACGAGGTGTAGCCGAGTGCCACATGCCCCTAGAGGGTGATTAACTGACCATTAACATAATCCTTGGGAGTGCCTTATTGCTATTATAATAAAAAATGTTTTTAAACAGTGTTAAACCTCGTTCAGCATATGGCTAAGCTCTACATGTATGTTAATAAAAGATTAACATAAGGCTGTTAGAATGTTGACAACCAATCAGAAAGCTCCATTTCTCAGACCATTTTTATAATTGGTAATATATCGTTATGTGAATTCTGCCTCCAAATAACCTTTTGAGCAGCTCTAATTTCCATAAATTGAAATGGTTCTTGAGCAGGCCTGTTCATCCATTCTAATTGGCCTTCCATAACCAAAGGATAGTGGTCACTTTCAACTCTTATTAGCACCTCACATTTTGTCCAGCAGCACATTTGACCGGACCAAAAGGCAAAGTCAATCACAGAAGCACCCCTTTTGGAAACATGTCTAAAATTCCCCTCTTTATCTCCTTTTATCCTGCCATTTAGGGGATACATGTTATTTTCTTCAATTATTTCTAATACAGCTTTTCCATTTTGATTTATCACTTTGTCTCTAGACTGTCTGCAGGGTAATTCTTCTAACTGATTACAAATACGAAATGAATGGTCTGCAAGGCCATCATACAAACCAATTTGTGCATTTAAGTCACCCAATAAAAGTACCTCCGCCTGTGGAAATATTTGCTGTACTTCTTTTAATTGAACAGATATTTCATGCCATATACCCACCGAGAAATATGCGAGAGTTCTCAGGGGGAGACATAGCAGTTCATCACAATCATTTCCATTAATCCACATTTAAGTGAAGCGATCACATAATTTTCTGTATGTTTCCAAAAAGACCTTACCGAAAATACCAATTTTAACCAAAGTAATAATCCAACCCGAATATCCCCCCAATTTCTTACATTTACGACCAGAGGCATGAAAAGCTTCATATCCATTAAGATCAATAGCTACCTCTTTAGAATGCCACATCTCCTGAAGGCAAATTATCTCATATTCCATCAAGAATTGAATACACTCTTCATCCGCCCATAAGGATTGCCAGCTGGCTATGTTCCAAGTAATAATTCTAGTTCTATGATGGTGACCATCTATCCCTAAGGTATCATTAACCACCGCAGGGGATAGTCACTCATCATACCCTGCTAGCGTGATAAATCAATTCGCTAATGGGAGGGCAGAACCACCTTCACATGACCCAGATACATAAAATCCCTCATAAATAGTGGTAAAGTCTAACAAATGTAGAACTAAATGGTCCAAATTCCTGGCTTGAAGCAGAATTAAATCTGCTAGCCTCTCATTTTGAACATGAATGTCTATCTGACTCCCCCCATGTCTGCATTCAGCCTGGATACTACCAAGATTTTCTTTTGGGACCATCATAAAATTTTCCAACAGATTCCCGATTGCACGGTCAACCCATAATCTGTTTCTTGTATCATACAAATTATCCCAAAAAACATTATAATTCTACTGTTTACATTCCATTCACTTGACTTGTTACATTTACCTTTATTAAACTTCTCTCTATTAGGAAAGAACAGAAACACCTCCTTATCAATTAACAAGTCTCTATTAACCCAGACAAAATTCACAGTTCTTGGGGAGTCAAAATAAACATCAATAATAGTAGCCTCCTTTATTGGTACCCTTTTGATCTCAACTATGTCATCTTCTATAAGTTCAATGTCCAACTCCTTATTCAGGAATTTAAGAACATGTAGATCCAACAAAGCATCCTGAAGGACATCCCATTTAAGTGGCCTATATAATCTAATTAGGGATTTATCCTGAACAGGGCAGGCTGAGGCTAAATTTTCTTTTATATCCTCCTGTAAGTTTACCTCACGTCTATCCTTACTGGCCTGTTCTCCATAGCCAGTAATACTCCTACCAAGTTCCATACCTAAACAATCACTTGTCTTTATATCACACATTAACCCTTCCACTACTTGTTCCAACTTTACCAATTCCTTTTCCAAATTAGATGATACCTGTGGGATCTGGGGCATATGAATTTGTCCAGTTTCTACCTCTTCTCCTTGCTTTTTATTTTTATGTGCGTCTATATTATTTTTATTTTTATTCCTAACTTTTTTCCTTCTTCTTCGAATTTTATCCCCAGAGATTCCCTTAACCGGAGGCTCTGGGAAATCAATTATACTGAAGTTAGGTCCTAATTGATCTAATCCCAAAACATTCATGTCATCAGAGCACTGTTCTGTACTGGACACTATTTTCAAGCTTTCAGGATTTATTGCTTTCTCTAATTTTTCATGCAAATAATCAATTTTATCCATAATCTGACTGAGTCTTTTTCATTATTAACAACCTGTACTTTCAACTCCTCTAATGAGTCTTTGTTAAGCAATAATTGCTCCATTAATATCACAAAGAAATTTTTTGGATTCCTTAACAGGGTAATTAACTCATCACTTAGTCTAACAGGAATAAAATCCACACTTTCCTGTGTACAGTTATTACTTCTGTAAGATTGTTTTATACAGATATCAATTTTCCCTTTACAATGACATCTAGAGTTAATACATTTCTTTTCCACTTCTTTAAGACCATCTACTGTATGTTGCAACTCCTCTAACACCTCCTTAAGTTCATAATTCTTATGCGCTGTACTCAATTCTGGATCTACTACTAAACCCACCACATCAGGAACCTCCAAGGATTTACTAACCACTGGGGAATCTTCAGACTTCCTCCATATGCTGGGAGTTTTTTCCAAATTCTCAGAAATAAATGAACTGTGTGAAAGGCTTTTGGCTGTATGAGTTGAACTGTCACATAAATGATGGCCAAAACCATCTCCCAAAGTACCAGCAATAAAACTACAGTCATTTGACTCCCAGAGTTCCAACCCCGGATCTACTCCTAGATCTCCTGTATAATCTAGGGCAATTGAGGCATCAACTGCTTCAGCAGGATGTCTCACCTTTTGCACACTTCCTAAAAATACAGATGAAGTTTTATTACCACTCGGGGTGGACGTATTTGTATTCTCATTCTTTTTTATAAGGTGGTCAGTGATTTTAGTTTGCCTCCCACCTACTTTAACATTCTTTGTTGGTAACTCCTGTAAAGGGGAAATTTGAGTAATATTCATTCTCTGCTTTCTAGTAAATACCATTTCGCTTGAACTAGGACACAACTAACTTAAAATTAATCAGCCTTAATATGTAAAAATGCTAATATCACACTGAAATTACACAATAGGAATAACACTGTAAAAAAAAGACAGGCATGTAGTCATAAAGTTCCTTCCATTCAATAACACTGAGCAAGAAGTCATTTATAGGTCTTTTAAAATTTCTTCTATCTCTTAGATCTTCTCCAAAGCAGTTCAAAGCAAACCAGGCCAAACAAAACATGATGCAGGGTGCCCAATATCGTTACTTATTAGCTGGAGCCATAAAGTTACTTGTTACTTGAACAGATGACTCTTCGTTATTTCAAATAAGTTCTTTTAAGCACAGCAGAAAGCGGACAATTCTTACAGTCCCTCTTGAAAACAAGGCCGCAATACAAAAAAACTATTTTTCCATGTGCAGCTATCCAGGGTTTCCACGCTTCCCATGCTTCCAGGCTGTTTAATGCTTCTATGGAAGGACAGCAGCCACTTGTCCGTAGAATCCCAATTAGCAAGAAATTTAATTTAAAAAAAAGAGAGAGAAGACAGATTAAAATCTGTATCTCAGAATCCTTCAGAAATCAGAACTTAATACATACTACCTCCATAACCCTAGTACATTGCTTTGGTTTAGCTTTAGACACCTAAAAAAGAAAACTTACAGCATGGTCGATACTAGCGCTCCGTAGGCCGAGCAACAGAAAAATTATTGAAGACAGAGCAGGCCACAGTAAAATTACAGTGAATTATCTTGGCCAAACATACAAACGATGCCTACTCCTGATTGCTTCAGCTACCTCTTTAGCCCAGAGTGATCTAAACTCGCATGGATGCACATGCGTATTTATACTCACTCTGGGGAAGGGAGCAAAAGAGCACAAAAAACTTTAAAACTTTAAAAAGTTATAATAAAACCCAGTCAACATAAACTTCCTACCTATATAAAGCAGAAAAAATACAAAAGGGAAAGAAGACAAACAAAAATACAAACAGTTTAAATTAGAAAAAACTTCCCTTGGAGAATAACTCAGTTGTCACAAATTTTCTGTCTCTTTTCCTCCTCGGGCAGTCAGGCTCAATGGCGCAGCAGACTCTCCGGGGAGGGAAACACTCCAACACAGCAGACTGCCACCTCAAACACAACAGACTGCCATTCAGACCTTGAGCTCCTCTGCATACCTAACACACTCCGCAGCGCTTTCTTCACCACCTCTCCCCAGGCAGGCTACACTGTCCACTGCACTCCAGCCTGTGGGTGAGACAAAAAGACAGCAGCAGCAGGGGACCACAAGAAACCAAGCCACACAAGATGGACTGGAAAGACCTGAGTAACTAGACAGGTATGGAGCAAAACATAGACGGCTTACCTTTTCTAGCAAAATAAAACACTTTACTCAGGTCAGTGTCAGTGGCTCAGTAGGTAGCACACCCGCCTCTGAGGCCGGGAGATCAGAGGGCTGTGGGTTCAGTTCCCACATCTGGCACTTGGGTTGATATCCCAGTACTGACACTGTAATGCAGCATGAGAGGGGTTCTGCATTTCTGAGGTGCCGTCTTTCGGATGAGACGTTAAACTGAGATCCCATCTGCCTGGATTGGTGGTAGTTCAGGGTGGATGTTAAAGATCCCATGATCCCATGACACTTCTCGAAAAGAGTAGGGGAATTTCCCCGGTGTCCTGGCCAAATTTCCCTCATTCACTAAAAATACCACCAACAGCTTAATCTGGTTCAAGGTCAGTTGGCATTCATCTGTATCCCCCTCCCCCGGGTCGTGCCTGAAAATAGGCAGGATTTGTCTAGTGCACTTACCCGGTCAACAAAAACTAAAATAAAATAATAAAATAGGTCCTGCTGGATCAACGCCTCCTCAACTGATCAGTGTGCAGCAGCTCACCCAGAAGTCTCTCTCCTCCCAGAGAAGAATAGTTAGAATGATCCACAGCCGGCAACTTAAGAGCATTAACAAGGTAAAAAGAGTCTAACATGTTTCAATATAAGAAAAATAGCAGGACAAGAGGACACAGCATGAGATTAGGGGGAGGCCAATTAAGGGGTAATGTGAGGAAGTTCTTTTTCACATAAAGGGTAGTGGATGCATGGAACAGCCTACCTCAGGAAGTGGTGGATATGAACACAGTGCAGGGCTTCAAACAGGCATGGGATAGGCATAAGGGAGCAATACAGATGAGTATGAATAGATAGGCCATTGACAGAGCAAAGGCCGATGGCACATTCATAAGACAGAAAAAGAAATGGGCAGACTGGATGTGCCTTGTCCTTATCTGCTGTCAACTTCTATGTTTCTGTAAGGTTCAGCCCCTCTTTATCTTCTGGCAACTATAGCAGCGACCAACGGACCCAAGGCCAGTGTCCAGCCCATACGAATCTGAACAATGATCTATTCCAAGACTTAAAATAATATTGGGCTGGGGTCACTGGGAGTGTTTGGAATAAATAAAGAAGTTTAGGTAGTATTGTCATTTGTATTTCACTTGTGTTTTGTATTAAAAAATGTGCTAATACAGGAATTCTGTGTAAAAAAAAATCTTTTTTTTTTTTTTTTTTTTTACACTGTGCCTTTTGAGCTTCAGCCCCACCCCCACCACCCCCTCACACATTTCCTCATGTTCTGGCACCCAGGAAGAAAATTTCTCAGTGCCTGGAAGACTTGAAAAAACTGCCACACCTTAGTAATGTCCTCTGTTGAGGGCCTTTGTTTCTGATCAACTGCCTGCTCCTTTTTTACGGCTGCAGTAGGCATATCCTGCAGACGTTTTGCTGAGAAAAGGACTCCCTGCATAAATTACCTTCTGTGGAACACAGTAGTTTACTCCACCATTATTGTGATCTCACCCTGAAATCAATGCAAGTCTATGTTTAGCATGGATCTCAATGTTGGCACAAGCTTATTTTGATAGGCCCGTTGGAAGGAAGAGAGATGGGACTTTTTATGTGGGAGGGAGAAGTGCCAGCAATGTAATGGTTGTGGGAGGGAAAAAAGTGGAACTGTGTGCATGGGCGGTACTGTTCCTCTCATGGGGGAGGAGAAAGTGAAGCCAGCATTGCCAACAGTGTTAGAGCTGACCATCTCCTTTACAGTGCTGTCAAGTATACCACATTCGTAAAATGCAAAAAATAAACTGAATGGTGTTTCTTTTTACAGCAAGGAGCTCTGCCAATGATTTTTTCATATGTAAGTGCAGCTCTACTGTCTCACAACAATGTTCCTGCTGACAGGAGAAAAAAATGTCTCCCTAATCTAAATGGCAGCCCAAACAGATCCTCCAAATAAGCACAGCTCTAAAATTTATCACCATCTCCTATAATGTGCCATTCACTCTGAGTCACTCTATTTACAGCTCTCCAAGTGAATGACCCAAGCTCATTTAAAAGTTCTATTCTGCCTGAATTGAGGGTAGATTGTGATAGTTTATGGGCTTTTGTAACAAAAAAACTTACTTTTATGTTTGAATTCAGCTTCCAAAGTACAAAAAAAAAGTTTGTTTGTCTGTTGATATTCCCTTTGTTATTCAGGAAAACTGAGCTCAGCCCCACCCCTAGGGATCTCCTGTGATGTCACACTGACCTGAATAATTGGCTCATGCTGTGCATGGCTGTGTTTAAAAAAGCTCGGTTCACAAAGCTTTCAGTGTGCCTGTGATCAATATCTACAATGTTCAAAGTTGAAAAATTTGAAGATGTGGAGGACATTGATCTAAGCTTTGATACTGGTGTCCTACCATACCAATTTGAGCCTCTAGTATCTAGTAATATTCCTAGTGAGGGTGCTCAAGCTGCCTCTGATTCAGATACTGACAATGACATCTCCAATCAGTTCTGATATCAGTCCCTTTTAGTGTCTTCAGTGATGACATTGCAGAAGGGTTGGAAGGGAATGTTTGCCTGGTGGCCCCCTTCCCCCGGTTTGGAAGTGACGCCAGCACTCATGCATGCAGCCTGATTGGGTCACTCAGGTCTGTGAAGTGCACCCACCACCATCCATACACACCAAGCCATCCTCCCCGTACCCAAACACACATCAAGGGAGCCAGCCTGAAAGAGGTCCATTCACCCTAGCATTCATGCATACAGACTTATCGTGCCACTACTGCCTGTGAAGTACACCAACTACCCCCACTCATACACACCCAGCCACCCCCACACACAAACAGATACACCCTCACACCACCACAAACAGTGCCAGCCACTCACCCCAGAGACATTCACACACACACACACACACACACACACACACACACCCCAAAACCAGCCAGCATACACACAAACATAAACACAGAGCCAGCCACTCACTCCAACCCTGCCCCCCACACACAGCCAGTCAACTCAAACCTAGCCAACACACACACACACAGCCAACATGAACCTAGCCACCACACATACACACACATACACACACACACACATATCACACCAAGCCCCCTGACAAACACACATACAGCCAGCCAACACAGATAAGAACACATATTTTTGTGTTGTAACCAATTATTTTTTTTCAATTGTTTTGTTTTCCATTTGTCTGCATTGTGCACCAGTAATACTTGTTACTGTGAGTACAACTGACAGACAACTATTATTGGATTTCTTATATGGAGATGGGGGAAAAAAGCATCTAATTGACTGTGGATTATTCTTGCAGTCGGAGTGTCCAATGGAAATCTTTTTACTGCATTTTTGCATGCTCTACTATACACACATCTAAGTGTTTAATACATTACATAGTGTGGAAACACACTTTTGCAGATGTGGGCAGTTTGTCAGTGGTTTTAGAACTGTTCATGATTCATTAGTGTAAAATTCCATGTGCCTAATAAATCTGTAATCATTCCAGTATTTGGCACTGCCTGCTTTCCCCCAAACAAGTGAGTTACAACAACATGCACAGCAGCAGAACAAACACACACTGACATTGTAAGTGCCAAGTATACATTGGATTTGAGGCATTGTTAGTCACAGTATATATTGTTTCCATTTCTCCACAGATACAATTAGAAAATTAATTTCCACATTGAATTCCATAATGTCTGCCTTACAGATATGGTTTTGGACACCTTTGGACTGCTCTTGACTGCTGCATTCTTGCACATGTAATATGTTGGCATTCTGTCACTGTAACAATGGAAAAGACACCTTTGGAATGCTCTGCTTGTTTTCATGTTGGAAATTCGTAGCTGCCACTATCCTGGGGCTGATAGTGAGTGATTGCTGGCAATTGTGCCCCTAATCATAAAGAAATTATTATAGTTTCAGGCATAAGAAGATGCAAAGGACATCTGTGAAGGCATAAACAGTGCTGGCACTGGCAAGGGACTGACAGCAAATGACAGCATCGGGTACAATAGCTCCAGCATATGCAGTTGGTCCGAGGTTTTGGATCCTCTTAGGATTCAATAATGACACATTACATTGTATGGAACTGTATAACATGTAGTCACTTTGAGGCATTGTTAGTCACAGTATATACTGTTTCAGTTTCTCTGCAGATGCAATTAGAATATTAATTCATACCTTTTATTCCATACAGTGTACCACACAGATATGGCAATGCACAGAAAGTAACATGACCTCAGACAGTACACATAACTTATTTTTTTTTATTATTGCATGAAGAATGCCAATGTCATGTGATGGCAGTCACCTACAATAGGAATAGATTGGTAGAAATATACATGTTATGTGATGAAGGGCTGACAAATGATAGTAGATATAAATAATATGTATTAATGCTGGTTGTCTGTCATACCAACTGTGTCCAAACAGTATTAATCTATTCTGACATTGCATTTTTTAAACTCATGGCAGTCTTGGTCCAGTGGTGGCCAGCAAGAGACAGTATTTATTCAATGACAGCATAGTAATGGCAGGTAATGTATATAAGATATATTGCTGCACCTGTAATATGTTGGCATTCTGTCACTATAATGGTTGGAAAAACACCTTTGTCTGCTCTTGACTCCTGTATTCTTGCACCTGTAATATGTTGGCATTCTGTCACTATAACTGTGGAAAATACATCTTTGGAATGCTCTGCTTGTTTTCATGTTGGAAATGTGAAGCAGACAGAGAGTGACAGCTTGCAATTGCACCCCTAATCATAAAGACATTATTATAGTTTCAGGCATAAGAAAGT